>OZ016503.1:20907292-21569792 GCA_963966595.1 Physocephala rufipes
TATATATATATATATATATATATATATATATATATATATATATATATATATATATATATATATATATATATATATATATATATATATATATATATATATATATATATATATATATATATATATATATATATATATATATATATATATATATATATATATATTTGGGCTACATATATGACATGTAGATAAATAACGATCATAGGCTGTTAATCAGTGTACGCGTAAAACATTGCGGTGGCGTGAACTCAGCCTTCGATCTAATCTTACGCAATTCACTTTGAACAGTCTCTGCAGGCTTCAGAAAAAAGAGGGCGAGCCGCAATAGAATGCGCTAAATGCGTACTGGTGCTCCAATAGCAAATCGATGCAAGCATTAAATTTGATTCGGCAGAGGGAAATTTACAAACACGCCACAGCATGCCCTGCCCTGAAAGCCCCAGCCCGATTTAGTGTTTGCACGATTCGAGAATGTCTGTCTACGGCTATTGCCACTTGATTATTGCATAGGCCTAAATATCATTCAAAATCTTGTCTGGTGACGATAAAAAAACTGAATTCTTTAAAGAAATTTTTTTTCAAAATTTTTTTTGCATAAATATTTCCGAAAGGCGGGCGGGCATGCAATTTGCCTTATTGCAATGAGTATATAAAGCAGTTTCGGGCTTAGTACAGAATCACAGAGCGATTTGATTTGTTCAGCACAGCAGACATGGTTCAACAGGCTAGTCCTTGGATAAGAAAAGAATATCATAATAATCTAAAATTATTTAAATGATATCTTTCTATTGCAGTTCATTATCATTTTGGGGTTAGCGGCGATGACAGCAGCCGTTGTGCTACCTGGTCCTTACCCAGGTTATGCAGGTTATCCAGCTTATCCCGGACTTTTAGGTGCGCCTGCTGTGGCTAAAATTGCTGCTCCAATACTTCCCGGTTTAGCAAAAGTTGCCCTTCCAGGTATTGCTAAGGTGGCCGTGCCGGAACCATACGATCCAAATCCTCAATACAGTTTCAATTATGACGTGCACGTAAATATGGGATTAACAAGATAATTAGGCAGGATATTAAAATTTCATTATAATTTCATTCAAGGACGCTGCCACCGGGGATGTGAAGAGCCAACAAGAAACGCGCTCTGGCGATGTGGTACAGGGTGCATATTCATTGATTGAACCTGATGGCACTAAACGTTTGGTGGAATATACAGCCGATCCTGTCCATGGATTTAACGCAGTCGTTCACAGGGAAGCGGTAGCAGTGAAAGCAATTGCACCTGTGGCAAAAGTTCTCGCCCCAGCTATTGCGGCTCCCTTAATTGCACCGGCTTACGCCAAACTACCAGCTATACCAGCGCTAGCTGCGGCCTACCACGGATAAATCATCGTTCTTCAACTTAGTTACTCCAACGAATAGCATATACAACGATTTCGACCTCCAGCTAATATTAATCGCACCATGATCACACATCACATCATATGCCATCAAACTTCTGGAACTCATTCATAAATATGAATTGATAAATATTGAGTAATCTACTTTAGCTCAACTTCAGCCAAAACGTATGTGCGCCGTGTATCTCAAAACTGGCCCTTCAATCTTTCGAAATTTGCCACAGCTTGGTAAAACGTATGCGCATGCGCGTACAAACATCTATCGAATATAATACTATTTTACTAAATATTCATCCAATTGTTGGCGTTGAATCCATGTCAGTCATATAATACATCGTTTCTATTTTGATGATTTTTGTACACATTTTCTTCTGTTTACACGCGTATATTACTATTATACTTAATATTGTATTTTAAGACTATTTGACCGCGATAAATTTTATATTAAAAACAATACAAACGTATTAAAACAAGCGATAAAAATTGTTTTTTACTATGCGTTTTTTTCAAATTTCTTAATCATATGTAATTTGAAAGGTTTCGCTCCTAAAAATCTTAAGCAGTTTTAGAATCAATGACAATTTGCTATGACATCTATGTAAATTATATATATGCATGTATCTACATAGTGCACACATATGCAGTATATATATATATGCAGGTAACAATGAATTCTGAAGAGAATCTACCATAATTGAAGATAATCTAGTATGTCGAGAAAAAATGTCTTTTGATGACAGCATTTTTGATATAATTTTATGCCCCAGATTGTTTCCCTATAATTCTGCAATTACAGCTTAATAAGGTTTGAAAAATTATCGAATAAATAAGAAATCCGTTATATGGCTCGTGATTTTCCCAACGCGGAAAAGCCAATATCTGCACGTATCTAAAAGAGTCTTAACAATTGCAAAGACATCTTCTTATCCTTTTCATGATACTTCTTCTCTTCTATTCTATAAATTCACTTTTTATTGATTGACTATTTTTTATCAGTTTGCACGATTTTGTACATTAGATTTATGATCGTCATTACAGACTTCAGGAGTTTTAGTCCTTTTGCAAGTAATTTGACATTGCCGCCTCTCCGTGGATCAGTTGTCGCGTTTTATAATAATAATAATTGTTCCTAGCCTAATCACAAATTTTAAAAAAGCACACCTTTTGATTCCAAATATAAAATATCAAGCAAAAATAAATACCTAAAGGGCGCTCAATGTATTTTCGGTATGACGATGAGTTACAAACGAGGTAGGTATTTTAATTAATTACCAAAATAATGCTGCTAATTGAGGATAAAGATATAAAATTTATACAAAAAGAAAATATGTGCAAATTAATTAATCTCGATTAACTTTGTTATTTCATACCGCATTATCTTAATCAAAGTAAAATATGAACTAGTTTAATTTAAAGAAACGAAGCTGAAAGCTGAAAGTATTTTCTCTACTTACCCTTCTACCCAAGGTCCCCGGGGACCGTAGAGATATCGTTTTATTATTTTCCATTTCCTTTTTATAAAATTCCTTTTCGTTTTCTGACTAATTTCCAAATAATTCTGACGTGCCACCTCATCCATTTGACGCATTTTCCACGGCATGATAATTTTGTCCTAGTGTTGATGATTGAAGTCAAGGAATCAGTGAATGAGGTAAACAATCAGGCTAATATTTAATACCTCAAACCGATGACGACTTTTTGCTTGTATTCCGTTCATAATATTAGAATTAGTTTTGCACGTCTCGTAGCATTCTGCCCAAAATCGATTAATAGGTTCCCACAACTCAATTTTAACGTCACGCTGGTAGGATTCGTAGAGAGGTCTAACCTGGATTTGAAGGATAAAATTAGATTTAATTAAAATGCATAAGTGGAATATATTTCGATTTACTATTTCCAATTTTATTTATCATATCTTATACCCAAAGTGAATGTCGTTAGATATAATAAAGCATATACATTCCGACTCAGTTTTTACTTTGCAATTTTGTAAGAATATTCTCTGCACTTTTAGGTTGTGCGGTATTGAAAACCAAAAACGAAAGTGACCCAGTGCCATTCTTGCTTTTTAAAGTTAAAATGCTTTTATCAGTTTAAAAATTGAGTTTCAGGTCAAAATTTTGGACTGGAATCAACTTAGATAGAAAAAAATACTACCGAAATTGGTTGGGTGCCAATGGGAACACAGATCACGAGTGCATACAAAAGGACGAATAAAATTCTCTTGATGAAATTTGTTATAATTATTCTCTGACTCGGTCGCGGCAGAGGTTAAAGCTTCCAATAAGTAAGCTGGTTTTGTATACAATTTTGTGTTCTTGTACTCATATATTTTAGCATTATGAATGACTTAACTAATGCAGTGGGACAGGTTAATGATTAGAAAAAAAGCCACAAAAGAGTTTCCAACAATAAATTTTCTGTAAAATCTTTGATATTGGGAATTTTCGTTTAAAATTTTGACTGACTTGGAATTTAATAATTATGTTTAAATTACGTATAATGACGAGAACGATATTAATTCGATTTCGTTACAGGCGCAGTAGTGCCTGTAGACTGGTTTTCACATACATTTATTTTCTTTTTCTGCGAAGCAAATAACTGCATAGATTTGTTGAAAAGGAAAATATTTAAGTTTTCCACGATAACTTCCTACTTTTTTTTACTCCATTCATATGACGATAGAGTGCGTCGCGGATTCAGTCAAGCGTAAAATGCTGTTCATGTAGATGTCCTCATTGGATTCATGTTTGGTATGTTTACCAGCGTAACCCGTTCCGCACGATGACTCTAAGCTCGCAACGATTGATATTACGTCATACAGTTGCATACGACAAGTTCAAGTTGAACAATAATCACGGCTTAGACATTGATTGGAGAAGAAGCATTACGATCAAACTGCTTTAATTGAAACAAACACTTAAGGAAGTGGTTCCCTAGTTTTGGTCCTATCTAATCGTTGCTAGGATGAAAACGATGTAACTGATTCTTCATGCAGTATTTTATGTAATTCTCTTTTGAATTTCGAATAAACAAAATCGCTTAAGCCAAATCCGCTTTCATTCAAGACGATCAGTCAGTGAAAGTCGCTTAGCAAGCTCGCCACAATTAACGAACGCTTCAATAAAACTATACGATTTATATAATTAAGCGGACGCGGTAAACGATCTAATTTGAGGATGGATTTTAATAAATGGATTGGGGTAAGTAATTAAGAATTACAGAATGCTTTTAAAGAAATGTCAAATATTGAGAAAAAATATATCGAAATGTTGAAATTCTTTCAATATAATTTGAAGTTAATTTTTGAAAAGATAAAACCTTTATAAAAATATCAGAACCTTTTTTGGAATTTTTGTGAGAGGTGTAAATATGAATTATATATGAAAATTCTAATAAATTTAAAAAGTACTTGAAGCCTTTGATTTAATAAGTATTTGAGTTTTGTGCGCGATACAGCTATTGTCAGGTGTAATAACCTGCTTAATAACAAGGTTATAAATAAGCCAAAACCTTAAGGTTTTTAGGAATATTTGAAAAAATTTCTATATGCACGAATATAATACAAACCCGTCTAGGGCCACCCTAATATACTTATTATTATATTAATATTTCAGATATTAATATTTGAGTTTTTGCTTTTGGAGTTTTCGAACTCCAGAACACAAGGGTCATTGTCACAACCGGCAAATACAGGAGCGATTATCGCAACTGAGCCCCGTGACATATCGGTAATTCCAGTGTTGCCAATAGTCGAGCGCTTACGTTCTCGTAAAGGTCCATCGAGCAAAATAATAAGACACTCAGATCGAGCTTCTAAATTGCTGCATAAGGAGAAGCAAAGAGAAAAGTATTACACTCTGCCCACGGTAACGGATTATGGAAATAGACCGCTCAAACGGCAACCAATATCACATCCATCACAGAGTGCATCGCACAAATTGAAATGTTTTCGTTTTAAGGATGGTGCGTATCGGCAATATTCCGAGAGGTTCTGTGGGCTAAAAATACCGCCAACTACAAAAACTAACGATCGAAATCAACATCCAACAACTAGTCCCTCCGTAAATAAATATATTAGAAATATCATATATTCATATAATCCAAATATGGAGGAAGGCTATAACACTAATCTACGTTCTCCCATTGGGTATCCTTCAATCCATGATAATACAAAATCAAATCTGAGTAGATTATTGTTGGAATTCCATTCGAAAGAAGTTCACAATGAAAATTATCCGCACAATGATATTCGACTAAAAAATGTGGATTTAAGTAATAGACAATCTAAATCAAAATCAAGACGCCTTCTTGAGGACCGTGAAATGGCAACAACTGATTTTGAAATTACATATTCGCCTTCTTTAGAAATTCGCGATTTGTCAAAGAGCGATCTATCTAATTTTAATACTCAGCAATCAGGAAAATTTGCTGAGCCACCGGTATACCTTAAAATAAATTCGTCAACGTATCTTCCGGATAACCGACCCACAACACTATCTATGCAAGTATCAAAAAACTACCAACGAAATTATTTATCGCCATTGAATCAGTCTTCGACTATGGATTATTTGCAATATTCAGAATTTACTTCAAACGACACGAGCTCTACTCATTCGGGCACGTTTCCCTTAGATCCAAATCATCAACAACCTTCATATAAATTTGGTAAATCCAGTTACGAGGTCCCCGTCTATGGCAAAGTACATTTAGATTCTTCCAATAATGAGATAGAAAACTACTCTAATTTTTTGTACGATCAATCAACCGCAACGAAGGCCAGTTCCGACCAGATTGAACCTTTTAAAATTGTACCTTGCCATTATACGAAAAATGAAGAAATAGAGAACATTCAACAACGGCAAAACCTTGCACCGCATATCACAGATATTTTAGTTCATATCTTGGATTCTCCCGAATTGAAAGAAGCTTTTGAAGCCAATGAAAGGAGAAAGACGGTTTCTTCTGGATCGACTTCTGAAAGATATGAATATGCTGAATAATGAATATGCGGGGATATAACTTAAGAATATTGATGACTAACTTTGACTAAGTTTGAGTAAAACATTTTTATTACAATTTTAAATAAAAACGAGAAAAATTAATTTTTATGGCTTAGACTTTAATTTGGATGCTTTTTAAATAGTTTATCTACATCCTTTTATCTAATTAAACGAAAGACCTTTAATTTAATTAGCTTATCAATGAACGAAATAATTATAAATGCAAAGTGTAAAACCAAACAAACTGCATTAAAGTACCTCCGCCCTCCACCTTCCATTTCAGAAGTATCCTTTCCCAAGATTATATAATACAAAAAATTCTAGTGTGTTAAAAAAATTAAACTACTTTTAGCGGTCTGTTTGTTCTTTTATTATAAAGATTCTACTTTATGAATTTCCGTATGTATCACCGGTAAAATGGATGGATGTAACATAAAAGGAGGTATAAATAAGACCTCTGAAATAGTTTCACAATAAACAAGGACATTGTTTAAAATTGCAAAAATAATTTATGTGTCAATAAGATTTTGAGTTTTACTTACATTACTTTCAATAAAATTCTGCCAATCTTTAGTAGTGCTATAAGTCTTAAAATCGTTGAAAAAGCCTGGTCCTGCGTTTGTAGAAGGCAGCTCTGGTAATTCTGTTTGCAAATTTAAAACATTGCGGCATTTATCTAATAGAACTTTCATGACAGGTGCAATAAACGAATATTCCTCTGAATCATTGTCTATGTAAAAAAATAATAATAAAGTTATGAATTAATTCAAAAGCAGGGAATATTCTTTACCAACCTCTGAAAGCCTGGTCCAATATTTTGTTAACACCGTAGAGTACGTACGCCAACTCAGCGAGTTCGTTGATTGCATCAATCTGCAATATTGCATGTAGCTTCGTGGTAGCTCGGGTCTTTATATCTGGATTGGGATGCTGCAAACATTTCAACAACAATCCTAAGCAAAGACGAATCATTTCTGTCCAAGCGTTAGACGATTTTGTACAAAAGATCATAAGCGCGTCCATTAAAGCTAGTGAACCATCTAATAATTTTGTTGAACATTTCTTAGATTCATCTTCATTTGAACCCATGACTACTAAATCGTAAACCATACGCAAAATTTGGGATGCATTCTAGGATAAGTAAAAGGGTTTATGATATTTCTTATGGATTAAATTCGAGTTTCTTACATTCCTATAAATTAATGAACCTTTTGTGTGCTCTGAAATATCGGACAATAGTGCTTGTACTGCCATCTCAAGAATATGTAATCGGAGCAATAAATGAGATGTTACTAGTTCGTTACTCAGAGCCAATAAATTAATACAACCCAGTACTTGGCCGTGTTGTATCCAAGTAGTCGAACTCTCGTTGCTCACTTCATGCCAAAAAATGGTAAATAAAATATTGGTCACCAAATAAATCAATTGATTCTCATCATTTTCGGGATCCTCATTATCGAAACGTCGTTCTTGTTCATTTTTCTATAAATGAAACGGAAATTAAATCTTAATTTTTTTAATAATAAGTATTTAAATATTTGCATAATAATTTTTTCTATATGAATTCTGTATAAAATATGAAACCTATATATACAATTCCATATTTCCTTAAAAATATATTCTATATAAAATTACATATTTCTTTAAAAATAAGTTCTGTATTTTCTTAAAAATATATTCTATATAAAATTTCGTATAAACCGCGACACTATTATGAAAGCTTTTTATCTTATTTCACCAAAGGTTTTAACAATATTATATGTCTAAGAAATACTTAACTGTTTTTTAATTATTAACCATTTTTAATGGCATCTCACAAAAGTTTTCTGGCAATACCAAACCGAATTGGGTGGTTAAAAAAGGAACCCATCTGATGGTCCACCCTCCTTTTTTTACAAATAAAATCATATCAATTAAATCTTTTCACTCCTTGTATGGAGTGTTATAATCAGAAATTTCGGAATCTACATTACATACATTACATTTGCACACATTACATACATTTTCACTAATCCTGAAAATAATTCGTATGTATCTCGAATAAGGGGGAAACGATTGAGCAACTGAACATTTGATAATTTCTATTTTGCACTGATATAGTATTTAAATCTTTATATTCGATTTTGGTTACAATTGATTCTGTTAAAAGGTCAACTTTCGCAAAGGATTTCTTAAAGTTTTGCAAGTAACCCCAATACGACTAACTGTATAAAGTTGAATTTTTAATTTGCGCTGTTATAACATCCTGTTACAATCTATTATTTTGTAAACAGTATCGTAACGACTATTTGCGTTGCACGTACCAGAGATTTTCTGACACTCTCTAGTGGGAACCCCATTCATTTTAAAGAAGCATAAATTATATTATTGGTAAAAAAATGTGTATATATAAAAAAATAATGAGCAAAACACTTACCTCGACAGCTTCACAAGTTCCAAATTGTGTGGCTTCAATTGCGTTGACCTCTGTTGTAAGAGATGAAGAATTTTGAATGAGGAAATTGTAGTCAAAAAGTTTTAATACAATGCTAAAGTATCGTAATTGAATTAAAACCAACAACAAAAAGGACTAGCGCTCTTGCGTGGATCATCGAAATAATGCCCAAATTAATTAAAACCAATTTCTTTCGTTGAAGCTTTTGAAAACTCATTTTTTAGCGTAGGTTTTACAGTTTCCTAATATGATAAAAAAATGAAAAATTTGTTTTCATATTTTTGAAAATTAGCCGAATGTTTACAAAGCAGTGCTCGAAAATAACTCTTATTTTCAAAACTTTTATTTCTAAAAGTAAAAGTTTACTTTTACTTTTAAAAATAAAAGTAAAAGTTTACTTTTAACTTTTACTTTTATTTTTAAAAGTAAAAGTTTACTTTTAACTTTTACTTTTATTTTTAAAAGTAAAAGTTTACCTTTAACTTTTACTTTTATTTTTAAAAGTAAAATTTTACTTTTAACTTTTACTTTTATTTATAAAAGTAAAAGTTTACTTTTAATTTTTACTTTTATTTATAAAAGTAAAAGTTTACTTTTAACTTTTACTTTTATAAATAAAAGTTAAAAGGTGACTTTTACTTTTATTTTAAAAGTTTTTTAATAAGAGTTATTTAAGACTTTTTCGTAATAAGTCTTTTGTTGATGAGGATCTTTGTTCTACCTTTGTTGTACGAAATTATTATATTCTGCATGAGATTTTCTCTGCGTGCATTTTTTTAACAATTATTTGATCCGATACATTTCAACAAGGACCTCATATTTACTTGTGTATGTGTTTGCCCGTCCATTTATCAGATGAAAGGGGTTAATTTTCACGATGAACACTTCATGTTTATACAAGCTAAGCGCAGGCATTTATTTCCCTCTGTATCAGAGTGCGGAATTGCTCGCTCATGAGCTGCTCAGCTCACGAGCGCGAGCTGGCTGAAGTTTTTCTTCGGCTCACCGCTCACGAGCGCGAGCTATATGATTTGCTCACAGCTCATGAGCGTGAGCTGAAAAAAATTTCGGTTGGCTCTCGCTCGTGAGCTGCGAGCTATTTGAAATTGGTTGGCTCGCACATGAGCGAGCGTGAGCTGAAATGAGCTGCTCGCTCGTGAGCAATTCCGCACTCTGCTCTGTATGCATTGACACCGTTTGGAAATGCAATCAAATTATTAAAATGGTCCAGAAAAAATTGTTCGCTAAGGACAAGGGGTTGATCTGTTGCAAAACTACTTCAAATGCGAGGTAGTTAAAGATCGTAGGCACTGTCGTAAGCATTTTTCCGAAAACCATACTTCCAATCTTGAATGAACAAATCGGCACATATACATAATAGACTGCATGCTATATAAATGAACATGCGCTTAAATAGAAATAACACAAAAAAAAGAGAGATTGAGAGAAAAAAAGGTCAGAAAGAACGAACGGTCTTTTGAAAATTCATAACAAAAATACTTAATACTTGGGTCTTGAAAAACCCCCTTCCGCCTCTTTTGGGGAGTCCACGCCCCGTACCACCATGTCCCAAATCCGTTTCATATTTGCTATGATTAGCACAAAGTAGTTTTTTTGGTAAAAAACGCCCCTTCCGCCCCTTTTGGGGAGCCCACGCCCCGTACCACCATGTCTCAAATCCGTTTCATGATATTTTTTATCGATTAGCGCAAAGTAGTTTTTTGTCAAAAACCGCCCACTACGCCCTTTTGGGGTGGCCACTCCCCCTCCAACCTGGTGTTATATCCGTTTCGCTACATTTGCTACCGATTGACTATCCAGTCATTTTTTCGTAAGAAACGCCCCTTTGGCAATTGAGCCCACTTCCCATTATGTAAAAAATCTATTTCTCAATATTTTCTATATATTTGCATCTTCCAACCACCAACTAAGATCCATTCTTTTCATCATATCGTAGCTCAATGTTAGTTCGTATTGACCACCATCTACCTCATCAACAAAAGACTTTTATTACGAAAAAGTCTTAAATAACTCTTATTAAAAAACTTTTAAAATAAAAGTCATTGAATAACTCTATCGAAAAACTTTTAAAATAAAAGTCATCGAATAACTCTTATCGAAAAACTTTTAAAATAAAAGTCATCGAATAACTTTTATCGAAAAACTTATAAAATAAAAGTCATCGAATAACTCTCACCGAAAAACTTTTAAAATAAAAGTCATCGAATAACTTTTATCGAAAAACTTTTAAAATAAAAGTCATCGAATAACTCTTATCGAAAATCTTTTAAAATAAAAGTCATTGAATAACTGTTATTTCATGACTTTTATTATAAAAGTCATAAAAGTTTCGGCCTCTGTTACAAAGTGATCTAAAGCTCATTATGAGCACATGAACTTAGCAAATAATTTCATTTATACACTATTTCGTGGAGATTTTTTTCTCACCTTGCATCACCGGCGGGTCTATTTCATGATCGATTATATCCGTTTTCAATTGACAGGAATCGCTATTCTCGACTTCATTTGACACGTCATTCGTTTGACATGAATCGTAATTCATTGCATTACGTATAAGTAGACGGGCTATACATTCCTGCCAACCCGGTAATCTGGAAATCGATTGTATTGAATTTTGTTCTGTGAATAGCAATTGCAACAGGCGTTTGCTTATTTCCAATTTCAAACGAAGATCACAATAGCTGAAGCGATGAAGAAGAAAAATCAGACCACTGTAATCCGGTGCTGACGTGAAGAAAACTACATTAAACAGATCAAGACAAGTCATGAAGGTCATATTTTCTGGATTTAAAAGCGCGCAGAAACCAGGAAACATGGAAACGTTCGTGGAATTAATTTCATCACACAGACGAATAATTTGCCTGTATTTGTAGTGCACACATTTTGCAGCGAGCAAACAATTTATAAACTGAAAGAAATATATTGAATCAATTATTCAAACTCGCAAAAGCAAAAGAATCAGTTAAAAAAAGTTTGATCTTGACGAATCTTGATGAATTGAATGGCGATCAATTTACATAATTTTGGGCTTGACATATTTTAATTGTGTGGTAGTCAATAACGTAACAGGACTGCACCTTAACTTATATCCTGATTTAACTTATTTCGTTCTCTTTATAAGAAATTAATCCTTTTTTTAGTTTCACTTGAGAAAATTTTATATTTTATTTGTACGCTTTTTGAAATTTTTGAATTTCTTTTAAAATTTTGTCTCTATTATGTTGAATTTTGTTGTTTATAGAATATAGAATATAGAAGTAAGTTTCATATACTAAAAGCGCACATACCCTTTTTACAAAAATACATTAATATTTTACTTATACTTTCAGACAGTAAACAGGATAAAAAAAAGAATAAATAAATAAAATTATAGTGACTGGTAGACCGACCTCAGAAAAATGTGTCGCTTTTTTGGTTTTTTATTATTCTGAATTCAAAATTGAGGGCTTAAGGAATTGGAATTATAATTTAATGGACGATTTAAACAAATAAAGTATTTAATAAGAATTTATTTTTATATTGGCTGTTATAAATTTTGTTTACTGTGTTTATGCAGAATTGAATTAGATTATATAAAAAAGTTAGCAAATTATTGGGGCTGGTAGTCGAAATTATGGTCTTGATCTTACACTTAATCAACACTTACCTTTATCGCCGCCTCTTGTACATTTCCGCTATACGATTTGTGAACAAAATAATTGTATAACAAATTTGCAGTTTGCGGTTCGTGTAAGAGTAAAATTAGTTGATCCTTACAAGCGTTAGCCTCTATTAGTGAAGTCAATAACTTAACGAATTGAATCAATGTATTCTCATCCTTAACGCAAGCGAGGAAGGATATTAGAGCTGCTATCTCCTTCACGTTTACATTTTTTTGAAGATAAAATCGTACAATTTCGAACAAGCCTGAACGTATGGTCTTTATATCGTCACCGTTAACTGCATAAACAGAAGGACTAGTATAATATTGTCGTATAACATCCAGAACGTACTGTACACCAAATTGCTTTTGGAAATATTTGCAATTATTTTTGATCATTGCACTCAAATACTGTATGTGAGCGAATACAATCGGAAATGTCATTTTCGACCATATACTAAAATTGAAACATATTTCACTATAAACTGTTTCGAGGATGCGTATTATTCCCTTCGATTTTTGTTCCTGAATAGATTCGATAAATGAATGTGTTGCCATCAATGCGCTGATATCGAATAAATCTGAAGAACATTTTTGAAGACACATTCCTATGATGCATAAGCACTCACTGTTCAGCAGGCTCTCTAGATTATAATTATGGTGGCTGGTTAAGTAACGAAGAAGGCTCATATAATCGGCAATTGGTGATTGGAGTATTTCGAAATCTAGAAAAAAATTATTTTAATTTATCGATAAAAAATATAAATTCCAATTTTATTCGGAGTAAAATTTCATGTGAGTTTAAATAATGTGTTAAGGCTTGCATATTTCGTATTCTGATAATTTATCTTCACGCAAAACGAAAAGATCCAATTATCTCTCAATTAGACTCTTTCCTAATTTAAATTTAAATTTGGTATAGTTTTATATCCTTGTGGTTGAAAGGCCACCACGATACAAAAAGCGCTAAAAGAAAATCAAAGAATTTGAGCTTTGACAACTTAATCTAAAGTTTTTGGTTACAATCAACTTTTTTTTACTGATAAGCAACGATTCCAAATGGAAATATTTATTATTACGAGAGTACACTTGCTTTAATCTGCTACTTTTGAATAAAATTTAATTAAAATTACAAAAATAAACTCATTTAAATTTCTCAGTACAAATCAATAAATACCAATTTTAGTTTTTTATCGAATTTAAAATTAAAATTATAAAATCATGAAAAGGAAAGCGTATACTGCAAACACACTGGGGTTCTTCTCAGACCTCTTCCTTGCAAGTAATATTAATAATGAATATTGTTGGAAATAATTATTATATTAATAATGAATATTATTAGTAGAAAATACCTTACCTGGACCTGACAGTTCCCTTGAAATTATATTATTTCTCTCTGCTCCTTTATTGTGTTCATCACTTTGTTTTCGAAAATTATTTCGTTCATTAGAAATTTTATATAAAATGGGAAGAATTGCTTGAACACCCCCAATACTGCCCATGCTATCTTGAATTTTTGAAATTTTACACAATTTTCCTTTAACCGTTGCCGGATATTTTCCGGGTGGGATAATATTTTGAGAAACACCCCTCCAGTAATCACGAGCTGTGTAACAAAATACAAAATTTGAACTGAGTTCATAAAAATCAATGTCTTCCGCAAATGAGGAATAGAGACTAATTCCAGTATTAAATATGATTTTCAAATTTGTCCCGGGCTCAGCTAACATAACAGTTCCAATCTGACCATAGAGCGTTGCCATTTCACCAAACACGACTTCCTGCGAACCAACAGGAAAATGTTTTACTTGAGGATCTAGATCAGTGGACTTCGTTCGCAAAGGAAGACTAAAATAATTCGCTATCTAAGAAAAGAGAAGGAATTTAAAACTTCAAAAGAACCGTTTCCTATCTAAACTTACGCTAGGTGACGTGGTTCGGTCCAATGAAAGTGGAAACGTATTGGTGTAAGAGCCAGTAAGGACTGAAGTACAATTTCGATTAGCAGATTGCGCCGATAGTCCAATGGAACAAAATACGAATGGCTACAAAAATTACTTTGAGTCGTACGATTGTAATACTATCACTATATCCTTTTACCTCATTGATATTTGGAATTTTTAGAGAGGTTTTGGATTTCCGAACGAAATCTACGTAAACGTTTATTTCAGTATAAGAAAACGGACGTTTTGATGGCACTACAGAAACCGTTATATAATGCCACTTATTGTCAAATAAAGTTTTAGCCGTAGTAGATGTTGTGATATATTCCCGTTTCGTAAGGGCTGCAATAACAATATTTTCACAATCTTGCAGAAATATTTCGAAGCCCGCGTCGTTTCTCGTGCGCAGACTTTCAAAAGATTATAGATTAATAATAAAAATTATAGATTAATAGTATTAATTAACAGATAAGAATAATATCTCAAATTTTACTTCAATAACATGCGTCGACGTTTATTAGGCATGACTGAATCTTGAGGAAAATGCGTAGATAGACCCTTAAAGTCATTTGAATTTTTGTATGGCTTTATCAAAATATGAAAGACGAACCCGTACGCTCCAGACATTGTCCAATGGTTTATATCTGGGACTAGTATACCATCGTCTTTGTTAATAAATTCAAAATACTGCGAACACGAATTTCCATTTTTCATGCTGTGAAGAGATGCCATCAAAAGTGTCTAAAAATTGTTTCAATTAAATAATTATTTTCTATTAAAGAACTTAGTATGAAAAATTGGTTTTTCTATTCGAAGTAGCTATAACCTTTACCTCTATTTCTACAGAACACATTAACCTTTTTACTTTGTGGGTTCTTTTGTAACTCTTTAGAGGAAGATTATAGATAGAGAAAGTGATAAGTAGTGAATTAACCGTAACCTTGTTCGAATTTTAATTCACTCGTTGGTGATTTATTCTATATTTGGTGATTTGGCAATGGGATGGTTAATTAAATTCCATAAAGTTCCTAAAGAAAATTGCTAAACAATGTGTAGGATAATGAAAATTTTTAATGGGTTAAAATGTTGGTGTAAAAACTATAATTAATTACTTAAAGTAATCTGAAAAGAGCGTGGAATATGATTTCAAATATTTTCAAATTTTCATTTTGAAATATTAATCAGTGCGGGACTCATATCATAAATATGTGTACATAAATGCAGGATTGAATACGACTTGTGCGTAGAAGTGTATGCAATTTATACCTGCAGCATTTCCTTGGAATGTGAAAATTCAACATTATTTCTTAAAAATCCCAAAATCTTTTTTAATTCTGTGGGCACTATACTGACTTCTGACAATTCCTGAATTACTTTGATACAATTACAAATACAAGCCTTCGACATTCTGCTGTGGTGATGAAGACATTCGCAAATAACATTGATAACTTTGTTTTCGCAAGAGATAAGTTTTCTATGAAGAAAGAAAAGAAAAATATAACACGATAGAACTATTTGCTGGAAAGAGATTTTGTACGTTGAATAATTGCTGGTGCAGATTTTCAAAATTTGACCTGAGAGATATATTTGTTCGGGATCGTTCATATCTGGTAACCATGAGATTATTAAGACTAAAGCAGTTGGGATAATTATAACTTCTGAGTCATGGTCATAAGCGAGACCAAGACAAGCATCCACTAACTCTTTTGATGGTGTACCATATTTGCCTAGGCTTTTGAGCATTTCCTGCACTTTGCTCACTAATGACGATTTTCCAAAAATTTCTAATGAATTTCGTATAATTATTCCAAGCACTTTAACGGTATTACACAACACCAAAATGTGATCAAGATTCATTTCCTGAAACAGAATAATTTAGAATAAGCCGTTAAGGATGCACTCCTGGATTTTAAAATATAAATGTACCTGAATTTTGCTTGGTATATGTGTGAGAATCTCGATTAATTGAGTCTTATGGATTGCTTCGCAAATTTGACTAGATATACTGGGGTCCAACAAAAAAGTTTCTATATTTGATATAGTGTTTTGTAATGCATTGACATCTACAACTGTGCTGCTCATGACATTAGAACTTTTGTAAGCATTATCCATTTGAATTAAAGTACTACATTTCATTAATTGATTTATGGCACCGCAATAATGTTGAATCAAGGTAGTTATATCCAACTGACGCTGTTTATATTTTGCTTAAATTTACAAATTAAATCTCTAATGTCATCCAGTAGTACTTACCAATTCTGGCCTTGACCTTTGTAACACGATAATCATTAGGGCACAACACTTTAGAGAGATATTACGTAAATTTTCACTGCTTTCCCATTTCGCAAGTATATTCATTATCAGGGAAACCGTCGCAGGACAAACTGTTCGTGTTCCATTGGTCTGGTTTAAAATGAAAATATCCGTAAGATTGAAATTTTATAAAAGCAACTTAACTGTTTCCTTTTGCATGAGATTCATTTAAAACATCAATTAGTTAACAAAATTAGATAAACTAAAATACTTTGGTTAAAAAACCTTCTGAACACTTTGCAGATTGTGGCGTCATTGATTAAACTCACCCTGTTGGATGAAACTACAATAAGCAAATACGTTAACATCGGTCTAGATGATAGATAGAAGCTTTTTTACCCTACAGGTGTAATGTATTAACTCTAATAACCACTGAGGGGACTACGACCACTGTTGCGGTACATTGTTTTAAATTTTTTATTAATAGTGAAATTCATTAGGTGGTTACCAATGTCTTTGCTACTTCCGTTATGGTTTAACGAGAACAATTTACAGTTTAACGAGGACTCTTTCAAAGGTAAATTAGCAAAATTAAATTTAACAGTGGGTTTACTGATATAATATTGGGCCAGCACTGCCTAAAATTTTTGCAGTGCACTAGCTTAGATGACAATTTCCTGCCAATTTCGTGACACCTGTTATTCCTTTAGATATCGCTGAACCTAATACAATACCGACCTCAAAAATTCAACTCTAATTAATTTTAAGCCCTTTTATAGGTTTCATATATAAAATATTGTTAAATTTTTAAGCCTCCGGTAATGGAAAGGATATATACCTTTATCCACACGTTATGACTTATTCATATTAATTTGTTTGTTTAATAAATTTGTTAAATATCCAAATAAAATCTTCCAAAATGGGCCACGTTCGTACCAAATTCGATTTACAATTATAATTTATAGATTATCACTAACCTGTGAACCCGATATAACGGCTCCGAGTACATTTAATAGTGACACGCCAATGTCAGCCATTTCGAAAATTTCGGGTCTTTGAAAACAATCTGTAACGGGATTAGCTCTGGGAAAACATATAAAAGTATAATCGTATCAATTTTAGTTACAGTAAATAAAGGGTACAATTTCAACATTAATAGTCTTCGTCCTATACGTTAAACACGTATAATCAGCAAGCTGATTTTGAAGGAAGCTTCTCCAGGTTAAGAACGGATCATAAATTACTTCTAAAAGTTGCGAGAAACCACGGAAAACTTGTAAAATTTCTTCAGTCGTCTTTTTACCATCTACTACCTGTGATCATTGATTTTTAAATTAATTTGAACGAACAACTCTTCAAAGTTTGCTTACATTCTTAAAAAGATTTTGTATTATGGCAATGAGATTGGACTCATATTCATATTTTATCACAATTGGAATATTGTCGAAATATCTGCAAACAATAATAAGGCAGTCAATGAGCATCCCAACTCTTCTGACGGACTCTTCAGTCAGTTCATGCTAAATTATTAAGAATGCATGCTAATTATGATACTAATAAATAGTTTTGTTAAAACATAGATAATAGAATTTTAAGGAAGTGCCCATATTAAATTAAGATGGAATGATATTGATAGTGATCAATTAATATTATATTGATTTACGTTTGCCAAAAGAGAGTAATTATGAAAGTAATTTTGATTTAATATTTCTAAATGATATACAAAATCTTTAAATAAATCTGGCTGCATTCTATTTCACTTTTTTGCACTCGTGTTTGAACGTCTGAATTTGAGGAAAAACCTACTTCGGAATTTCTCTAGAGCACTTTTAGTGCTTAAGAAAGTGCTATCAGTGCACTTTGGAATTTTAAGTGACATTTTCATATTCTTCATATAAGCATCTTCATATTCTATTATCTTTGGTGCATCTTTTGGTTTCTAAATTGTAAAATCATTACTTTTTCACTTTCGTCTCTGCAAATAATGATAAATTTGAATACAGCAGGAAGTAACTCCTCAGGTAAACGACTTATCTGGGGTCCTTTGTCTGGTTTTATTTCATTCCACAGTGGTGGTATATCCGAAAGACAAACCGCTCAATGAACAATCGAAAGTAATATTCATCGTTCTGAAAAACGCAGTCTAAATAGTATTATGCGATTCTACTCTTGATTCATGGCCGGTCATAACAAAGTCTTTCCAAAATTTCCAACACATTTAAGTTACCTTCGTAGTGTACTTTAGCCAAAGGTGGTAAATATCCGACTTGTCGTCCATTGTAGGTACTTTTTCGTAACCATAAATCAGCGTTCGGTTAATTTTTTTAACATTTTTTAAAAAAACGTTCGAGGGTTCATTTGAAAACAATTTTGGATATATCTAGTACCGCTAAATATATTGAAAACTTTGCAATAATCAAGAGACAAATGAGGGACATAGATATTTGCATACATAATATGTGTCTGAAACAGCTGGAAGGTCTCTCACGATGGCTGACAAAGAGGTAAGGCACTTCGCACTAATCTACATGCATTTGCTCTATACAAAATGGTACAAATATGGCTGGACTTTGGTGCTTATTTTTAGGAAACGCGTACTCGCGTCAACAGCAGACAAAAACATGGGCTTCGATCGAACGGGGTTTGGATTTTAAGCGTCACAGGTTTGGAGATAATGGGTGCGAATTCTGAGGATTTCAATTTTTTTTTCACTTCAAAATTTTTTTACTTCAAAAGTTCGTGATTGTTAAAAAATAGATCCAAAATTTTTTGAAGGAGTATTGTTTGACACTATTTAGTATTTGACCAATTGGTGTTGGTTGGAATTTAATACATTGTATCCGTGCATATCGTCAAGCAGAATTGGGAAGGGGGTTAAAATTGTTAATTTTTCTCTCAGATTGGCCGCTGAAATGATTGCAATCAGTGTTTCTTTCAGACACCTGCACTTCGAGGGGGAGGGGGGAGCTACGGAGGTTCGGGGGGAAGACTAAAAAAATGATAGTATAAATAAAATTTAAATAATATTCTATTTTATAATCAGCAATCTATCAAATTCTATCAGTTCTATTTTTTCAAATTTGTATTCTTTCTTTTTCGTCTTTTTTGCTATCATGTTACTTACCAATTAATTTTAATATTATTTATTCCTTGTTAATTAACAATTCATTTGAATTTAATAAAATCGCTTCATTTATAAAACATATTTCACTTTATTTCAAAAAAAAAACAAAAATTAAATTTTATAAATTAAATGAAATTAAATTTTTACGCATGCTTCTCAGCGACTACTACATAAACCAGGGACTGAAACAAAAAAAAATGGGTTCGGGTTCAGCTTCGGGTTAATCACTCACAAATTCTCTCGCTTTCGAACGTTTTCCGTCACTTGTTGCTAACGTGTAAAAGTAACGGTAACGGAACATTTTCATGTGCCATTATTTCAACACGATCTATAGCACTTCTATTGCGAACGCTAGCATATAGCGTGACTATGTAGTGTGTGTAGTAGTATGAGCAATGGATTTAATTTGGCATTTTATGATTCGATTTCTTCGGGGGGGGGGGTAAGACCTCTCCGGGGGAGCTGAGCCCCTCCGGAGAAGTACCTGAAAGAAACACTGATTGCAATGTAATAGCGGCCTTCTACAATTGGTCAATATTCCGAAAACTGATTCCAAATTATATCACAACTTCTCCCAAAGATAGAAGAGAGAAAGAGACACAGTGAGAGAGCGAGAGAGGAGGAAGGGCAATCAATGGATAGTCGGAAAATAATTAATGATGAAATTTATTTTATTTACCTCTTTGGGGAAATCAGTCTTTATCATTTGGTCTTAATTAATCAAACTATGTGTTAATATAGTTGTCGTTTATTGTTGTTGTGCTGGTTATTTTAGAAATCTTAGATTAAAAGTATCGCTTTGTTAGGCTTTAAATTTGTATTTAAAAATTGTTTGTTAAATTTAGCTTTCGATTTAGTAATTAGCACTGTTTAGAAACTGAATTAATATTTTTGCAGCTCTTTGCGTTAATAGAATTATTTATTAAAAAATTATTTTAAGAATTTTTCTTAAATTTATTTTTAGACGTTTTTGAGACGTTGAGACGTTTTAAAGAGAAACCCCTTTTAACGAACTTTCCCTTTAATTTCGTACAACTTTTTTTAAAGAATTTCATATATCAGTTTGCTTTTAGCTTTCACAATACTAAATTTAATATTTGTAATGTTTTCTAGAATTAACCGAAGCATAAATTTTTTAGCTAAATTGAAGAGATTAAAAAATTTGAACTAGAACACGTTTTTTACCAACTAAAGTAATAATTTTGATGTTATTTTTATATAAATCGCGAAGAATATTTATTACGCGAATCTTCTTAATAATTATATACTAGATTACTACATTTTGCAACTCGTTCAGACGGAATAAAAATTTTTTTAATTTGTTCTCCGTAATATTTATGATTGCAAGAATTGCGTTAAAGCTGAAATACGTCCTTTCCTTACCCTTTTCTTTTCTTCTTTTTTAATGCGATTACGAGTGTGAATATAATAATTATTAATATCTTCAACTTCCTTATGCCCGATCTAACCTAACTGTCAGTAATACATATGAAATAACAGTATAAAAAACAATCGGCCTGTTCAGCAAGTTCTCGGTTTTACCAAAAAGCATTATCAGTTAACGATATACTGACCGTTTGCTTCTGCAGTAAAGGCAATGGTTGGTTAAACGAAATAAGAAATGTATAGTTTTTAAGGCTAAATTATTCGAAGATATGATATTCTATTAGTTAGTATAATATTACAATATAATAATTTTATCTGTGCAATATTTTTGAGTATTTATCCTTATGGTTTTTTACTATCTAATTAAATTTAAAACTGCTTGAATTATTGTTTGGAAATCCACCGATTTAATCATTTGCTCTGAAATATCTTTATCAACGAGGAAACTTTTAACAAAATCAATATTTTTTCTAAAATATCAATATTCTTGAAAACGATCATACAAACTCTCCAACCGCATGTCAATTTGTCTAATTGTGAATGAATTTTTTGTGTGAATTTCTCTCTGAAAATATCTTCTATACAGCATCATTGCCGTTCTCCTACAACGGTTTTTAGTCTAAGGATGTTATAGTTGTTGTTGTCTGTACTTGAGTTGCATCCATGTTTACGTAATCAAATGATATTTGCATTAAAATCGATATCAATCAATGGTAGATGATCGCTGAAGATTGTGAAGGAGGCGGGCTTCTGTAATGAACCAATTCGTCATCGTACGTCCAAAGCCCGAATTCATGCGGAAATCGTGATGTTTGCAAAATTATCCCTTTTCAAATGTTTGAAATTACTGTTTTATTTATGAGATCATCAGTTCATTTTACACGGCTGCTGTTGGTCCGGGAGTTGTTGAGATACTCGTCGTCATCGTTTTGCTTAAATTTCTGAAATAATAAAAGAATTACAAGCTTTATTTTTCGGCAGACGGGAGAAAAGAGCATAAAAAATAATATGAAGAGATGAATAATGGTTTGCAACAAATTCTAGAAATACGAAATCCCGAGTCTCGATCTTCGGATGAGGGATGTTGGTGACATGTAGATGAGAAGAAAGTAATTTTAAAAGTTCGTTATTTTTAGATTAAATGACGAACATTTGTACGCGTCAACCAAAATGAAAAACAATAAATAAATAAAGAAATTATTTATTTTATTTAATTTCCTGCCAATTATTACAGTATTTGAGATATTTTAGGTCTTTCATTACAAGCACGAAGTTTTAGCTCTACACATCATGCCAGATCAGGGATAAAATCAAGGTCATCATTATTTAACACGTTTAATACCCACACTAATATTTAAGTTTTTCTGTGTGACAAGTATTGATCTACCAATGAATGTCGAGATTTATCTCGGTGGAATAATAATAACTAAGCAGAAAAGGCTTAACACCAAGGGTCCGTATGGAAGATGAAAAAGTGATGAAAAGAACGGAATATTTGGAACGGTTTTCCGTCATTAATTGTTAATCTGAATGTTTAATACATGTGTTTTAATAACCAGTTCGTCTACAAATTAAGCTTGGCAAGGACTTACGAAAATTCATTCCAAATATCTCATTCTTTTCATCTCTTTATCATCCCTGTAGGAAAAATCAAAAGGATACTGAGAATGAGAAGTATGCTATAAACGCTTAGCATACTTGAACTCAGTTTGGTACTCAGTTTGGTGGGTCATGTCAGTGTTAACGTGTTAATATTGATTTATATTATTTAATAAGTCCGCGGTATTCAATCAACTGTTGAAATGTTCAGTTCTTTGGTATTGAATTTCGTTGTCAATTTAATCAATAAATCTGTTTACCTGACATTTGTCCAATATAAAGGGCTATATACTGATACTCATACTACTATTAATAATTATGTGTAATAACTTGTGTGTAATAGCCGTGATCGAACTGATAGAAATTTTAGATTCGAATTCTTGGAAAACTTTTTGTGGGGTACCTTTGTTTCATTCTTTTAGGAGTGTTATTCCATTTTCTTTCATTGTGTTTCTTTGTGTTTTTGTTTCTTTTGTGTTTCTTTGTGTTTCCATTTTCAATGCATTAAAAAAGGTATGGAAGATATAAAAAAGTATATATATAGTCCGACTCAGAATCAGCACCTGGTTCGATTTCGCCTTGTTCTTCTCTCTGTTTATTTGTTCGCTGGTCTGTCCGTTGAATTCACGATTATTACAGAACGAATAGAGTTATTGTCATGAAATCTGGCAGGATATTCCTTCCTGAGCAGCGCGGTGTTAAAAATGGGCGTAGATGTGCCGGTGCCACACCTACGCTTTTAAAGCTACGAGGAGTACATGTGTGTGTCTGTCTTTATGTGCCTTTACATTAATTACTCGATTACATTAATTTCCCAGCTTGCAGTGATGTGTTCCTACTTGTTCCTCATTAACAGACTTTTAAAACTTTTATTTAACATTTATCGTTATTACGTTATATTTCCTTACCCTTGCATTGAGTTCGAATTGGATAGTAGTGCGTTGTCAAGTGACACTCGGGACATTTCGTCTGCCATTTGGACTTTCAACTGATGGCCAAAGGAATGCACTTCTGAATTTGGAGTTGTCTCCGAACCCGGAGATTGTGTGATTTGTTGCTGGCTTGAGTTCGTTAATGATGCTCCCTGCGAAATGGAAGTTGGAATGCAACCATTTGACAGGATGGCGTCTATACGGCTATTGACAGATGGATCCATATTAATGATTTGACTGCCTGCCGCGTTATTTGGTAATACCGCTCCTTCGCTCTCGTCAACGCCATCTTCATCGACGTCCATATCCTCAGCATTCTTATCAAGTGGTGCGGTTTCCTCATCATCGTTATATATCTTAAAATAAGCGTACGTTAGATATATAACCGATATAATGAAAGACGGTATGGGTATCGCCATTGAATAAACTAGATTTAGTGTGTTCTGCCAATAGTCCAGATCGCTAATGACCAGACTCGGATCAACCTTTGAGTAATAGCACGGGAATTTTATTCCGATTTTCGTATAGCGTTTAAGCCATATAGTGCAATTCAACATGGGTGGATAGCCACAACCTTTGACATTGGGAAACAGTCGAGCACCAACGTAATAATATATCGAATTATTCCCCATAAGACCCTCATTCAAGTCTCCCAAAACATCGAAGGGGGCATGCTGTTCACCATTGAGTAACATTTCTGAATCGTCTGTGTTATCGTCGGTGAGGTAGATGCTCGAGCCATCGGCTAAACTAAAATCGAGTGAACCAGTTCGTATCACACCCAGTTGACCCATTTCATCCTCACGTCTATCGCTAGTATCGTATTCGTAGTCTCGTATAGCACGCTCGTAACGATCTGTACGCTTAACGGGCGGTAACTCCCTTTCGGCCTCTTTCAAATTAATGTGATATTCGGTAAAATTGAACTCGTCGGTGTAGTTGTACAAGTTTAAACGGTAATTGACGCGGATTTGTGTACACGTGTATATGTCTTTGGTGCAACCCTCGCGACAGGATGCCCAGGAACAATTTTTGGCGCCATGATAGATTTCCATATCATACGTTTCGCACAAAGCTGGAACTTCTTCAAATTGCATGAAGATTGTTGTGAACGCAGGCTCAATTACGAATGGCACCAAAAATAAAAAGGCGAACATACTGAATGTGCCGAGAAGTATAAAAAATGCAGTAGTATAAAAGAGCATTTTCTCTTTGAAAGTGCGGGCTTCCAACGGCTCGTCACCCATTATGGTGCTATTCTGGAAAGAGGAAAACACCAAAGTTATATTCTATATATCCAAAAACCATATGGTTTTAATTTCCGTAATTACATTTGTCAGAATTTATCGTATGCTTTATATTTACAAGATAGGTCGGCGTAGCCACTAAAGGATGCCTTAAATCCCGAAATAACTTCCAGGAGTTTACAATAATTTTACAAGATCTGCAGCGTACAAACGTCTAAGTAAGCAATTCATTCACTGACGAGCATTTTTAAACACGGCGTCCTTAACAAATCTCAGCGAGAAGCTTTTATTCGATTGGTTTCGTTGATTCTCAAGCCTTGGAGGTTTTCGTGTAATAGTTTCTACAAAACTTTTCCTTTGAACAGTTTGATAGCATTAATTTATTTTTAATTAACTTTGAGATATTTTTGTTTTTTTGCTTATGCTCCGTTTCGTAACTCGATAATTAAATTTAGAAAGTATTTTAGTAATTTAAACGATCTATCGAAACCTCTAACTACCCGAAAACGTTGACGTTGGAATGAATCATAACCGATTCAATTCAATTCAGTTGTTAAAAACGAATATAGCTGTCACGCGGACGGATTTCCATAATTTGAAAAAGTAATGGATAGTTTAAGAAAAATTGTAAGCGTATCGTTTTTCTTCAGTTCGATTTAAATTATTCATTGATTGATTCACGTGTCTTAAGTCCATAGATAAATCTCTTAGAAACAAGGTCTGACACCTTTTCAATATTAGTCATTTCCTTTTGTTTTTGTATTGGAAATCAGGACATACCGTTTTTTAATTACTTTCATTTAGCACAAAAAAAAAACGAACCTACGCACGCATTGCTGTTACGCGCAATTTTCACAACATACGACGGTCACGCAATAAGTAAAAATTTATGATTATAATAATATGATACAAGCATTTCCTCTTGCCTTTCCTGGACCCATCAGATAACAGATTTCATATTGCTTTATTTTGATATTAGTAAATATATATTATATGTATATTACACGGACAGCGGCTCACTGACATTTGCCCTAGATACGATTTAATAGATTAGAATGGATTTTTTCCTTTTACGTTCTTTAAACCAATAATCATTTTCACTTCATTTTCCACTTAATTGCAAAACATTTTATTTATTTTTTTCTAAATAAACTTATTCTTTTATAAAAACTTTCAAATTAGTCTTGCACATTTATAGTATTATATTATTATTTAATTCGCTTAAGCGTATATTTCTGGTAAGGAAAGAATGAAATCGAGTCATGCTTTGTCATTTTCAATGAACGAATAGCTTGAAGTTTTCAGGGAATGGTATTTTGGGAATTGTTACGACTTAGTTCTAAACAGGAAACTACCCCTGCTCTCTTAGTTCGTTTCGTTTGGAGACTTTGGGGAAATTTATTGATGTCTCTCAGTAATAAACGCTTCACTAAAAATTTATTTAATTCTAATAATTTCATCTTAGATTATACGCTTGCATTGTTGGTCAAAATGGGGGAGGTGTGAGAGGGTGTACATTGTTCATCGAGTAGACTAATATGGAACACAATCGAAAAATTGTTGAGCAATTTAAATAATTTTGCTTGTATCCATAACGTTTGAACGTTTTCAAACGAAGTTTTGGACGAGGTTTGGAGCTTACGAGGCTATGCGTTTCAACAGCCTCTTATTTATAACGCACTTCTCTTTCAAGGGAAATATCCTGAGAGAAATTATTAAAAATTCCTAAAGATTTGTCAAATTCCAGTACGAAAATTGTGCTAAAATTCCTGGCTTTGAAGACCACGGTTATAGAGGCGAACTTTTCTGTAATGCATAAATAGACAATATTTAAAGCCTTTTGAAAAGACTCTAGAAATGTTTAACTGTTTACAAGATAATTATGACTTTTTGCATTTTAGGAGAAATTTTATATGGGTACAACCGTATTGAAGTAAAGATTTGTATCAAATACTATCTGTCTATAAATACTATAAGTCTATAAAGAATTAATCTATGTCTTAAATAATTGAATTCTATAAAGCATGTCCGTCTAACGCCTCGAAAGAATATACTAATACTATATGAATTTTCAAAGTTTCTTGATTTTGGAGTATTTCGTCTCAAAAGATTTACTAAACACGTTCTTTTCGCACTTTTTTAGATGACTGTAGTAGAAATCTGGCTTGATAATAAAACACCGTTTTATGGCGTATGCGCTGTTGAAGCTTTAGTGGATGCGTTGAAGCAGTTGTGTGACAGCGCCGAAGGAACGCTTAAATAGTAAGGATTATGTCAAGTGTCTAAAACATAGAATTATTTTAAGAAAAAATTTCCGTAAAAATATAAATTCTTTAGATACAAGATAAACACATTGAAGATATACAAAAAGAGTAAAAGTACAAAACAAATGATAAAACTGTTTAATGTATTTGAAGTGTTTGACGATTAATTCCCAAAGGAATTAAGCAAATTCCTTTCAAAGGATTGAGTGATTTTTTTGGGAGTGCTTTTGTGATGATTTTGATTTTTTGGCAATAATTAATAATTTCCTAAAGTTGAACTGAAGTGCATTAAATTCGATCAAAGCTATTCAAGACTGAAAGCGTTTTATTGAAGTCACCAATTTTTCGGTTAGTAAAAAAGTAATGATGGTTTCAATGGAAGCTAGTGGTATCAAATACATTCATACAAAGTATACACGTATGATACACAATACTCTTATATACAATGCATCTTTTACATATGTTCTGTTTTCATCTTTAATTAAAAGCAATGATGTAGCTTGTGTTTAATTTCGCCAAAGGTTGAAAGACAAAAGTCAAACGAAATCATAGAGGATGATAACTTCAACCTTGGGAAGCTTTTACTTAAACTGAAATATGATTCAATTTGCTCAGCCCCAAGAGAATCATTTCCTCGCGGACCTTCTATGAATTACGTATATCTTTTATAAACGAGCTACCCCAAAGGCACCAGCTGGGTTTGCTCACTTCACTTGAATGTAAATTTCAGAAATCCTTCATTAGGAGTTCAGATAAGATTTAGTATCAAATTCAGATATAGGATCTACCTTTTGTGTGAAAATTTAAAGGTAGTAACCATTCAGTGAAGTAATTCGTATCGGTGAGAATCGGGGCTTATTGGTTACTTTTTCTGCTTGGGTTTCACCCAAACTAATTTTGTATTTTTTGTCCTGATTTTTATACAGATCATCACTTCGTTTTAATTTGGGAGGCATTCAATTTGCTCGAGAGTCATTGCAAAGGAAGAGGAGGTTACTTTAAACGTCTTAACTTTTAATTCTTTCAGTGTTTGAAGGATTTTACGAACACCAAAAGTTCTATTATAGTTTATGTGACGTTATATTAAGGTTGTTTGAATCAGAGAGGCTCTTCTTGAACAAACTTTTTTGTCTTTGGGTCCGCAGATATTTTCCATTCCTCTTAAAATTAAAAAAATTTAAAAATAAGGCTTTGTAATGCTTTTTTTTGAAAATTAAAAGCCTAACAAAATTAACCAAATCGGAGGAATTAATGAAGCACGGTAAGTATTTCTGTGATAGACCGCAGTTCAAGAAACAGTCTATTATTTAGTAATCCAGTGGGCATCTTTAATAATTGACTAAAAGAAATCGGGTTTCTGCAAAACCTCACAAAAATCTGAAGGAATTCAATTGAAAAATGAATGAATCAATTTGTATTTAGTGGAACTAAAACCAATGTCAAAATAAGAAAATACTCCGTCAGAATCTGTCATTTTCGTTCTCTCTCTCTCGAGAGACGTTGAAGCGTAAAATATCCTTCAAATACTCTTATTTATCGATTATTTCCTTCTTGCGCGCGCATTATTTGGAAATACTTCGAATATTGAATTGAATTTTTTTCATTTTCAAAATGATTCTTCAGCATTCAAACGATTTCCGTCAAGCAGTTTACTTTAACATTCGAAGTTTATCCTTAACATTCAATAAATCGTATTAATTATGAATTGGAATTATATTAATGAAAATTTATTGCAAGCATGGAAGTTATTGCAATAAAATCATTTCAAAATGACAATAAAATAATTTAAAATAGTGCAAGATTTTTCAAGCAAAATTTTTCTGCAGAAGTTATTTTTAATGAAAATTTATAACAATCGATAATAAATAAAAGAATAATAAATAATAAATTGTTATTAAAGTGCGAGCAATGATGGAGAGAAGATATTTTTATATTTCAATTAGTGTTTGTAACAATTATGTAAATCATTACAATTGAGAGTAATTTTTTTGCTCTAAATTAATTGTTAAAATCGTGAGCCATAATTAATCATCATCATCATCATCATATTCTGCCTTTGCGTTAAAAACCTCCAAAGGCTGCAAATCGTTATTTTTAAGGAGGTCACAATAAGTTGTTGGAATTTTATTGCATTGGGCTGACACGGTTAGCCCTAGCACGGAATAACGCTAACATAACCAATCGCAATGGGGAAGAAGAAAGTTCCCAGCGAGGACCTAATTGTTCCACCGCAGGATAATCGTATATGCGGCACGATATGCGTTTGTCAGATGACTCTCGTGTTGAGCTCTGTAGCTTTAGTTTATCTCACTGTTGCGATTTACATGCCATCGACGCGAGCTTTTAAAAGTGGTATCGATCCGACGCCCGCAATGTGCACCACGACACGTGCTGTAAATAAGGACAATTGCGATTGGGGTTCATGCGGCGAATGGTGCTTGAGCAAAACGTCGGGGGCATGCATACAAATTTATGTCAACCTGCGCAACAATGGCACCAACTTGACCTTCCAGAATTGCACAAATTCTGCAAATAAAACGTGCTACGGTATCGATCAAGACAGTGCTGACAAAGCACGATGCATTAATGACGAGTGCAAGAATTTGACGGGTACATTCAATTGTACGTCGGGTCAGTGTCTAAATATCACCGATGCTTTCGAGTGTGTCTTCAAGAATAGCGATTCGCCCGTGAAATGCTCGGGGCGACGTGGTAAAATTAATTGCATGGACATAAGCGGGCTCTTCTCATGCAATCGTGGTACATGCCGCAAAATACGCACACCATATAATTGCGATCGTCGATGCGTCGATATACCAACGCGTAACAAGAACGTTGTGATACTGAGTGGCGACAAGGTTTATCTTTCGAAATGCGAGAATGCCATTAATACGTTGACCGAGGAGGAGATATGGAATGAATCAGCGGATAACGTTGTAATGATTTCTTGCTTCTTCATTAAAAACACCTCGGATCGTATGGAGGCTGTAGATTGTATAAATGGTTCAACATTAGAAAACAATATGCTCACGGATTTGACAAATTTCACGTATCTCAGCCATCTGCATGCTTCTGTGGCGATGCCCATGCCCGAAATAGCACCACCCGATGTAGATCTTACCATCTCGAACGAGTCGCGTCTAATGATTAATTTGGAGGGTTGCGTGAATACACTCATGGATGAATGCAAGGAGTTTCTAAAGGATTTCGGACGTGATGGTAGCGACCATAATGCCCGTGCACGATTCCCTTGCTTTTATTCGCCGTCGAAAAAGGAGATCGTAGTAGCTCGTTTCAATTTGGAAGTAACGTATAAGCAGTTTGTAGTGGCTTCCGTCGTGCCGTCTGTTCTCTTTGTAGTCTCTTGTCTCGTCCTTCTGCTTTGCCAGAAAACGGTCTATGTTGGCGATGATGCGAAAATGCGATTCAAGGGTTGTGTCGATACAGACACTGTTTTAGCTAAAAACAACTTGGGCTCGCAAAACAATTTGGCTGACACTGGTGGAGGTGGTATTGATGATGTTATGGCACTATGAGATCCATCACGTAAGAATTTGTGGGAACCAAATATTTCTATTAATTCAAAATGTTTTAACTAAAGGCTATTCAATTCTTTATCACGATACGAAAGGATCAAACAGATTTTCTGAAGAGTTTTATGCAATTATTACTCCTAATGAACAGTCATCGAATAAAAAAGTTTAAATATTATAAATCTTGGAATTGGCGGCGGCGGGAGGTGGGGACATGCTTGAGGTTATCCGCATTCTTTAGGGGGTGAACATTATACGAGAATGCACTTTTGTTATGGGCTCTGCTGATTAACGCTTCGTGGAGCAATATTTTACAAATGATGCGTTCGGGGGAGTGTGGTCTACACAAAATAGAAAATATGTGTCTAAAAATTCGAGAAAAATAAAGTAAAGAAAATTAAATATTAAGTGTATCGAGAACGACAAAATCAGGCAGCAATCCTTTACTGAAGGTTAGAATTCTTGCTCCAAGCAAAGGTCACAAAAAGCAAAAAAATGTGTACTAGAAACCCTTATCAAGGGACGTATTCCTTGCTGCGACCAAAGGTTTCCTCCCACCGCTTTGGATATTAGAATACCGTTCGAAGAATTCAAATTTCGATTAAAAAAATTTGATTTTTCCGAAAGTGTTTGACATTATGTCGTTTCGGAACTTTGTCATATCAGGAATTTATTGTCGAGGATTGTCGACAATTTATTGTTGTCCGTCGCTCGGCAGTTCGTCGTTTCGGTACTTTGCTATAACAGAACTTTATCGTTCGATATTATGTTATAGGTGTTGCGATTCTTAAAACCTTCTAAAACTATTCAAATCAGTTTTATAGAAATTTCAATATTCGAATTACAGAACCATTATTGGAAATATTGAAATTTTGCAGCGTAATTTTGCAATTTTTTGCAGTGATTATTATTTAATAATAGCTTATACTTTCAGCTGAACTATCCGGGCTGTCTCTGGAGATGACCATCAATTAATTCGTTACCTTAAATTGAATTGGTTCGTTCATTTTTTGAGCTCAAGCAGTGAAAGATAACTCTTTCCAGACATCGATTAGGTATTTTTCTCGAAAATTTCGGTAGTACATTTGTAATCGAAGTCAAGACTGCGCTATCGCTTCCAAACAAAATATCGCCAGTAAAGTAGATCTAGTTTAGATAATTTGAAACATTCAAAAGTTAACGTTAGATTTTGTTTTTCAAGCAAATATTAGAAGATGTAATATTCATTAATCATATTTGAGACAAAACCGCCTGCCCTGGCTGAAATTATTGGAGCGTATACTGTAGATTGTATTATAAAGTGTTCTTGTTTCAAGACTGTATTGCAAAACGCTCTCTTTCCAGCACTTCAAGGATATATCATTACCAATTTTTTACGTGACTCCTGAGGAAATTCATTGGTTTAAATTTATATGAATTTTATTTATTTATAACTCTTGCACGCCATAATGACTATATTTTATTGAGTCTGATTTTGATTCAAGACAATCTTTAACGAATTTATGTAAATGGAATTTTATGACCTTTTTGCTGAAGAAAGTTTGGACTATATTACGAAATTTTTTAAACAAATATTTTTTTTTATCCATCGGAGTTCGAATTATATGAAATTGAGATTAATTTCAAGTGTTTTTTCAGAAATTCGAAATGTATTTTAAATATTAATTAAATTAAATATTAGCGATTTTAGATTTATTAAAATGCGTGTTTTCTAGCGTTTTCTAGCAAAAAAGTGTCTTTCGTACTTTTGAATTTTCTCAAGAAATGCCGAAGAAATCCCGAAAGTCTTCTTGGAAATTTTCTCCAAGAAATATATCGTATTTCGAGATATATTTGGGAATCTCTCTAGGATTCTGCTGTCTGGGAGTCTAGAGGAGTCTAGAAGCGTAAATACTTGTTATTCAAAAATAAATTAAAGAACTAAGTTAAGGCTCTGCCCCCTCTTTGTGAGATGTTTTTGTCAATTCTCTTTTAAAATCATCTGAAAACGTGAGACCATTGTACGGTGGTAGCATATAGTTTTCCTTCTACCGAGGAAGACTATGACATGGCCGAAGCTCTAGCAGGAGTATTAGTGTTCAGGGGGTTCATTTAATGTATTTAATTAATTAATTGCGTCCATTGATTTGAAATTAAATATTTGAAATGTTTATACTTTAGAAAGCCGTAAGGACTGCTTTGAAATAACCGATTGAATAGACTGAACTGTTGCGTGTGATTGGAAATTCCTTAAAGGAAATTTCGTGGGTAGTTTTTCACGCCCCCTTTTTGGATAGTTAAAACACTGCCCTTAGAAGACAAACCCTTAAGAGGTCCTTATACGTCTCTAAACTTCATTAACTACATTATTATCTAAGTAATTAATAATTGATAAGAATTTTGTAATTGTATTTGTTAATATTTTGTAGAAAATTTAAAATTAGTATTTAGTATAGTGCGGTGATTCCCAAAAAGAGATAGATATAGTCGCTAGAGGTAGATGCAGAGGGGTGACACCTATATCCTTCCCTTCTCTAGATTACCTCGTAGGTAGAATAATAGATTGATAAAAACATAGATTGATACAAATACTTATCCTTCCAAATGGGTGCAGAGGGTTCGGTAGATAAACATAAGTATGGGAATCATTTTTGTAGTTCACACGAATTCTTTTCGATTTAAACGAATGACTTGATTTTTCATACTTCCACCTGCTCTTCTTCTTCTTCATTCCACAGGCATTCCTCTGCTTCAGGAAGGAAATAGTCCTTTACATCAGACAGGAGTTTTTGCTTTACAATAAAAAAAACCACAACAAAAGAGCTCGCCTTGGCACATTAATCAAACATTTTGAACCTGCGAATCAAGTAATTTTCTATAACGACTTTTTAAAAAGGCATCAATTGCACGCTCCAGATCGACATATTTCTTATACGTAAAACGGTGCGAGTATACCAGTTTTGTCATACTCGTTGTTAAGACGGCCGTCTTAATTGCGAATAAATGAGAATCGTTACATCGCCGCGATTCGCTGCCTTGTAGAAATGTTAGAAAGCCTCTCTTTACTCACTTTCATGCATTGCCCATTTTATTGAAGAAACCATAGAGCTCAAGACGATTCCACGATTCATTAAATGCACGCAATTTTGCAAACGCGCATTTTTATAGATAGATAATAAATTGGATGAATTAGAACGGCTTGGAGGGATGCGTGAAGGAAGAACGTCGTCATTAAGACGGCATTAAAGAGACCGAAAGGAACGAAGGAACGAAACGAATGGAAAAGGAAATTTCAAAAAAAAAAAAACCGAAAAAATAGATTGCATCAATTTCTAATTAAGAGAAAAAAGACACTTTTTGCAAATTCGAAAAGTTTTAGAAATTCAGTTAGTGAGTTATCACGAAATCGGAAAGAATTGTAGAAATAATAAAGGAAAGAAGAAGAAATTTTAAAATAAATATAGAAATAATAAAAAGAAATTAACAAATTTTAATCTCCAGCAGCATCAGCGTTCAAAATCAAATTTTATTCGTTATCAACAACAACAACAACAACAACAAAAACAACAAGAAAAGCGACAACAAATATAGAAGGAGAGGAAAATGGGCAGAATTGAATTAAAGAGATAAGAAAATTAAATGGTTTTATTTGAAATATTGCACAACACAAAACGACTCGACGGAAATAATAACGTGCTTATAAATCCAAAATAATTAACTAATAGTAAATAAAGAAATATTCTGTGGAATTTTGTAAAGGAGTATCGGTTCGATGGCGTCGAAAACTGCAGGAGCAAGTCCTATCCGATCGGGAATCAGTCCCACGGCTAGCAAAAACGGTTTTCCTAAGAAGGTCAATAAATCATTCGCCGTAATACGAGACGGAAACAGTCTGGACACCATTCTGGAGAAAGCCAAATTCTACGCCTCTTTATGTTTAGGTAATACCGATGATTACTTTACACATCCCCCCAACGAATTTCCTATCCCGGAGACTAACCCACACAGCTGTTTATGATGAATTACGTATTTTCAGGAACGACGGCCATTCTTTCGGTATTTGCATTCCTTTTTCTGATCCCGTTCGTTGTTGATCCAGCCATATCAACTATTGTCGCAGACTACGATCCGGTGCCCGTCACTTGTATCGTCATTGATCATATCTATGCAGAGGGAATAAAAAATTGCTCCTGGAGTTCATGCCGGGAGGGTTGTACGTCCTCTCTCACGAAGTAAGATTCGGATATTTGAAATCGCCTTAATGAGACTTAGTTTTAAGACGTTGCAACTTGTTGCAGGTGCCATCAGTTCTATGTTAATTATTCACGAATTCCCTTCAGCGAATGGGAGAATGATCGGAAAGATCTGAGTGCGATGCGCTGGGACGTTAGCTACACTAAGTTTCTGATCAATTCCGAGGGATGTGGATATCCTCCAACCACAAATTGTAGTGTTTTCACCAAGAAATACGGGTAGGATAGTTATGAAAATTCTTTGAAAAAATAATTGCAAATTATTATGAAATGTTTAAGTTATTCGCATCTCGGGGAGCCCTTTCCTTGCTACTACAGCCGCGCGTATCCGGAGGTTGTCATCGAACGTTATTCGTGGGAGAATAACTTTTGCCATCTATTACTTTCTCTTATCATTCCAAACGTCCTCTTCGCCACCTCCATCGGCGTTCTGAGCTATTGGTATTGTCCGTGCTGCGAAAAAACCTTAAGCAAATCGTCGCGTGTTTATGCCGAGAAGTTTCCAACAAAAGAAGAGTAAGATTTTATTGCATTCAAATAATATTCCTCCCCAAAACGGCATGATATTTGCAGACTCTAATTAATTTATTTTAGAGATTATGTTTTTTTTTTTTTAAATTAAACAGTTTTTCAAAAATTTTTTCACTTTTTTTCAAAAATTAAAATTACATTTATATTAAAAATTACGAATCAGACTAATCGGCGTTCGATACCAGACTCTTCGTGTATCGCTTGAAGATGTGGCTCGCTAAGAATTTGATAAATTTGTTTTTATTTTATCTTTTGGTAGATTTATAATAAAATATATTACAAAAAATGGTTAATACAAATTATTCAAAAATTGTTTTGACATGACTGACCGTATATTAATATCATGCCTGGTGGTCATACGCACACATACTCGTCTAAAATATACTCAAAGTTCATGAATTTTTAAATGATTAAGTGTGTTTGCTTGCCTTTTTTGAATGCATTGCCTTCGCTCGATTCCTAATAATCGTCAATTATTAATAAAGCATCTTCCTTACTACGAAAACAAAGTATTCGCTAACATTACTAAAATGAAATTATTTTGGAAAAGTCATACGTGCACACATAAATACTATATTTACAGCGTCGGCTCATATTTAACTCCTACAGTTTAAACCTTGTAAATGAGCTACAAAAACTCGTATAGAAGAGACCATCAATTTAAAAATATCTTAATTACTGGTTCATTTACAAGCCCTTGTAAATTCCCAAATTTATCGACAGCTGTTTTCACTTAACCAATACAAAACCATTACTGATCGTTTCACACCGTTTACGACGATTGCTCCTTTAAACTCTTGTGTATTAATCAGTTTAATCTCTTTAACCTTTATACCTCTGTGTATTAATAGTTAATTATGAGCATCGTATCTTTAACAGTTCTGAAAGGTATCCCTAACGTATAAAAATGATTCCGAATACAAACAGAGAAATGACGAAATGAGTCCTCGCATGTGTTTCCCCCCGAAAATTTCCACGAATTGAAAACATTTTTGCGCTGGCATGTTTCTTCTAATTAGTCGATAATCAACAGTTATTCTCGTTAAAAATGTTTGCTGTGTCGCATATCTTTAACGGTATTGAATTTTTTGTTATAGCTATAACTTTTTAATCATTGTGAGATGATTATAATCGATTTTATATAAATCCTTTGAATTTAGATAAATTGAATTTACGTTAATCTTTATTAGACCTTTTTATTAGGCGTTGGGCTATATTGCGTTTATTGTGTTGGAGAGAGAAAAGCTACAAATTCGGTTTTCATTAATTACATTTCAATATTTTGAAATTTATGCGTACGTTATACTTTTGCAATATATTCTATAAAATATTCTATAAACTATTCTATAAAATATATTCTTAGCAAGTGTGATTTTACGGATTCAACAATATTTGCATGTACATTGATTAAAATTCTCTATACTTATTAATTCGCGAATCAGTTGTCGCAGGTGTTTTCAAGGTTTCTCAAGGTGTTCTCCGCAGATTTCTGGAGTCTTTGAAAAAATCAAAAAATTTTATTAAAACTCGCATACGTTTAAGATTGTAACGTAGACTATTTATATTTTTCAACGTTTCAATATTGAATTGCTATTTTTTTACACAGTTTTTCAGTACCGTAATTCAAATTTAATTGTAATGAATTTCTTATAATTCCTTATGACAAAATAAAGTAATTAATGTTACATTTTTGTGAATTGTGTGGATTACACAGAGAAAAAATTTCACCTCACTATTGATTATTTTCAAGACTGTTGAATAGTAATGCTATAATTTTATATCATTGCTAACCCACAGTTAGAACCTAAAATTAAATAGATTTTAGAGAGATAATGGAAAAGACTTGCAATAAATGGGCCTGAGTATAATCACGATTAAAGGCAATTAATAATTTAAAACAAAAATTATATACTAATTTAATCCAATCTTATGATGAACGTTATGATGAAGTTCAAAATAAAGAAGATCGATACATAAATTCGTATTTGAGTTGTTGATGATTTTAAGGATTAACTAAGATATTTTTTGAATTTTTCAGGAATGTTAACAGCATGAAATATGATACGGAAAAGAGGATTATCTTTGCTTGATAGCGCAAATCTTGAGATGAAAACTTACCCAATCTTTTTTCTTATTAATTATTTCAAGCCACATTGATTTTATTCTGCACAATTGTTTCTTGTCGTTATTTTGCACATACTTTTATCTTTCTTCATTTAGCATGCAAGAATTTAATACTCCGCATGTTTTTTTAGCTAAAACTAGTATTCAATTAAATTTTTAATTGTAGTTTTTAAATCTATCAAAAAATGTTTTGCCTAATATTTAAGTCTATCAATTTAAAACAAGTTAGTTATTGTCGCTAACGTATAAAAAATTAACGACTTTATTAATGTATTATAGTTTTTTTAGAAAAAATTAAATCAATTTATTGTTTTTTTAACAACTAAATAATATTATAATTATTGATTGCTTTTATACAAAATGTAGCAAAATGTTTGTAATTCGTAATTAAATATTTTAATTTGTAAATGATATTTAACATCGCTGAAATCATTCTTATTAAACTTAATAATAAATAAAGGAAATAAATCTCAGAATTTATCAAATACTAAATCGTATATAGAATATCTTACCATCAATTGGATTAAAGGAAGGCTATCTTTTTAAATCCATAAAGTGTCGCGTAGAAGGGGTTAAAGGGTCAAAGATGAACTTAATAGGAAAACGCATCGAGTTCTATAAAAGCTTCCATACACATTTCCATACATTTGTTTGGTATGAATTTCAAAGGATACGAAATTATTGGAGTTTTTTCAGGCACCGCTTTTCTGTATGATTTGGAATCATAAATAATTCCATTAATTTTTTTCTGAAAAATAAATTTATTTTCTTTAATATTAATTCATCGCTTGCATTATATAAAATTATTTCACAATTCATCTACTTTTCGTTGTAGATGCTTGTAATTGCATGGAGTTAATTACGTTCAATTATAAAGAAAAATTAAAAAATTTGCATTAAAAAATAGTTTAGTTTTGCTTCTAAAAATCACGCAAATTTTATAGATTTTACATTATTTTAGTACGCCGCTATGTCACGCCGATGACGACGATATGATGGATTATTAATATCTTTCACAAAAGCAAAGAAACGAAATCGGAAAGCATGACAGTCTTCATTCTGGCGTAAACGATTAATATCGCCTCGTCGTTAATGATTCTAATGGATAAATTCTCGTTTACATTAAAGTTAATCAATAGATTTTTAATAGCGGCGCATTTCGTTTAATAAAGAAAACCAAATTAATTTAATTTAATTGTTAATGTTTTTAGGCGAATTGAATTAATAAATAAATACTAATATTAAATATACATTTATACTAAAAACATGTATGAAACTAAATAATGCAATTCAATGACTTTCCTCTTAGCTTAATAAGCCTTTAGTAATTTTTGTTAAAATAAAAAATTTAGAATATTATAAGATTCGTGTATTTTACCGATATAAAGAATGGCAATCTGTAAAATAAATTTTAGCTTAATGATATTGAAAAGATGAATGTTTAATTAATTTAGCGTTTAATCATTCTCTCAATTAACAAATATTTGACTGACGTTGAAGAATTAAAACCTTAATTTGAACAAAAATAATTAACTGACGTGACAACTATTTTGACGAGATCACATCAAGTTGACAATTGTAATATCCGGTATAAATACCGGTTAAAATTCATGATTTAAAATTGCTTTCGTATTTCTAAAATACTAAATATTGCTAAGATTAATCTGGTGGTTTTAAAATAAATGCAGATTAGTATTGAACTTTAGTACACGCACAGCCATTTCTTAGTGTCTTCTAGGTGTTTTGGGTCTGAATCCTGATTTTTATTTTGAGTCCAGTGAATATTTTTTTATGTTTTCATATTTCTTTACTCATAAACTGAACTTTTATTTTTCGATGAATGTGTTTGTTTTCAGCAGAAAACAGATAAAAGCTCAAAGTTGTTAAAGTTTCAGAAAGGGTTTTGAGATTTCCGACAGGGTCAGATTTGTTTTTAAGATTTCGTGATGACTTTTTCAAATCTTTAATTTTTACTTTAATTCGTTCGTATAATTTGTTGTCTACTTTAAGGAGGGGTGACCGAAAACCGAGCAAAAATCGTCAAAAAGTGTTCACTAATTAAAAAGGATCCTTTGAATTAGAATTTCAATCTTGGAATTATTATCAAATGACATAATTCTAATTATTGTAAACTAATACGATTTATCTACGAATAAAGACCCGATTTGTATCGCGATTGTTGGAGATCTGCACGAAAAATCTTAAGAAGATTTAAGTGACTGGATTTAGGGTAAATGTCAAATGTTAAAGTGCTGACAGTATATTCCCGACGAGTGTCATTGCAATACATCAAAGGTTTCTTCGTGTCCGTAAGAATTATTATTATTATATGAAATCGTTATTTTTGCACAATTATGGTAGTTTGCCACCAACTGGCATTCAGCCTCCTACCGTCGAACGTATGACCCTGTAAGTAAACTTAATGCACGATTGCAGCACATGTAAGGCGTTACTAAAGGCGTTACTTTTCATCACTAACACTACGTCTATGCAGGCGATATGGAATACAAAATCATTAATTTAACCAAGAAGATTTTTCTCCTTAGTCTCTAAAATGTTGATAAATTTTCGATAATCACGATCCCGTAAAAAAGGTTAAATGAGTTTTTAAAACGTTAGCAAAATACGTCACGAAAGATCGATAACTCATTTATCGATAACCGACATACATTTAAATCTTTTATACAAAAAAAAACTTTATACAACAATAAAACTTTATATATATAATAGAATTCTACTGACTGGAGGGTTGACATATAAAAATTTTTTTATACAGAAAACTTTATTTGCGGTAGCTTTCTGCTGACTGAGGGTTGTGATCTTTGCTATGATCGAAAACCGGCATGCATAAAAGCCATTTGTACAAATCACTATTTTATTTCGGGGAACCACCAAGTGACTACGAGGAAGTAGACATTCTCCAGATTTAGGTTCTTCACGGCAATATATACACATATTTATATATTTCATGAAAAGCAAAGCGACTGAAAGAATTATTAGGGTGTGTAATATCGGTGACGCTAATACGATACATAAGCCATACGCCATTTGGTATTCTTTTATAAAAAAATTAATAAAATTAATAATAAAAAAAACTTACTTTCTTTTCGATAAATGTTCGCTTAGGATCACTACGGGCAGAAAAATAAGAATATCATCGTCATTATCATTATCACAAATTTGGTGGATAAAGAAAATTAATTTTAAATTTTATAAAATAAAAATATATTTTATACAAAAAAAGAAACCGCAAACTAAATACGTTTAAACCCAAAGGAAAAGTATACACAAGTTTTCTACGATACGATTTTAATGCCGTGACTGCACGCATATCCTGACAGGCGAGGCCAGATAAAACAAATGAGTCACGTTTGCACATTTGTACATTTTGCATATTTAATGACAATACACTGAAAAATGTCGCAACTCAATCCTTTTAGAAATTTTAAGAAATTATACAAAATAAAAATTATACAAAATAAAAATTATTAATGTATTATAATTTTTAATATAACGTTGGTAATTTATATTCACGGCCAAAATGAAGTTAGGATTAATGGCGTCCAATTACGTTTGAAATTTGTCCGTTGGAATGAAAATTCTTCGAGTGGATTGTCTGCACAAATAATAAAATATTCTGTCTTTCATTCAGTCATTCTTTCCCTTCATTCTTCTCTCTCACTTTCTCTCTCACTCTCTCTATCCTTCACTGTAGTTCATTATGCGCATGTTTGGAAAAATTGAAAAGGATTTTTAAGTAAATGTGTTTTATCCGTGGAAATCAGTTTGGAGAAAGTTCCCAACCAGGCTGAACATTTCATTCAATCAATCTCATTTTTCACGTAGAAATTTCTTAAAAATTTTATAAAAATCTAAAAGAGAAAGTGGAGTGGTGCACCCTACATTAAGGTATACCCGAATTTGATTCTCGAAAAATACACAAAAGTGTAGGCTAAAAGAAAAGGCAATACATGTGTGTACGTGTGCGTGTGTGTGTTTGGGTATGGGTACTAAGAAAGGTATTAAGAAATGAAGTGTTAACTTCTAGGAAAGGAAATAATAATATGAAGAAAAAATACGAACAATTAAATGGCAAGGAATTATTTAATAAAAATTTCAGATGTGAACCATCATTCGTACGCTCCATAACGCATTATTCACCTCATCAGAAATACCCACCGGTCTCATAGAAACCAACAAACGAAGGAAAGTCGCTGGAAGGGATAAATTCGATCACCGGGACCAATTTTATCCAATTTGAAAAAAAACCCACCTGATGGCACGCCGCAAGAATAAACCTCGCCTTATACCCGAACAGGACAAACGCATCTGCCGAACGATATGCTTTTGCCAATTAACTCTAGTGCTTTCCTGTGTGTCTATTGTTTATCTGAGTGTCGCCATTTATTCACCGTCATTAAAGTAAGAATATCAAATTAACTTTTTTTTCATCTGATTACGCCCCTTAGCAATTATATGGAGACACAATCAACTAAAAGCAAATTTCGTTTCATAAACAAAGATATTATTTATCATCGCCAAGTTAGTGGTTATTAATATTCGCACAATTCTAACATAAATGTTATTAATTCAACAAATTCTAACATAAATAATTAACATAAATGTTAATACGTTCCGGTGGAATTTTTCATCTTCGAAATTCTATAAAGAGAATTTTTCAATTAACTGCAATTTCAAAATGTTTTCTTGCGAGAATTTATTTCGTACTAAAGCGAAATGAAATCAAATCCAATCGAAATTTAAAATTAAACAATTTGGGAGACTAATTTCAATTCGCCTGAAGTTTAAGATTCGTAGCTTTTTTTAATTAGCTTCAATTTTTCCAACTAATATTCAGAAATAATTAATTGTTGATCAGAAAATAATTTTTCTTTACTAAATAATATTTGATTGCATAAAATTATAATAAATATAATAATGAGAATTATATAAAATGTATCTCCTCGCTGGCATGTCCCGAGCTTGAAAAGAATATGCATATTGACCGCAGTTTTGGAGACTGTGCCAACAGTCTACGCCTTGACATTGTCCATACGTTTAGCACCAATTATTTGTTGCTCGGAAACCGCAGGACGATTAACAATTGGCAAATAATATAAGATTTAATGTACGTCATTATATAGATCATATCTTTTCAATTGTGTATAAAATTGAAGGAAAATATGCGTGTTAAGACTTTTAAACCTCTCGACAGAATTTTTTGATAGCCATAATTTTTTTCTCCGAAACAGAGACACTGACAGACGGAGGGACGGGTTTAAGCGGAGGCTAGACACATTTCTGTATTCCAAAAATGCTCATTCATTGCTTTAAAATGACAAACAGAAAATTGCTATAATGTTTCCATATAAAAATTCTTCTTGGTTTTATTAAACCTTTTTAAAAAGCGTGTAAAAATATTTTTAAGTGATTTGATTGAAGAGTGTATTTCTTTGCAGAGCCTTTAAATCGGGCTTCGAACTGGACGCTGTAATGTGTCAAACCGTAGATCGACAAATGCCCAATCGACAGTGCCCTTGGGCATCTTGCGGCGAATGGTGTTTGACCCGAACGAGTGGCTTTTGTCCCCAAATTTATTCGCTCGTTCGTCGGAACGGTACTGACATTCAGTTAAATAATTGCACGGGAATAACTAATACATCGTGTGCCATGGTAAATGACTAAATGATAAGGGCGTGCCGTGATGGGATCATCCAGTACGGTGTTTCTAATTATTTGTAAACCGTTCGTAAATCATAAAATCAGGCGTGACAGATATTTGCAGATATTGTAGAATATTTTATATTATTTTAGAAAAAAAGAATGTGTGATTTCGTGATACTAGATCTAGACTACTCGAAGGATTTGTTATTAAAACTATTCAGTCAATCCTTAAGAATTCCCGCTGACTCACAATAAACCTACACAAGATCTCTGTTGTCTATTAGAACCTACTTCTAGCCTATCATTACTCGCTCGGAATTCCGTGTTGAGCTATATGAATGATGCTCATAGCGACCGATTTTCCAACGCTACCAAGCAGTAAAATCTTCCTTTTCATTAATCGCAAGCTTCCGTCATCTTTAGTTTATTGGGAAGAGCTTTACTGCTAGACCTTTATGACCTTTTAGTCTTGCAATTATAGTTTTCCTTTCTATTTACAAGGTCCTTCTTGAGGTTTCAGTTCGTTCTCTGAGAGCCTTCCTCTCCAGCAGAGTTCCCTTTTGGTGTCCGCCTCTTTACGACTTCAGATTTGTTAATTAAAATAATTGTGGAATTAGATTTTAATTCTGTAATAGGAAAATGATCTTCTAAGTTTAGTCAACAAATTTTTTCTAATTGATCGAAATTTTTATTTTCAATTTAATTACTTTAATAATTCTTTGATTTGTTAATAAACTGTGTGTTTATAATCTTTATAAAAATCGTTAAATTATCCTTTAAAATCTTGAATTGTAATTATAAATTTTTCAAAATTTAATTTCATCGGCGTCGAATGATTAATAAACGGCTGCAAAACCTAGATTGATATGAATAGATTGAATAAATTCAACTGCAATAATGGTTCTGCTTGCAATAACATCCACGGTGTGTTCAACTGTTCGAACGGTAACGATCATTAAACCATATAATTAGTCCTTACACTCAGCCATGGATTGGTTCATTCATACTTTCCAGGTCATTGTAAAAACATGTCCGAATTTTTCCTCTGCCATTACAAAGCCGATGGACCGCTAGTTAATTCAGCTCGAGACAACACCAAACTGAATGGATTCTTCGAGTGTCGCGGAGTGAATTGTACGAAGATCAGGAAACCGTTTTCGTGTGACAGATATTGTACAAAAATAACGACAGCTCGTATAAACGTGCTGCTAATGCACGTAAGAGCGATCAATCTAATTGAATTTTAAAAGAGAAGAATCTTTGAATTTTGACATTTCAGGAAGACAACGTGATAACGGCGGATTGTGAGAATGGTTTTGCTTTTAATGAAGCACGAGGTACCGAGCCTGGTGTTCGTATAGCGCCTCAACAATTCTGGCACGAAAATGATGGAAATCTTCTTACAAATTGTGCCGGGGTTAATCGCGATCCCGACAATACTAATAGAATTATGTAAATAATTAAATGAATAAGTCGAAAAACATTTTAATTCAATTTCAAAATAATTCTCTTAAAGAGCGACAGATTGCGTGAACGGGACTCTCTTGGATCACGAAGCACTGCCAAAACCATTCATGAATTTTACACAATTCTGGTCTATATACGAGAACAGCAACAAACCCATAGACCCTGAAGGGAAGTTTTTACCAAACCAATCACGTCTGATCATTTATAGCTCGAAAAAGCTCTTTATCAATCTCGAAGGATGCGTGAATACGTTACGCGGTGAATGCAAAGATTTTGTCAATCGTTACGGCAACGATGGTGACAACAATACCGCACAGTCACGCTATCAGTGCTTTTACAATAAGGTTCGACGACTTCGCACTTTCGAAAATCGCTTCAATTGATTTTCATAGAATTCTATTTATTTATTAATTAATTTTTCTTTTTTGTAAATCTAGGATGAAGGCGTGGACATGGTGGTAGCACGTTATGATTTAGATAAAGTTTACAGAGAATTAATAATATCACTTACGGTACCAATCGTTCTGTTCGTACTCTCCACAATTTCTTTGTGTGTTATCACAAAATCAGTTAAGGTTAAGACATTTAATCATTTATATATGTATATATATAATTCGATATAAAATTTGTGTCTGCAGGTTGGCGACGATGCTAAAATGCGTTGTATATGCGCAGAGGACGATTCGAGCGAAGAGAATCAATACAGAGTTTGGCAAGAGTCGAGACATAAAATAAACAACGATGATTTGGGTGTGAGAAGTGCCCGCGGAGAGGTATATCTTATGTAAAACCCAAAACAGTTTTGAACCATCTCGGTGGTTTTAAAGAAAACTCTTAATCATTCTATTTAGAGACTTTTATAAATTGGTTTTATTAGTTGAAAAATTTAAGAGAAACTGTTTTCTGTTCATCCCCTTCCCTTCTCCGGAAAATTAATGTATACAAACTTCTAACAGGCTCACGATGAAACTACTCCCGATACTCATGAAACGGAAATAGGAAGTACCAAGTCATTGATTCCAATGGGCGAAGGTGCTTGTGCTGTTGAGGCTGGAGAAACTCGAGATATAATCGAAGATGATAAACCACTTGCCTCTGAAGTGCCCAAAATAGCTGTGGACATCTAATAAATCGGACAAATATTAATCCTAACGATTCTATACTTAATCAGGGAATTTCTATATAAATAATCGTGCCTGTATACAAACTTTTTTTATTACAATTTCGTTTATAGTTTCATGTACAACGGCGTTTATGCAATCGTTAGTTGTTGAAGCGGGTTTCTAATTCTTAAAAAATATTAAACAATTAAACGCACTTATAATCAAAACATGTCTGAATGTTGTTCTCATTTAATTCAGCTTTAAATTTGGAATGAAAATGACTTAAATAGACCGTTTCGGATATTTTCCTTAGCATATTTAAATAAAAGCAAAAATGAATTTTATTAAATAATAAAATTTTCACGGCAGAAGACTTGATTTCCATATATTTCTGTAAAGGTTCTGTAAAGGTTCTGTAAAATTCTACAGAAAGATATTTTACGTGAATTAAAGACAATTAATTATCTATCAAATGGTGCATAACCAAAGGTGTATAACCTTGACCTTCAAATGCTTCCAGAACCACACATGGTTGCCGGAAAAAATTAACCACTACCGATCCTAACGCCAAAATTTAACTGTTAAAAAAATTAAAACATATCTGAGCTAGGCACCGTCACCGGCATACCGCTAACCCTTCGGGTATGTGGTAAAAAAATTGCTGTAGGCTGTCATGTGTTGTTGCTGTTGTTGTTGTGTCCGCCGACGATCAGTAATTTCACATTCTAAGTTTATAAGTAGCCGTAAATCATTGTTAAAATTCGATGCGACCCAAATTCAGAGATTTCGGAACAACATTTTACTTTATCATAACCGTTTTATTGGCGAGGACGCAGCATTCATTACAGATAATTGAACTCAATTGGAAATTGAAAATATCATTTACAATCATATTTATGAACATAATTATTGCATATTTCATAATTATTGTATACAATGCATTATTGTATTTCTATATCGGAAAGTTCCCAAGCTGATTTCCACAATAATTTAGACTGATTGTAAGGACCACTTGTCCTTACAATTCTAACAGTATATTTGAACATTATTGCAATTTAAGGGGCGTTAAAAATGGGTTGAAATAATTGTCATATAAAATATTCAGAATTCTTACAATCTCTTGGGGAAGAAATGAGATTAATTATATTTTCTAATTTAGTCGGAACTCGGAACTTACGCAATAATAAAAGAGATATAATTTCCTGTGCATTTATTTAGGTTGTAAAACTATCCTCATCTCAATTAGTGACCCATACGATATTTGAGATTTTCCAAGCCATGAACTTTCCTCTTAAAACTGCTGTTATCGGCCCACGAGGAATTCAAATATTCATCATCGTCATCTTCACCAAGTTTCTGAAAACATCATTAATTTTAAACAAAATCTTCTCAGTAATGAAAAGATTCATTTATAAATTCGCCATAGCACCCTGTATGTTTACGTATTTACCTTCAATTGTTCTTGACGACGGTATGAATCAGCCATCATTTGTCTTCGAAGATCCTCGGAGATAACCGCTTCGCGTCCTGGTGGACCGTCCCCATGGGAATTCAATTTGACGACAATCTTGATAATTACATTTAAAAATATGGATTTTTTTAATTAATTAATTAATTAATTATCAATTAAAAATTAATTGTGTGTGTTCGTATACCGTCGTCTTATCATTTCCACCAACATAATCTGAAATTTTTTTCTGTGGAAGAATCTGAGTTCCGGCGAACCAAAGCTGAGCTTTTGATGGTTCAATGACTTCTTTCGATGCTTGAGTTCCGTTTAAATCTTCAGTGTTTGTAAACTCCAGATAAATGGGATCGTGCGGGGGCAATTGCATAGGATACACTATAGTTACAGCCCCTCGCAACAAACTTAAAGCCTCCTCAATATTTTTCAGTGTTAACGGAATTTTCTGGGTAAACAATTTCTGCGGCAATGAATAAAAGGTCATAGAACTTAGACAATAAAATGCATATAGTAAAACTATAGTAAAACCTTATCAATCAGTCCTTTTGCATCACGAATTGAATTCATTAAAACTGTACGCATATTTTCTTTAGGTTGCTGTCCATTTCTTCGCCCTATTGGATCCTGCATCGGAGTAAAAGAGTGGTTACATATTTCCTATGACCATTACCAGCACCCTTCGAACCAACCTTGTTAAAATTAAAACCACCCGAGGGTATGCATTTCTCTGCCCAAATATCTTTCAATTTCAATTCATCAATTTGCTCATCCGTCAATCCAATCATATCCGGTGGCAACATCGTTCCGTGATTAGCTAACTCTTCTATTTCCATACAGATACGATCGACCTTCAAACGTCCATTATATATAGCGGTGATTTGACGTATGACCTCACTCGCCAATTCACTTCCAGCAGTTTCGAATAGAAATAAATTTTCATCACCTCGCTTCACTTTTAATAAAACCATTACGACAGACTGCTATCAAAAATTATATTCGGAAGGAATAGAGAATTATCTAAATGATTTTATTTAATGCTATTCTTTTTTTAAACTTTTGTGTCGAACTTTCCAGTTGGGTGTTGTCGCTCTGACAGGAAAAATTTGAAATAACAAATCGCCTCAATTTTTGGGTTGCTAGGCAAAGTTTATTTTAAATCGAGTATGAATAACTAGGAGGAATTATGTATTAGCGTCATTATTTCAATATTCTTTAAAATGTCTGTCATTAAGCGATTATATTTTACTTAAAAATGAATATTTATCAAATTTGAAATGTTCTCAATTTATAGACAACCAAATTGAAAAATGTAACTTGGTTTAAAATTTAGTTAGTTTTGGAGTCGGAAGAGAGAATATTTCTGAAGCGCGTCAACAGTATTAAATATAACTGAGTGATGTTAAGAAGGTGTTAGCAAGGTACGCAGGTTATGCGCTATCCATAACTAAGTCCATCTGGGATGTGTAAATCAGCTGGCCATAAAAAATAAAGAACTACAAACTAAGTTTTTACATTTTAAAGTATTCCACGTATTTACAAAAGCCATTTATTTTAAAACTTTTAAATAGATTTTAATTTACTATTTTAAAAAATGTTCCTAAGGTTCATTCACTGTTATCTCAATAGTTTCCGAAAGTGTTCCATTTCATAGATACTAGTCGATAGCCTAGAAATACAATAACAAATTTATTCAAAACATAGTGTACGTTATGTCAATCCACCCTACCTTCCAAAAGCATTAAATAATGCCACAATTTCTGAACGCGATAATCGAAATATATTGTCCACATCTATATGTGGTTTATCCCATAGTCCTCTCTCTGTCGCAATATTTAATTTATCGGAATAAAGTACCTTCAGAGCCGTACCAAGGCCTTGTGTCTGAAAATCAAAGCAACAAAATTAATAAATTAAACAATTATTATTATTATTAAACAATTAGTTAAAAGAAGAATTGTAATCATAGAGATAACTTACTTGTAATTTACCCCACAGTTTGCACTTGTCACAACCCACACAATCCATTATGCGGGAGATATTTCGAAACTTCTCCTTATAATCGTGTTTCATTTTGGGAGCGACTTCGCCCGAGAATAAACTATTCTCGTCGAAATGAGATTTAAAAGATCTGTGAATGTTAAAATATAAAAACTCGTTTAAAACAAACAATGAGCGTCACGAAAATATCCCTAATCACTTACTCAATAACTGACAACAAGTTATTGATAGCCATCTTCACCTCTTCATCTTCCTCAGCAATGCCGGTGTAGTATTTTTCTTGTCTTAAATATGGCGCTGCTTTAGCCAACGCACGCAGTTCTACAAGATAAATGAAGTATAAATTACGAAGCCAATGCGGCCCTTCTCCGTTGGTACTCTCCGGACTAAAACGTCGTTTAAACTCAGCCAAATTGGGACCCCACACGCCTTGTGGTTTTAGAAAATCGTTTGATTCGGACAGGAGATACTTCGAACATAAATGTATATTAATGCTCGTATGTAGTCCGGATATGAGGCGATAAAAGGCTCGTTGCTCCATACATACATTTCCTAAGTCCAAATTTGGTATATAATCCGATAGTGATTTTATATCGGAGCTGCCACCAAAGCAATTCTCCAAATAAATACTCTTCCAAATGCGATGAGCCGAGTTGCCTTTATAACCAGTAAAACGTTCTGGATTTAAAAGTAAATCAACATATTTTGCACCATCTTGCAAATCATCTAATATACAAAAATCTTCTTCAGCCTCGTCATGGATTGCCCAACGAGCAAATTCTTCATGTGCGGTATCGCTTATGCTGGTATCAAGAAAACCGAGAGCTTTATTGAAATCAGCGCTGTCACTGCAATCCTCCATATCTTTCGTACGCTGGAATAAACAATTTTCAAAAAACTATGTGAGTTTAAGCAAAGGTTTTGTTTTAATATTCAAATTTGTTTTCATATTTTTCACTCTTACAAGCGCTTACGGGCTTACGGACTGTTATACAATGACTATATTTGATTCGGGAATGTTGAATCCGAGTTAAATAATTGTTATGATAACATTTTCTCTAACTAATATTTTGCTTGCTTCAACAATTTGAACGTGTTTTACAATTTTCTCTGGAGAATGTTTTCTTTCGGATTTTTGTTGGTAAACAAATGCCTGAAGCGCCACATATACAATGCTTTAAGTATTTTTCTTTCAAAAAATATTTATGCTATTTGTAAACGAAGGCACTTCTCTCCCTAGTGTTCTTTTCAGTCTCCCCATACAATCATCACAAATTATATACACTTTTATAATGTTCAGAAGGATAATTACGCGGTAGTGATATTTCGATGCAATAAATAACTCTTTACTTACAATGAATACTAAAGCAATAAATAATAATTTGCATGAATTTGTCGCCGTACTAGCTAACCTTGATGACGTCATTCTTAGGAATATGCTCTACATATTGTTTCAGTCCTTCAGGAATTGAACGTTCTTCACAACCTTTCACCTGACAAAAGCTCATCATGCAGTTGCCATCAGGTGGCCAAAAAGGACACTCCTGTTGAAGATTCACTTTGTAAAAGCGAAAATAGTTCTTAACAAGTATACTGTTAAGGCGTGGATAGATTTTCATATTGTTGAAATAGTCGACAGTGTCAATATCACAACTGCAATCGTTAACGGAACCTTCCAGCTATCGATTAAAGGACTATTGTTAGAATACCATAAACAATGTACAGTGCACATAAACATCTTACCTCACAAAAACAAGTTGTTTTGTTTTTGCCACTATCGTTGCTTGCGAAATATGAAGACGAAAGGCCAGCCAAATAGATACACAGAGCCAATACTATGTAGACAGCATAATGTTGGCGAAGATGTCTTGTAAATTTATTTTGGAGTAACATGACGTGTACTAAATGTCAGTTTACAACTTATATTGACCACGCTTAAAATTAGTCTTGTTAAATCCTATTCTTACTGAATCCAAGCCAGGACGATTTCAAAAATTTTATCTAGAAAATAATGGTATATTAGTTTAGTATTATTAGCTAAGGCAAGCAAAAATTTTTCAAAAAAAATTTTATATGGACGACTATTTTTTAATTGTTTAGAAGCATGAAAGCATCGAGGAATCGGTAATACTTCTTTATAAAGCAACTCGATAAGATTAGATAGTTTTTATTACTAATATATGTTGCCGGATACGATAGAAAACCTAAGCTATTTGGTCAAAGATAATTGTAGTCTTCATGTTTAATAAGCGTCGCACAAGTTTTACGCCCACTTCGAATTTCAAAATTGATAACCGAATTTACGAAAATGAATGTTAATTACCTTTGGGGTTTTTATCGCTTCATTATTGCAATGATAATTATTAATCTATTATTTCTCATCTATTTTAATTTAAAAATTTTAATACAACAATATGAGATTGGGTCCACATTCCATGAGAAATTAAGTTAGTCACAGAAGGGAACAATGATCGGGATGCAAAAGATTTGAAAATTGTTTGGTGTCTGAACTTCCACACCCGCATAGTCCAAAATTAAAGAACTTTTTTATATATGATGCTTTACTCACAGACACCCCCTTTCAACGATGATTAATATTATGCAAAAAATTGAAAATTGCAGGCGTTTTCGAATGAATCTTAGTTCCACTGCGCAGCACATAATTTCACGTCTTTAAAAAAAATAATTTTAAGAGAAATCTGTATGTATAGAAACGATTGTAGGCGCTGGTGATTTGCGAACGGATGTGAACAAATGCCACGTTACCGATCAAGGTGAATTTTAGTTCAAAACTCGAGAAAACGGCACCAAACCGGCTTCGAATTGCTTCCCTTCAAGAGTTAACTGTTAGATAATTTCCAACAACTTTTTCAACATTCTTGCAGAGTATACAACGTTCTGTATATAAAGCAATTTTTCCAAAACGTCATCAATTGAAGCAAAATTTCGTACTTATTTATATTCGTTTCCAAACTAAAGCTGCATTAACTCCTAGAATCACTAATCCACTGGGTCGGAACTCTTAAACTGGACAATTTTTCGGATTACCACGTAATGCTTTTGCCTAAAAATTAATACTTCTCATTGATAAACAATATTAACTGCAAAGAGAAAGTGAAACAGCTGTGTTAGGAATTGCCAACTTCTTTGAGTGGCCGTATTTCCGATAAACTGCTTTAACTACCGTTCCTAAAGAAATACGTCGTGCGTTCTTTTTGCTTAATTACTATAGGTAGTCTTCAATCGCACGAGTCACAAACTTTTGCTGGACCAAATTGCCGAACTGTTTTAATTTCACGTGAAAACAAAGTAGTATTCATGGATAGAAGAGGAGAAACTTTATTTTCATTATTGTAGTGCAATCAATGAGCGAGAAATTGAAGTTTCTCATTACTGCAAAGAAGTCAAAATACAAAAGTTAGAACACAAAAGATACTTACATATTTATATCTTGCACTCGAAAGGAAAACGGCATGCTTACTTTGACTGCCGAGAACTTCGTCGTTATCAGAAATAAATATGTAATTAGCACCACAAGCAGCCAAAAGGGCAATACTAAATATTAATTTTTAATTAAAGAATAACCAGCGGCATTTACGGGCCATAACTTTCACGCTTGTTTACTGTCAATTGTACCGGGGCAATTTGTCATATAGCGCTTTTTCTAACATTTATAAAAATTCGCCTCCCAATCAGTAACGTTTGGTGAAAGTTTCATAAATAATTTCTCTCATTTTAGGGATTCCAACCATAACATCCTCAACTTTGTAATAAATCTTAATAACGATAGTTCTTGAACGTTTTTAATATATCTATACACGTTACTTTAAACGGTACACGTTTACTTTACTCGTTACTTTACAAATTTAAATCTTAGAACGTAACTGAAGCGACGCTTTTGAAAGTGAACTTAAAGCTCAGGAATAAAGGCATTCACAAGACCTAAACTCGACGGTATTGGAACCTGTAATAAAACCCGCGAATCTCTCCTCACCTGAAACTGTTAGATGTCTATACAACGAACAACTTTAAGGACGAAGATTAAGAATTATCTCCGGGTAAAATTTTTCTATAAAAGTTTTGAAATGATACGAGTATAGAAGTAATCTTGGAAAAACTGGCTGCTGACAAAAACGTAACAGCTCTGGCTAAAAGTTGTTTATAGCAATTTTGCATTCAGGCAAAAATATTTTCAGCCTGACAAAAAAAAAAGAACACAACTTTGGACAACTCCCTTTGTTTTCTCGAAGGTGATAATTAGATGAAAACTTTACAAAAGTCATCGATAAAGATCAAGTTATCGTAGGGCATGAAATGTGTTTATATAAGAGCCATTTAAAACGAAAAGGATACTTTTTAGGGAGGGATTTCAGATTCCAAAGCTTTTAGTATAGGACCTAATACAGAGACTAGATCATTTCGATAGGCAACGTTCAACGACTCATTTCATGGCGCCTGTAGATATCCCATGGCATCCGCGCGATTTCATGATTCAGTTCTTATTGCTGTTTGCTTGTGAGATATAATTTTTAAATTAGGATTCAGACGTAAAAGATGTTAGAAATATCTTTTTAACACCTTTATCTTTTATTAAGTCCTTGTGAATCGGGAACAGTTTCAAGATTTTTGAGAGCATTTGTTAGTTAATTATGAAGCTAACATTTTATAAAAAACATGAGCAACTTGTTTTGTTTTCAACCAAAACTGAATTCCGACCCCGGATTAATCGAATACGCGATCATTTCGTTAATCAACATATCTTAATGATTTATGATATAGTTTTATAAAAAACATGTCATTTATTTATGATTAATTTATGACTTTAGTTCGCCCGAGATTTGACTTAATCTATTTAGTTTTGGAATTTTCTTCAATCGATTTAATCAATCGGGAGAACAAATTGGGATTAAAGTATCGTATTAAATGGAAAATGAAACAAAAGAATGGTAAGAATTGAGCATTATTTGTGCTAAGGCTTAATTGTGTAATTATTCCCATTCGTCATCCTAAATCATTCATTTAAATTAAATTGCTTAATAAAAAAGTTACGTCGTTTTCAAATTCAATTGAATTTCATTTCGAGTAATAATCGAGCCGCGCTTTTTTTCGTAAGTGGTAGATATTTTATTCTCAACTGGCTAAGAAAACCAAACAAAATCTTAGTCAAAGTAAATTGATCTCTTTCACTGCATTCGAAGAACATTTCTTTGATTCAGTTCACGTTGTTGGTAAAAGAAGAAGAAAAGAATCTACCTGTTTGTGATGGACTGTGAACTACCTTCGCGCACCTCAATCGATCGGGCATTTCAAGTCGGTCTTTACAACTGACTTGGATTATGCTGGTAAAATAGAAAAAGACAAGAAAAGAAACGCAAAGCAAAGAAAGAGAGGGGGAAAGTAAGTTTTCTAGAAAGAAAAAAAATAAGGATGAAATTCGTATGGCCCTCGCGTAGAAGATAAACCAAGTTTACAGCTCCACCAGTCAGTTTGCCTATGGCGATTGGTTGATGAAGATCGTTTAGTTCGAGATCGGTAAACGCGCGCTTTAATTGTGTTTCTAAGAAATTCTTTTTAGTGTGACACTAAATTAGGTCTCATGGAAATTTAGCAATGAATTAAAACTATGAAATATTGTGGAAGTTATTTGAAAAGATATTCTGTTGTTGATTTGTATGATCGATCAATCTTTTCTCTTCAAACTTGTTCTTGGTTGGTTGGTGAGATCTTTTTGAATTTGGTCAGAATGTAAAAGTAGCAGAGAACCGTTAGAATATCAAGTTTTCATTGTTAGTGTTTGGGAGAAAGAGTGAAAAGGAGGGGCTGAGGGGTGGTATGGTAGTGGAAAGAGTTCATCAATTTTCTGGACTCTGTTTTCTTTTAATGCAAACTATTAAATATTCAAGAATGCAGTAAATTTATTGTAAAACGGAACTTTAATAACGACATATTATTGTTGGTGACCCGATTCCGTGGCAATCGATAAAATTATATATTACTTAAATATATATATGTGCATAATTGTTTCCTTCATATTCAGTATTAAGAGTAAATTTCTGAATTCTTTCTGTCTTTTAAATTTCTTTCGTCCGCCAGTGGATTTAATTGATTTTTTGTCTTTTCGCATTTTTTTAACATTTTAAAAATTTGTGAGTGTGTGTGATTTAATATAAGAATATTTAAGTCGAGATATTTATCTGTTAAATGGGTTTATTACATAATTACAAAAATCTCGTTAAATGCTGGGATCGAAATTTTGATTAAAAATGATTTTTTTTTATAATGAATTTATTATAAACTTTTATTATAAGTAACTAAACGAAAACTTTTTTATTAAAAAAATAATTGTTAACAAAATTGTTAAGATTTCGTCAAAGCCTGTGCTTTTCAACAATGACGTATGCCGCTCTGTTTATTCATGTCCGTTTTCACTCCGAAAATGGTACCATGGAGGACTCAACTCCCCCGCGCTTACTTCCAAGTTGGGTGACTGAAACATACTTGAACAGATCCTAAAAATATTGAAATCAAATGCAAATGCGCTCTTTCTCTTTTTCTTTGAGCAGAGTAAAATGTAGTTAAGGTAAAATATACCATTACAAATTAGGTTTCAAGGAGGGGCTCAAGTATGTTAAATCATGCTTAATGTAAAATTTTCAAGAGAAATTCTACGCTGACTCACCTTTTAGATTTTAACTTAGTTGTGACCTTTTATCTGCTAGGCAACTGTAACGGAATGAATTGATTCTGTTTTTGTAAATATTGTTAATATTTAATTATAAATATTTAATATAATATGCTCTCCCTTCAAATCAAGGCAAAAACAATACAGAAATTTATTTTGAATCCAGGGAATGATAAGACGAAATAATAAGACGAGAATTCAATACTTTTGGCAGGAACTTTGAAATCTCTTTCGTCTTTTAGTAATTATTAATAAATAAAAATAACGAATCAAAGAGTAAACTCTTTCGTTCTTCCCCTCTCTAACTCTTTCACTGACAATATTACGCGTGCACAACATTAAACAGACATCCTTTTTTTCTCTTTTTAAAATTACCCACTAACACTCTCTCTCTCTTTTGCAATTCGTTACTCTCCTGAATTGAATTTTCATTGATCACTTGTGGCTTTTGTTTGCAATCCACGAATAAGCACAATAATCAGATGGAGCTGTATTTCCGGGACGTCACTCCCCACCACCTTCCCCTATCATTTTTTTACAACTAGTTCTTAGATTCGGTTAAAGACTTCATTTGATTGTGTTAAGCATTGTCCAAATTAGAATAATGAATATATAGAAAAGCACGTAGAAATTTTAGCTCTTTAGGAAATTTAACCTGATTACATTAATTTGACCGCTGCTTCTCTGCAACTGCGGAACGACAACGGAAAAGTTCTTTTTTTTAAATAATTCCCGGTTTGTGCGGTGCATACGTTGTCACCAATCAATCTAAATAACTCGTAAAACGGTCAGTTTTGTTAACAGTTTTTTCCATCTTCAAATGGAATCAACGTAAACCCGAAAGAATGCAGCAGATTTCTGCTTATGCAACCGCTATTGCAGATAAAATAAAATTTTCTATTTCCCAACGTTATCTTTGGGAGTTTTAATATGGTTCGGATAAAGATGACTGGACTGGGAAGGCTTCCCATACGGTAAATGATTACTACATAGAAAAGATGCCACGGCTATTTCTTGAGCGCTCGTGGGCAACACATTGTCAGTTCATCGAGGAATAACTATGAATCTAGGTCAAGGTCAAGAGATCAAGTTTGTTAGTGCGATCGAGAATTGATTAAGAATTAATCGAATTTCACGCGAACTGCCTTTCATTCAAAGAGATAATTTTATATTTAACGGTTGAAATCCGATTTGGAAGTTGAATATTGCTTTTTGTAATCTTGTCAAAAGTAATTTATATATAAAATCAAAATTATAATAAAGACTATGGGTATTCTAAATAAAAAAACTTAGACAATTTACTAAAGACTTTGATTGATGGCTGAAACATTCCTGGATACAAATTTTACTAACTTCTAGTGCGATTGTATTATAAACACCAAAAAACTCTTACTACTTACTACTACTACTACTACTACTACTCTTACTACTTCTTAATAGTTGGAAAATCAACACATGAGGAAGCCTTCTTTAAGAAAAGACCCAAAGGTTTCGAGATACGCCCCACCTCGTCTCGTCACGCCATTCCGTTTGCTTTTCAACTACTTCACATAATTGTACGCGGTAAGATATTGCCCATGGTAGTGTCAGACAGTTGAAAGGCAACTGGAAAGATGAGACGAGACAAGATGAGACGAGACCTCTCGAACCTTGGAATAACCGTAATCATGGGAAGAGTGAACAATAACTTATGCTTGTATTTCTCTTGATTTAAAAAATTACTCCAAACATAGATCATGATTAAATTCGAAATTATTCATTAGATACCAAATGATGATTAAAAAATTTACGACTGCTAACGAATATTTAAAAATTAAAAGAAGTTTGTGTTTATGAAAGAGAAATTAAATAGAGAAAAAACTATCGGAATTGAATTGTTTTGACATTAAAAGATGGTTGGAGAACAAAATTGCATTATTCTGGTGTTGGCCGCAACGCTTGTATTGCCTGCTGTGACGTTGGCACAAGATGACTCTTTGGCTGGTAGTTTCCTTTCAGGTAAATCCAAAATTCAGAGAATTTTACAATTAAGAGAATTTCTATGAATGAAGTTTGATACTCGCATGATTGCAGGCTTACTGGACACCATTACCAGCACGGCAGATGCTAAAGATTGTCCTGGCGTATGCGTTCACACTCTGGCAACATTAATCTGTTACGAGGTTTTAGACGATATTCCGTGTCCTGCGAGCAATATGAAGTGTTGTATTGAAGGTGCTCCTGGTAAAATGACACTCTCTAAAAGGGAAAGCAGTCACGATTGCATAGAAATTGATTTCTTTTTTTCAGAAAAAAACAAGACCGCGACAGAGCAATCCTCAACCTCAGCAAAGCCCATAACGCGCCCTTCCCCCGTACCGTCCACAAAGAAGACAATACTCGCTAGCACACCGGCAACAGCGCCAGCCGTCACGTCACCAAAACCGAAGGTAGCGACCAAACGTCCCGCACCGACTCCAATGATTATTAAAAAAAACACAACTAGTAAAAAACCAACAATTTTAACAACGCTACCAACATCGAAGACCACGCCTCTAAGGCCCGATGAAGAAAGTAAAATTGAAATAAAGTGAAACTTTTTTGAAATAAGATAAAAATAATCAAACAATTTTATTCGTAGAAGAATCGTGTAGCGGCGTTTGTGTAGCGGACAGGATTGCGGAATACTGTGAAGCGTATTTGTCGCGGCCGGGACTTTGTAAGACAGGCACCAAATGTTGTGTCTCACTTGATGATTATTCGCATAGCAAACTTCCAAAAGACATCTACATTCCAGCTAGTAAATAATCGTAATTGTCATCCTGAAAATGTTTTATAAAAATCGAATTTTTTTCTCTTAAAGAGCATGCGGTAAATGTCAGTCACCAACAAAAAACGAGTACAAGCACTTCCCCCAAACAGACGCAGGTTCAATCGAATAAGGTAAACCTTGGTGGAATCCAACTTAAATAACGCGCGCAATTTTGAAATAACTGTTATTTCTTATCCTGCCATTAAGAAACCCTTACCAACAACCAGCAGTCCATCCACCACACGCGTAACAAGCGCCAGCACCGCGTCAGAACCAGCACGAACTAACACCAATACCAATACTAATGCCAATACGAACACGAACAGCAATTCCAACAACAACAGCAACAACAATCACAACAAACCTTCGAAACTCAGAAGAACAACAACCGTTAGGACCACGACGAGTGAACCCGTGGAATCAACCGAAAACGAAGAATTCGATGAGAGTGAAGAAATAGAAGAGGAAGAGCAGCCTGATCAACAGGCGATTAGTGAAAAAAACGATGACGAGCCGAGTTTGAAAGAGTGCGAGGGCGAATGTGTTAACGGGATTTTTGCCATTTTCTGTGACGACATCGATTCCGAGGCATTTTGTCCGGGCGAGGGAAGCTGTTGCATTTCAAGCCAGACTTTGGCGACCACACCCGTCTCTAAAATCCAAACCATAAAGCCAACGACCAAAATCAGTAGTAGACCTACTGAATCGAAACCAGCATCAAAACCAGCTCCGCCACCGCCTCAAAAACCAGTGGCATCGTCAGGAGCAAACGACTTGTTTTCTCAGATACTTTCGTTTGCGGAAAATACATTAAGTGGCGCAACCGTAACCACCACGACAACCGTCACTCCTCCACCGTCTCCGGCGCCGCCACCGCCATGTCCAGGCTTTTGCCTATTAAATATAATGGCAGCCTTTTGTGAGAGACCGTCCGTACTCATATCGACACCCACAACCTGTTCGAAGAGCTCCATTTGTTGTGACAATTCAAGGTAGGTTCTTTTGTAAATAGCTTGTAAATTGGTTTTGTAAATATTCAAACAATCGTTTTACCATTTTTCCACAAAATACAGATCGGGTCCACCGAAACATCCACCGCCACATATACGCAAGACCACACCAGCACCAACCGGACCGCCTTACGTCGTTGCCAATACACCGTTACCGGATCCGCGAGAAGAATGCCCGGGCTCGTGTATTGTCAGTCTACTCAGTTTCACCTGCTTCAGTAAATAGCATTTATCGAACTTATCCACTATGTATGAGCTTCTAACCAACGACAACTATTCCAAATTTTGATTTTGCAGAGAATGCGGAAATGACCGATATTTTTAAATGTAAACGTTCGGGCCAAACGTGTTGCGCTCCGAAAAGCAAGATTCTCGAGAAGCAACAATTTCAATATCATCTCAACAGCTCCTACGGCATTTATCCCCCACCAACGATACCACCCCAACAACACATGAACCCATATACCCCTCGGCCGCCATACATGCCCATGCCGGCAGTCTTGCACAACCAACAGCTTCAATACCCGCAACAACCCCTTAACCGGCCACAGACCTACGACTATTCGTATTACGGACAACCTTTACGTAAGTCACGATTAAAGAATCTACTATAAGGTATAGTCGATATTCTCATTTAATTCTTTTTTGGGTCTTTGTTTTTGTTTTTATAAGGCGGCTCGTTAAAATTTTTAGAATTCGTACACGTCGTTTTTTTGTTTTGGATCTCCTACGAATTTGATTTTTTTAGTTTTCGTTAGTGTTAAAATATATTAATTAACAATAAATAAATTAATAACTATTGCCTCCCAAGCCTTCGTAATGATCCATGAGTTACACTTCAAGAGATTGGTTTTGTTTGTTCAATCTAAACGCATTGTGTGTTAATGTGAGGTTAAATTTAATTAAGGAATTAGAAAGAGAAATTAAAAAGACGTTGCTTAATTTAAAAAGGTTTTTATTTATAAACGTCGGTTAAAAATTAGACTGCAAGTATTCCTTAACAGCTGAATTAGTTAATTCCACAATTTAATCAATTAAATACATTAATTAAGAATTTCCAATATTTTCAAAATTTAGGTGACGAATTAAATAAATACTAAGAACTTAATTAAAAGATAATGAAACAAATTATGGCATTTTAATGCGCTGTTGATTTTAACAAGAGTTTAAAGAAGGTTTTAATTATCAATTAAGTTAGAGAAGCGTCAGATAATAATAAAATTCACAAATGGATAAAATTAATTTTTTCAAATAATTCTACAGAAATATTAATGAATATAATTAAATTAAAATTAATTTTAAATAATGAACATCTATCCTCTGTCTCTCTCTGTAGTGCCACAATCCAGTCCGCTGACGCCACCGCCACCGCCAACCACTACAACAACTACAACCACTCCGATACCTACCACATCGTTAAGACCTCAAGTGTACTCCAAGTATATTTGCGGTGTTAAGGGCACACTCCGAAATGGGCGTGCCAAAGCCATCAATGAAAGAAAACGGTTACAACAAATTCAGACTTACACAAATTCGACTTCGGTCAATGCATTAACGAATTATACTGCCATCGTCAAAACAAATGAACGTCTAATCCTTGGCTCCGACATTATCCCGATACAAATTCATATCGATCTAATTCAGAATGAATTCAATCAGCTAAATCAAGTGGAATCGGGTGACGATCTACCGATTGGAAGCTTTAAAAATGGTATCAATGAAATTGCTCGTTCGCCAAATTTCGGCTCGAGCAGCAGTTTCGGCAGCGTGTTTGCACGTCAAGGACGTGTTGTGGGTGGGGAGGATGGAGATAATGGCGAATGGTGTTGGCAAGTCGCGCTTATCAATTCGCTTAATCAATACCTTTGCGGTGCCGCACTTATAGGCACCCAGTGGGTGTTGACTGCTGCGCATTGCGTAACCAAGTACGTGCGATAAACTGACCGCGTAGCGTAAATGCTTTTAATACACGATAATAATTCTTTCTCTTCAATCAATAGTATTGTTCGATCTGGTGATGCGATTTATGTACGTGTCGGCGATTACGATTTAACGCGAAAATACGGTAGTCCAGGAGCTCAAACACTACGCGTTGCAACAACATACATTCATCACAATCACAATAGTCAAACACTTGACAATGATATTGCTTTGCTTAAACTGCACGGACAAGCGGAATTGAGAGATGGTGTTTGTTTGGTAAGAAGAAGAAGAAGAATAAGAACAAGGCAGAGATGAAGATGATGATGAAGAAAGAGTGAGAGAGGGAGAGGGAGGCATAGGAGAAGGTGTTAGTAATCAGAATTAGTGCTTGCGTGTCATTAATCTTGAAGGCTTAGCTCATTTTACTATGTCGTACCAAAGCAATCAATTACTTTCATTGTCATTATTTAATCTCTTCTTCATCACCAGGTTTGTCTACCGGCTCGGGGCGTTAGTCATGCTGCAGGAAAACGGTGTACCGTAACCGGTTACGGTTATATGGGCGAAGGTATTCCCGATATTTCTTTTCTCACCGAAGAAAAATACAGAATTATGAAATTTTCTATTTTTCGTTTTCCTAGCTGGACCAATTCCATTGCGTGTACGCGAAGCTGAAATACCGATCGTTAGCGATACCGAGTGTATTCGGAAAGTCAATGCCGTGACCGAGAAAATTTTTATATTGCCTGCTTCCAGTTTTTGTGCCGGAGGTGAGGAAGGAAACGATGCATGCCAGGGTGATGGAGGCGGGCCGCTGGTCTGTCAGGATGATGGTTTCTTCGAATTGGCTGGTTTGGTCTCGTGGGGTTTCGGTTGTGGCCGCGTTGACGTGCCGGGTGTTTACGTGAAAGTATCATCATTTATCGGTTGGATTAACCAAATTATTAGCGTCAACAATTTATAGTCATTCAATTGTAATGCGAACATATTTTTAGTAAAAACCATTTCGACCAATTGTTCTCTAGTAGACCCTAAACCGAAACGTTCTTCTTCTTCGGTGGAAGAAGTCAGAAACGAGAGAGCAGTTATTGCAGTTCTAAAATAATTATAAAAAGTATCGTAGATATAAATCTGTATAATTTTAATGTTAAAATTAAAATTGTTTTAATTATCGAATATTTTTGATAAAATAAAAATTAAACTTTTTGGAAATATTTTTATTCAGTATTAATTTTATAACTAAATAGAAAATCTTTACATTAAAAATCTTTATATTAAATAGAATTGAATTATCGAACCGGAATATCAGAAGAAGAAATTAGATAAAAGGAGTAGTAGAAAAGTAGTGGTAGGACTACTAAAGTTCGGGACGAAAAACTTGCGAAAATCTATTCCTAGGCCCGTAAAATATGTTTTTCATAGGAACGCCTTCAGTTATTGTCAGTTGTTTAATGAGTAATAGAAATAATAGTAGTGTAGTGTAGTAGAAATAGTAGTAGTGAAAAAATAATGGCTAGATTATATATAAATTGAATTTACGAACTGGATTATCAGAGAAGACGAATTGAGAAAAAAGTAATTCAGAGAAAAGGAGTAGCTGAAAAGGAGTAGTAGAACTACTACAGTTCAAAACTGAAATTTTGTGAAGCTGTAATCCTATGCTTCTAAAATGTGTTTTGATAGGAATGTTTCCAGTTATTTTCAACTGTTAAATATGTAGTAGAAATAATAGTAGTGTAGTGTAGAGAAATAGTAGTATTGAAACAGTAATAAGCAGATTATATATAAATTGAATTAACGAACTCGAGTACCAAAAAAAAGGAATTTAGAAAAAGAAATTTAGAAAAAGGGAGTAGCAGGATAGGAGTAATAAAAATACTAAATCCATATAGAAGATACAGGATCACAAAGCGCACACTAAAATTTATCAAGCCATTACTGAAATAAGCACCCATTTAGTCACATATATTAAGATGTAGAACGCCCTCTAGCGACAAATTGAGTTCACGCCTACTTTTTAAGCAAACCATCAAAAAACCAAACGGACAAAACAACCAAACAAATAGACTGATAAGCATATTTCCATTAACTTCTATACAAATCAAATAGTTCTCGATTTTCTTAAAAGATCTTTTAAACCTTCTGCTACAAAACTGACTCTCTGGAATTGAATTCCTGAATCGCAGAATTCAGGTATTCTTATATGTGTTCACGTTTCCCAATTAAACTTCCTCGAGACTCGTTTTCTAATTAGAAAACGGTCTAATCAGAAATAGCTGAATAGAAACAGTCAGAATTCTGCTTTTCAGATACGCGGACTCTGCTGGGATTTCTCACCATTCTCTCTCTCTCTCTGGAATGCTAAATCATTGAACTGTAATTCGCATTTCCCGATCTGCCAAAATAAATCCATGGGCTCTTGTGGTTTTTGAAGAAAAGTCTCATAGTCATTTTGCTGCTCTCAATTGCTGCAGCCCTTTGCATCTTGCTGTCAAACTAATTGCAATTTTTACAGCGGTAAAATTATTCCTGTTATCCCCGTTGCAGCTTTTTGGAATATTTCACTTTGTGCAATACACTGCTATTTTTTATTTTTTCTTTAAAATTATATTTTCAGCAAAAATTATGTGAATAACTTCGGATTTTCGTATTTTATACTTCGTAGAAATATAAATATATTTCTTATAAATATACTTCTTCTTCTTCTATTTTATACTTTGTATTTTATTATTGGACGTGTTTGAAATAAAATATTAATTTCCTTAGCCTAGAAGGGACAGGTTGTATTCATTTTGTGCTTCCATACGTAACGCATTAAAGTAGGCGTGGTGGGTATATAAAAATATGTATATATGCTTGCTCATTATCGCCTCCTGAGTGGATTTAGCGATGGCCGTCCGTCCGTCTGCCTGTCTGCCTGCCTGTCTGCTTGTCTGTGGAAATCACGATTGCGGCCGAACAGAAAGAGGCATCGACGTTAAATTTTGTCCCTACACGAATATTCTTTGCCCTAATAGTTTGTTTGGTATTGAAAAAATACTTCATAAGTATTTAGAGTTCTTAGTTCCTAGAGCAAATCTCCCGAAAAGTGGGTGTGGTGCGCCCATGGGGAACAGAAATTATGATTACAGTGGAGCCAACGGGAAAATTGTCTTGAAATGTGGTGGGGCGTTCTTTCAAGATTCACTACCACGCCCACATTTAAACAAAATTTCACAAGTAGGAGGGCATTTATCAGGCCTTCCCAGTTTACGGAGATATGACGTTGTATGCCTTCAAATTTTAATCGCTTCTAAATCCAAAAGTGAACAACTTCCGCCGGGAAAAACATATTACTTCCGGTTCTAATACTGTAAATTCTAACAGCGAAAAAATAGTTTGATCGAAATCGGAGTCTAGTACGTATACTTAAGTTATGCTAAAACCCATGCCCTTAAGGGATATTTCGATTGATATTTAGTTTTTCCTTCGATAAACGATTAATCTTTTCAAATTTACTAATGCTCGAATGAATTTATCCTTCTTTCATTCCACCTTCTTAGTTGGAAACAAAAAATACAACAAATTAGCACTCACTGTGTAGAACATATAGAAGAAAATCGAAAATCTGGACTTAATTGCAAAACTTATCGATAAAAATTTGCAAAACGATTTCTAGTTTATCCAAAACCAAAACGCTCGAACGCCAAGTAAACAAACAAATACGGTTTTATTAAATGCATAGGAATGATATTTTCTACTTTTCCGTTAAAAAATCGCGTAACCGTGTAATGGCATAAACAGACACACACGGTCACAGATATATCGTTTAAAAATCGTTTTATGATTAGAAAAATTCTCTCCATAAAACGAGAGACAGAGAAAGACGACTGTAATTTTATGATGCACGAGCACCGATCTTATCATTATTTCATAGAAAGTATATGCTTTTCAACGTCTAAAACTTCGCTAATCTCAACGGTTTTCGTATTCGTTAGTACTCTTTTTTTACAAATCTCCATATTCTGGATGCTGGAAGGAGAGAGGAAGGGACAGAGAATAAAAAAGGCGGCGCCTTACCATTGTCAATTATCCTTAAGGTGAGATCCTTGCTTATTCAATATTTCTATAAAAGTAGCGAGAGAACCTTGGCCTTAGAACATAAGGTTAACCACCCTCTTTGCGCCCAATAAAGCCAGCATAAGTTTGTTTGCGTTCATCCAACCGCTTCGCATCCTCACACGAATGCAATACAATCATATCATATGCATTACAATACAATCATACAATCATATCTTTTCATTTATAGTGGTTACGATGATGGTGGTGGTGTTGCTCCTTGTGTTTAACGAATGTATGTTATGTGCCTTGCTAACCCTTTCACGCACACTGCATATTCCGACTCGCTACGACAGAGCAAAGAAGAAGCTCGGCTTAACAACAAAGAGAACTCTTAGGTACGAGCAAAGACAATGCACAGTATCTTAAAGATGTTACCCTGGAAGCAACATCTTCAACGGACAAGAAATAATTGTCCGTTGAAGACTCTCCACGCTACCAAAGGCTTTCGAGTGGGAAACAACGAGGCACAATTTCGTTTAACTTCGTCAAGAACAGTTGCGAAGAAAGCCATACTCGCGATCTACGCATAATCTAAACGATTGCATACAAGACTAGTTCGTTTAAGACTAGTCCATGTAAATATCGGCGTGAATAAAAAACGTGAAAGCTTACCCTTATTCGACTATTTAATTAAATACGAGGATAATATTGGCTTATCCTAAATTGGAAACACCGTGTGAACGGTAGGCGGCGTACTGTGTTCTTCAAATAGTATTCGTGACGAACACACATGTAAAAAAAGTACTTGTGGTTGGTTTTTATAAACCGAAATATTTGCATGCTCGATTCTTTGGTTTCGTTGTCGATAACGCTGTTTTATCCTCTCTTCGGGCTGTTCGCAGCTTTCGTCTAATTTTCTAATACGCGCGTAATCCAAACAATCCAAAGAATGGAGCCCGCTAACGGAACCGCATTAAATAAAACAACAACAATCGCCGCTACCTCTGCATCAATCACAACATCGAATTCGGCTTTGGCGAGCGCCAGCAACACACTGCTTCTACTTGCCAGCGGGAACAACAACAACAACAGTGGGAGCAATCTAACATCTAATGCCGGCATGAAGCAGCAACAACAACAACCACAGTCACAACAGCAACAACAACAGCACTTTGCGCAAATCGATGCCAAACAGGAGGAACCGAATAATTTATCACAAGCCAGTTCTATCTCCGAGAGTCAACGCTCCATTTCCGGAGCGCCCTCTGCTTCATCAAGTCCAATTCTAAGCCCTTCGGGGAAGATATTTGGTCGTAATGCAAATGGAACTAGTGAGTATATTCATTTTATAAAAATTCACAACAAGACTGAAAAATTATGACTAGATAGAACTCGAAGGATTTTAACAAAAAAATTATTTAAATGATATCGAATAAGTTTAGAGCAATTTGGGCGGACGGTTTTTAATTTTAATTTTTTTATAATTTTTTATTTTTTCTTAATTTTTAATTTTTTACAAAATAAAAAATTTTTTAATTTTTTAATTTTTTTTAATTTTTTTTACTTTTTTATTTTATTTTATTTTTTTTTTTTTTTTTTTTTTGTAAAAGGATACGGCCGTAGGGAATCATCTTAGGGCACTATTGTGATGAATGAGAATATATGGTGATACTTTACAAAAAAAACTTTTATAGAAATATCTGTTCTTAATACTCTTCTCTCAATTAAGTAATAATGAACTTTTCAAAACACGGATATATTTTCAATATTAATGGAATAATTCGCAAGATATAAATTAAACACTAAAAAGAAATACAAAACAAGTAAGAACTCTAGCTTCAGCTTGGCACAAGCCAAATCAAGTCAAATACTGCCACACCCATTATTATTATCATTATACATTTAGCCGTTATATGGATTCTATTAATCAGTAGGCGGTCCATGACCATTTTTGAGAGTTAACATTTTCTTAGTTCATAAATTCCGAAAAAGTGTCTTACCTTCGAAATTATTCTTAGGAATAAGTAAATGAACCATAAGGACCGACCAAATCACTTAAAGACTTAAAGAAATGGGCGTAAGGCTGTCTCGTACATGCCCATTTTCCATAATAAGTAATATTAAGAGAAAGAGAAAAAGTGTAAAGAATGCATAGGAGTTCGTTCTCATGTAATTCTGATATTCATTAGCTCAGTGGGCGGACCACGCCCGTTTCTGGTCGTATATTTTTATCTTAGACGATGAATTCGAAACCAACTGTTTTGCTTTAATTTCACTCATTCATAGATAAATCGATAAATCGATGTCGATTTAGACAAATCGGTAATAGATAAATCGATATCGATATCGATAAAAAATTTTAGCTCTAAATATAGCTCTATTCGTTATATTGTAATCGTTATTCTACAGATAGATAAACGAACAGACTGACTCACGGACGGACAGATCAATTGACAGACAGGACTAGATCGAAGTTCGAATATATATATTTGCCTTTCTGTGTCTGGCACGACTCTTCAATGCGTTTCGAAAGGAAGCACAAAATGAATATTCTTTTCTCCCTTCGCCTGGTGGGTATAAAAATGGGGTGTAGGGTGTAGGATATAATTATCCTTTAAATGTTAAATCGATAACGTTTATTAACATTCTAATTGTGAAAGAATAAATGCATAGTAAGCGTCAGTATTTAACCGAATACTAAGGAAATAATTTTTAGGACATTATTAAGATAATTATTAATTAATTACTATTTTATTATTATTTTAAGATAATTATTATTTGAATACTAATCTTCAAATTTATTTATTACACTAAAATTTGATAAAAATATACAATCAAATTTGCGTTAATATTCGTTACTTTTTTATTCAAATCTCACGAACAATAATTTTTATAAATACGTATAATTCCAATCGATCTTTAAATCAATTGCCCAAACGTAAAATATCTTCCGCCTTAGAATCGCCTCCTACATAGGTTTTCGTATTCGTGGTTTCCGCTTTTTATCCGTCTGACATATTGGTGACACACTTATTTTTATGGTAAAACAATATCGTATTCAAAGACGTTAATTTTTTTTCAAACCCTTTAATACTTTTCTTTAAGAAACCAGATGCTTATTGTTATCGATTTGAGTATTGTCATTCAAAAATAATAGGAAATTCTACAAATTAATGTAGATTCTAAAAAAATTGGAATTACCATTCCCAAAAAAATTCCGCGCCAAAGCCTGTTGGCAAAGCGTGTGAACGGATGGATTCACAAAATAATCGCATCCTTTCTGCCCGAAAATTTTCACTTTGTTTAATCTTTTCCTTTTACTGTTTGGATCTTCTATTCTTCGCAGCCATGCCTACCGAAAACATTTTAAAATAAATCGAAATAAGTAAAAAAATACTCTTAAAAAAATCATCTAATCTCTTCGTTTTAACCCTTGCATCAACGTTACCGAATAAAAACATAAATGAAATTCACGGTTTTCAGTAATTGTTTTGTAAAAATCATTAAAATTGTTAGAGAAATGCATACGTTTTGCATCCCTGAGTGTTTTGAAAGTCACGCATGCGCATAAATGATGATGATGGCGGCAAAAGCGAGTCAAAGAGACCCTTGATCGCCTGAAGAAACGTGACGCGATCCATGACACGACCCCTCTCAATGATTTATAATAAGCCTTCACGAATCCGTTGCCGACCGTTACGTCGAATCAAAAACGACTCTCGTAATAAATATCCTGCAGATACAAAAAAACCTATATGCATTGTATGTAATATATAAATTCAAAACACTGGCGTAGTGTTTGTAACTCAGCCCAGCCAGATTTGTTTTCACCAATCAAAAAAAAATTATAACGGAAGAGGGAAGATCTTCGGAATGTGTTGAGAAGCAAAACACAATCAAAGGATCTGAATTTCTATTTTTATAGGTTTTTTTCTTTTCTTAGCCACTCTTTCTCCCTCTGTCGCTCTCGCTCTTTCCTTCGAGATTAAGGAAACTACCCCTGCAATAGGGTGAAATTTCAACGCATAAACGCAGTTATTTTTGTGAGATCAAATCACAAAATTCATTCCTATAAACTCAAATATATTCTCGCATAAACACATGGATACTTTCACGCATACACACACATGTATACTCGCGCGCACACACATACGCACACATGCGTAAGAAAGCAAAATTTATATGAAATGTTTTTTAATGAACGAAACGTACGTTTGTTGAAGAATAGAATTTAAGTTTCATCGACGGAAAAAGATTTGCAGTGACTTTTTTCATCAAGTAATTTTTATGGATAATTTTTTCGAGGTCTTCGGAAAAAACAAACCGGTGGCATAGAAAAGCTTTCGAAGATGGTAACGGTTACCGTAAGAAAAAAGGGGTTCGCGATGTGGTAAACGATGCGAAATCATCATAAACATCAAAAAACTAGAAGCATTTTAGAATGAGAGGAAAAAGCAACATTTTGTTTGGATAGTTTAAGGGTTCGATCTTCAATTTTTTTTCTTCAAATCCTTAAAAGATGCTCCGCGCTTCTAAAATATGCGCGTTACTTTTTACAGCATCGACGCACACCAACGATGTTTACATCTTCCATGCAGACTGGACGTTATCACGTACGAAATAGCCCTTCTGCTCCTGAGATCCGTATGATGCTGTCACTAGAATTTAGATCGGAAAGAATTTGGTCGTTTAAAAACTGCTTGAGTTATCGTTCACGTAAACAACGAGAAATAGTTTGATTTTTTTACACGCGCACACGGGCAGCCACGGGCAGCACAGGAGCAACACATTCAAGTCATACCGTGGTCGTTCGTAGACTACGTACCTCTCTCTCACTCACTCTCTGGCTGGTTTTTATCGATACTTTACTAGAAGATCCTTAAAGATGTGTCTCCGTTGACGTAGCGTGGTCACTCGCCACTCGCAACTACAAGATCGCTTGACTTGGTTCGAAGCATCGAATATCATTAATTCTTTCAAGTGCCAATATAAACGTTGTTGTGCTGCTCGCGTTGGTTGTTGTAAATTGCTATTGCTATTGGTCGTCAGGGCTTCTCGCGCAACATTGCGCAACGGCAATAACAGTAATCGCAAAAAAACCTTGCAACAGCACTAACGCAAAGCAAAAAATTAAATGAAAAATAAATATTGTGCATTAAAATCACGTATCATTTATTTATTGGCTCGTATGCATTCCCGACGTTTAACACAGACAAGACCTTATGATAATTTTGACTCGTCGTAACCTCAAATAATATGAAAGGACTCTAAGACTTTTAAACTTGGTACAATCGTTTAATTTTAGTTGGTTTTTTTTTGAGAATTTAAAGGAAGCTCGAAGAATTATTACGAATTTTGGTATTGGTTTGGAATGTACATAGAATTTAATAGATGGAATGGAGTCCCCTTCCTTCCATAAATCCACAAATATCGTTTGCTCGAGATTATATTCAAAATGTTGTTTCCTTTATTAAGCCCAAAATATGATCCTTTAAGGGCATTTATCATTTATCTATCAAAGACCTGTCGAAAGAAAATATCGAAAATATCGAAAATATTTTTAGTAGTTTTTCTGACCGCTTAATTTTGGAACTTTAGCTCTACAAGGGTTAATAAGAAAAGAAATTCGCTTCTCTCATTCGCCACAACTGAACGAAATGCCTTTTTTTCTTTCACACATATCGTTCTTTGCTAATTATACGTTTTTTGTAGTTGTTAAAAGGCTCCCGTTTATGTCGTCGACTTTATAAAAAAGCCAGTGTCCAAGACATTCGAAGGTCTACAAGCCTGAGCAGGGTGGCAAGCCGTCAGAGCCGATCCTTATTGTCGTGAATAGACACTTATGCATAGTCTGACTTTTAGTTGGCTCGAGCCGGATTGCATTTGTGTGTGCGCCGGGACTGCAAGTCTTGGCTTGGACGCTTACTTGGCTGAAATATTCTCACATAATTATTTAGGATAGACGTTACTGTGACTAATGCTTCTGTTTAAAGATCTGGCGACCAATGATTTCGTTTGACGATTATGATATCGTATTAGTATTCAATATGATGCCTTTTGTAATAGCCTTATTCGATTATTACATCCTTTTTTGTTCGTCTGTTTGTCTGATTTTTTCAATTTTTAGAACTAAAAAATGATCATTAATTTAAATGGTTTCGTATCATTAGTCTTTCTTTCAGTCATAACCAATAAGGAATACAAAACTTTAGCAATTTGGAATGTTGTCCGGTACCAAAAACGTTATATATTCCACGTCTATGTATTAACTCTTTAGTCATCTTGATATTCTTTAAATTTTTTTATGAATCTAGACTCTCAGTGCCAGCCACTCGTTGGTTTCTTGGAGCCCACTGATTATACATCGCATGTCGGGGATACGGTGCCCCAGAGCAAAATGATGCCTCTTCTGCTTCAAACCTTCCCGTACTATTCGTCTAACGGAACCGTTCGTTTCCTTCCTCATTTAAGTTGGAAAGTGGCAAGGTCGCGATAGGTCTTTAAATTCATCAAATTGGCGGAATATACTTCAAACATAATTTGTTTTACAAAACCTATAAAAATCAATATCCATTCATCTCTTTTACACAACACCGTAATAGACTGCGAGAGCATAAAGGACAATAACGAGTTTACTAATTTAAATTAAATATTATTATCATTAACCGAAAATTGAGCCCTGACATCGTTTAGCATTAGAAGAGTAAGGAAAGCGTCATCTCTTCCTCAACAATACCAATACCTCGCCCATCATGATCAATAAAAATATCAGTCTTACGCTTCACCGCAGTAATACGTAGTCTTTACTAAACGCGATCTGACGTTTTAACTTGCTCCAGTTTTACTCTCCCCACAGGCTGTGGCAGATGTTACAGATCTTTTTATTGTGTATTCGACCCCTTTATGAATGAATTGAATTTGATAACATAAAAAATTGGGAACATGCTTTTTTAACGCCGAATAAATATTTGAAATTTAACTAAATCCTGTCTAAAGCTTCTTATGAAATTTAACTAAAGAGTATTCCGTGTAAATATTAACGATTATTGAAAGGAAATTTAGAGAAATTTGTACTCTGTGTAACCTAAGGGTTATAACTTTTATTTAAGGGTCATTGTCAGGCGACACTGCTTATTCAATGTAAAATAACCTAAAACGCCGCTAGTATCTATTTTGATATAATTTTTATATTTTGACTCATTCGTCGATTTCGAAATTCGGCGTCGACGTCAATTTCAAAAATAATCTCTAAACAAAAATGATTAAAAGACTAAATTAATTTGAATTCATTTGAAAATAATTTTTAAAAATAATTTAAAAAATAATATTTAAAAAATTTTTTAAATATTAAAATCTTTCTTAATCGCCATTTTTCATTTTTCTGAAAATCTAAAACAGTCGCGCTTTTTGACGCAACTAACAACTAGAAATCGTATGTGTAACGCACTGTGACGCAATGCAACGCACTAATACATACAAACATTATTAGCGTACATATTTTTCTAGAAATTGACAACATATCCAAAAAGGACGATCTATATATATAAAACTATATATGTTATATATTAAATTATATATAAACACACATACCCATACAGACAAGTACGTACATACATACATGTACATACAGTACAATCACACAAACCAATTGCTCAGCTGTCGCCAAATAATTCTCACAAAAATCCTGAATAATAAATCCCAAAAAAACAAATTTAAGCGAAAGTGGTAAAATATCAAGAAGCACAAAAGCGCACTACACACCACAAGTACAACAACAAAAGCAAACAGATTTTAAAAAAAATTATAGATAAAAAAATATATCTAACTATCTCGTAGTCGTTATAGCGGATACGATGTATGGGTAGTCTCTCTTCCACTCCCTTCCTCTCTCTGTCTCCCACCCTATCTCTATCACTCTCTCTGCTGAAGATTCTGATTATGATCCTGTTTCAGTGCAGTGGATGGATCTTTATAAATTTGAATAAAGAGTGCGTTTTTTTGCCGCCTCTCATCGTGGCAACAGATTAGACAGCGAGGAATACATACTTGCGTCTCTGACGATATAGACGATCGCTTTGTTTGACAGCGCAACAAAGGGTTGCGTCCACACGTCCGTCTGTCTGCAGGCGTTCGAAAAAAATCGAATTTCTCAACTTTTTTCTTTTGGTTTTTAAACGTTGTGGGAATAAATTTTGGATTTTTGCTCAAACGAGCACACGATAATTTCGAAAAGAAGTAGAAATCATCAACGTAAGAAATTCGGGGAAGGAAATAGAAATTAATTATGAATAAAAAAATGTTTTCTTATAAAAAAAGGATAAATTTAAACTATAATTATTTCAAGAAAAAGAAATAAATTAAACACCAAAACGAGTATCGTATTAAAATGTACCTCTCGAGACTTTTGAAATCCTTTTCAATGAATTCCTATCGGCGTTCTCTCCTTCTTTATTTTTAGTTATTGCCACATCGCGTCCGAGTAATGAAGCGGAAGTCCAATTGTATCGCGTTCTGCAACGCGCTAGTCTCCTGACGTATTACGACACGTTGCTGGAAATGGGGGGCGATGATGTCCAACAATTGTACGAGGCTGGAGAAGAGGAATTCCTTGAAATAATGGCTTTAGTGGGTATGGCGTCAAAGCCATTGCACGTGCGTCGTTTGCAGAAAGCATTGCATGAATGGGCCAATAATCCAGCCCTCTTTCAAGGTCCTTTTATTTCGAATGTTTCAGGTAAATAGTTCACTTTTTTCGATTACAATTACCGTTAATAATACTATGTCTCTTTCACAAAGGGCTTTGCGAGACCCCAACAAAGGCAACGACATCGATTTTTATCCCCGAAACTTTAGGATCGTCACGAACAAAATTTCCCGTTATTTCCCATTCGTTCAATCCCACACCTCTTATGAATACCATGCAAATAATATCCACGCATTCCCTTCCTCAATTGACCGTTCCCAGTGTTTCCAATATGCCCATGACTCCCACATCTCTACCATTTTCCAGTGTTTTAGGTCCCTCTGCGTCCGTAACGCAGGCGGCGCCGCATCACCCCACGGGCATAGCTCATCAAGTCACCTCAAGTTCACCGCAATTAACTCCCATTTTAACCGAAACGCAAGTGGGTCGTATAACGTTAGGGGCCGAAAAGATCGCTTTGCAACTTCCGCAACGCGAGCCACGCACGCAAACCTCGAAGAAGCGCACCACTCGTGAGCTGGAGCAAGTGATGGCCATGAGCGACAATGATCCCCGACGTATGGATGAGATTCGCAAATATTCCGCCATTTACGGACGCTTCGATTGCAAGAGACGGCCGGAAAAACCGCTAACGCTGCACGAAGTTTGCGTCAATGAAGCTGCTGCGCAACTTTGCCGACTGGTGCCCGCTCTGCTTACGCGACGTGATGAACTTTTCCCGTTGGCTCGGCAGATCGTCAAAGATGCTGGATTCGGTCATTCGGCTAGCGTGGCAAGGTACACCAGTATGCTGTCAAACATGCAAATGAATCAGGTGCAGCGATCCAATGCATCGGTAGGCGATTGCGAGCCAACTGAAACGAGTCCTTTAACACCGAAACGACCACGTTTCTCATCTTCCGATACTGCTTCCCCGCAGGACGGTAATCGGGTAAGCAGAGAAGATGCTAATCAATGAATCAGCTTGGGCTTCTAAGATGCTGCTTACGCATCGGTGTAATTTATTTTATTGCTTTAATGCTTATACCTTGCTTCACAGCTTAACCCGTGCAATCCTTTCGGTGCCGGTCTGACAAAATATCTCGACCAACCATCCAAACTACGGAAACGCGGACTGAGCACACTTAACTTTATATATAATTCTGTTTTATTTTCAGAAGAAGCGCTTCAAATGCTTCGGAAAAATGTGTCGGACGGATCTGCCTTTTTGGGAAATTCTTAGAGAATTTTTTATGTGTTTATGCCTTTCTTCGAAAGAAAGAGAGAGATAGAGTATTATTAAGCCAAGCTTTGCTTGCTCTCTGAATTATGGTTGCCAATTAATTTTGTTATATAGTTTTATATATAGTCTTAACTTTTCTGAAATTATTTATTCTGTTGGTTTTCTTATTATTCTTCTTCCTTCTTCTTCTTCTTCTTCACCTATCCTTGCATTTTCCGGTAGTTTAGAAATTTGTTGTTTGTAGATTAAAATCGAGATGCTCTACACCCTACGCTACACCCGCAATCAAAATATTTCCCACGTCCTTTTTGAGTGGTTTTAACCCGTATATTATCATCAATGTCAATTAAGAAATTCAACTCTCGAAAGAGAAGCTCTAATATTCACATAAAATGAAGGCGTGGCAGTAGATTAAATTTCCACAATGATGAGCGGCAAATGTCCGCGCCTAATTGCGTGATGGCCAACAGTGGCCCCAACAGTGTACGTTCAGCGCCCATTTCCTGCAATATACTTTAGTCGACTGTAATTGACTGTAATTGATCGAAATTAAAATTTAACTTCTGAGAAATCGAAGAATTCTAGTATGAGTGCGTATGAATTCACATTTTCTATAAAAAGTGGGCGTATTCCAGGCCCAATTTTTTTAATATAGAAATGTCTTAATTTCTAGCTTTAGAAGATATTGCTGTCAAACTCTGTTGACATTTAGCTCTTTTCCCTCTCCTAGAGAGCTAGCAAAAACACGTACGGACCAGTCAGTCAAACAGACGGGCAGATTAAGATGTTTCTTAGCAAAATTATGTATAAACTTTTTCTATAACTGTCACGCCTCCTTTAACGCATTACAAAACAAAAAAACAAATTGAATCTATTTTAAACCGATTGGGTGTAGGGTAAAAGAAAGTTAGAAAACCCGTTTCTAGAATAATTATTTTGGTTTGTTTTGGTTTAGAAGTTGTTTAAAAGAATTTAGAAAAATCTAATTTGATAAAGTATTTAAATTCATAATGTCTTTATGCAAGCTAAAGCCTCTAATCTGCAGCTTCTAATCCAAAATTTATGACAAAATCAAAAAATGTATCCGAAAAACTATTTTAAGGAAAGTCTGGATGATTCGCGTTTTAATTTGTTTGCGATGTACCAGAAATTCGCAAAACCACCATTCGAGCTTTTGGATATTGCGAAGCTTCCGTAAGTTATTAAAAAATTATCGAATTTGAATTTTAGATCGTGATACTTTTAAGATCCATATGCATCATATATATCATTTCTAATTTCAGTTTGGGCAAATCGGAACGAGACGATAACGATGATTCGCGTTTCTCTTATGGGAATTCTAGCTCATCTTCCGTTGCGGTAAGTCCTCACCGATACGAACCAAACGACGAGTAAATATTTTATTTTCATCGAAATTAAACTCGTTTCATATAAATTGCAGCATGAAAACTCCGATCAAGAACGCGAGTTTGTTGACAGTGGAATCGAGCATGTCACCGAAACGGTTATGAAGTTATCACCGCCAGGTCAGACATCGCACTACCCTCAATCAAACATGCAGAGTCGTTCAATAGATCAACAAATTTCAGGAATTCCACCTGGTAGATGCATTGGAGGGGATGCTCTCAGTACAGCCCCGTCATCGTTGGGTGAAGTTCAAATAATTTCGGCAGCTGGGAGTCATATAATTGCCGTGGCAAATCCTGCCCTCGCTTTAAGTCCGTCATTGAACGACAACGCTTTGACAACGAGCATGAAACGAGAGATCGGCTCATCGGATATCTGAAGGAGCGAGTTCTCGATCAATTGATTTCGTAAAGAATTTTGTAAATAAATCAGTGCAATTAATTAAAAATATATTGGTTAATAAAAATTGCACAACAACTGACTATAGTCCGTCCTTAATGAAATTGTTAATTTTCAATAATAATCTTGATAATTAATTGCATGGTAATTTCTTCTTGTTGTCGAATGGTAGAAATTTATTATAAGAATAATTACAAACATTTCAAATAGTTAAATATTTCTCAAAAAAAAACGTTCCAATTGTAATAAAAACTTCTGTTAACGATAAAAACTTGTCCTCGTTTTTCAATGAATTCCGCACAGTGTAGGACGTTTTATCCTTAATTAAGGCTCTTTTAATTAATATGTTTTATACTAAATGAAATCTCAAAAATAAATTAAAATATTTAGAAATGTGAAACCCAAGAAATTGAATGTTTTGACTGAATTGATTGTTTGGCGTGGTTCGCAAACCATACGATGAGTTTGAGAGCGGATGCGTCAGAGATCTTTAGAGGAAACTATTAACAAATCATGTATTTAAACAACAAGAAGCCAGCCAGTGTCTTGGCCACTAACAATTTGATACAGATTTTAAGAATTGAATAATTGAAGGCTTATCAAAAATAGTAGAATATGCCAGGAGTTATCAGTTGAGATTCTAAGAGAGGCATAACTTCAGCTCTCCCTTGGCTTTGAGCTTTATAGAGGTTTGTGGTGAATTTGCTTTGTGGGGAAAACAAAATAATCGCGAACTAAATGTCAAGCTATAATGTATATTCGAAGTAATCTCGAGGAAATCTCTTCTATTTAGAGTAGTTTATCGATGTATATTTTTTCTCTCTTGACTGCAAAACCTTGTATTTCTCAAGGTTTCAAGAAATAATAATCCCTTTTAGTTATTCCACACAACAATTATTCGATGAGAATATAAATGACATCCTCTTCGCCGACTTGGTAACCATGCTCGTTTCATTATCATTTCGCATATCATTATTCAAAAATCGTCGCTGTCACTCGCCAGACTACCAGTAGGGTTGACTGGTCATACAAAAAAAATGATCACATTGAAGAGAACAAAAAAAAAATGAAAGAATGATGAGAAAAAGAAAAGAAATGAAGAAAGGGTTGTTGCCTAAATCGTACGCCTAATCCGAGCCTAATATGCAAATTTTAGACCAAAAAAAATGACCCCAACAACAACAACACACACATGAGAACAGACTCTCAAGCCGAATAATAGAAAACCAACACCAACAACCCCTAAATGGATATCTTATATAACCCTAAAAGGATCTGTCTGAATTTTAATGAAACCTCGGTAAACAGATTGATCGATACGTTTCATAAACATATAAAACCTCATTCTTTCGTGCAAAATCAAAAAGAAAAATTAACGACGTGTTGGTTGTTCCGATTTATCCACTGAGTCAAAACGTACTCCCTCCAATCTAAAATTTTGATGTAGAACCGTCGATCGTGTGGAATTAACTGAGATTTCCTTGCAATCGAACTTTAATAGCTTTCAAAAGTATCTTTACAACGTCTTAGCTTTTCAAGGAAAGGATAGTCTAAAAGTACATTATTCATAATAATCAGAAAAAGAATTATTGAAATTACGAAAAAACCCGCTGAAAATAAATAAAAAACCTATTTATGACAACCCTTTTGTTAAGACTTCGGTGACCGAGACCTAACGATTCGTGTCATCTTCATTTGTCTTTTGCAGCGACCGCCATTTGACGGAAGATTCAGTACGTGAAGGATATACGACGCAGCTACCACCGTTCGTCAGCGAGACGAATCGAAAATTACGAAACTGTATATTTTTTCAAAATTTTTTTCGATAATAATTTGAAAAAAATATATTTAAATTTACCGAACGTGAGAAATTTTAGAGAATGTTCGTGTTGACCGTGGAAATCGTTCAGAATAACAAAAAAAAATATTTCCCAACAATTCTTATGAGCATCCAATTTTTTTCTTATTAATTATAGTAATAAAAAATATTATATGTTTACGCGATGGATTGCGGAATTAGATTGAAATTTGTTTATTTAGAAATGTTCACATCGGGGTGTTTTTTACGAACAAATCCGAGTAAAAAATTCCTTCAGAACAAAAATATATTCTCAGATCAGAATTCGTTCAGAATTCGTGTCACCCAAAGGAAGATTCATTTAAAAAAAATCTAAAAATCGAGTCATTTAAATACGGGTTGATTTTGAGGGAAAAGGAAATAAAGACACTTTTGTGAGAATAATCCTTCGTTTTTATTCCCTAAAAGGAAAATTTCGAAAAGCTTTGAAGGATCCTTAAAATGGATTAAAGCAATAAAATTTCTGTTGGAGCAAAATTAAACGCTTTAACGTGGCTTAGTTCGGTTTTCAACTCCATATGTCGTCAGACATAACAATCTTCTATATTTATATATTTATTTACTTGATTGGTAGAACCACAACATGATTAATCGCCTCCTTGATTACAAAACCGTTTCGTTATTCAAAGAAAAATCACTTAGATTTTTTATTTTATGAGCGGTGAAGATATTTGTAATGTTTGTTAATGATTTCGTTATTACGTTAATCCGTTTTGGAACAGCTGGGAAATTTTATTATCTTGAAATAACATAAAGAAATAAATCTGACAAAAACAGAAGACTGACAAAAAGATTTAGAAAGCAAACTCTTTCTTATCATAAACCACAATCAAAGAATCAAAGAATAATCAAACATTTGCATCCGAATGCACGGAATTATAAACAACTCAAATGGTCGAAGTCGCTTCTACAGCTGTCTTTTGGATCTCCCCTAAGAAATTATTCGGGTGGAAGCGAAGGTTTCATCATAGCTTGTTGGCACCAAACGCATAAGGGCGGAGGAGTAATTCTCGCCCGCACCCTTTTGCTCACAGAAATCTACACGAAAATTTTAACCAAAGAAGAAAAAGTATATGCATCATCCAGGCCGAGCGACGCACAGCTGTAAAATTCTACGAACTTCCTGAGAGTGAAATCTCTAAAACTAAAATCTCATACTTACGACGCATTGATTTATAATGCTCGGGTACGACTCGACTAAAAAAAGGGTTAAGCCATTTGTAAGATTAGTTGAAGAGTAAGATTGTTGTTTCATAATTTTTTCTCAAATGGAACTGATTAGAAGTAATCATTAGTGTGTTTACCACACGGTAATTGTGACGATCCCAGGGGTGGACGTCAAAGATTTCATATTCCACTTGAGTCGAGCCGCTTATGCTAAAATGGCTCGACTTATTTGCATATTCGAAATATGCAAATTTGTTATTCCTAAGCACTTAAAATCGCATTTCCTTTCAATTTGCTTAGCTTGCGGCGCAAAGACGCGGCGGAAAGTGACAAAACATCGATGAAGACATCAAATCGACAACACGAAAACAAAAGTCGTTAAATAGGTAACATCGTCTGACTTTGCATTAATAATTGACATCGGTGATATCGGATAACCAGGATTTGCGAAAATCCGGGCCAATTTGTCAGCAATCGTTTGACAAAGGTCGTTGCAGGGCTGCAGGGTCGTTGGGGCGACCTGGGAGAAAACCGATGCAAAGATCGAGTTCAGTCGATATCGGATCAAAAAACAATGACTGTTTGCGAAACATCATTATTGATTCACAATACGATACGATCCTAAGAGTGCGTGAAAAAGGGATGCATCGGTAAGACGGCACGAGGGATGTTTACACAAGATTAAACAGGGTTTGATTACTAGACAATGCGGAGCGACACAATTGGCGAACTATTGAGAGATCTCGAAGTCAATTGTCTTTGCCATTCATGAAATGCGGTTTAGACACTTTCTCACAATAATCGTATCAAGGAGAAAATCCGGAAAGAATGAACGCTTTTATGAATGCGTACGAAAGGCTCGCGATCTTTGTGGGTCTGACGATGGGTCGCAAGAACCTTCATTAAACTGCAATATTTCATTATAAATTAAATATAAAATACTTCGATGATCGCGTAATATATTCGGCGCAAAAGTGATTGCGTTGATTGACTTGTAATTTTGGTGTTGAGGGTGATCAAGCGTCGCGGCCAAACGCCGCGTTCTCGGAGTTAAATATGTTCAATAAATGACACAAATAACTACGCGGTAAATGTTTTTCGACGCTAGTAAACGTCATTGCACGATCTCAAAAGACTTATTATTTCTCAACAAAGTGTTTGCAAATGCGATTATTTATGATATTAATCAAGAGTTTGCAAGTTATTGATGATAAGGATGAGTATTTCCTGATAGAGGATAGTTTGTCACGCAGTAGTATCTCATAGTCCAGTCCATTTCTTTCAGGATATTTCTGTCGTCGATGGTCGACTCCATTGGAAAAAATTGACTTCAACTTAAATCTTCTCAAATCTTCCCAAAAACGCCAAATGTTCACTACGGAATTGTATAAGCTATCTCCAAAATCATTCCCCTGAAATTTTGTCATAATAAATAAAATCGAGAAATAATTTTAAAAATCTTGCTTAATCTTGTTCTTCTTCAATGTAAGTAAAGTATCTTAATTCCGAATGCTTTCTTTTTAATTTCCAACATTGTTCGGACAGTGATATTGCCTTCACCTACCTCCGCCTACCACCTGCACCACATTTTTAGGCACTTAAATTTTTTTTTGCTTTTAATTTCCTCAAAAACTAAGGAATATATGTGCTAATGTTATTACTTAGACTTTATTTATTAGCTCCTTTAGAAACGTTCATTGGGAATTCATTTACCGTTTTGGGTACTAAACCAAAATACTTAGGGAAATCTGGGAAATTTTACAAAGCTGTTTGGTGATATTTCACTCGTACTTAAATGAATAAGTAGCAGAATATTCGCCTCTGATCGCACGTTTTTTTAGAGGCGTTTTGATTTTGATAATCAACTGCATTTTACAAGTTTGAACTGAAACAAAGTAATGGAAAGCAAATGATGCGCCCTTATTAAAATTTGTAAACTGCTGTTTAGTAACGTACTTTCTAAATATCACATTGCTTTCTCTCTCTCTCTCTCTGTCTTTCTCTCTCTTTCTCTTTGGACAGAATTACAATAAAATACTTAAAACTATCCGACAAATTGTTGGTCTCCTAGATAGGAATTTTTGAAATAGAGAGAACCAGGTTTCCTACACCTTCTCCCAGAATTATGACCCCTAATAAACCCTAGTATAAAACCGGAGGCCCCATTCAAATCGGTTTAGTGAAAATTTCGATGATTTACCTTAATAAACATTTTACATTTCTTCTATTTTATAGATTACTAGAGAAGTTCAGGAAATGCAAGATCGCCGCTTATATAAAATATATATAAAATATATCTTTTAAATATAATTTTTTGAAATAAATAAAAACAATATATAAAAAATATATAAATATCAAAAATATTATGCTCATACATTTCGTTTTCAGTCAGTCTTTCTTCAGTTCATGCAGATATTTTGAAGTCAGTCAAGTAATAAAATTAAAATTTTTTATTATTAAATTTTTATTAATGCGATGATACCCTTATTCATACAGAGTGAAAATGAATCTTGAAAATATTCCGTTATTCGGACCGTAAATCATGGTCTTGATTTTTTACAAAAATTTCATAAAAAAGACGCTTTCAATATGTCAGTGGTTGTCAATTTTCTGCGCAAACTGTCAGAAGTAATGTGACGGACGGTTGTCACCGTGATGTCTTTGAGTCGCGACGGCCACGTCACTTTCGTTGTGTTTAGGAACAACAATTTTAAATAGCCAGCAATTCCCGTGGACTGAAAACTTTCATCAATGCCATTATTTTGATGCTCGAAACCCAAATGTCAAAAATGTCCATAAAGAAATTTCGCAATCAGTTTTGGAGACTGGCATTGCACCAATAAATCGACCTCACAAATTCCAGTAAATTTCTCTCCCTGCAAAAAGATTCCCACTGCGTTAATTACGATTGTAACCAATACTGACTTTTTATATTTTGAGCAGAATTATAAATATTTGCTTCACAATGAATTCAATTTTGGAAATGTATTACTGGTGTGAAGTTAGCTGTGGTAGGAATTAATTCTTCCGTTATTCGAGTTCCGAAAAATGCAATGTTGCAGTTTTTAATGCCAGAACGAAGATCTTTTCGATTTTTCTTATTAGACTTAGAATTATAGTTTTAGTTTTTATGTGAGAATTCTTCTGTTTAAGTCTAATATGAATGAATTGTATTCACACATCTTCAAAAATATTGTGAATATATTACATGATAAAATTTGAACTGTTCTCATTTTAGAACACAATCTTTTTAGACACAACCTTTTTAGACAACTGTTCCAAGAACGCTCGCTTATAATACTTCAAATATTCTCCTTTTATAACAGTTGCTATAATTGATGCACCCTAGACGCAAACCTTACATTACGTTAAGCTATGCAAGAGGCACAGCGCCATCTATATTTTGGAGTAAATCTATTTATTTACATTTGATTAACCAACCCAAAAAAGTATTGTTTTATTTTTTCTATAATAAAGATTCTGAAGATCTAATTTCCCAGCAACCAAAAAAGTGCAATTCCAAATGAAAATTATTCAATTTCACAACAATAATAATATATTTAATAATTTTATATTTTTAATAATTATTTGTCCCAAAATCGAAATAAATAGAAAACTTTCGTATTATTGCAATCATCTGTTCATGCAAAACAAAAAGTGAATGCCAATAATGCGACGAAAAAGTAGTCCGGGTTCGTACGGAAGACGCTGCAAAATGTACCGAATTTCAGTTCAACAAATAACTAACTATGACTGTGTTTCAATGCTGAGAAATTCATCCATATCACGAACATATTCTTATTACTCGATGTTAAAAATGTTTGTATCTGTGGATCAATTTTTCTCATTTGTAATAACAAAAACAGAGAGAAGAGAGAATAAATCATAGAAGACAATTACAATGATCCAGACTATATGTATCTTCGCCTCTCTACATATATCACTCTACATCTTCCATAACTTAATTAATACGTTACAAATGGAAGCACAATAAAAATAAGTCACATTCCCAACGTGTTTGGTATAATCAAAAATAATCATATCATCTTAAATAACAATAATGGCAAGAGTATATTTTAAAACAAGAACAATTGCAACAACAACAGGTTTGGGGAAAACGCACGTAGCAGTTAAGTTACGTAGTACTCAATTACAACCAATTAATAGACAATGATCGAACTGTGAAACCTAAACCGCCAAACATTCATACAAGCCTTCAAACATGTATGCGGTTGCGACGGAACAAAGATTAAAGAGCTGCACACGATATTTTGAATTCAATCTGTTTACTCAAGCACTCAAGCAGCCGTGTAAAAAAGAGTTGGGTGCAAATTTCTTAAGCAATAGTCTGAAGTTTGCAACAATATTTTGAAAAACATTCCAATGTATTTTGAGAAATTATTGTTCACATACATGATTCATTTTCGTTACTTTAATTTTTATTTTATGAAAAATTTAACTGTACAATAATATCAATTGAAAAAATAAATTTATCTTATCATTAACTTCTTACTGAGTATCTGCTACTTTTTCCTCAATCCAGTCCATGAAATACTGCACACTTGTATAAACTCCCAAAAGATTTGGTCGAGCGCAACCCACACCATACGACACCACACCGATCAAGTAGTAACGATTGTTGCCTTTGTAGAGCTATCACAAAAAAGACGAACAACATTTATGAAATACTGGAACATTCCAAAACATACGAAATTTACCTCAGGTATCATCAATGGACCGCCAGAATCACCCTGGCATGTATCCTTGCCACCAGCTAGGTCTCCGGCACAGAGAACGGCAGAGTTGAATTGCTTTTGGGAAACTAGACGGTTCGCTTTTCGATAAGATGCTATGCAGACCGAATTCTCATAGATGGGTATCTGCAATTCCTGCAAGACATTTGCGGTCTTGCCACCCTCCATCGTCTTACCCCAGCCCACAACAAATGGGAAGTGCCTGACGTACGATTTTCGACGAAGTTCTGGAGTTCTGGGCATGCAAACGGGCTGAATGTCATCTGACAAAAAAAGAGAAGTCAGAGGAGAAAAAGAAGGAAGTATCACGTAATTTACATACCAGTAAATTGGACATTACGCTCCAGATACAAAAGTGCAATATCGCTATGACCATCTTGACGGCTATACGAGGGATGAGCGACTTTCTGATAGGAAAACAATACGAAACGATCACTAATTAATTAACAGATCGACCCAAACGATAACTCTCGGTACTGTACATACCCTTGCAATCTGGATATCAACATGTTTAGCCTCCGAGTCTGTTGTCAAATCATGCTCACCGAGCCTCACAAACGATCTGAAATAGAAATCCGATTTTGAAGATAAATGATTTCAATTATAATTAGTTGATAAATTCAATTACAAATCTCTGCGAATGCAATGAGCGGCAGTCAAGACATGACGAGCTGTGATTAGGGCTCCGCCGCATTTAAACGGCGAAGAGGAAAATTGATCGTCGTAACCAAGAAGTGCTACCCAAGGCCATTCTCCCTTTTTGCTATCGCGGCCGCCCACGATTTTCTGTTTCGCATTCTTTGAGTAGCCACATCCTTCCTCCTCGGTAGGCAAACTCTGTGGAATTTCATTATTATCGGTATTGTTGTTGGCCAGCCTCACCGACGGCTTTAACGTTGCTGTTTCCGTTACGGGGCAGCATACGGCTGAGCCCGTCCCTCCGCAGATCGCATTTGATGCACGCAAAAAGTTTGCGAATGTTTCATCCTTTTGATTGGCAATTAATCTATCTAGAAGTTCCTTGCATCCTTCCAAAGCTATAATGACAATATCGACGTTATAATCTTATAATCTCTCCCCTCCCCTCTCCCTCTCCTGCACTAACCCATACACTCTCCCGGGCGGAGATCAGGACCGCGACAGGAAGACGCCCTATTATTAATGACCACTTGCGTAGTTGTTGGAGATGTTGTCATTCGCGGGGTGGTCCGTACGGTTGGTGCCTCTGTCGTGGGGCCTTGGGTAGGTTTTAGAGTTGACAAAAATGGATTACCGGTCTGAGGATTTCTTGAAGACCTCGTTGGCACTGGCCGCACCGTTCTATCATCTGGGAAGTATATATTTGTATCCTCTGTAACCGGGTTGTTAACGGATACATCCCCATTCGCACCGAATTGGGTGCAACATACCTGAAACGAGAAATCGTTACTGCCTACGAATAATTGTATTTGTCATTTCACAGCAATGAAGACTCACTACTGGATCGCCATTAATATTGCGTGTTCCGCAAGCCCTTTGCAATCCGAAAACATATTGTTCCGCAAATCGGCGATTTTGAAGCCGAAAAATATTTACCACTTGGGGGCAAAAGCTCAAGGTGGTACAACTGCCGGGATAGTTGTCGGGTGTAACACAACCTTGAGGAACTGAAACAATAATAAAGAAACCAATCTCAATTGAATTTACGCCGGAAGTTGAAAAGAATTCATGGGAAACGAGAAATGCTTTCAGACGAATGACAAAAAAATAATTTTAAAATATAAAAATAATAAAACCTAATATTAATTCCTAGGAAAAACTATTATAAATAATTACGATTTTCTGAAAGAGAATGTATTTCTATAAAGCTATTATTATAATTATATACACTTAATGTTCTTGACAAAGCAATGAATAACGAACCGCTACGACTAAGACTTGAAAAATAAATGATTGTTAATTTCAAACATGCATTTATTTGGGGGAACTTTAATAAAAGCTTCTCGGAGTGACGTTGACTTCTTAAAAACATTTGCCATATTTTTTAATTTGGTTGTTATTCCAGCATCAAGAAATGAACGCAATAATGAAGATGTCAAGTAAGTAAAAAATCTGACTCGATGACCTTGAGAAAGTTAACAAGATAATATATTGTCTTTCATTCTCTTCCCCACAACGATATTAAATCGTTTTCAAGGCTTTCGCTTGGATTGACCGACCACAAAAAAATCATTATAATTACGTGAAAAATGCAGTCGATTTAAGATTTTAATGAAATGTGCGCTGATATTTGACTGCATATAAACTATGTATCAAAATTAATAAGTAATCAATTTAAAAGAAACGACGCTAAAACTAAAGACTCACGACACAAACTCACTTATAGTCGTTTTGCTACAAGCCACCAAACAAGCCCGCCTTATCACAAACCAATTAAATATATCATCCTGTATAAAACTAACGATATGAACCCACACCAAAAGCCAAACCCGATTTAGAAATGAGATTTATATTTACACCAAATATTAACGCTACACAGTTTTACGGCACGTGTTTTGAGTAATTAGCATAAGATGGAAGCTTGAGAAGTTATTTATGAGCGATTTCTATTACGATCGATATAGACAGTATACTAATTACACTCAAATCCTAACATTTAAAAGTCAACACTCTACATTTTGCTTTGAAAACCGGTTAATGTTAGCTAATTATAAAAATGATGACAGTTACAAAGCGATGTAAATTGTTTTCAAATTATCTTTTACTACTGGATGTGCGTCGGTTTAGTACGGTGCCGTATAAAAGCGATAAGATTAGTTTTCACTTCACCTGGTTGTCTCTGTGCCCACTGTGCCAAAATTGGCGATCCATACGTTAGGATACCCAATACAACCCAAGAGTATACGAAACCATTCATCTTTTCTTTTTTTAACACTCGATCATATAGTTATAAAATATAAATAACCGGGATTGACTGATTGATATTAAAGCAAGAAAATAATATCCTTTCTCTCACTCGCGAATGGTAATTATCTGAAAATATATTTATTTCACGGTCAACACTTGTCGAAATCCAAAACAAAACGTAATTTTTCAAATTTTGACTTCCGTTAAACAATCGAAATTGATTTGTTCCGATTGATAAAAAGTTAAACTTGCCACTGGCGCGAATCTATTCAGACTGTTTTATTTAAACAAAATAGCTTTGGACGAAGCTTCTCAAACGACCGGACTTGATTTGCGTGAAAAATTAACTGGCTTAACACCGTCTCACCCCCGGCTGTACCACCGAACGTAAAATCGCCAAACAACTCACACGATGTTCGGTCACTCGAAACCGCAACGCAGCCATTCAGAATGTGATGCGAAATAAAAAAAGACATTTTTAAACAATAACTAGATCGTTCATTAGTACTAGTAGTCATTAATTGAGAATAACTTATAATGATTTTATCAATTGAAATGCTTTCTCAAACACATTCAAGCTGTGAAAGCATTTAGTGCGGCGTGTCCGACATGGAAACAACATTTTCAATACTTCAACACAATAATTATTCCTCTCTCTCTCTTCTACTAATAAATTTAATCCAAGATAGATTAGTATATTCTAGTGGTGGTTTCATTAATTCGGAAAATCCTCATAAAATGCGCGAATATTCTCCGCCTCCATTCAAAGTGTTCTCGTTTTTTTTTAAAAACCACTTTGTTTTGATTTAGGATTATTTTTTTCAAAACACCGCACCGCGTCACACTGCAGTCATTTTGATAATAATTTTTGGGGTTTCCCCCTAAAGATTGTCGTTCTCATTAGCTGTTATTGTTTGACCTGTCGACGGACATAACATTTTTAAGAGACGAAAACTGAACCGGTGGTGGGAACGGCCTTACGAATGACTGATCTAATTGCGTGAGTGCGCGCAGCAGCCTCTAGTTCCGTTCTCTAAGAAATGTTCTTTTTTTAATTATTGCAATTATTCGCAACTTTGACAATCCATTTAACTGAATCATCGTTTTACACATCCAGTCCTTAGAAATTCCAAGAGTACGTATTTTATTTTTTTTTTTGGTGTGTACTGGTGTGTCATGATTTAAAACTAATTACTTTGTTGCTTAACAAAAAGTTTAGTCTCTTTGAAGAATTTCTTTAATTGTTATTGTATTTTTTTAACAATTATTAAAAATAATAAAATATGCTTGTAATAAATGATTTTTTCATTAACTGACACAATAATTTGCTACTAGTTCGAGACGATATTCCGTGATTTCGGGAAAACCTAATGCCACAAGTCTTTGCAGTTTTTTAGAGTTTTAACGAAGGTTATTACGGGAACATTTCGCTTACGAAAAAATCTTCTTGGCTAATTAACGATGTTTTAAAAATCAGAACCCTCTGAATCGATTTAGTCATGTCCTGTCTATGGAAATCACTATTGCAGCCAAACGGAGATATATTTCGACATGGAGTTTGGTACCGGGGATAAATCAAAAAAAAATCCAAAAACATGAAAAATAATTTTTTTGGCATATTTGATTTTTACAATAAATGTATTAAATAAATTAATAAGTAAATAATGAAATAAATTTAATTATTTAACATAATATTATAAAAAATACAAGCTTCCAAGCCGTTGCTTCATAAAGTATGGTCCGTGGACTACATAAATAAAAAGTATATGAAAAAATATATGTGCTCACTGTGGTCACAATTATATAATTGTACTCTGTATTCTGCTGTATCGGCCATAAAATTTTTACATAATTTATGAATTACAATAAATGGAATGGGCAATGCCACCTTTCTAAATTAATAACTAATATTTCTTGGATGAAGCGCACGGCGCCCAATGTATTCACAACATCACAGCGTCGTACTAATAAAGTAAATAATTTGACTTGATTTCATTTAAATATGATAATTACATTGTTAATGAAAATTAAACTGGTTGGCGCGGCGCGACAATATAGAAAAACCTCAGTTGCAAACAATAATTAAATTCTTTACAAAAGTGAAGCGAAGCCAAAATAAATATTTTTTGCATTGATAAACATCTTGCCAGTAGAATCATATCTTAGAAAGAGTAACCTCAGCGAAAAGTTAATACCTCACCCAGCTTTTTTTTGGCGTCAACTGTGGCGAAGTTACCGAACCACATGCCAGAACACTTACGTCAATCAAGGGCTTCTTCCTTTTTGAAATAGCCGTCTTCAATAATTATTATCGTGTCAACAATTTTTTTTGTCCAGGAATCTTTTGATTTTCTTAAAATAAACTAAAGATTTTTTCACGACGAATAATGAATCAGTAAAAATATTTAATTCTTTCCAAATAAATTTATTCAAATAGATTGATAAAAGCGTCAATCTTTTACTCGAAAAAAATCTATTCAGATTCTCAAATTTAGATACAAGAATTTCTAAGAAAACTCTCTCAGAACTTTTACGAACGATTTACATAAAAAAACAACAAAATAAATCGTTTCTACCACGCGTAAAATATTTGGTTATTAAAAGCGCCGAGCAACACTTTTCTCTTCAGCTCAATGTACCACCAAATATCTTTTGACCCTACTCTCAATCCCTGCCGTATTTGATGACGTATTTAATGATATATGCATTAATAATATATGCATTAATAATATATGCATTAATAATATATGCATATATGCATTAAAATTTAGCAAAATTTCAAAGAAATTCTCATTAATATTTCATATTTTTCGACCATTATAATATTTAGACATATGAACTTGTCCATCCTGTTAGTAGCTGATAAGGAAGTATTTTGTCAGTGAATTTTCTGACATCTATTTGCATTAAAATTAAGTTATGAAAAATAACTACACTAACTTCCGTTAGGTAGAAATTGGTACACCCTACATCCGTAATATAAATTTAGAGATTCATCGTAATAATCGATGGGAGGTGCACGCCTCTTTTAACGTTGCATTTCCCTTTTCTTTCTTCAACATAAGTATTCTCGAAAAGGCTCACAATTATTTGATTTTGACTTTTAAAAGTTTTATATTTTTTGTGTTTGTTCTTCAATTCTATGAATCTCTATGAAGTCATCCAAGACAATAAAAACGATTTATTTTAAATTCGAGATATTCTCAAAATTGTTAACAGAGAAACCCTTGAATAGCCTTTAATTTCAGTGATCTCTCGAATCACTTCATCAGATTTCTAATCCACGATAAATATGACGCGACTCTAGTATACACTCCAGGAAACCCGGCACGAGAGCACTCACTGCCGTAAGACACGATCCCAAAAAGGTAGAATCGATAAGAGTGTCCGTCCCACTGAAAATCGATACCAAGAAACCAATTTGTTTTTGAAGATCGCATATAAATTATGTATACATATAAATATATAAATTACTTGAGGCAGCATGAGTGGACCACCAGAATCGCCTTGGCAAGCATCCGCAATTGGACTTCCTGCACAAATAACCTGGAAATATCACATTGACGGCTCTCTGCTCGATTTTTCATTAAAAAAATATTATTAAATAAAAAACCTTATCATCGATTTTTAATGTTCGCGATAGATTTCTATAGCTGTTTTCACAAAATGCTCGCTCAATAATTGGAACTTGTACCACACGAAGAACCGGCTCTGACGCAGAACGATACGCTGTAGTGCCCCAACCTGCGAGGAAAGGATGCATGCCAACGAATGCTTCCGTGCGAAATTGTCTGCTTTCCGGTAAACAAATGGCATTAATAAATTCTGCGAATAAATAAACACGATAAATCGAAATAACTTTCAATATAGTTAGAAATATTTAATCCAGAAAAATTGATACATATATCTGAAATATATAAAATTTTTTGTTAACACGTAATTCATTATAAAAACGGACCTACCCGAGACACATATTCTTAACGAAATTGTTCAAGATATTCGACTTGGAAAGCATTTAAAGCCGCGCGGTAAATTAGGAAACACCATGATATGTAATTAAGTAGTTTAACTAATTAAACTCACTTACAGTCACTATTTTCAATTAAAAATATGTCTTGTCAAAATAGTTGTCATTAGTTTAGAAGTTATCGCTTATTAACAACATTTTAAAAAACTAACGCGACGATGTCGAAAAAATGTTTCTGTGAATTTGTAGAGCTGCACGATGCGGTTCCATCAAGCACTTTGTTTCGAATTGTTATTGGAGATGGAAAATAGATTCATCATTACCACATTGAAAGTAACCAAAAGTCAATAAAACGAAATGAGACGCGTAAGCTTCTGTGACGAAATTACGCTTATTTCATAAAATTTGATACATTGATAATTTGATACATGATACAGATAATTCTACAGTCTGGTACTTAAGAATCAAACGATTTAAATTATAGTGAAATTCTATAAGTTTACAACTTACTTGATTCTGGGGCAATAAAGCCTAATTCTATAACTGCTATGTCGTTTTCTAGACTTGCCCAGCTGAACATTTCATGCACTGAAATGTGTGCGATGGGAATATTCACAGCATTCGGTTCTAAGGGGTCTGAGAGGTTATGGGCACCGAAACGAACCAATACTAGTCCTGATAGAATGCAATGGGCAGCGGTTAATACATGCCTCTTACTAATTAACGCGCCTGCACAAAGATAACTAATCGGGCCATTCACCTCAAAACGGAATCCTAAGGCAGCCATCCAAGGATAAGCGCCTTTAAAAAAGGGAAATGCCGTGAAAGTAAATCTTTATAAGGAATATTTTACTATATTTCCTCACCTTTCTCTGCTTCCATGCCACCAACCACACGATCAATTTTACCCCTAAGAATTCCACACCCAGAAGTAGATATTTCTCTAGAGGTAACTGCTGACGGCGGTCTTATTTCGATTGAATTAATAGGATTATTTGTAGCAGTATTGAAATCGGAAGCGTCTTCATTATGAAACGAAGCGAAATATAGCACTTCCTTATTTGGTTGCACATCAAACATTTTAAGCTTCACCGGCGGAGAGATCTCCCTTTTGTGTAAGGTTTCACTACCATCACTTGGACAGCACACCTATTAAAAAAACAATTTTCAATCAATTCGGAATTTCAGTAGATAGAAAGCAAAAGCTGAGTTCCAAACCATATCTAAAATTGATCCCCACCAAATCCCGTTCGAAAATTATTTGACTTTAAAGACAAATAATGTATTCCCCAAATACTCACCATTATATTTTCACCATCAAAGCCACAAACGGACTCCTTCAAATCGATTATCGAATTTTTATCAGGATCCCGAGAGGACTTAAAGTCCGTTCGATGATCTGACCGATTTAAACACTTCTCCAAGGGTAAACATATACCCGTACGTGATCCTAATTTCGTATTAACGCATGCATTAGCTGCGAAATATCAAAATGATTCAATCAAATGAGACGAGATGTTAAAAAAAGTTCGCAAAATTCAATTTAAAATTAATCATAAAATAAAATTATTTTTTCTAAAACCATAAACTACATTTTCTCCGTCGGCGTCGATAATTATTATTTGCGTGTCTTTTAGTTAAACTTGAAAACACGAAAGTGGCAGACATCATTTGGTCATCACGACTGCGTGGATCAATGCAGGAACAACCTGCTATAGGGCTTTCTCCACCAACCCAACAAACCAACGGCGAGGCCGGGCAAATCGTTAAGGTAGTTGTCATGGGTGCGATGGTGGTTGTTTGATCACTTGAATTAGTCGGAATGGTGGCAAATGTTGGCAATGTTGAAAATTCGATTGTGCTTGTCGAAAACGGCGTCACGGTAACGGGTCCCATCAAATCAGTCGGGCATAAGCCTTTGATATGAGCGAGATACGAAAGAACCGGCCAAAAATGAATCTTTAGGCAAATATCTTCGAAAACCATTTCTTCAAATTAACGAGTTGATAAATATCAAATAAATCCAAAAGAAAAAGAGTAAATAATTTATTACTCCAACAAACAAATTGAACGCAAAACAGAAGCCGCGTTCTGAGAATAATGTGAAGTATTCCAACAGCTGTCTAGGTTTTATTTAATTCGCATTTTTTTAATAAAAAACTATCTCACTAAATTTCTGAACGCAATTTTATTGCACCGAAAATATTAACCCAAATTTTCATCAAAAAATAGTGAACAACTAATCAGATCGTTCCAATTGAGTAGATTTGTTGCTATTCAGTCACATTTCAACGGTCATTTGTGACAAATCCGGCCTATTCAAAAGGTGTCGTTGATGAATTTCATATCAATTAATGCGGTGAGGTCATCAAATAATATTCTGATTTTTTTCTATGTACCCGCATTAGATCTATATATAGTTCAGTTCTGTCGGACAATTAATTTCGACATGAAATTTCCTCTAGATTTTATCATAAGCTTAGGTATTGCTTTGAAAATATTATGAAAGGCCTATCACTGATTCTACGTGTGTTAATCAGAGGGAGAAGGAGAATTGAACAAGAAAGTCAAAAATTATTCTTAACTTCGCCCTATCAAACGATTAAGCCCAGATAAACTGATTGCGTTATAGACGCGTATTAGAGTCAGCGTTTTTAGCAAGGAATCGATTGGGATCGAATTACTAGTGGTTCCCACTAGTACTAATGATCGAATGGAAAAACGATATTCTCACAGCTCCCAAGACCCAATATCTTATTCTTCTGGAAATGTTTTCATTTTGGTTCAGTAATTGATGATTTAATTAATTGCGAGCTTTACAGAATGAATTTACAGAAGAATTTAAATGAATTCTTCTACAAAATCTTTTAATCTTAACCGAACTGAAGTATTCAAATGAATAAATTGTATGAAAAATTGTATAAAAGCTCTAAATCAAAATAATGTTATTTTATCCGATCAAAAGGCAAGCAATAAATATATAAACAACTTTAAAAAATTACTAAAAAATTGAATTGAAGTTTATCTTCAATTTAGCTTCGTTATTAAAATTCCAAAAGCTTAAACACAAGCTACTAAAACAATTTCTATCTAAATAACTGAATATTTCTATAAAAAATATCTCGGAAGTTAAACTAAACTCTCGGAAGAAGAATGTCCTTAAGAACAGCCTTCAGGAGCCCCCCAACGTACTAATGCCGGTATTTCTCGAATATCAATTTTACAGCATTTTAAAAGGAAAAGGATATATACTCACAATTTAAGGCGATTGATGGATTGATCAGGCTTAAAATTATTGACAAAATTATTGCAAGATACTTCATAGCTTAAAATTGTCACGTATTAAAATTTTACCAAATGACACTGCTCGCCGAGATTCTGATGCAGATTGATTTAAAACTTGAAGAGCGATAAAATTTTTAGGGTTAAAAAAATTAAACCTTTCAGAATAAAATGATAATTATCATTTTTAAAGAAAAAACAGTTTCAGTTCCAATTAATTGTCACGAAAAAAAGTAAAAGTGGAAAATATGCTTTGGCGACCAGTCAGCGCCCTACAATTGGTATTTCTTCTAAATTACAAATTATTGAAATGCGATATATAAAATTTACTAATGCTTGTAAATCAAGTCTAGCCTCTATGCCTGTAGGCGTGGAAATGTATGAAGATTATCCACCAATCAATCATTCAATTAACAAACGAAACCTACCATAAAAATTTCTCAACGCTTTAAATCCTTGATTCTGATCAAAAAAGATTTCGCCGCAGATAGAAATTCGAAGAGTTGTCCTTACGTCACGTGATATCCGGATGTGATAAAAGTAAAAGTTAAAGCTTATTGATTAAAATACGATTTAAGCTGCGATTTATTTCAATGTTTCATTAGTATTTTCTTAATACTTTATAATTAATATTATTCATATTAATCATAGGGTAAGATTATTGTCGGTGCCTACTGCTCAATTTCCTGTTGGCGACATTGAAAAGCTTGATGATCGCGTTGGCTGCGGCTTCATAACATTAACGATGCTTAGTACATGAATTGACGATGGCAGTGACAACAGTGAAATCATTTTAATAATATAGGTACGTGCGTGGCGTTTGCGATGACGTCGGCAGAATAAGCGGTCAAACTGAATGATGCGTCTTTGGCGTAATCATTTTAATAACGGCAACGATAAATCAGTGCGTTGTCGGGCTGACTGCTGGAGGACTTCATAACAATAATAATTTAGTGACAATGGCATTGACTGTCATTAATGCGGAATGGTGTCAAAATGGAATTAATAAACAAACATCTTTTGATAACAATAACTGCTGTCCCGAGGTCGACGAGGTCTTCTTGTTCGCCGGTAAAACAAAAATGCGAAGGACTTCCTGCAAAATTGCTTTGGTGGAAAACCCCTTAGAATAGTCATGACTGGGGAAAACCAACTAAAATACATCCAATTCAGATCGATGCACAATCGGAATATTACGGATATCAACAAATCACTATTTTCGTGATCAATCAAAGGATTGGACCGAACACTTGGACCGAAAGGATTCGGACCGAAAAAATACTCCTCTTTATCTGAAAACATTACCTTCTCGACTACAAAGAATGGCATGCCTTTTACGTACCTTCATGCCAATGACTCACTTCTAGCTAATGTTCAATTCTACTTAAAGCACGTGTCTATATCTATTCTCTTAATGCACCAAACAGTCTTTTTCAATGTCGAAAAATTTGGGAAAACCGAGAACATCCTCACACCCTAAACATGTTTAAAAAATTAACTAATTAAAATGTAATAAAAGATGGAGGAACGTAGAGGTGGTGAAAGCACCCCATAATAAATGTTTATGCTTCTTCCTGTGAAGGATACATTTCCAATCTCCTAAAAATTCGAGCACAAAAACCGATACTTCTTCGCTTTAATTCATACATTTCAACTAAACTCTCTCACGCAATTTGAATTTAACGCCCTTTCTCTCTCTTCGTTTGCAATGTTTACATCAAATGGATCGCCTTCCCCACCCCATTTGCTTTAAATAAATTGAACAACTATGGTCCACACACACATGCACAAACAACTCAATTTAATTAACGTTCCTCTCTCATATTTTTATTATTATATTTTTTAAATAATTTTGTTTTAATTACAATTTTTTTAACACAAGCCTTCTGGATTTAAAACCGTAACGATTTATATTATGACTCGTCACGATAACTCGTAACGATTTATAACTTCAATCTAAACGGCGGACTGTTTACATTTTATCGTTTCTCCTAACGCCTCTGACAATTCAGGAGGGTCCCAACCTCTGCCTGGAGAAATAGAAAAATTTGTTCATTTTTTACTCGTATTAAAATATGTTTGCATATAATAAATGATCTCGATAATAAAATAAAAAGATACAGACTCTTCTATAACATGAAAACATCCGAATCCGAATCATGCATCCGAATCTAAAAAGATTAGAAAATGTATGTATTATATTCATGATATACCTGTACGAATCGCAGTATATCGAAAATCATTTCGTCCGATGTCCGACATTTCTCCCACTGCCTACCCTGAAGGGTTTCTCTTTCAGACATTTGAATCGCCATTTTTCCGATCCCTTGCGATCGTTTGCCCCAATCAGGAGAGAATGTCAACTGTTAATATATATAGTTGTGTGTGTGTGTTTATGTGTGTGAAATTTGATAACTCGAATATAATAATTGAATTAATTCGCAAGTAAATACCTGGCAATCAGCAGAGGCAAAAATTAAGAAGATTATTGTGCACAAAAGCAATGAATGCGTTGAAATCATCATGAGTTTTATTAATGTCTGTCAATGTTCTTCCGTTTTATAAGAAATATCGGACAACAGATAATGCAGATCGCGATTCGCCCGTTATTGCTTTAATTATCGAATACTTATTAAGGATTTATCTGGCTTCATTTTTTAATTAACTGCTACTAATGAGAAATTAATTTAAGGATGAATATGTACCACTCTCACTCACATACCCATACATCCCCGCACAAATTGTTTTAATAAACCAAATGCCGGTGCCAGCTCGATCCAGATGCAATATATAAATCAAGCACTTGTAGATCATCTTTAGTTTTCACATTATTTACCCTTAATGAAACTTGCGTCTATTTGTACTTATTTGCTTAACACTAAGTGTACTCACGCTTTTCTCTCTATAATACTAATGTACGGGCAGGCATATTCACGTTCAGTAAAATACATGGAAACGCAATTGGTTTTAACTGAGTTTATGTAAATAAAACTCAAACTGTAGTAAATTGCCACTACTTGATGAATTATGTTTCCTGTAAGCCAGGATTTTTTATTTATATTTCGGCCAGTTTTAGAGGAAGAGCACATCGGAGGGAGAACTGCCCATGAATCGCCGGTTTATTCTATACATACATTACGTCATATGGACTCTATTGAATTACACAAATGCTTACGGCGGGGGGCTAACATGGTCACACAACAATTCGCCAAATGAATGATTCGCTCAAGAAGCATATATGAATTGGAACTTAGTTCCACCTTAAGGTACATAAAGACGTTCTGTCGGTTAAAAAGCCTATGAAAAATACGAAAATATAAGAAATTACAGAAAGCCGAATAACCGAAAGAAACAACAATAAATGTACGAATTTAAAGCAGAGGTCGAAACTTTTATGACTTTTATAATAAAAGTCATGAAATAAGAGTTATTCAATGACTTTTATTTTAAAAGTTTTTCGATGAGTTATTCGATGAATTTATTTTAAAAGTTTTTCGATAAAAGTTATTCGATGACTTTTGTTTTAAAAGTTTTAAAGTATTTAAGAGGTCATTTAAGGCCGCTTTGTACAATTAGGGTTAACGTGGGATAGACGTTATATATAAAAGAGATAAGTGCAGTGTTAGAAAAGGAATTATTTATGACAATTTTAATAACATTTAGATATCACTTTTTTCCACTTAACCAATTGTACAGCATTTCCTTGATAAATGATTGAAAGGAATTTCGAAATATGAAAAAATTCACTCCAATGACATCAACGCCTATACAAAATCGCCTATACAAAACACAAATATCCTGACGATTATTTTATATAATTCATAATTTATTACGATAAAAAAATTAAAATACGATCTGCATTATTCAAATGCATGCCAGATGAGCAACCTCTCGGGTTAGATTCTAAAGGTTTCTTCGACCAATATTGATACACTTTATTATAATTTCACGAATAAATTATCATTTCATTGAAAGTGACTGGACGGGGCCCCACGTCTTCATACAGATTTATGCGAAGATATTAACTGTTTTGAGTTGGGAATAGTTCATCACTCTACTTCATAATTTTACGCAACCACTTTTCATACTACTGTTTCGTCTACACGGCAAAGCACTTGCATCTATCTATCTCCAGAAACACTCAATATAAACAAATTTCAAAATATCTTGGAGAGATTGAGGGACTAATCACGATTTGATGTACTTTGAAATGTGAATTATTTTCCTAACTAGTAGAAAAAAGCTAAGCGAAACTTTCATTCCAATTAAAACTTATCTAATATTCTATTCCAATTTCCAACGGACTTAGGAAACAGTAAATCCGTTGAGTCGGAAAAACTCATTATTGATACCTAGCAAACTGTTACGAATTCTCATTCTCAAATCGATCAATCATTACCAACGAACGTCTCAAAATCCGTCACGAACACGATAACTGCACTCAAACATTTTACTTTGAAACATATTTAGACACACTCCTCATCTAGTCTTTTGAATGACCCACAACAGAACAGTAATCGATTTCCGAAGTTCCCCAGTGACCTTAAATGCAAAAACTGTTAGTGATACCGCAGCTTGATAATTCCATTGATTAAAAATATATTTGAAATTAATAATTGATTTTATTTAAACCATGCGTTCCTCTATTAAAGGAATTAATTGCACAAAGAAATAATTAATTATATACTAGTGAATTCATTTAGTATTAAAAGATTTGCGCTTATACTTCCTAAAAATTTGCCTTAAAAATGTGTGAAAAAATTTTATTTATAATCTTTAGTTTAGTGTATATTAGGTTAAAAATTAAAAATAAACAAATACAGATAGATATAGAATAACGATACATATGAACATATAGATTACATACGCAAGCGGGCAATGGCCTATGGATATATCCTGCCTCCGATAGAGATGAAAATTGCTTCGCAGAAAATCTAATTTAATTCTTATTGTAGTAGTTAAAACATTTGGTGTCCAACGGTAGAAAATATCAAATTTTAAGTTAGACTTAAAATTAAAATTTAACTAACGAACATCCTCAGTACAGTTTCGATTATTCGAATAATTACAATTGAATTGCATTGATTACTAAATTTTTGCTATCGCGATACCTGGCAGTATTTGGGCGTATGAATTTTTAGTTTATTCTTGTGCGCCTTTCTATCTCACAATAAACAACAATTTTTTTTATTCTTTTTCTTATAGGTCTCCTCCATAAAAGGCCTCTCGGAAATTTGAAATTTTCGTACAATACGCACTAACTCATGAAATGCTTGGTCCACATTGACGCGTAATTTGGCGCTACATTCGATGTAGGGTATAAGCAAATTTCTGCTGACCGTTTGTGCTTCCTCTAGAGGAACCTGACGCTGATGTTCCAAGTCGCATTTGTTACCGACCATTAACATAGGGAAACCATCACGATCTTTAACTCGCAGAATTTGTCTCTGGAACTTCGGAATTTCGTCAAAGCTGGAATGATCATTCAACGCAAATACAAGCAAAAACCCTTCTCCTGAACGCATATACTGCTCCCTCATTGCGCTAAATTCTTCTTGTCCAGCTGTGTCTAAAACTAAAAACGCATTCACATTCTGTCATATGGGAAATATGTTGAAAATGATTACTGTCTAATTTCACAGGATCATCGTCGATGACACATTGCTTTGTATACGAGTCCTCAATTGTTGGATCATAATCTGTTACGAAATAGCTCTACGAAGAAAACAAATTACAGATATGATTAATTTAAATTCTCACTTTTTTCTGTTGTTTTCAATAAAATCTTATTTGGATTTTTGCATTTTCATATTAAACCAAAACACTAAGATTAAAGAGCCTCAGAAGACGTATCCAAAGCTTTATATAAAAACCTTTTGAATCTTTCGAAAACGTATTCTATTTTATATTTTATTTAACTTAATTGTCTCCTGATTCGTTTACAATTTTGTGCTCACATTCTACCCACCTGAATGAACTGTATCGTTAAGGCCGATTTTCCAACTCCTCCACCTCCAACAACAACCAACTTTGTAGTTTGGGTTTGACCACTCATACATTTTTTACTATCATGTCTCGACATTCCGATCACTTTTGTCGGCTTGCTTTACTTCTTAAGCCCCCCGTGCGAATCCAATAATTCGTCAATAATCCAAATTTCTTTTAATTAAACTCCACCCAAGCGTAGCCAAGTAAAATTCTAAAATTGCATTTACAGAAATAAGCGATGACGGCAGCATGGTGTAGGGTTGCCAATTCGCTATAGGAACATTTCAAATAAATGGTGTTACCATTCTGTCTTTGGTCTCACTAAGAAAGGTTGAAGTAATCCTCCAATACTCATTATTTATTTTTCTAGTTCAAAAAACAGAATCCTGTTGTTGGGCAATTAAAAAAGTGCTCTCTTTCAGTTTTCCTTTTTGTTATTGATTTGAGCGCTGATACTAATTTTTCGCACAATTTCAATATTTAAATTGCATATAGTCGAATGGTTCGGTGGCAAGTGATACGGATCGTTATCATTCATTGCATTTGGTAATACTAATTTAGAGTTCAATCATATAAAATCCATTTTTTGTTTATATAAAACCTAAAACAACTTTCCCTCAACGCAGACAGGTTATTGTTGATAATTTTATAGGCTGATTTTATATCACCGAACGTTTCGTTCGTCTTTCCTTTCCAGTTTCTTCTTAACTGTTGAACATAACAATATTCAGCAAAACATCACCTGTAATGGTATTAAACAAAGCTGTATCACTCCCAATTCATCGCATAAATACGTTATTCTTGTTTTCTGATATTTACAGTATTGATGTTTTTTGTTGTTTTTATCTTCTTCTAATTAAGGGAAGTGCGGTATAAAGAATAGGACCCAAGTGGAATTTTGAACTCCTTCATGGATTTATTAAAAAGTCGTTTCCAAACACACACTAAAACAGATTTTATCAAATAAATAATGCATAATTAATGTTATTCATTTGTTATGGTTGTAATATTCCTAAACATGCAAATTAGACATTATCAAAGCTATTAATTACATATATTACCTGCTGACGCTTTGCAGAAGAGATTCCCTTGATCATATGCACACATGGCGCATGTTTTCTCGGCGATGTATGAGATTTTCCGCCAACAAACAAGCTTTTTAAGATTGGGTTAGTAAGCTACATATGCATTTATAAAGATTATCCTGTCTCTGATAGTCACGGCTCGTGACTACCGAGATTGCACAACATAAAGAAAATTTTAAAAACCTAATTTGAAAACACTAATATTTACCCGTAGTATCAAGCATTGTGACATTTTCCACTTCATCACATAACATTGATTCATTTTTACTGGAAAATAATTAAGGACGATTATTGAATTTTGTTTACAAAAATTTGCAACATAGTCTCGATTTTTTTAATATTGAAACGCCGCTTCGATTGCGGACCCTTTTACGGAGTTTCGTAAAGATCAAAAAAGGATCGTATTTCGCAGCCAGGGTAGGCTCAGAGTTGTCCAGGATCGTTTCAAGATATTTATATAATATAGTGCCAATTAATTTTACTGTTTCGTGCTGTTTGTTTGTTTAATTTATTTCCTTTATTCGCTATATTGCATAAATAACGAAGGTACAGCAAAAACTGAAAACTAAACTTATTACTATCTTACAATAATGATCGGGGTATGAGCAAATACCTGAGCTTTGCCACATCGAGAGATTCTTTATGATGGTTCAAAGTGCTTTCAATGCGTTACATACTTTATGAACTATGCTTGTCGATATCCCGATCTGACTTAAAAATACTAAACTACTAAAATATGTTTATCGCGCGTGCACAACAGTGCCACGAGCTTCCACAGATTCGCTGCATATTCCATTTCGAACTCTATGATCGCCGACTAGACCAACATTGAGTTTAGACCGAACATGCGTGATGTCCGCATGGTTTGTCTCTTCGTGCTGTCGCCGACTAGACTAGATACGATTCGACCATGTACCCGACATGAGAATTATGCATAGGCATGATGACATAGATTCCCGAAGAGGCGTTTGAGAGAACAAAGCATTGGAAAGGATAGTGTCTGAGTAGATAGTGTCTAAGAGAGGATAGTGTCAGAGAGAATAGTGGTCGAGAGAGGATAACTGTTGGCCATAATTGTTCTCCGATTCGAACGTAATAGTCGCCAACTGGACTAGCATAATAACTCTGTCGAATGTTTACAACATTCACAGGTGTTAAGTCTATCCGTGTGTCCGCCGACAAGACTAGACACAGTTTGACTATAACATCCTTGTTACAGTGTCGGAGATGGGATCCCTTCGTCACTGTTTCGGCGCTTACATAATCCGATTCAAATTCAGTGGTCGCCGACTAGACTAACACCGTAATTCGGTCGAGATTTGCATAAGCTAACGCTTCGCAACAGTCTCATGTGCGCGCTAACTGGACTAGGCATGAGTCGGTTGAAAACATGTAGTGAGGAGAGGTAAGACAAGAGTTGCCTCTCCTCGAGAATATGGCTTGGAACAGTTTGATTTTGAACAGATGGTTTGGAACAGTTGAGTTTGTTTCGTCTATCAGTATCAGCTCTCACCCATGCCTCTATAAGAGAACTCGTTTCTGTTTACCTATCTCAGCTCTCATCCGTACCTTTACGGGAGAGTTTATCTATCTCAGCTCATACGCGCCTCTCCGACAGAAAATGTCAAGACAGCTAAACCGGAATAAAATCCTTTACCTATCACGCGCGCGGTTGAACACAAACTGAAATTCCTTGTTACCCCTTCCTCGGCTTACATGTCCTCGCGCGTAGTGGAACCATAGTCTTCCTGTTCTTACTCAGACAACCATTCCTATTATTACAAAGTTTCTTACAATACAGGTGATACCCGGCAAGAGGCTCACCCACGCGATACATAAATATCTAACAAAACTGTCAGCTTAGTGTTAAAGTTTAGTAAACAAATTCATTTAATTTATCAGACTCAAAATTTATCCAATACAAAACATATGAATTGGATTTATATATTCGTGATAATATATCTTGGAATGCGTCATGACAATATACATTTTGAATTTCAATTTAACTCGTACACATCAAACTGTAGAGAATATCAAATGACTAAACGATTCTAAACACAGTTATAATGTGAAGTATCACAGTAACATTCAACCCTTCCGAATTTAAGACAATTTTTTGGATATCCAATGAATCAGACCCTGACAGAGACCGCGTTCAACCCACAGTCATAACAGCTAGGTGTAGCTACATTTATCAGCTACCAGACGGTTCTTATGGGAAATGAAGAAAATAAAGTTTCCTCTTACGTTTCATCATATTGTTTGGTCGTTCGTGGTCGATTCAATTTGGTTTCCTGGCAGCAGGTCATTGAGGCCGATTCTTCTTCAATTGTGTTGGTTTACGTTTCTGAGAAATCTGTGAATATTTTCACCAAGCCAATAATTTGCGATACCTCTACTGCTAATTTTTTTCCATGTTCGCCTTATCCTTAAAGTTTTCTATTAAATTTTCAAATTTTTAACAATACAATTTTTTGACTGCTAGTATCCGCAGATATCATTGGGTTTATCACTACAGTTTGACATTCCACATCGCTTACGGTTGCATCTAGCCCCTAAGACTGTGCTTATCCAGATAAAGGGCCTTATGATGTTAGCTGAAACGAATTGAATGACTGCGACGTCGTGCTTGACGAGTCGCTCGACATTTTGTGTTATGCAAAACTTTCGTCGGTTTCCTTACACAAAGTCTATTTTCCGTTAGTCAGCCTTTTGTTTGCGTACAACAAAAACACCACCATGCTAAACGACACCTTGAATGTTACTAAAAAGGGAAACGAAGAATCACCTCCATTTCGGTTTACATCATACGGCCCAAAATTCGAATCTGTTGGACACATCGCTCCTGCGGAACGTGTTCGCATGTTACCGTGCAATATCGGTTTATTTAGCAAATATTTTAGGGTATGTTGCCAAATTTAAGCACTTTGAAATTGAAGGTTGAAAAATATGGAGCTGATCATAACTTTGAATTTTAGCATGTAGGGTTGAATAAAGTCTCTTTATTAAAAATCTTGTAGTTATAACTGCAAAATCCGATTTTTAAGCAGTCTGAGTCGATTTTCCAGACAATTGTTTTTGCAAATTCAATTCGTTTTTGGCAACTGAAAACGAATTCTTCATTCAAAAAGCCATTCCTTATATTCAACCAAGGTATAACTATATAATACAGTCTAATCCCCGATTTTTCTGATTTGTTTTCCACCTTTCATTTTTGTTGTTACTATCGGATTGAATTGAATAGTTTTTGAAGGAAGTCCGCCATCTTGAATTTAGCATATAAATATTTGGTACACAAAACATTATATATAGCATTATATATAACCATAAGAAATATGATGATAATAGACATACCCTTCGAAATTGATTTTATTACCTACCATTAATACAAGTTTTTGTTGATATCGTTGTAGTTTAAGAGCAATGGTAATATTTGTAATAATAAGTACTACCTGAATAATTTCTTTCCCAAAACGCGTACATTGAAAAATCAAAGTTTAGTTTATTTAATTTTATCTTACTAAATCATTACTAAATCATTTAATTTTATCTTACTTACTTATATTCTTTATATATTTTGTTTTAATCTCCATGATAACAAAAAAGTAGACGCAAAAATTCCGGAAGTTAGTATATTCCGGAATTTTTGCATCTACTTTTTTTGTTATCATGGAGATTAAAACAAAATATATATAAAGTATATAAGGGTTTCTTACGAGAACCACTTAGTTTGTCATGACTTTTCCATTTACTGAGAATTATTATTTCTATCGCGGCCGCCATTTATTATTAATTTGTATACAAACAAAACTATACGAGTATTCTACGGGCTTAGGATTGTGATATGGCGTCCTTGCCGCGGCCAAAGGTATATGAATACTTTTTATGAAAACAAAATTTTATTAACCATAGTATTCTACGCTCTGAGGGTTCCGATCATTTCCGCTACATATGAATACTCTTTATGCAAATTATAACAAAAAACTGCATAGTAAAATTCTTAGAATATACTAACCAACAATTAGTAAGATAAAATTACACAAACTAAAGTAATAAGTATATAAAGTTATACACCATTCTAAACGTGTAATAGACCTATTAATAGCGAAATGTCCTGAATAGTTCAATGTGTTTGTTTAAAAGAAATATTGTACTGAAAGAGAAAAACTGTACTTACATTTCAAATATTACTCTAACTACTAAACTATAAAGATAACGATGAACATATTATATTAGTGATAGACAATAAAAATACGTTCCAAAGAATACATTTGCCGTTCTGATAATCTGCTTAGTTGTAAAGATATAAGATTATGTTCATCTAATATTTAAATATTTTTTAATTCATGATGGTTTTTAAATCCTAACCCAAACAATTTGCAGATACTTCTGTTTCTAACGGTAAAATGTAACGGTAAAAAATATTCAGAAATAAAACACGGCTTCGACTGACCTCAATGCTTGTTCCCTATTCCAATTATTTATTGAAAGTCTATTTAAGCTGTTCTAATCGTCTTTAAATAATATTGAAGATAAAGATATGCAGATATGTATTACAATGAATGTTTATATTTTATGTCCTGCGTATCAAACGATGCTATAAATTGCAATAACAAAATTACTTCAGAAAACCAATGCAAAAAATTGGCAGATGAAAGGGACGATGGCAAGGCGAGATGTTAAGCATTATTATACATTAAGAATTTCAGCATTTTCGCACATTCGTGCTAACAAACTAGTCAACTGAAGCAAAGAATTTAACCCATCAGTGATTTTCATATGCGTAATTCCTATCTCTCGTATGAAACTTAACCTCATTTTTTCGTCAATTTGGATATTTTTGCAGACTCGAAAAATATTGCCTATTATATCTTCGGCAGCGTAACCCAAACGCCATAGTTTCGCAAGGATTTTGTATGCTTTGTGTATGTCATTACGAGAGCAATGATGTAACATGTCCTGAATGAGCATTGGATGTGGTTCGTCGCACACTTTAAAAACATTTTCACCAGTTATATTTCCAAAGCCACTTGCAGTTGACTGAAGATTATTTAGAGCTTGTCGCATGTCGCCTTGGGCAGTAAAAACAATCGCCTCCAAACCGTTCTCTTGGTATGTTAAATTTTCTAACTTACACACTTCAATTAATTTCGCCAAAATCTGTGCATCAGATAGTTTAGTAAACCGGAGCATAGCGCAACGAGACTGAATTGGTTCAATTATCTTTTCGCTATTATTGCAAGCCAGGGCAAATCTCGTTGTATTGCTATAAATTTCCATTGTTCGGCGCAATGCTTGCTGGGCGCTCTCAGTCATACTGTCCGCTTCATCCAATATTATAATCTTATGGCGACCACTTGGCAACGTAACTTTCTGTTGTGCGAACATTTTGATCTTATTTCTCACTACATCAATGCCCCGTTCATTTGATGCGTTCAGCTCTAAGACTGCTTCCTTGTAACTATCTCCGAGCAATATCCGAGCTAAGCATTGAATAGTGGTAGTTTTTCCAACACCAGGCGGACCCTTCAAAGAAAAATTTATTAATAACTAATGTTTAATTAAAAATTTAAAAATTACCGCAATTATTATATTAGGCGCATTTCCGTGGGTAGCAAAAACCGACAGTCGATTTACGGTATCTTCGTTGCCAACAATCTCTTGAAATTTGGTTGGTCTATATTTCTCGATCCTATTAACAAATTTAAATGATAACAATCAATAAATCAATCAATCAATTAAATATTAATATTAATCCAGTTCAATGCTGAAAATATTTTTAAGCGATCTTATGTTATACCAGGCTTTTCTTGAAACTAAATAAAACGCTGAAAATTACGATGAAACCAATTTTACTTTCAAAGCAATTTAAATAAGGATGGTAAAAATAATTAAGAAATATTTAATCAGCAAATCTTGCCACAAAACTCAACACATACCTAAATATATATCATTATTATTACTTAAATTAATTCTGATCCTCACTTAATGTAATATCTCTTAATTTATCACATTACGATCTCATAAATTATCCTGACATCGATTGTCATAATCTGTAATGACATGAAATTCCAACACACTTTTGCTAAATTTTAACTCAAAACTAAATATACAAAATAACATTCGAGAGCACAAGTGACCGATGCTATTCCAACTACGAAATGGTGTCGTTCATACGACGAGCAATGAATGCCACAAAACGAAAAGTTTATAGATCTCTCAACAAAAAAGCGGTTTTTCTCGAATATTGAGGAAACATCCTCTATACCGCCGCAGGTTGATATAAAATTAAACACTGACCATGGCAAGTTTCGTCGCAAATCACCAGCAGTCTCCATTATAATTCTTCACAGTCGATGTGTATTTATATATTTAATAAGACCAATAATAAAGTATTTTGTATTCCGAAAGTACTTTATTTGAATCAAAGTAACTCAAATAATTCGGCGCTCCTAAACAGGGACAATCATCTCCGCCTAAGATAGAGCTGTCAATAAATTTGACAATAATATTTTTAAACATTAGTCACGAACATAAATGAATTCGTCGTGCGTTGCCTTAAGTTTAGTCCCTCTAATAAGATTCTGCGCTGAACCGAACTTTTCCTCTATAGGCAAAGTTTATTATAATGCTGGGTAAATGTACTGCAATATGTTAGATCTAAACGGATAATACTATCAAAACTATCTATTCTTATGGGGAACGAGAAAAAATAAAATTTCGACGTTGCTTGCTATGACGACAACGAAAAAATTAGAAAATTTTCTATTTTTTGATTAGTGTCGTTGCTTTTCTTTTTGTTTTCGGTGTCTTGACCAATGAAATTCTTTGCGCAATAAATATGTGCAATTGAAATTTCGTTTCTCTTCGTCGAGATGCGGCCGTACTTTAACAGGTATTCCTATATAAAATGACTGGAACAAAGAGCAAGATAGAAATAAAAATTTTTAACCGTGTATTATAACAAATAAAATACTTTAACTTTGTTCCAAATGCTATTTAGAAATCTTCGCTACTTCAGTATCGTCTCTCCGCACCGTCAACGTACGTTCGCTACGGTCTGTCAAGGTACGTCAGAGCAAATATCTCTGACGATCTCTGGATGATTATTCGCCGAAATTGTTCCCTCGAAGGATATATATTTACCAGGGATCTCTTAATAACCGATTCTAAAGAGCACCCCGTCAAGCAATGTATTACAAATAGAAAATAAACAACTCATTGGTGCTCACACCTTAATTTTTATATCATTGAAACCAATTTGAAGCCATAATTCTATTTTCAAATATATAGCCCAAAAAGTGAAAACACGTTAAATTGATACGACATATGTGACACATAATGACACATACCTCTTTCTTCTAACCTATTTCCAAATACCACTCTCTGTTGATACTTTTATCTAGGAATAATAAACTCAGAAGTGCTGCATTTCCAAAGCAATAACCGATTGAATATTGTATGATGTAGTTTAGTTAGCAATAGTTCTAGCGCCAATATACACGTGACTCTATCTATTGATATTTTGTAATGCAAAATTATTATTTTTTCCAATAATTTAGTCAATTTTACAGTTTGCATTGTGGTTTGTCAAAATGAAGTAGGGTCTATGTCAAAATAACGAACCTTGTGACGCATTAACGCATTGTTCTTTAGGAATGAGACAATATAATTACTCAAAAATTTGCAATCGTGGGCATGATTGAATTCGTCATTTCTGTTCTAAAAAATGTGAAAAAATTCCAAGTGACTGATGTAAAAAGGAAAGAATATGGCGAGTTTTGTGGGCGAGCACCAAATTTCAGGAAATAGTCAAACAGGTAGGCATCGAGATATTTCAGATATATTCGAATTAATTCATAAGTTTAAGCTGTATCTAGGAAAATATAAGCATTTGCCAAAATCAGTAATATTTTCGTAAGCGAGACTTGGGAAAACAGCCTTGAAAATTAGGGAGGCTGTGTGTGGCCAATTGTTCAAATTTGCAAATTATAGGACGTAGGTTTAATTTAAAATTAAACAAGTGTATTACTATGGAATATCAATAAGGTGGAGCTAATATTGAAACAAAACTTATATATAAATTGATTACTGCCAGATGTCATGGCAGTGTCGCTATTCGTACGAGTCACTTATTTGTGTATTTTGAAAGAATTTATGTTATATGACATAGCTGTATAATATATTTCTATATATACCGATAGTGAAGTCTAGTATTTGTGTACATAATATGAAGTATTTACCAAGATATCGAATTTTCTTTCGATATCACTTTGCAAACATCTGATATTTGCAAATCGATTTACATAATTTCTGTAACCTTTGCCGACCTCCATTACAAATTTAATCAATTTTCCCCAATTCACATATCTTGATTTGTACCTCCAGGATTTCTACTAATTGATTGCAGAGATGTATTGTATATGTTGATATATTTGTTCGTAGTATGACAGGCAATCGCTTTGTGGGGTGCCGTGGTGAAAATGATTTTCTAAATATAGAAAAGGAATCTATTTGCCTCGATAACAATATGTTTTTTTGCTGGAGTCAATAAAACAAGAGCTGTGGAAATGAAATTATTAAAAAAAAATAATGGAATAATAGGAATTAGTGAGGCATAGATTAGGTTGAGACAATAGTAGTATTCTCCTTTTGAACCTATTGAAGGACCTGTAGTGTGCTGTAGATGTGCGTGTAGATGGGCTGTAAATTTGAAATAACCCTGCCTATATCTCCTAAACTATGAAAGTGTAATAAAATAATATAAATATCTCTTTTGTAAAATATAATTGTAAAATACATTATTATCCTGCAAATGGTATTAATATCCCGTAAAATACAATTCTGTAAAGAAAGTAGAAATATCTTCCTTCAATGTGTAATAATGTGCAATAATTATCCTTTACTTTATACTTTCGGAAGTATACCGTCATTTAATGTATACCTTTTATTCAATATGTTCTTTCTTTGTATTATGTTTAATAAACTCATAAACTGATCTTAATATTAGCACTAATATTTCTCGCGTCAATATCGGTAGTTATAGTTATATTCCTGGTAGTTATGCATTTGAAGCAAGCATTGTAATTATCGTTTTACGACTCTTTTACTAAAACAACGGAAGTACTGTTAATAACAAAAGTGACGCCTGGGATACTCTGGAAGCATCCCACTTATGTTCCCTATATTTTTTTCTCTATCAATTCGAAGACAATTTTTACTCATTTTTTATGAATTAATAGAAATAATTTCTGCTACGAAAACCAATTTTACCTGTTCACTTTTTATTTATTTTATTGAATTGAATTTATTTTATTATTCAATTTATTGAATAAATTTTTTATTGAATTTATTTTATTGAATTTTTACTTGTATCTGAATGTCTGTTGAACTTTCTCTCACATTTATAAAATTACATCGATAAATATTTGCTAATTAATTGAAGTACTTCGAAGGATCGTTCGGAACTTTACTTTTGGGGATTTATTAATGAGACCATTACGGCATCTTTTCTTGCTATAAAATTATTGTGTAAGAAAATTTTAAAAATTCGATGTAATGCTTTCTCCTACATCCACCCCCTCCACCCCTTCCCAAATCAGCGCATAAGGGTAAAGACCGTGGTAAAACGTGAATACCAAATTGACATGACTAATTAATTCAACTTCACTAACAATTTTAATTAGATTCAATTTGGAGTGAATAATTTTTGCAATTTTTCCATTAGAAAAATTATCAAATTAATATTGTTGTCTGTGCAATATCAATTCTCAAATAAAACATGCCAGCGTAAACATTTGGCGTTAAAGTCAAAAATTTTGCTGTCATGGAGGTCAAGAATAAATTAAGATTATATTCACATGTATGCAATTAAAAAAATATTTACGTCCAAGAGTAAAAACTTTCTCCTTTCGTTGAAAAATTAAGTTCCATGTACGCGAAGTTGCTCAATGCAATTTTTTTGTTTCAATTAAAATAACTTTTTATGTTTAAGTTTTTACGTTAATTAAATCTCAAAATTGTAAAAACTTGTAAGGAAATTAATCTTATTAGGAAACTAATCACATTATTTGAGATATAATTGTTTATTGGAAGTTATTTCACTAGGAATTATTTTATAATCTGGGGGTAAATTCATCTTATAAGTTCGGAATGAATTCGTTTTCGCAGTCTACATCCGAAGGGTTCATTCACTCGTGCTTGATTAAATTTAATATGACGGACAGTATGTACCTCCTTAAAATCAGCCCCTATTTAGAGTTAATGCTAACCCTCTGTCTGGCCATCTATACCCTAACAAAAGCTTCATCCAGGCCGAAGTTTATCTTACTCTACTAATTCCATTGATAAATTTTTCTTGTTTAGGACTGCTTTTATTCCTAATATACAAATATTTTTATATTCATAATATCGAATGATCGGGATTGCGACATATACTACATAGGCTGAGAATATATTCCTTATATTACTATTATATTTCTTATATAACAGCAATTTCATCAATTGTTCATGATCTTTTCAGTTGAAACGATTAAAAATAATGAGAGCAGAGAAGGAAGTGTGGAAAGAAAAGGTAAATTCGTTTATTTTTAATAATTACGTACGATGCGGGACTTTGTTTTTAATTAAATTAAATTTTAAAGACTTTTTATCTTATTAACTTATGTCGAAAATTATATGAGAAGATATTTATATTGGGTAAACCTTTTACATCAATTCATAAAGCTGGCTTGTCGGAATAAATTAGTGTATTTCAATTTAATTTGTTGTGAAAATTATTGTTAAAATTTGTTGTTTAAGTTGGTCAATCAATACTTGTATAATAATTCTTAAGTCATTATAGCTTGATACCTGAAATACAATAATTTCTTCAATTGGACTTAAGTGCATTCTTATCAAATTAGTTTTTGAAGCAATTATCTAATTAGAACCGTTATTGGTTATTGACCAGAATAATACAAATAGATACGGATTGTTTTGTTTTCTTTCGCAATTTTGACTTAAGCCTCTTATATTTCTACAGGTGGAAGCAGGAAAATTATGAAGATGTGACCAAGATTAAACGCTAATTTGAGCAAGATTATCTGAATACTTCACTATGATTTGACAATTACCTAAGTTTTTCATACTTGACTGAAAAATGTATTCGTGGGAGACACCAAATTGTTGTTTATTAATCTTATAGCGTTATTTATTAAATTTTTGAAAATGTTGAATAAAGTCGTGAAAATGACAATAACAAAGGTGGGAGGGAGGGTATAGTTGCGTGCAGGTTAAAGACGATATTAATAATAAGACAGGATATATTAAGCCAAATATTTGATTTTATCAAGTTTATCTCTTCAGCGTTCTTGCCCCATCATCGTGATCCAGGCCACACAGTGATCCTAGAAGAGCTAAAATGAAGAATTTAAGAGGCTTAAGGAATAAAAAACATTATTATATCCCTTAAAACTATTTGTGTTTCAAAACAAAACAAAAAATATACATTTTTTAACTAATAGTAATATTAAAAACTGTTTCAAAACTGCCTGCACCAAACGACGCCCCAACGGAATCATATATGAGCAGGGTCATATTTTATACTGCTTTTTCATAGATGTTCACATTCCATTATTAATGAATTACACGTTTCTGTTTTGTTATTATTCATACATTTTAAAAATTTAAATTTAAGAGGATTCAAATTAAAACAACATTTATTATAATCATTCGAAATTTATAAATTTTTTAAAATGTATGAATTCATAAGAGCATTCAATAACGTTTATTATTTAAATAATAGTTTTTTCATCTATCATTGGAAATAATTATTATTTCAGCTTGTAAGGATCGTGATGAGAAATTAAAATTAGCAAGAGATCGTCAAAATGAGGAGCGACAGCGAAAAATTGAAGAGCTCAAAGCCCAAGCAGAAGCTGCGCAAAGATATCGAGAACAAAAAGAAGAAGAACGAAGACGTCGCATCGATGAAATAAGAAATCGAGATATTGAAAAACGGCAACAGGTCGAAGAACGCAAGAAGGCGATTATGGAAGCTGAAAAGGAACGAAGGGAATATATTTTGAAAAAAAATCAGGTATGAATCAAAATAATACAATGGTTATTTTAATTAAAATGCTAAATTATTGTAAAATAAAAAAAAACAGGAAAGAGAATCTAGATTGGAGTCGAAAAAAAAGGAAAGAAACTCGATTGGTTTCGCATTCGGTTCATCTACACCGCGTTTGTTGGAGCCAGTTGACTTCGCCGTAGTTTCTCCCAGTTCGTTTTGGGGAAATCGACGGTAAGTTTATAAAAAATAGAAATAAGTAAGTTGACGTTCATATACGTACATAAAAATAAGGTGTGTTAAATAGCAGTTCAGATTTCTATTAAGTAGAAAGTTTCATATTAAATATTTTATATGAACTAGTTGGTAATGGCAAAAACTAAAAGCACAGGCACAGTTACTGCAGAATAGAATACATTCAGAAAATATATTGTCCGTTTCGTTGTCGTGCTTTGAACTGAAATATGTAAGAATCATAGGAAGAAAAAAAATTTAACCCAAAAACCTTCCCTTTTTTAGATCTACGTCTATTTCAAATGTAGCTGGAGCTTCACTATCACGTCGAAGTTCTGAACGTGAACTTGTCGATTGTGCTTCTAAAAAGCGTGCAGCGTCAGCCGGTGGGACAAATCGACATGATGGTAAGTTATACGGAACTCATTTGTTATGCAAAATTTGTTCTTAATTTCTCCCAAACTTGTCTTAGGCTTGAGGATGTGTTTAGTAGAGAATGTTCTTAATGATTTTATAAATGTCTAGTAGATAATTTGGAATACACATTTTGTATAATTTTAGATTTTGAGGAATAATTTTATAATTTTTTTAAAATAATGGACAGATACGAAATTGGATTAATATTCGCTTTAGTCGAAAAGCTAAGCCTATATTTACTTTATTCTTTAATTCCTAAAGCATTAAGGGATACCAGGCCAACAATAGAAAACAAAGATACTAGTCTAGTATTCAGACTGACATACTTATCTAGTGTCCAGATAATCTATAAACGAATATTACAGAAGGTCGTGCAGAGATATGAAACAATGTTTTAATGAAATTTTTAGTGAACACTCTCTATTGCAGTCAATTCTACAGTACTTAAAGTAAACTCATCCGTGGTTTTTGCTCAATTTTTCAAATATTGAATCTTGGTATTCAATGTTATAATTTTATTCCCGAATATGATTAGGGGATAGCCAAAAATAATTCAAAGCAACTTATAGGTTTTCTACACTCTTCCTTAGCAATTACTACAATTGTAAGATCAAAACACTTACGTTCTTAATATTTTATCAAATATCATCTTACAATTTATTTTTTTATCAAATATAGTTTATTATTTTATCAAATGAAATGCAGAGATATAACATTTATATCCCTTTTGAAAAGTTATGAATATAAATAAGAAGTAACAAAAAAAAAAAAAAGAATTAAATTAAATAATTGTCTGTAAAACCAAAAACTTTTCTGAGAGCACTATCTTGTGTAACAAAATTGCTATGAAAATGCTTTCAAACGGTACCTACTTTTTAAAAAATAGTGCAAAATCTGCATACTCTTCAAAGTGATACATTTCTCGTACTTTGGAAAGCTCTGAAAAGTACTTAATAAGAGGTAAATTTTTTTAAGACGAGACGGGACGAGGACTATTCGTAACACGGTTCCCCACTGAGAATTGAGTTATTAAGGTCCCGCGTCTCATGAGTCAAAGGGTGCCTGTTATGAACACATAATTTTTAATAATATGTAGATAAATATTGTAGATCTTGCTAATAAGCTGAGAAAGATTGCTAGTAAGCTCACGAAAGATATAGATAAACTTCATATCCGATCATATTCAAAAATTTTTGGATTTACTTTATTATATTCAATGATCTATAATGATTTTACGATCTTTAAAAGAAAAAGTTTAAATTCATTCGTATTTATAGTCTGATAAAAGTTTCGTTTAATTCTAAATAAATATTAAATAAACTCGATCTGTAGGCAAAAGATTACAATTTCAAGTAGCTAGTGTTACCTTCCTTAGCTATATATGGTTCTATATAAATTGTATATACATTTGCTATATCATAGATCGTCACCCAAAATCGTCATCAATGTACGAGGTCTTCAATTGGGGTAACACCAACAATGAGCCTTCAAAACGCTTTTCTTTATCTATTATTGGAAGTGAAATAAATTTTGATGATCCCCCTTCAATTTTCCCACAAAAGTATTCTGTACTCAAAGCAAATTCCAACCGTGTAACACCTACTACGAAACATAATTATTCGAAGGATGAGGGTGAGGGCTTTCCTTTCTATTTTAGTTATTTTACTCATCTAAAGAGGCTTTAGTTGTGTGCATGTTATCTTTATTGTATTCTTGCAAACATTAAATATATTTTTTCTTTTTGCTGTAGATAAAAGACTCATAAAACATATTCATAAACATAAACATAAAAATGTTTACTAATTGAATAGAAGAGTATATTGGCATGCCACACTACTATAAAATCTTTTTCCAAATCTAACAACTGCTTTGCTCTACCGCCTTTTCAAACTCTAATTAATAGTGAAGGGGAGGGAGTAGAGTCCCACTCTTCACCCGCTGCTTACGTTCTACAAGATGTAGTAGAAAACCTATGACACGACACATCCACTCGTATGCAAAGGAAAGTGTGGAGAAATTATTGCTTCGCACACTTTTTAAATCTGGTTAATTAGCTGAATAGTTTTCTAGATTTAGAGAAAAAAAATTGCAAAACTAAATAAAAAACTGCAAAGTTCTATGACCACAGGTTTTCTAAAAAGTTCAAAGGTCAAAAAAATTTCGTTTGCTTCTTGAGCATTCGTCGCAACCTATGTAAGTTAATATAGAACGAAAGAGCCAAAAAATCGCTTCAAAAAAGTACTTCTTAATTCTTCAAAATAGTTCTTATTTATTTTCCAAAGTATGAAAGTTGAACAAATATGACGATGAATTGTAATGTCTCATCCCCTTCGACGTGTGAAATATATTAGTCGATGAATAAGACTTAATATTTTAAGATCTACATTGGCTTAATTGCTTGGTCATTAAACCATGTCCTTTAAATAAATGAAAGTCAATTAGAATTTTATTTAAACACGATTTCAAATTCTTAAATAAAAATTGTTTTCACGAATTATACTAAATTTGTGCTTTATTTCAAAAATGCTCAGTCAAACTGGCTCAAGTAAATAATGCGGATCTTTCAGAGTTCTTTGGCAGTGGGAGTTATTTGCAAAAAGTGAAATTTTTTTTATTTTAGGAAAATTTTTCCACGATATGAACTAATGACAATATATTTTCGAAGCAAGTGTTGCATATTATTTTGAAAATAGTTGCATTTTCAAATAAATAAATTTTTCGACGCCAAAGACAGCTAAATATTTTTTATATAAGGCAATATATATGACGCTCCAAACGATGTTGACTAAGTCCTTTCAATTGCGGAATGACTTTAATATAGAGAATCTGATAACCTCACAACGGCCGATCTTCCGAAGCTTTATCATCCGTACCTCCACTTGATCTTTGGTTCTTCCTATCCTAATTGTGGGCCAGTCTAATCCTAGCCTACTTCTAGTTTACGTATGAAATATTCCAAAAATAGTTCACTTTAGATTGACAGAAGTCTCTGGAAACTGATAATAGAGTCTTCTCTTGGAATGTTGTTTTTAAAGACCACGCTTTTTTAACCCATTGCTAATATTTTGTTTTTTCTTCGGCAATAATATAAAATATAATGACATTTTAGGCTCTTGCTTTATTGGGTGAAAAGTAAATTAATATAAGAAACGATGCATTTATCCAATTGCTCTATTTTAATTAAAAGATCAGGTTGACACTATATAAAAAGCAACTACGAAAACAATCAACAATACGAATATATTACTGTATTCACCTTCCAAACTGCCTGCGTAAAAAATATTCCATTCGGTTGATTGCCTCTAATTGTACGAGGTTTATTGCAAAATCAAGCTATTACAAAAGTATTATTAGCTTACCATAAGTTCGATTATTTATTATAAATTGATATAAACCATCTCAACAATGGTGCGTAGTAGTAGTAGCTTGTTTTTTTAAGCCTGCGTTTGGTCTTTTTTGTGATGAAGCACCATCTATTTAACCGGAGAAAGCACCGGTGAAAGCTGATGATGTGTCAGAGGTCGATCGCGTTTAACTTGGAGACATGTAATTTATTCAGTACCTACGGTCTTCAAAGGCGATCAACCATTAATTTTGACAGTGAAAATTACAAAACTATGACTAAAAGCAACGAATATTCAATATAAATATTAACTCAATTTTAGAATGTGAAAATATTCGAAGATTTTTAATACGACAATTATATATACAGTCATAGTCGTGCCAATATTGTCCGAACAAATAAATACAAAAAATAGGGTTTCGCGATGATTTTACTCTAAACTTAACCACTTCTGGATATCAGATATCTTTCTAAAGTTTACTAAAAATGTACTCATTAATTTTTATAAAAATTAATTTAATAAAAATGGAAGACTAAGAGTTGGAAGAAGAGAGAGGAGACGCGGACCGCATAACGACAACAGACCAATCCCTTTTTTCACTAATTATTTAACTTTTCATTTTTAATCAAATGCATTCTTTTACGACGCACTTTTATTTCATGTGTAATTTATTTTTTGAATTTATTACACGTCGCGAGCTTTATCAGTTGCTTTTTACTGATTTTGAAAAATGTTTTATGGTAGGGTTTGCGACAAGAGGGGAAGATAATTTTGTCATTCTCACTCATTTGATGAATTCAATCATTTGTTTTTCGTTTAAAAATTATTTAAAATTTTTTTGTCAAAAACAAAAAAGTATTTTTGACATAGACATTGCGTATAATTTAATAATAGTATAATTTAATAATAAAAACTACTAGCGAGATGAGGAATCTTTTAAGATTGGTTCGAACGCATGCGAATGCTAACAAGAAACTCATTCCTGATACTAGTATTAATTGTTATTGTTGCTCTGCATTAATAAGTAGTGACGCTTGTATTGAATAGAATGATTTCATACTTTCAATTATTCTGAATTGTATGATATATTTTCTATAAAATTAATTGTTTAATGGAATACAATGCAAAGTTTAACCCTCCAATCTAAAGCAGTTCGTATGTAACCCGTTAACGAAAAAAAATATGTATTTCCCGAAAATCCATCCATCCTGGCCTTCCGCACAGTGGGCTTAATTGAAAAATCACATTTAGTTCATATAAAAACTTTTTTTAATCAATCTGGTGTTATTTAAGTCTAACATTTAATGGCATCAACTGCTCAATCAAAGTTGCGATCTCTGTGCGAAAAGTCCTTAGAGGCAACTCGACTTAGTTTCCGTTTGCAGATATTTCTCTGCGTTTTTATTAGATTCACAAATCTTACGAAATGCAACTGTACAATTCGTTGTGAAAGTGTTAAACTTCTTTAGTTTGCCTCAAAATTTTTCGAACGATAATGCTTTAAATTATTTTGATTATCTTAAATTCTCTTACGTCTCTGACTAGGAATTCAACTTCAACGATTTCTTCATTTATTCCATTAAAATGTATTTTTTATAAAATTTATTTGAAAATAAGAAAAATTATTGCGAGTGTTTTCTTTTCTGCGCTCCAAATATGCATTTACTACATTCAACTTATCGCATGCATGCCACGGATATTATTATTTAAATGACTAAAATGTTTATCATTGCAAAAAATATTGCAGAGGATAAAACTGATTCATCCCAGACGATGTTCCGAAGCGTAGCTCGGAGAAAAACTGATTTGATGCCAACCATTCCCAGTCCCAGGGATGGATACTATGGATCCCGATCATCATTAAGCAATACTCCAAGAACGCCAGGTAAGCACGGAAATCGGTTACGCAGGGAATTTAAATTAGAGCTGTTTCCATTTAAAATTGACTTTACAGAATTTGTGAACACTGGAGTGATTAGATTAGCGTTCTGTTCAATTCAACACAAAGTATATTTTTAGAATAGGAAGGGAAACCATCGCATTTCGATGCTCTACCAGAGTTGATATTTTAAGAAAACAAACACCATTGCTTATTTAATCACTTATTCGTTTCATTGGTCGCAACCCATATTCATAGACTTTCTCAACATAAATGCTAGCTTTAAGAATATGAATTAATAAATTTGAGCTAGAGTTAATGTAATCAATAATCAATTCAGCGGTCGGCTCACAGTCCGAATTATTAGTTTTATTTTGTCCACGAAAAATAACATAAAATCACATATAAATTTACACAGACGTGTATATAACGATTTTTTTTAATATTGGATTTCCCATTAAATTATTGGTGACTTATAAGAAAAAAGTTGAAACCCGGTGGAGTTCGGTTTTACCAAACATTAGTCAAACGATAAATTCGAAAGTTTTCTCTCTATATGACCTTTAAACGTATATATCTTTTTTTGAAGACACTGACTCACCATGAATCGGGTGAGGAGGCAGTAACTTCAAAGCAAAATATTTGGTAATCTGAAAGAGAATAAAAATAAAGCACAATTTCGAATTCACGTGATAATTCTGGAATTATCAGAATACATTTTTCTCCCGACTATAATTTAATGACTGTGTAAATCAGAGGCTGAGAAGTCCAAAATATTATGAAGGAAGTAATAAATCATACTAATCAAATTCGACGTATTACGCATTAATATGGTCAGATATAGATGCTTCGAAAGTGACTGTTTTCCAATGCTCGCGTCTAATTTGTTTGCTAAATTTCCGTTTTCATGCTTTACGGTAAAATTGATAAAAGTAAAATGTACCGAGATATGAGATATTTGACAGATATCCCTGAATTATCGTTTATTATAATCTTTCTCATTATTGTTTTTGATTTATTTGAACAATAGTTGCAATCTAAATTGTCTATACAATGGACAACTTAAAACATAAGAGCGTCAAACACTTATGTGTATGTCTTAAATTAGTCCACTCTAGAAAGGTTACCACCCTTCGCGGCCCTTCATAATGTTATTATTTCTTACTTTAATTCTGCGCAGTGTGCGCTTGCATGATAAAATGCGCAGATAATGTGATCTTGTGCATTTTGGAAAAGGAATAAATTATATGTATTTAGTTTGAAAAGAATAGAATAAAAAAGTATTCGAATTTTTCGCATCATTCTCTCAAGGGCGAGCATATTCTGTAAATCGTTTGGATCAGTTAGCGCAACCTATTCGTCGCAATGGAGAGCATATATCCGCAGTATTGAAACGCGAACAACGTCAGCAGATGGACATATTTAATGATACTGTTCATTTAAGTGGAGTTCGGAATAATGGACATGGAAATGGTGCAGGCGGCTATCCAATGTCACGCAGTATGACACATCTCGCTGGTGGTCGCAAGTATAATTTAGGTGGTGGAATATCATCAAGTTTTCGTCCAATAGAGAAGGAAAACAAGGACTTCTGTAAAAGTATGACACAGTTAACCACTTTTTGCTCAACATCAACACGTTCCAATATTGTGCTGCAAACAGCGGCAACTAAAAAATATTTACAGTCATCATATGCTTCATCACCTAAAAGAAGACAAAATTTTACTAACGCTTTTTGTTATGGCCCAAATTCATTTTTACTCATGAGCTCTATAAAGACAGGTGTGTTTCCCCCTCTCAAATTCTCTCTGAAGTTTGTAATATCTATCCTTAAATCCATCCTCTCTCTCTCCCCCCCCCCCTGATTCAAATTTAACGTGACACGCATTTAATATACCCGTTGCTTGTAAGATTCATTTTTGAAATATATTTATTCCTGTTAAATACATTTTTTGTATTACATAGAAAATTTATGAAATCCATTGGCAAGCGATACTTCATTTTTAAATGTATATGTTTTTATCATTTATCATCCTTGTTTACTCGCCATCAATTAATTTTTATTTAATAATATTTACGAAATGCACAGACGATCGAACCTAGCAGTTCGTATAATTTAGTTCTTCAAACCGTTTTATTGTGCACTCATCCTATTTTTTTTTGGTATACTAGTATTTTTTGATATATTTAAAATTTCTAGAGTTTGCCTTGCCAATATCCTAATTCAAGGAGCTTTAGGGGATAACATTTTATTAATAGAATTTGTATATGCCTCACATTGTAATCTCAAAAAGGAATTTCTTCTTAAAATTATTAAGAGGAGCGATTATTATTCGTAAGGTTGAAAGAATAAAGAGTAATTCTAGTAATTATTTCACTTATTCAATTATTTCAATGCTTTAAGTTTTCCCTGCATTAATTGCGTTATTTATCTGGTGTTTGGATGAATTTAGGTTTTTATATTATCTAAGTGGTACTATATATTAGGATTCATTCTGGTGTTGGCTTTTGAGTTTCAAATATCAGTTTTACTACAATTAATCTTCCTTCAATCTTAATGTTGTCGCCATTTAATAATTGGCGTATTTAAACATTATATATTGATATTACTCAGGCTCTCGATCCGGCAACGTTACACCAGGCGGTAATATTAACACCTCGAGACCGGGAAGTGCAATGTCGACATCAACAAACTTGTCCATATCGGTCCACACACCAAGAAGATCAGTTACTTCTGCCCGTAAGCCACGCCCGGCGAGTATTGCCGGAACTGGAGTTTCTCTTGAAGGTAGATATTTTCACACTGAAATTGTCATAAAAATAAATTTCAAATTTGATAAATTTATTTTTCAATTTTTTCAAAAAAATCACTTCAATAATTTTCAGATACAAAATTGAAAAAAGATAAAACGCCCATTAAATCGTCATCGCCTTTATCAGCACAAACAACACCGAAACGAACGCCGAATATGATGTCAACCTCATTAATTGTATCCTCACGTTTGTCCAGTGCTGAGAGAAAAAATCCACACAAGAAAGTAAGTCAACGTTAACCTGGAACTAATTGAATCTAAATGCGTGACTAGTCATTTCCAAGACAGGATTTGATAGAGTTAGGAAACACGCACTTGACCATGTCATGAATGAATCTAAGAATCAGAGAATCTGAAACAATGCAAGTCTCCAAAACTAGGAAAACTAAAGTGCACGTGATGTATAGGCATCCCAACTTACATTTCAGCAGCGTCGTCAATTTATCAAGAATCGACCGATGTGTTAATCCCACATTTCTGTTACGATCCCACATTTCTGTTACGTAGACAGCATAGAACATTAGAAATTAAAAAAGTATTAAAAAAGTTCTATAATCACAGCAGTCACGACTACGAAATCAGTTTTAACTAAGACAGAGAGTGAGGAAGAGATAGGGAGAGAGAGAAATGCATTGCATCATCTTATATTTTGTATGTTTTCTAAGCGCGAAAACACCTGCTTTGTAATTTTCTACTATTTTTAATCTCTGGAGTATGCAAACCTTTTCATTCCAACTAATTTCAATTTCATTCTTGATGCCTGTTCATTATAAACTTTTTGCTTTTTTTATTTCATACTGTCTAAAGGACCCTGTTACACAAAAGCCCATATCAAAGCCTTTGTCAAAAGCCGGGAGTTTCGATCGGCTAAATAAATCAAATAAAGAAAAATCAAAAGACTCCGCAACAACTATGACCAAATCGACTATACCTTTGCCCTTGGCGCCCTTAGAGCCAACAGATGTTCCGGGTCAAGAGTCGACTATGTCAACAAAGAGTAAAGATGAAAAAAACGCACTGAACACAGTGAAAATCGATGAATCAAATTCTACGATTACTGATTTAGTTTTAGAAAAAGTTTCAGTTCCTGCTGTAGATGAAAAAGTTGATCAAGGCAATGAAAAAGCTTTGGATGGAGAATTGAAAAAAGAACACTCAGCGATTCAGGACTTGGATCAGTCTGACATTATGTCCTCTTCAATGATGTCGAAAAGTAAAATTATTACTGAAGAAGAAGCAAAGGCAGCGCTAGCTGAAAGACGCCGTCTCGCACGAGAAGAAGCAGAAAGGCAAGCTGAGTTAGAGCGCCAGCGATTAGAATCTGAACGTTTAGCTGAAATAAAACGTCAAGAAGAGGAAGCAGAGCGTCAACGTCAGTTCGAAGAAGAGGCTGTTCGTTTAGCAGCGGAACAGCGCAAAACAGAAGAGGAGCGCTTACGCCTAGCAATCGAAGTATGTAAAACTGAAATTCAAATTTAAAATAAAACAATATTTTACAATAAATCCCAAAATTTTTTAATTTATTCGATACTGTTTTTGGAATTTTGATATTAGGAAACACAACAACGTGAAAGGGAGGAACAACTTCGTCGTGAAGAAGAAGAGAAACAGAGAATTGAACGCGAAGAAATTGAAAAGAAAGCCAGAGAAGAAGCTGAAAAACAAAGACTTGAAGTAGCCGAACGCTTAAAACGAGAAGAAAAGGAACGCGAGGAACGTCGAAAACGCGTCGAGGCGATTATGTCCCGAACACGTAAAGTGCGAAATACAACAAATCAAACTTCTACACCCTCAAAAGTATGTGTAATATTGCTTGACTTGGTTACTTTTTTTTAATAGTAATATTTTTTAAACGAAATGAACACAAAATGTTTTTACAGGAAGACATCGAAATTTCTAACAAAACTGTTTCGGACGAACAAATGCAACAGAATCAAAAATCTGCACAAAATAGCATTTGTGACAGCATTTCAGAAAATAAGTTTAATGAAATTCCATCATTACCTGCAGCCCCCGTAATTACTGCTGAGAAGAACTCTCCACAAGCTATATACGAGCAGTCAGTTGTAGACAAGGAGGTCTCACTCATGACGAACTTTTCGACAACTGTTCAACAACAACAACAACTGCAACTGGTAACGCAAAATGTTGAGATGTTCAATGGGAAGAACCTCATAAACGCTAGCAGTGATGGACAATTATCGCCTAATAAAAGTGATACCAATTTATCTCTACTGAATGGAAATGGCCATATTGAGAGCATTAACAAACAGAAGTAAATATAGATTCACAAGCAGAACTTTAGTTCAGAAGAAGTCATGTTTAGATTAGCATTGTGATTTCAGGAATCATCACTTTTATTTCAGAAATGGTCTTAATTTCAGAAATCGTCATATTAATTTCAGATACCATCACTTTAATCTAAGAAATTGTCATCCTAATTTGAAAAAGGCAGTTTTTAGTTGAGAAATTGTCACTTTAATATCATGTATGGTCAATTTAATTTCAGATATCTTCACTATTTTCTAAATTCGTTTATTTTATTTATTGAATGAGTCAAATATAAATATAATTCAGAAATTTACAAACGCAGTACAGAGAAAATTAAAATAATTTCAGCGAATATTAAATACAGAATCGAAAAGCGTCAAATGTAATTCAGAGACTACCGAATATAATATCAAAATTATCAGATATAGTAAAAAATTTCGTACGGAAAAGCTTGAATTGCGTAGGGGTATTTCATGGTTATTTTTTTAATGTGCACAGAAAACATAATTTTTACCATTGATAAAATTTATTGTATAAGATTTGAAACCTTCAATAAACTGCAGGATTAAATGTTAAAAGAATTAAATTGAATTAATTGATAATTGAGTATAGTATATTAAGTGTTAAATATCAGTATAATAATTTAGTTTTATGCTATAGGTTAGTTAATTATTAATTATTTTTAATTCTTTTAACTTTTATTTCTGTAATTTAATCTTCGTTATAAATTTTATACAATAAATTTATGTCAAATGACGCAAACTGTCTTTTCTGTGTACGTTAAAAGAACATGTATGAAACGACCTTACATTTGATAATTTCTAAAATTAAAGTGACCGTTTCTGAACTAATTTCGCCTCTCTTTTAAATAAAATTGCTAAATTCGATGTTGAAAAAGGGATTTAGGCGTGTTGTTGTTTCGAAATTCGATAATTTAAAGCCTTTATTTATTAGATACACACTAATTTTTTTTAGTTTAGTATTTTACAAACGTAATAATGTAATGAGGTTATCAATAATATTTTTAACTGCAACGATTATAAAAATAATAATTTATGTCATTGGTTTTTTCAGCGACATCCATACTATTGAAAAAAGCGAGCCACCAACGGCAAGTAAATTTATTGATCGCAGCAATCAACTACTAGATATTAACACATTAAACTTTAACGATAATAGTACTTTGTCAACACCAAATTCTCTAGTCACGGCTAATCGCGAACCCAGAGGTAGGTTTATATCAGTTATTGTTGGTTTATATATACGTGTAGCATCGCGCAAAACTAGTCAATTAATAAATCTCTCCATTTTCATACAATTACAAAATCTCAACTAGATTTTTGTCAATTATGCTCTAGAAACTGCTAAAGATTTTATATGAAAAATATTCTATTATTAAAATATGAATTGGTTGATTTTTAAATGTCTTGAGTAAGGTAAAAAATTTGTTATTTTTTATAACTATTTTAACCATTTATTTTATCGATTAGAATGTCTGTGTTATAGAAGTCTTAAACGTATGTGTTATGTGTCAGTTATGGTTTGAATTTTAACGTATTCATTTTTTTCAGATATACCATTGCTGTGAATATCATTCAGATTTATTGCTGTGAGAGTGACTAATGCCCCAATCTTAGAAACGCGATTATTATGCGATAAGACAAGATAAATTTGTATAACTTTAAAGTAATATGGATGAAAAGAAATGAAAGAGAAGAAAGAAAAATATTAAGATATTGGATCATGAATTAAAAAACGCGAATTTCTCTTACAGTAAGTTTGGCATATATAATCCGAAGTTATATAAAGAGCCATTAAATTGATCAAACTTCATATGATTTACAAATATGTAATAATAATAGTCGGTAATGCGTTATCGATTATTCGTCAAAGAAACTCAGCTAGATTTTATGGGTTTCAGATCAGCCAGAAGAATTTTTTGAAAAAAGTTTTTTATTATTTTTATAGAATCAGTTTTGCATTCAATTTAATGTGCTTTTCTTAAATGTATTTTATCGCTGTTAGTCTATATGAGATCTTAAATAAATTATATTGTATTTTAATCAAAATTTGTTTTGAAATTATGAAATTCTTCCGAAGAAATCGTAGTGTGCGGTTATCACCGAGTAAAGTTAATTATACAATTGTAATGTATTTATAAATTTTCAGTCAAATGTTTTATTTATTTTAATAAATTATATAAAAAGCTACACATAGTTATATTCAATTAAACATATAAATAAAAGAATTTATATTATTTCTCAAATGTGTCTTACGTTGTAAGTCGCAGGTTCTTAATGTGGTACGCGGACCCCTTGAGATCTAATTTCTATTAAAACATGTCGATTAACGTTAAATAAATTACCGACCATATTTATTTTGTAGAATTCTGGTAATGACTGGAAACCCCCTGGGTTCGCGGATCACATTTTAGGGAACTGTGTTGTAAGTAATAAGGATATATAATTATAGTATGTTATAACATGAAAACAGGCTTGCTCTTTGCTTCAAGGTTATCCAGTGTAAACCGACACATTAGAAAAGCTGAGCTGAAAAACACAAAAGCTTAAATATTAGATAAAATATCATAATTAATCAATTCCATATTACAATTCATTAATCATAACTAAACTGATTGTAATTATTTTACTCAACACTAAATACAAAAACAGAACAGAAGCAAAAAATTAAATTGTCAACTAACTTGGAGTTTTATCGGTGAAAAATTTTAGAGGTTTGAAAATGGTTGCAGAGGCTTGTCAGAAACAATATCGAGTCATTCTAATTGATTCAATACAAAACGCTATCTATACTAATTACTTAAACTAATGTAAAAGTTTTCGTAAGGGAAAGGCAAACAAAAACTATCGACACTTCAGTTCTTCAAAAGATTTTTTGCCCGTTAAACTATTAATAATTGTTGTTATTGATTTGAAATTTAAATGTTTTTATTAAATATCAATGTCTCGAACTTTTGTAGCATAAAATCATGCACGAATAAATATTCCTCTTCAAGTATAAATAAATAAATAAATAAATAAATAAATTTATATATATATATATATATATATATATATATATATATATATATATATATATATATATATATATATATATATATATATATATATATATATATATATATATATATATATATATATATATATATATATATATATATATATATATATATATATATATATATATATATATATATATATATATATATATATATATATATATATATATATATATATATATATATATATATATATATATATATATATATATATATATATATATATATATATATATATATATATATATATATATATATATATATATATATATATATATATATATATATATATATATATATATATATATATATATATATATATATATATATATATATATATATATATATATATATATATATATATATATATATATATATATATATATATATATATATATATATATATATATATATATATATATATATATATATATATATATATATATATATATATATATATATATATATATATATATATATATATATATATATATATATATATATATATATATATATATATATATATATATATATATATATATATATATATATATATATATATATATATATATATATATATATATATATATATATATATATATATATATATATATATATCGATATGTAAAATATTTACGGCGAAAATAAACTATAATCCTGCTTTATTTACAGAAATTCAAATTTATTTGTTGTACTTTTTGGAAGACCGTTATAATGGATCGTATTCCTTCCCAAACATCTCACATGCCGCACTCACACAGGACATTTTTCTCAAGACACGTCTATTTTTTTGTTGTTTCACCATAAAAACGAAATAGAATGTGGACTATGAACGAATAAATTTGTCTTTTGTGCAATATTTGTGTCCTTGGACCGCACTATTCATTTATCTGTCCCCGATACCGCTCACACGGGACAGATTGGAATGTAGGCTGTATTCCCATATATGATTTTTCAATAAGACATTACTACATTTTGTTACCTTTACATACTTTTTTGCTAAATGCTAACGTTTTCAGAACTTTCTAACATTATTTGATTACATTTCAAATTATGTTGATTATGAAAAATATTGAGGAAATTAAAATTGCGTTAATTTCTGTGGCGATCGATTTTATGGATGCATTATTCATCATTCGGTATGATGATGCAGACGTAATAAAATTAATTTAAAGTCTGTTTAAAATCTGGCGAAAAGAAAAGATTCAAACAGAGCCTTGAGGTTCCGACAAACAGCATCCAAGTGTGATAAATATTCCTACCGGAATTATTTGTGAATGCCAGAAGAGAAGTTTGCTGAATTTCTAGATTTGGTCCAAACCAATTTGCAGAAGTCTGAAATACATATGAGAAACCCTGCACCACCGGTTGAGCATCTGTCCGCAATCTTGGAATATTTATCCACAGAAGAATCCTACGAGAGCTTGGAATACCAAACCAAATTATTAGTTATTTAGTTTTTTACCTTTTAATTAACTACTTTTTAATTTTTATTTTTATACAATTTAGTGTTGGGCTTGTTTTAGAACTTGTTGCGCTTGTCCGATTCATTTTCTCAAAAATGCACTGAAAGTATTTTATGTATTTTAATATGCACAGTATTTTAATGAACGAGGGATCGAAAATTTTAAAATAATATGAAAGAAGGACACTAATATACAACATAATAATATTTTTTTAATTCTAGCAAAAATTATATAGCTGTAATGCAGTCTTTGCAACAACCTTGATCGAACAATCCATCCTCAAAATTCATAACGCTTTTTTGTAAATACAATACAAATGCATGCCTGATTACAGTTTTTATCGTAATATTCTGTTTTGTCGATACGATAACCCGCTGCTTGGTGTCCCCAGTAACTATCAAGGGACACAAGTGTCGCACAAGGAACAAATTCATTCGTTGATAGACCACGGTTCATTTCGTCGTTTTGCTAGTAAAACAACAGCATATTTGACGTGTCCCGAGACAAATGTCCCCTTTATGAATGCGGCATTGGATATTTACTGGGGACAGCAAGCAGAGAGTTGTCTCGACACAAAAGAATATTACGAGTGAAATCAGGCCTATATTTGTACTTTATTTACAAAAGACCATTATGAATTTTGCAGAAGGTTTGTTCGATCAAACAAACTATTATTTATGTTAGAATTAAATTCTACAGCAACTGTAACATTGAAGTTTAATGTTCAATGATTAAACATAATAAAAATTTCTTCGGCGACTTTTTCTTATGTTTCTTTCTCTTTTTCGGGCTTCAGCCCGAAAGAGTTTAAAATTTTTTTAAGATGTACTATGTGATTACTATGATTACTATGTCTTCATCCTTTTTTGATGTCTTTTGTTTAAACTTTACGCATTCATTAAACAAAATATTTTTGAGTTACGGAAAAGCATTAAGGATCTTAAGGTAACAAAAAGTATTTTTATTTGTTGGCAAAAAATATGGCAAAAATCTTCAATTGGAGAAACTAAATAAATTGACAACGAATTTGACGTTTTAGTTAATGATTTCGAAAATAGGCAAAAATGGCTCAAAATTGTTGTGATTTTTAGACAGTTAGAAATCTTAAATCCTATAACTTAAATTCCTCTTCCTGTTCATTGGCTTTTTTACTAAATTATCATTTTTCCGGGTTTGAAGAAATTACATTTCTATTTAAAAAATGTATTCCCAAAGGGGCATTAATTGTGTCTAAAATATTTTTTGTTAAAATGAAATATGTGACGTATCTGTAAGTCAGTTAGCGCATGATTTAACGAACGTACAGTAGACGTTTATAAATATATGTTTTTAAAGCGTAGAAAATAAAATTATATTTAAAATATCATAAATATTCACAACAGTTTGCAGATCTGGTAATAATAAAGTCTATGAAGCAGTTGTTTTTTAGAAAGATAAAACAAAAAAAAATTCCGACCGATTTCGACGTAAGATTTCATGCTACTGTGTTTTGCTACACAATTGTTCGCTTGGAAATAACACACGTTTTTCGTTCTGTGGTACTGCCGTAACTCAAAATGTGTAAATTACCCTAACCGTTCTTTAATTCGCGAAAGTACTTTTATTGCCGAATTCCTCATTCAATAATTATTGTTTTATTGTTTGAGGTAAAGTTTTACATTTTGGTGTATTTCGGAGATAATATATGATAATATTCTAATACAAAATAATGTAACTTCCCAAGCATATTTACAAGGAGATTTTATTTGCACAAAAGCAGCAAACTTTCACAATAAACGTCAACAAGCCGTGCTCCAACCTGCACCTGCAGCTGAATCGTAAGGTTAGTCACTTTGGATTTCAAAAGGTATTTCCGAAAACGACCATAGGAATTAACACAACCGAAATTGGGCTAGCTCCACAGCAATTATTAATTTCCCGTTTTTATTACAAATTTATTTAGAGCTAGTTGCACAGTCAATCGAACAGTTATGGCCTGACAGAGGTGACAGAAGATTCTGTTAATTATCCTGTGCCTGTTTAGAAAGTTTTACAAGATATATTATAATTTTGTACGAATAACTTCTTGGGGTTTGGGTGCATTTATTTATTAGTTTTTAATTCATCAATTGGGATAGAGGAGATTAACATATCAATTGCCTTCTATTTAACATTTGGTAGACTTGAAAAGGCCGAAGGAAATGCTATTCTTTGTGTCATCTTTATACACAATGTTTTCGAAAGTGTTATAATTTTGTTATGTTTTATAAATTATGACCAAAATCCATCTTTCCCACATTGTGAATATTTCATAAAATTGTTACATTTTTACTTTTTAATACCAATTTGTTCTGATGCTAGCTTATATTTTCACTTTCAGTACAATAGACAAACCAAATGGAAAGGAATAACTTTTCAAAAGGAGCAAATTATTTAGGTAAGACATAATGATATTTCTAAAGCTATTATATGTTTACGATGTGGTGTGGCAAAATGTTAAATTAATCCAATTCGAATAAATGACACTTACTCAAATAACGTAATATTAATTACTTAAAAAGTCCACTAGAAGGGACATAATTTAAACATCTATAATATTTAACGTTTTCCCCCTTATGCTTTCAAAAGCAATATATTTTAACGAAAAATCGCTTATTCAGTTAATTTCAATCTGTCCTTTGCTTTTAAAGGCACAAAAGAAAGTTGGAACTAAATATTTAATAAATTTTCGTTGAAACGTAAATCACAAATACGATCAAATAATAATACAATTATTTCTAAGTAATAAAAGCAATCGTACTCTTTTTGATTTGATTATTATTCTGATAAATTATTCAGAACATATTTCTTTTTATTCCTTTTATTTCTATTTATTCAGATAAAATATATTACCCAAATATTAACATTGCTTAGAATATATTATCGACTTCATATTCAGGTTTCAGTATTGATTCAATATCCAATATTTCTCTTGTGCTCACTGAGAGACCTTTCCTAGTTTTGGGAAAACGGAGAGGTAGGGTGTAAAAAACTGTTGGTACAATTTTCAACTTTTTTTACAATACATGTTGATACAATTTTAGCGTACGCTTAATATAGAATATTACGGGCTGTATAGGCAACAATTCACATTGCGTGAACCACTTTTGATCCCATTTTCTCACGAAATGCCAAACTATTAATCGTTCATGCAGTGATATCATAATACGAATACGTTCAGAGATATATTACAATATGAAAAGTTCGTGATTAAGAAACTATACGCCCCATGTCTTATTTGCGATCGAATTTGTAAGAAATAGATCAGTTATACTTCTCAGTCCACTCATTCATAACAGACCGAGGGTTACTGATGCTGCCAATAATATATTTTTATTGTCAAGAGTAGAACCAGACCCAAACTAGACCGGATTCACATTGAGGAATCGAACAGTGTAAATTCAAATTTTTACTTTTTCACAATTTAGCGTCTCTAAAAAGAGAAGTAACTGAGGTAAAAGAAAGGCTTGAACGTGTTGAGTCGAAAGTCGCAGGAGTTTTAAAAATTTTGGAAGATATTGCTAAGACACTAACGGAACAGAATATCAGCCATTCCGCTACTGATGAAAAAAGTGTCACTCTTCGAAACATTCGACAAGGGTTGATCAATATACCAAATATTTTCCCCCTGGCCAACCAAGATGATCTTAATTCTATCGAAAATGAATTAAGAGGCGCGAAAAAATTAGAAGTTGTAAGTATTGCTGAAATATATTTCAACAAATTTATATAAATATTAATTTCTTTGCTTGTATAGATCGATGTAATTCAGAACGCTCTTTCAGGCTCGTTGAAAAACTTGGAGGGAGTTCTAATGAAGTCTATTATAACTGAATATAATTTAGATGGGACTAAGGGGAAGAAGGCTTTGAAAAACTACCCCTTATTAGTTTCAGCACTTTACCGTAATTTCAATTTAATAATATGCATATTAACCTATGATAACTGTTAACTATTTGAATTCTTTTTTAGAATCGATAAAGAGAGAAGGTTACACATTTGAAAACTTTATCGAGGAGCTCCGGAAAACGATACGAAAGCTTAAGAACAAATATCAAAAACAAAACCACAATATAAAGCTCAAAATTTTTTAGGATTAAATTTAGATTACATAATTTTTTATAAATTATACTAATACTCCTTTAATTTTTAATGTAAAATTACTAAATTTGCTTTTATTAAATTAAGACGTTTGTTTGCGATATTTCTACAAAGTGCGTATCATACATATAGACCGATTTCGATATTGTTTGTGAGTGTATACTTAAGTTGAGAGCGCGGACTTAAGTTATACTATATAAAATAGAAAAATATCGGCAAAATAACTATGTGGTTCATATGGAAAGTCACTATCCACAAGTTGTTGAGGAAAACAAGAACTGCTACAACTCGATCCTATACTAACGTATCACAAAGCTATTATTTGTAGTATTTAAAAAATTTTGAAATCACTACAAGCTGCCACAAAGAAGGAACTTGTCGAACAACCAACTGAAACAAAACGAAAATTATCAACAATCAAAAGATCAAATTTAAACATATGTGTCCAACAGCACAATATTCGTCCTTGTGGTCAGAAGACAAAAGGTCTTAAAAGGAAGCTTGTAATAAAAATCAGAGTACACATTTGCCAACTATGACAACGCAATACCAGATTAGCAATTGTCAATCAATCATCTACGCAATCTACACAATCACGTCACCCCACTTTTCCGTATTTTAACATTGTGATAATCCTCAACGAGGAGGGGCATGAATGGATCGGTCGGGTTGAAGCAACGAATGCGTCACAATACGCATATATAACTATAAAAGCCAGGATTGTTATTTGTTTCTAAATATGATTGAAATTGATTGATTGATTGGATTAAAAAACTCCATGGAGAGGTTCAACCAAATCTGCACAAGATGTATGTGAAGTAATGCTAAGAAAGTCGGGGTAGCTATTCGCCAACCACCGCTGACCGAGGAAAATGATGAGACAGCATAAAACAGGTCATAACACGAAAGAGGTCATAGCATGAAACAGAATCTTACAATTTCTTAGGCCGTACTCACACAGGGGACATTCGTCTCAAAACATGGAACTATTCATTGTTATTCATGTAGTTATCTCCGATATTGCTCGTACAGTGGTCAAATTGGAACGCCGGTTGCAGGCCCAAGTATGATTTTCCAAAAATATTTTTTGATATCCTTTGCTACCTTGAAATACTTTTTTGCTAAATTTGTAGCGTTTTCACTACTTTCGAAAATTATTGTACGTTAAGTTGAAGATGAATCAACTTAAGTTGAAAATATCGAAGAAATTCTAATTACTTTAATTTTGACGGCGATATATTTTGTTGGTGCATTATTCTGGATGAAGTTGCAGAAATAATAAAATATATTTTAATAAATAATTTAGGGCGTTAGTTTTTTATTTATAGCTTGTGTTTTAAAGTCCTAGCAACAATCTAGATCGAACAAATTTTTCGCAAATTTGATAATACTTTTTTTGTAAATATAATATATTATTAAGTGCATGAATAATTTCAGGCATACTATTATTTGTTGATACGACAACCTGCCGCTTGGTGACCCAGTATTTATGAGGCGACACAAATGTCGCGCAAGAACATATTCATTCGCTCACAGCCCACTGTTCATTTCCTCGCTTTACTCGAAAAACAACAACAAATTTGACGTAACTCAATGTAAATATCTCTTGTGTGAGTGTGAGTGCGGCAGAAGCAAGGCCGTTGTTATGTGGAATTTGTTCAGCGAACAATATTTTTGTTTTTGGTTTCTGCGTAAAAGATAAGTTGAAGCTCACCAAGTTTTTTTTGAGAGAGCTCATTCCAGACAGCAAGCATTTAATTAGTTCAAATGTTACCAATCGCACTAAACTTTTCAGTGTTGCAATTTTTAATTTCCATGAGTAAATATATAAAGAAAATACCATATATATAAATATATATATATATATATATATATATATATATATATATATATATATATATATATATATATATATATATATATATATATATATATATATATATATATATATATATATATATATATATATATATATATATATATATATATATATATATATATATATATATATATATATATATATATATATATATATATATATATATATATATATATATATATATATATATATATATATATATATATATATATATATATATATATATATATATATATATATATATATATATATATATATATATATATATATATATATATATATATATATATATATATATATATATATATATATATATATATATATATATATATATATATATATATATATATATATATATATATATATATATATATATATATATATATATATATATATATATATATATATATATATATATATATATATATATATATATATATATATATATATATATATATATATATATATATATATATATATATATATATATATATATATATATATATATATATATATATATATATATATATATATATATATATATATATATATATATATATTTGTATTTTAATTATTTATTCTATTAATATTTAGTAATATACAATATCAAAGTGTTTAAGCTAATTTGAAAACACTTCAACGATGCAATGTGAAGGCATCATAAAAACTAAATCGGTTTTCATTTTATTTACAAATTGTTCTAGCTTTTATGATATTCTAAGCAGAGGTCGAAACTTTTATGACTTTTATAATAAAAGTCATGAAATAAGAGTTATTCAATGACTTTTATTTTAAAAGTTTTTCGATAAGAGTTACTTGATGACTTTTATTTTAAAAGTTTTCCGATAAAAGTTATTCGATGACTTTTATTTTAAAAGTTTTTCGATGAGAGTTATTCGATGACTTTTATTTTAAAAGTTTTTCGATGAGAGTTATTCGATGACTTTTATTTTAAAAGTTTTTCGATAAAAGTTATTCGATGACTTTAATTTTAAAAGTTTTTCGATAAGAGTTATTCGATGACTTTTATTTTAAAAGTTTTTCGATAAGAGTTATTCAATGACTTTTATTTTAAAAGTTTTTTAATAAGAGTTATTTAAGACTTTTTCGTTATAAAAGTCTTTTGTTGATGAGGTAGATGGTGGTCAATACGAACTAACATTGAGCTACGATATGATGAAAAGAATGGATCTTAGCTGGTGGGTTGGAAGATGCACATATATAGAAAGTATTGTGAAATAGATTTTTTACATAGTGGGAAGTGGGCGGGGGCCACTCAATACCGGTAAAGGGGCGTTTCTTACGAAAAAATGACTTTGCGTCAATCGGTAGCAAATGTCGCGAAACGCATATAAAATCAGGTGGGAGAGGGAGTGGCCGCCCCAAAAGGGCGTAGTGGGCGTTTTTTACCAAAAAACCACTTTGCGCTAATCGATAGCATATATCATGAAACGGATTTGCGACATAGTGGAACGATGCGTGGATTCCCCAAAAGGGGCGAAACGGGCGTTTTTTACCAAGAAAACCACTTTGCGCTAATCGATAGCATATATCATTAAATGGATTTGGAAGATGGTCTGAAGTAGGCGCGGCCTTCCGCCATTTTTTAGCGTCCACGCCTACTTCAGACAATCTTCCAAATCCGTTTCATGATATATGCTATCGATTAGCGCAAAGTGGTTTTCTTGGTAAAAAACGCCCGTTTCGCCCCTTTTGGGGAATCCACGCCCCGTTCCACTATGTCACAAATCCGTTTCATGATATATGCTATCGATTAGCGCAAAGTGGTTTTTTTGGTAAAAAACGCCCACTACGCCCTTTTGGGGCGGCCACTCCCCCTCCCACCTGATTTTATATGCGTTTCGCGACATTTGCTACCGATTGACGCAAAGTCATTTTTTCGTAAGAAACGCCCCTTTACCGGCATTGAGTGGCCCCCGCCCACTTCCCACTATGTAAAAAATCTATTTCACAATACTTTCTATATATGTGCATCTTCCAACCCACCAGCTAAGATCCATTCTTTTCATCATATCGTAGCTCAATGTTAGTTCGTATTGACCACTATCTACCTCATCAACAAAAGACTTTTATAACGAAAAAGTCTTAAATAACTCTTATTAAAAAAACTTTTAAATTAAAGTAAAAGTCAACTTTTAACTTTTATTTATAAAAGTAAAAGTTAAAAGTAAACTTTTACTTTTATAAATAAAAGTAAAAGTTAAAAGTATACTTTTACTTTTAAAAATAAAAGTAAAAGTTAAAAGTAAACTTTTACTTTTAAAAATAAAAGTAAAAGTTAAAAGTATACTTTTACTTTTAAAAATAAAAGTAAAAGTTAAAAGTAAACTTTTACTTTTATTTTTAAAAGTAAAAGTATACTTTTAACTTTTACTTTTAAAAATAAAAGTTAAACTTTTACTTTTAAATAAAAGTTTTGAAAATAAGAGTTATTTTCGAGCACTGATTCTAAGATATATAAAAAATTAGACTTTTTTCAAGACTAATTTTTGGTAAGCAAATGAGCGGCGACAAAATTCGAAATTGTCATTGAATTGATCAGCAGATCAGAAGCAAGCGGCTATTTAAATTTTTTCCCGTTTCCAATAAGAACCAATGCAATTTCGACATTGCATCTTGTCTCAGAAGCAAGATGCTTTCAATTAGCTCGATCGATCAAACCAGAAATCTGACTGACAGACTGGATTCTACGCATCTGCTCATTACGCTTTGCTCATTCTAGCGTTCGTGACGTATTCAAAGTATTTCCAGATATTAATAATCTTGGAATACGCTGCGATAACAATGATGGAAAGTGTGAATCAAGTTTCTGCCTCTGCTACCTTTTTAACTGAACCTAGTCTGAATTGTTATTCCGTTGCGGCTAGAGCTTTTATTGTGCGTGTTTTATTTTGCCTTCTGAAAATATTTTTAATACAGAAACAAATATTTCGAATTAGACAACATTCCTTTGCAGTGATAAAATATTTATCAAAAATATAAAAGAACTTCGAAAATATGTCTACAAACCGTGCACCGAAATCTGGATTCGCAGCTGAAGCCCAACGAAAGGTCAGACAATATAATTCTAATTTATTCCGAACGAAACGCGAACAATTTTCATAATAATAGAAAAGACCGTTTACGAGAACACACAATCTTGTGATTTAGGTAGGTAGGAGTGGAATGGGAAAATAAGGGACGCATCTTTAAGATACAATCTTTTGTCTCTTTTGAACAAATTAATTAAATATTAATTAAGAGTTTGAGACTCTGAGTAGAGAACATGTTTATCGCATCTTATGATTTATAAAAGTTAAATATTTATATTTATTAAAAAACAAGTTAAAGCTCGATAAAATTAAAAATATATTGACTAAATATTTTCCTGTCGTTGCCAAAGGGGAACGAGTTTTCAATGATTGCATAGCACTTGTGGTTAAATAATATTGCGCCAGAGCTATTTGGTGCTGCTTGCTTTGAATCGCAATATATGTGTTTCCAATACTGCGTAAGATAATCGGAAATGCACGCACCCGGTCAACTTTCACTGATAGTGAGAATATATTTCGAAAGATCAATCCGTGTCACAATATCGATTTGATCATATTTCCGTCCTGCTTTACGCAATAGCCTGTTTACAACGTCGGGGATTCCTTTATCCACATTGCAAATACTCCGATTAATCCTCAAATTTATCCCCAAATAAATAAAATAATGCCGCAAAACGCGAATTGAATTTGAAGCTCATAAAATTTATTACTCCGCGCAAACGAACGCGGTCAGGGTTAAAATAATAAATGAATAATTGAAAATAATTCATTATAAATAATTTCGTATATAAATAAGGCAATATAATGGACATACAATATAATTGGTTATGTCTATCTTTGCACCATATTTAATTCCATATCGATCCGCGTTACCCGTTTCCGCCATATTCACTAAGTGATATCATCAAATTTGTTCGCTTCGCTTGTGAACAAAATCATCCCAATACTTTTCTATGCCTGATAGACTCATGCTTTGATATTTGCCAATTCGTATATCGAAAAGTATATATAAAAGTTTATATATATAAATATATGCTTATATACTTACAATAGGTTCCACATTCGCCACCTGAGTCATAATTTTATACACAAACATTTTGTACTTATATGGAAATCTTTCATATATATTCACCAAAGCGTAAATAGGTGGTAGATACAATTTGTTTTTGGAAGTGTAAAACAATATCGTCATGTATGTCAAAATTAATAGCACGGACAGAGTTGTATGTTTTTGCCTTTGCCGGGAGCCCAAATGATGGTGATGAATAAATACATAAGCTGAGCGTAAAATCAGTTGTTATAAAATAATCTCAAAAATGAATTTTTAATTAAATTTCGACTTTCGCACTTTGTGATAAGATTATAAGTAAACTTGGAAATATCTGAACTTTTCGATTTTGATTCAAATTAAAAAAGTTTAATTGGTTTAACGTCGACGTATTTTTGTTGTGTTTTTACGGCAACGTCAACGTCGAAGAAACCGCTTGTGGCTTGATTAAATATAATGCCTTTAGTCGGGCGAATTATCTCATTAGTTTCTTTAAGTTTTTGCTTAAGGGTGGGAAGCGAAGAACAATCCAGACAATCGCTGAAATTAAATGCAAATAGTATGGTTATGACCCCAAACTTGAACGCTGTTTCTTTCATACCTTTATTGAAATTTTTATACCCTACACTCGAAGGGCTAGGGTATATGCAATTACCTCTTCCGCTTTTAACGCATTAAGGGAGACGTGACAGGTGTAGAAAAGTATATGTTCCTGTTCAAAATAACGTCCTGAGTCGGGATAACCATGTCCGCCCACGATTGCAGTCAAACCGAGGGAGATATAAACATAAAATTTGGCAGGAATATTCTCTGTCCTCATAGGTAGTTTGATATTGGAAATGACAGTAAATCTGACCAGTGTCAGGCCTACTTTTTTTGCAAAAATTCGTTTTAATGGTTGATTTCTTAGTTTCTATACGTATGAGTACAGGCTGAATTTTTACAACCGAGATGTTGGTATTAGGATACTATCGCTCCACAGCAATGGGCGGGACACTCCTGTTTATCATATGTTGTCTTTCTTGACAAAAAATTTGTTGAAAATGAGTTAGATCTAAATTAATCAAGAAAAGATAAATGTAGTATTAAAAGGGGTGTGCATCACCCACTGATTATTGGGATGAGACTATGAAATTATATTGCGGATGTAGGGTATATGAGCTTCGGCCGGGCCGAAGTTAACGTTCTTACTTGTTCATCTTTTACGTACCAGTTGCTTGAACGTATAAATTTACAAATGTGGTCGTTATTTTTAAACGGCGAAACAGATGCCATTATTCGTTCTGGCCTGTTATTTTCCGTTTTTAGCTTCTAGCTAACTCATTATTTGCCCTCAAACAAACGCTAATTTAATTAGGCTTCATCTCCTTACTGACTTCTACTTGTCTGAAGACATAGCGATTACGGAGAACGAAGGAAATACAGTCAAGAGAAAATATTGCGCGAACATTATCTGTGTTTCACTGTTTGGTATTGAAAACGATCTAATTTTGGGTCAGTGTCACGGCAAATTTTTAAAGCTTTCAACTAAATTTCTCAGCTGGTAAAGCTTAAATGTATTCCAGAAGAGAAACATGTACAGTCTTCTAATAGAAACGGTACAATACAACGATTAAAATAAAACGATTAAAAGCATTTTAGTGGGAAAAGAAAAACTGGAGCATAGTCGAGATTAATTTGAAATCAAATATTAACAATTTCAATTTTGTTGAATAACTAATTTTGATTTCGTTATTATTCATTAGATGCAATAAAACTGTGATAGAAGTGCGTTAGTGAAGAAAATAGTAGTAGAAATAGTAGGAGGAAAGGGTTTTTATTTTCTTTTACAAAATATGAGATTGAAACGAATAATGACACACAAAAACTTGTCTATTATTTGATTTATAGGCGTTTATATATTTTATGATAATATTTGGCAACATGATAGAATTGAGAATAATGTCCGATGACATCTTCCAGCCGAAGAAAAACTTGCAATAAATTCAAAACAGCAAAACTTCAAAACAGCTTTTACGAGAGTATCTAATCGACACTTGATGAAATTAAGCACCATGGGATTAAATGTTTACAATGGATCACTTTCCTTATTATATCCCCTACACCTCTTTTTGTGACATAGTAAATAAAACTTACACTAGTCAAGCAAGCAATTTGCTTCGGACAAACTATGTATGTAATAATTCACGATTTACAATATGTTCTTTCTAAAATAATCTGACTAGGTTTTTCTTTTCCACCGAGAATAAACTAAGAAATTTTACAAACCATATTTGTCTGCAAGCATTTGACTTTACGACAACTTCTAGCTTTCTCCTCTACGTATATTCCAATCACATTCATTATTAACATTAATTGACAGACATTGCGTGCCATGTATGGATTTACACCGCTAACAGTAAGTATGCCTTTGAAAAAGTAGCGTTGGGCACAATAAGGGCACCATTTCTTATCGGCGAAATATGTTTTTCGTTCGTTTGCTGTTTGCATTTTTCGTTATTTTTTCGAACATACCTTTCAAACATGAATTACAAATTCTCGTTATAAAATAGTCGTTTCCGGAACAGAATGAGTGAGTCCCTAACAGAAAATGATTTTTTATACGAAATATATTGTAAATTTATTTTATTGAATGCATATTTTTTTAACAGTTAAATATTTATGTTAACAGTTAACAGTAAAGAGATTAACATGAACTGAATAATGAATGAACTTTGATTCTGGTTAAGCAAAATTGTTACATTGTAAACAACAACGAATGTTCAGTAACAACAATAATAAATAACGATATTTTTAAACAATGTTTAAACCATTGAGAGCTAAATATAAACAATATACACAAAAAAATACTTCAACGATAGCCTCGACCCACAATTAAATCCATCATTACTGCACAAACCTCAAAAAAAATTGCTGATACGTAAAAATTCCACATGCCTTTGTGTTTCCTACGTCGCAGTCATTTAAGTTTTACACAAACAACGCAACTTAAAAATGTATCAGTAAAATAACATTTTACTTTTACCATTTTACTTGATTGGCACATTTCTGGTATTGACCTCGGTTGGAATGGAAATTTACGTGTGTAAGCGAAAATACATTAATTATCATTCCAATACTAGATCATATGCTATTATAAATATTATTCTTTCAAAATCCTCTGAATAAATTCAGTTGTGATTTGCCCAAAATTGCTCTCATCGGCATCGTCATATTATGCGAACCATCTCAAATCGCATTGGGGACGGGGACAAGAGCTCTCCTGAAGCCAGCTGGTTAATCATGTAAACACACACACCTTTATAAGGCTATCTGACTTTATATAAATGCCCTGCTGCAGCGGCGAATTCTGATTCTGTACGAACAACAAGTAAAGATCGAGCGACTTATAAAATGACAAATTATAAAACGGCAAAACCCCGAATAATAAAATCACGAAATACCAAGTTCATGCATCGAAAATTTGCTCAAACAGTATTCCGTTAATCCTCAGTAAAAAGAACGCCTACTTCGTTGCTAACAGTACTATTAAAAGCCTTACACATGTCGACCATTAGTCGCGTCAAAAACTAAAACCCTCAATAGTTTAAATACTGATTTCGCTACCAACAGTATTCTCGTATACATTGGTATGATATTATAAATACTTTTCAGTAGGAAAAAGTATAAATTCGGGATTTTGTCTCACAAGGAAGAACACTAAGTTCAGTCTAGTAGGAATTTACATACCCTGTACCGTTGATATGGCTTCAAAGTTGAACACCTGTAACAAGTGGGCGGATTATTGTTTATTATTATTATTGGATTATTGCGGGCGGGCCCATTATTGAGAGTATATTTAAAAAATAGAATTTTGGGTTCAAATTTGTTCTACGGGAAGAGAAATTGAACTAAAAGCACCGATGAATTCAGATTGGATTCACCAATGGGTGGCACTGGTACGATTTCGCTAATTTCCAGCACCAAGCAGCGCACAGAGACGGAGAATATGCATAACGAATTGTTTTGTGATTCCTTTATTCGCTTTCCTGTAACCATGACCTTCCCCAACAGTTAGGGAACCCACTGGATTTCTGATTATGAGTCGAAATATATATACTTATCGAAATTTGTCATGTGGGAATTAGACGTATGTAGGTTGCGATAATTACAATCACCAATGAAGAGCACGTTAAGCCTCAATTTGTTTACTTCATTACTTGTAACAGCTTTTCCCCCTTCACGGCTTTAAGCTTTTTTGCATTTTGTGTGTTTGTAACGTTGTCCATGAATGTGTGTTCTCTCTCGCGCATGCTTTTCTGTTTTCAAAAAGTAACGGTATCCAACTTTTATTTTGGAAAAACAACTGACCATTCAGCGACCACCAAACTTTGGTTTTCTGTTTCGTCTAATTTAGTGCGGGCTATTCTGCAAGAACGAAACGAAATTAACGTCAATGACACGATCTAAAACAAAGTTGTTCCATTCGGTGTGGGTTGATGATACGAGGGACCATGTTATTATCGACTCTGTCGAAGCACAACAAAATAAAGCCAGTGTTGTTTAGTTTCTTTCGATGTGCACTATCTCATAAAATGATTAAATTATCGTTTTATGAGAGAAAATAAGACATTTTTTGTAACACGATGCGGTGTCAGCGTTAATTTCTTGTTTCCATCACATTTTTACATTTCTTCAAAATAATTAATTCAGACGCAATTTTCTATGAAATTATTAGTGTTATTAATGAAACCCATTTTTGGATTTAAAAAACGTGAGATGGAAGCATGCATGCTTTCGTTTTCCAATTCGACCTTATAGGGTCTTATAGGCATCAATTCACGCTTCCCATTATTTTTTTCTGACCGGGGTCAGAATATATTTTTTCATATGTTTATTATATAAAAAATTTTTATACAAGTTTTTAGCTCGACCTGCATACAAAATAGTCTTCAACTCGATCTACTCGTATTTAACTTAGAAATACTTGCAGCAAATGTGTTAGAATGCTTGCCATCAATCAGTTACTGAATCAATATGGCATAATTTCGATAGTTTGTCTATCCAGTCATCGAGCTCGAAGGAATGATTTAGTTTTTAAAAATATAAATAAATCCCGACGGATAGCATTTCTGATCAAAACCATATTTCTGATAAAAACCATAACAACTTTCAAAACCACATTTACTAATTGAAGGACTTGTTTTCTTTAGATCAATTCTAAATACAGTGAAGAGTTGGCACAGGAATGTTTAGAATGGATTAAAGTTATAACAAGCGAGCCCATAAACACTTCCGGTGATATGGATAATTTCTTTGAAGTTCTCAAGGATGGTGTGATTCTTTGCAAGCTTGCAAATTGTTTGCAACCTGGTTCTGTACGAAAAATTAACGAGAGCAAAATGGCATTCAAGTGCATGGAAAATATTTCTGGTAAGTGAATTGATAAATCTTAGTAATATTGTCATCGTTATGGAATTAGCATTAACTTAGTTCTTAATATTGCAGCATTTTTAGAATGTGCCAAAAACTTTGGAGTACCAGCCCAGGAAACTTTTCAAAGTGTCGATTTGTGGGAAAGGCAAAATTTGAATTCAGTCGTTATTTGTCTTCAGTCGTTGGGCAGAAAGGTATTTATATCACTTCGGAAAAATCCGTAATTACGGATTTTTTCAAATATTTATCATGAGAAAATTTAACTTTCTGGGCACGACCGTCCCATGAAATTCGAAATAATCTAATCAATTGGTTTCTTAATAAACTTAAATAATTTGAAAAACGCCAACCAAGCCAGCATAAATCATCAATTTCTCCTTAAAAAATCATTGATCTGAATTAATTTTAACAATATTGGTTCAATTCTTTTGACATAAAATTCATAAATTCTCATTGGTTTTTCGCTTATATTTCTTTCTAAAACTCTGCAGGCACACAACTTCGGAAAACCGGGAATCGGACCAAAGGAAGCTGATAAAAATGTCCGCAATTTCAGCGAGGAGCAATTGCGAGCGGGTCAGAATATCATATCATTACAATATGGTTCAAACAAGGGAGCTAATCAGTCTGGCATTAACTTCGGCAACACCAGGCATATGTGAACGAAACAGCATTAGCCAAAAAGTTACAACTCCGATTTATGTTCTTGACAAAATCTGACGATCTTTATGCATTTTGAAATATCCAAAAAGTGAAAATGACACTTAACTCTTTAATATTAAAAGTACCGGAAACATTCCTTCTATGGCAGTTTACACAAACTACTTCTAAATTATTCCAACTATACATGTTTTTAAGACCTAACGGAATTTTTCTCTTAAGCATGTCTTTTTCATGCAATTTTTTAAAATAGTTGTTAATGGAAATATTTATATATACGTATACATGTGTGTGTGGAGGCAACTTATACACCCAGGGCATGTATGGTTGGTTTTTATGATAATAGTGCACAGATATCACAATCTAATAGCCTTATTAGTAGCACCTTTCTTCGTGCCATTAAATGTCGTTTGTGTGAATACGAGAATCGTAGAAAATACCGTTTAAATGAAATAAAATCAATCCAAAAACAAGCGGCCTTAGTGAAATAAAGAATTTGTTTCCAAATGTTCTAATAGAGCAAATAATAATATCAAAATATTAAACAAATACAGGAAATACATATATATATATATATATATATATATATATATATATATATATATATATATATATATATATATATATATATATATATATATATATATATATATATATATATATATATATATATATATATATATATATATATATATATATATATATATATATATATATATATATATATATATATATATATATATATATATATATATATATATATATATATATATATATATATATATATATATATATATATATATATATATATATATATATATATATATATATATATATATATATATATATATATATATATATATATATATATATATATATATATATATATATATATATATATATATATATATATATATATATATATATATATATATATATATATATATATATATATATATATATATATATATATATATATATATATATATATATATATATATATATATATATATATATATATATATATATATATATATATATATATATATATATATATATATATATATATATATATATATATATATATATATATATATATATATATATATATATATATATATATATATATATATATATATATATATATATATATATATATATATATATATATATATATATATATATATATATATATATATATATATATATATATATATATCACAAATAGTATATATCATAAGTATATATCACTAATGTTATCCTTAAATACAATCCTTTAAAAAATACATTAAATTAAAATCTAGAATTGTAAAATTGTTTCCTAATGAATTGGGCAGCTGTTAAAAAAACGATGTTTAATCTATTTAATATTAATAATTAAAAGCAGAAATTCCACAAGTGCCGCCTTTTGTGTAAAGCCCATATACTTTTAATACTAATCTCCTTTCCTGTCTGAGTCTATTTCTATGAAATAATGACACTCAATACGATATGCCAATATATTTTACATTATTAAATAATAAAAACACGATATAAGAACCTACTTTTTTTGATATATATGGAAGACATAAGCTATATTCTCTATATTGAAATGGAATATATAAATCAAGAAATTAAGGAAAAAATGTTAACTGTCACCTGGTTAAAACTGTGCATTCAACATGTTCAGATTTCAATTGAATGCACTTTTCATGTTTACTCAAACAGTAGACCTAAAAATGATCTGATTTTATTCATATCGAGATCTGAACGTACACAAAAGCATTGCTGCTATAGATATTTCTATTCATACCTTTGGTAGAGCATGCCTCCATTCAAAAGATCACGCCCCAAATGTTTAAAATATATCACTGAGAATAAATTTACGAATGAAATTATTGGCGGAGTCTAAATGGTATCTACGAAGAGTAATAGGCCAATGGGGCATAGGTAATTATATTTGATAGATAACGGGCATAAAGCGATAAGTAGTCCAAGCGATTTAAATGTTTTTATTGTATTTCGGAAGTGGTTAACGAATAGTAAAGGCGCTCACATTTTTTAAAAGCTCAATTGATTACGGCTTACAGCGGAAATACAACCAACTCTGAGGCAACAAATGAAGCAAGCACAAACAAATAAGTCAGTCCACAGGGAGGTACTGCATTTATTAAAAAATAATCTGTAATATTGATATAAATAAATTAAAATCAATTTTAATGGTTATTAAATTTCTAGTCCAAAACAAATTTCAAAGAAAATCTGATGAAAGTCGATTTTTTCTGCGACTCCTGGTATTTATATAAAGGTAATTGCGAAAGAGAAATTTGGTAAAATCAATCGACGTTTTGGGTTGCCTAAGTAGATGTTTTCTTGGCTGTCGCTGTGAGATTGTGTTTTGGCAGTTGTATACAATTTCTTTGAACAAAACATGTCTAAATTTTACTATTTAGGAAACTTTGAAACATAAACAAAGCCTTCTTTTTATTTGTTTCCAATTTCTTGTGGAAAATTTTTACGGCACCCTTCCACTCGTGGTCTAAAATAGACTTTGTATATTTGGTCCGTTTATTCCGTCGGGCTTCGTCTTCTTCCTTTATAAATCTTTCTACCGCTTCGCAGGTATCCAACTTCGGGAATAAAATTACGTTACATTTCTGCCTTTCGATTTTGACTCCCGTGTCAGTCTTTGTTTTTGGCTTCCTCGACAGAAAATTAGATGCTTTATCCTCCAATGTAATGTGCTTCGCCTTCTGATCATCAGAATAATCTTGGCCGAATACTTCCAGAGCCTCAGGTAATTTCAACCCTTTTGGCAGAAGAGATGGAGAATCCTTGTTTGTGGGAACATGTTGTTGGTACCGGAAAAGTTGATTATAGATTTTAGCGCAGTTGTTCGCCAGAATTAAAACAATACTTCTTAATCTTGCTGTTAGAGCTAATAGAGTTACGTTTATTTCCAGGAAGAAGTTCGTTTGTAATAATTTGATAGTGCGTTCGAATGTTTCTACACAGCACTGTTGAATTCGCTCGTAAAGTTTATGTACGCCTAGAAGGCGTATTAGCACATAAACGAGGCTGTCACGTGTTGGAATACTTACGGCTGTTCCATCATATTCCCCAAGCTCTAGAATGCTAGAAAAATTTTCTATCGTCCGTTCAATATCCAATCTCAGTAATCGGCAGAGAGAAGCATTCAATTTGTGAACTGATCTGAACAGGAGCTGATTTCGAAATGAGTTATTACGCCGTGCCATTATACGTCCCAACAAAGCCGCTTCTTCTGACAATTCATTACGAAGATTTTTATCGTCGGAAAAGCTCCGAAATATTGAATACAGTGATTGAACTACGATAACAATATTTAAATTGTGAAAATTTGTTTTCATTGATTTGCTTACCAATATCTTTATTTTTAGTAGGAAGTGTAATAAGTGGAGGATTCTTCAAATCGAATTCATTAACAATGAGATCCATTCCAATACTAATATACGAGACCCAGTTATTCACGTGAGTATTGACACAATATCCCCTCGTAGAAAGGACTTCAATATACAAATCAGTGATAAAGGTCTAGGACACTTCGCGCTAATCAGAAATAAAGAGATAGAACACTTGCACTATTGCGTCAGCAACAATCAAAAACATGGGCTCGAGTAGAACGTTAGTTGGACTTTATGCGTCAAAGGTTTGGTGAATATGGTAGAATGGTCTGAAATTTGGATTATTTTTTTCACAAAATTTACTTCGTGTTTGTTAAAAAATAGTTTAACGATGGATAGGGAGATAATTATGTGGAAATTGGATATTGTATTTGTCTCTCAAGCTTCTAAGATACAATATTTGGTACTGAGGTGCGAGACTTACTGCTCTATGACACCCCATTAAAATCGTTGCAGAAATCCCACCACTTTTGTTTATGCACGGTGAAAATTTGTGTTGCCTTTTTCTGGAAACGGGAATGGAATTCCAGTCCAATGGAATTCCAAACTGGAATGGAATTTTTCTGGACTGGATGGAATATTGCTCAAGTACACGTATGATGTACGTAATGTAAACAATGCATAAAAAATAGACGACAAATCACTTTTTCTCGTGGTGAATTAGGAGTGTCCTATCTCTTTACCTCTGGTACTAATCAACATGCATTTGCTCTATATCATAGATAAAGTGATGGGAAACTTCTGAAAATTCAACTTTGGTTTTGGATTTTACAAAGTAGCGTTAGTGAGTTTCAGGCCCAAACAATCAATAAAATTCCAGAAAATCTATGTTTCAGGTCCAAGCAATTCGCGGAATTCCAAGTTAAAGGCCCAAACAACATTTCAGTTTTAGACCTTATTGACCCTATCGTACGTCTCCGTCTAAATTTCCCACGGCCTTTGTTTTGATATTCCAATTTAGTTATTGATCTATAAAATTAAATTCTATTAGTACAAAGGATATTAGGATTAGTACAAAGTGTGTTCTATATCTTTATCTCTGCTCAAAACTTTGAAACATCATCCAGAACAAAGTATAAGCAATTTATTTGTCTGTAATGCATAGTTGGGAAATCATATTACTATCTCACTCTAGTCCATACGTTTCATACAGGACGTAGCAGAAGTAGAAAAACGTATATAAAATACGGCCGTCACTTACCGGAGAGAAACCAAATTACAATAGGTTTGTACGCCCATCAACGTCTTAAATAATCGTTTGTATCGGTCGAGGTAAGCTGGGTTGAAGTCGTCCCATTACGCTATGTCTAAACTAATTGAACCATTGAGCCTTATTGAGGATGCATACACTTGGCAAAGTACAACAATTTCAGCGAAGTACGAAATATTTGAGGCCGGTTTGAGTGTATTCACTTATAAATGTAGTAAATTGTATGAGTTGTGTAGTGAATGTTCCATGTTTTATTAATGATTCGTTCGAGATCAATAATAGACCGAACCTCTCTGCCACGGCGAACAAGTGAAAACCAGAGATCTCTGGTGAAAACATCTAACAAATGTGAAGCGTTGATTATTGTTAACGTATTAATTAATGGCAGTTTGAGTGATTCGTGGTAGTCCTTCGTGATTTTATGTAATAATTAATATTTTATGTAAGAAGTAATTTGTTTTATATTTAGCTATCACTTTTCAGTGGTCGTTCATCTTTCTGTCGCAACCTTGCCATGGCGACGTTGTCAGGCGTTCGGGTCAATCTCTTTAATGAGAATTTTTTAAATGAGTCTGAGCAGGACGCTAATTCTGTGCTCACTGAATTGGATAAAGGTTTAAGATCCGCAAAACTTGGTGTTCAGTGCGAAGCAATCGTTCGCTTTCCTCGATTGTTTGAAAAATATCCATTTCCGATATTAATTAACTCGTCTTTCTTAAAGTTAGCCGAGTTTTTCTGGAATGGCTCGAACCTTTTACGATTCTGGGTGTTAAGAGTATGTCAGCAAAGCGAAAATCATTTGGATAAGATTTTGAATATAGAAGCGTTTGTGAAACGAATATTCATGGTAATCCACTCAAATGATCCCATTGCCAGAGCTCTAACGTTACGCACATTAGGCGCAGTATCCAGAGTAATTCCTGAAAAGCAACAAGTACACCATGCCATCCGGCGTGCCCTAGATAGTCACGATGAGGTGGAGGTTGAATCAGCTATCTATGCAAGTGGCCAATTTGCGGCGCAATCAAAGACATTTGCTATTAGCATGTGCTCCAAGATATCCGATATGATAGAATCTCTGAAAATTCCTTTGAACATGAAACTGCAATTAATACCTGTTCTCAGGCATATGCACCACGATGCCAGTACAGCCGATTTAGTAAAAAATCTGTGCATAAATCTTCTGCCGAAATATCCAGCTGAGTCGTTTGTTATTGCCATTTTAGACACCTCCACGCAATTAGCCAGTAAAACGTTGGTCGGCGTTCCGGACCAGGTGAATCTTCTTTTGCATAATTTAAAAGACCTGAGGAAAAGCGTTAGAATCCAGGTGTTACGCTCTTTGAGAATGTTGGTCAATTCGGAATGTGTTCATGCGTGGCCAAAAGCTGCTATAGGCAATCTAATTGAGAAAGCCAAGAATTGCAACGACTTGGTAGAACGGAATATGTTTTTAAGCGTGTTGTACCACTTAAGTGAATGTCCTTTAACCTGTCACGTACTGATAAATGAACAATATGATGCAGTAGTGAGTCTGTGCTCTTCCTGTATTTGCGTTAATAATAATTTTAAAGCATGCAGTCAGGCTCTTGAAATCATAGCAGCACTCGTTGAATATGATGGTATAACCAAAGAAAAATTGAAAGAGATCATCGAACTAGTAGATACACAAATGGAAGCTTTAATATTCCTAACTATTGGAGATGAAAAATATTCAAAGGAATTGAGAAGAATTTTAGTTTGCGGTGTTAAGCTGTCTAGTGCTGATTTGGAATTTGGAAAACAATTTTTACATATTATTGTAGATTTTATAAATGACGATATAGAATTTCCAACGGTTAATACAGAGCAATTATGCGAAACCCTCGCGGCACTCTGCTCCATATTCCAGTTACGTAAATTTTTGTATGTGAAACGGGATGAAAACAAAATGGAAACAGATGTCGATAGCACCGTTCCACAAATGGTATGCCTAGAAACTTAAGACAATATGAATCGGTTTTTGTAAATTTAAATTGGATCTCTTTCTATAGCTTCACACAAATTAAGCGTAGTTAGCCTTTAGTTAAACTATTGTTTAATTTTTATCAAATATTGCTTCGTATATTGATTATTGCCTAAATTGGTAATATTTTCGTAAAAAGAGATCCAATTTTTCTCTTATAAATTTAAAATATTTAAATTAGAAAGCCGATTAATTTCATTCACAGGAAAATCCCATGAAGGAACATCTTCCTATTATCACAAATAAGATTTTGTCTATTATAAATTCCGAAAACAATAATGAAAGAATGCATATTATTGAAATATTATCCGCTGTAATATTTCAAGCTTTAATTGGATGCTTTGTGCCAAAAGGAATTATAGATTGTTTTGAATTGGTTTGTAATAAAACGAATTGTTGGACCCAATTTCGCATAGCCAGGTCTGCTAGCCGATATGGACAACATTTCTTGGCAGCTCGCATTTTTACAAAAATATCGCAAAAGACATGTTTGGACAAATTACATTTTTTTATAATCGGTCTTTCTCAGATGGCTCAAGCTGAATGTATCCTTAATTTTGGTTTGGATTATGAGTTTATGATTAATAACTATGAGAAGTGCGATCCTCGTGTTATTAATACTTTGGATGTTTCACCTATGCCAATAATTCAACGATTAGAAACTGCTATAAATTTGTATTGGCAAAGTTTGGCCAGTATGCGAGCAAGCTCTTCACCCACAAATCCATTAACATTTCAACTGGACTATTTAAAATTACGTGCGCAGTTTCTCCAAACTCTGCTCTTTGGAGCTATTGTTAAAAATGCTCACATTATTGTACCGCCGCCGGCAATAGCAGCTAGTCTTGCGCAAAATTCCCGCGATTATCTTCAAAAATTTGGTCATGTAACCAATCAACTTCGTAAATTGGTAAAGTCGTTGAAGGTGTGTGAAGAATCGTACTCTAAGTTCTATAAAAGTGCATTCGATGCAGATCCAACAACACTTGAGTTCTTAGAAATAATGGAATATCAATGTGCGGTTTTTTCAAATATTGTGGAAACAGTTTGTTACGCCACACCCACTGAGCCGCCCACTTTTCTAATGAGTGGATTGTATCCGGAAACGAAATATTTTATTTTAAGCTGTAAAAAAATGGAAGAGCTTTTAGTTCATTTACCTCAGGAATCAACAAGTTCGAAAACCATCACCAGTCGTCATTTGGAAGTCATATTTTCAGAGATCGAATTAATTATTAGTAGACCTATTTGCTTGCCTCGATACTTTTTTCAAGTTTTACAATCAACTCAGATTAAATTGTCGGTTAGTCCTCAACCCAGGAGTACTGGCGAACCGATCAATGTACAGGCGGGAAGCAATTTGGTTATAAAAATTGAGGGGGTCATTCAGCATTTTGGTAAGAAGTTTTCCCAGTTCCGACGAGTTGATTCAGTTCAGTTGAATCTGACATCGCAGTTGATGTCACCACGACCATCTGAAGGTGTCAAGAGTACAAATGAAGCCGTATCTCTCATACAGACAGTTACACCTCAACGCAATTTTTTGTCGGGCAGCTTCTTATTGCCTATATCCAATGGTGGCCAATGGCAAGTTACCCTTGAAACTTGCGCTATCGATGAAAATGGTATAACCTGGAGTACTGGGCCAAAAAATTCTATGATAGTCAGAGTTTTAGATGATCCCTCAAAACCCACCACCACCCCAACGCAAGTTGGACCTTCGAGAAGATTTTGAATTTTACAGTTCGTAATGTCATACAATGTGATGCAGTAATTTAATAAAGAACAGAACATGCTGGAGGATAATTTTCGTATTATTTTCTGTTAAAAGATGTAAGGTTTAGTTTGAGGAATGTGGTTGAATCTGCTATGAAATGTTATGTAGCTTTACAATTTGATTTCGTTTGTTAGCAAATAGTTAAATAACAAGTGAAAATTTATTTTTTTTGCGGCCGATGACATTAATTGTCCCCAAAAATTCACGCCCATATTTACAACAATCATTCATTCGATCAGAATACAATTCGCGGCCTTTTTTGAGAAGAGCTGTGATGAAGGTGAATTAGTTGATCTTAATTAATCAAGAAAAAAAAGTATAAAAACATGTTCATGGGCCTTCCTCTGTATATTAGGTTCTCATTTCGAGTGTAGGGTGTGTAAGCGTCGACCTGGCCGCAGTTGGCGTTTTTACTTATTACCATAAGAAAAATCAGCTGGTTTTAGCAATTTATTCATTTTATAATTTTGATACGGTTTCAACTCGTGCCGAATTGTTGACCGCCGGTATTGATCTTTTTTTAAAAAGCGCATTACTTTCGTCCCATATTAATAAAAATGCCATCTTATGAGCTTGCTATGATCTTGAGGCAAATGAGTCGAGTAAGTAATTTTTCCAATGTTTTGAAATTGACTGAATTTTTTGTGTAATATTTTCAGGGAGAATTAGTGTCAGTGTTGAGACGCACGGGAGAATCAATATTGGATAACGGTGGAATAATAAGAAAGATTGAAAATCTTGGTGCTCGGGCTCTACCACACAAAATTAGCGAGCATGGAATAGTGCACAAGGAGGGCGTTTATTTCAATATTGTTTTTGATACGGCACCCTCGAAAATAGCTGATTTCAGGGAGGAACTTGGTCGTGATATTGATATTGTGCGGAGGCACATTTTTAAAATCGAAGAACCGGAAGAGTTTGAATGCACTCTGGACGATGAAATGTTGCCACCCGCATATCGCAAAGAAGTTCAGGAAATAGTTGAAGCTGCAAAAAGAAGGCAGAAGCCGAAATTCAATTACAATTCAGGACTGGATTATTATCCGTTCCAAAAATAAAATAATTAAAATTTGCAAGCACTCTCGAACAAACTTGTTGACAAATGTATTTAAGGAATAAGTGTTGTGAGTAATTTTAAACGGGGCCAGAATTTAAGAACTATCAACGCATTCAATTCAGCCCAAAAATATTTTGGCAGGAATTTTTATATTTAAAGTTCATGAAGCACTTCGCCACTTCTGCAATAAACTTCCTAATGCCTATATAAACATTTCAATATCAAAACAAAAATGTTAAAATACATTTAAAGAAATGTATATTTAAAGTATTTTTTAAATCGTTTTTTGACGTTCGTTGATTTTCAGACAGCGTTCGATGTTGAAAGATATTAGGATTCCGATTGTGATTGTCGTCGAGGTCGGCAGTGGTTTTTTGCGATACAAAAAATTTTCCTCAATTTCATATTTTCAAATATTCAGACTTTTCAGAAACCAAGTCAAGTCAAATTTTTTAAGAACCAATTATTAGTTTCCTGTCAAAATATAATTAAAAAACATTGAACTAGTAAATCCGAGATCTAATTCCAAAGAAACTAGCATTAAAAAAGTCCCTCCAGGCAAGCATTCTGCGAACTGTTAAAAGTTCGCGATAGATTTAAGATCAGCTATTTTGGAGCCGGAGGAAGGAAACTTAAAAGAAGCAACGTCGTTTGAAGCACATCTCAATTCCTTCTGGGAAAAGCTCAGAGTCTATAAAAGCACCTAAGAGCAAAAAAATAAATTGGAACACCATAGGGACTGTTACGTTTGTACTAGGATCCTCTCAGCGAACTACAAATAGTGGTAATAATTTTGTAATTCAGGAAGAAGTCGACCTCCATACCGAAAATAATAGCCTCTCAAACATTTTTAATATTAGTAATAGTAATAATAATAGTAATATTCAAAATAAGAGCAGTTGGAATTCTAATAATAATAGAAATAAGGCGATTAAAGAGAAGGAGACATTCGGGTTTTGTCCCCTTATTCTGTGTATAACCTTAACATAGAAAGCCTGGTAGATCAGCTAGTCTACGAATATCGATTTTAAATTTAAACAAAAGTCCGTGATGAAATGATGAGCCTTTTGCGAGAGGGGGAAAAAGGAAAAGTTTTGCGAAGACCTTCCCACAAAAGTAACTTTTAGATATAAGAAATCAAATTTCAAATGTTGTTCCTGACACAATAGAGGAAGTAGTGAAGTTCCAAACTACTTTTTCTAAATAAAAATAATCTTGATTTCTGTTCTGCCCTTCATTCACGCGAAGGTGTTTCCCACATTATAAAAATTAAATATATTTTAAACTAAGTGGTAACATGGGAATTCCCAGGAAGCTAGCTCTAAAGAGACACAATGCTGTCGTCGTCAACACTGGGGCGTAGTTTGCTTCTGCATAAACTGTAACAAGAGGCTGGTAGAGAGGCTGTCCTTCCTTCAAAAAATTCTTCCTCATTCGCAAGTCGGAAATTGATTCTACATGTGTTCGAAATAATCTAGCTTCTCGCAATGTTTCGAAAGCAGCCCTGAATTCAAATTTTATCACTACTGGAAAGTCGTTATCAAATCTGTTCAATAATGTTCCTTCCAAGAAAGCTTATTCCAACCAAAAATTTATAGTAGAAGGGTTTCTCCAGGTTGCCAAAGTTTTATGTGAACCAGAAACCTTGTCCCACGAAGGGAAAGTTTGGGACTTTTTGAACAGCTACAAAAAAGTGTCTATTAATTATGTTAAATTAGAATGTCTCAAATTATTACAGGATGTTTATATAAGGAAGCTTATAGTCCATACACTTTTTAATATGATTACTTTTAATGCCAGATCTTTGGATGACCGAAATATGATGATTCAGATTTTAGGCCTACTGGTAAATTGCGATATAAATATTGGTTTCATTCAAAAAGCTCATTTAAAAAATACTCAAAACTCGGTTATTTTCCAAAATTGTTATCTTGTAAAAGACAATTTCTCTAAGATGTTTCCACTGCTATTAAACGATATTATCGTCACTCTGTAATAAACAAAAGTTCTCTGGCTCCAAATCTTATTATAAAAAAATACTTTAAAAAATACTTTAAAAGAAATTATTTTTGTTGCCTTTTTTCCGTACAACACTAACCCTGCAATAATATGTAATGACTTCTGGGAAATTCTAATTAAATTTGGGAGAGTTTCAAGCCCAACACCATCATTTCTTAATGGTACGTAATTCTTAGACCCCTTTTTCGTCAGTTCCCATTTAATTGATCTTTACTACCTGCTTTTCTTGATTATTTCCCACATTAAAATTAAAATCGAACTTACAGTCACAGATATTATTTTTCAACTTCTCAAAACAGACATCTTGAAAAACACGAACTAGTCAAACTTTCGACTCGGCCTGGAAAATGAGATTGCTTCCCACTTTCGTCCTTTGAATCGTGATATTTTAAATGGCGAAATTGATAATTCAATTTGAGAATTGCAACAAACCGAGCACACCAAGAAATATTTTCTTTCCGATAGCTTAAAATATTGTATACCAATACGAATACCAATTAGGACGAAGCTATTAATTTATAAAGCCTGTCTGCGTCCGGTTTGGGTTTATGGGTTCCCAGTTTGGTTTAATATCTCTCCAAATGTCATTAACAATTTGGAAATATCCGAAAGGAATATTTTATGAAATTACATTGGTAAGCACATTGGAAATCCTTATAAACGATTATCCAGCCAATTTGCTTATCAAAGTTCATGTATCATCTTCTTCCCTTATTATCTGAATCGTTTAAAAATTGTTTTATCAAAAACGACTCGTCATAACAACACATTAATCAACGGTCAAGCAGTAGTTCAATCTAACTTTAGCTGATCAAATTTGATCTATTACCCGTTGGGGTTTTAAAGGACATGCCCTCATATTCACCATCTTTGACACTACCAGATTTGTGCCAAAATGTAATCACTATTCATAACATCGAGAATTCATCATCAAATGTTTAGTATACTTTTAGTATAAGTTCGTTTCTCTATTAGTTCTTGTTATTTTTACTCTTACTTATTTTCTTTAAATTTTAAATTTAAGCACATTTAATAGTAAAATATAAAAAGTAATTAAATTGTTCTTGTTATGGCAGTGCCGGAACCAATCACGATAACTTCTACATTTCTTGCAATTACAATAATATTATTTTAAACATGTTGTTAATTATCAAAACTGCAATTAATGTAATACGTTATAGTTTTAAGTGTACTTGTATCAATTTTCGTTCTGTGGATGCATATGCTTTTGTCTAATTTACAATTGGAGCCTCAAAAAATTCAACCTTACCAAAAATGCGCCCTTAAGCTACAAAAATATAATAATTTCCCAACTAATTCATTTGTGAATTCTTATGAATTTTATTTGTAGCTCGTTTGTGATTTTTTGTGAAAAAGTTCTAATTCTAGCTGTTAGGCTCTAATTAGTTTTCGAGCGTCTCAGATTATACCCCATCAGATTTTGAAATCTATCTTAATTAAAGCTCTTACAATGGGTTTATGAATTGGGTACCGTTTAAAGAGCTCTAAAACAATCATAACCGTAAATGTAATATTATACAAAATTTTATAAAATCGAAGTAACAATTTTCAGAACGTTTGTCAAATTATTTTAACAAAAATGACATCTAATAAACAGAAACTGGAGCTAGAACAACGATATTTTTCATCCAGATTTCTTTTAAAATAAATTAAAAAAAATTTAAAGTTCTATCGGTTACGAGTATTAAATAACATAATCACAACGCGAATGGCGTTTTCAACACAAAAAGATTTTTTCCATGTGCCTTTTATGAATCAATCGCTTGAATTTGAGTGTAGAAGAGCTTGTGTCAAATTAAAAAGTTATGATTCTACTACAGATGACCGATCGTGGGCTTTGGATGAAGTTAAACAATCGAAGTTTTTCTCGGATGTAGTAGCGTGTAATACTCCGGTAAGAGCGTCTGAATTCTGCAGTAGCTAGATTTTTCATTACGGTCATTTCACCCGACCATTAGTTTTAGTCCTAACTATATAAATATATTCCCTAAGGTGACGTCATACGGAGACTCCGGCATCGGTCTTGCATCTGTTCGGAGTGGTGATCGTTTAGGTGGTATAAGTCGAGGCGCTGATCGTACTCCAGATCGAGATGCTGATCAGAGGGCAGATTCAAGACGTAGACGAGATTCTGGCCGTAGTCCTAAACGTAGGGGCGAACGTGGCTATGACCGTGATGGGAGCCGTGATGGTAGTAGAGGTGTTAGTCGTATGTCGGGTCGTGACGATGGAGACCATCGCCGTGGTCCGAAACGTGGAGGTGATCGTGATATTGGTCGTAGTTCTGGGCGCGGGGACGGTAAAGGTAATCGTAGTGGTGACAGTGGCGCTGGCCGCATCGACGACAGTAGCACCAGACGTAGCCGTGATCGCGGTCAGCCGAGGCCTGGTGATAAGCCTGATCGCGGTGATGACAAAGGTCCTGGACGCGGCGCTGACCGTGCTGCCGACAAAGGTCCAGGCCGAAGAGCTGATCATGATGATGGCAAGGGTGGCTATAGAAGTGGTGACAGTGGCGCTGGCCGCATTGACGACAGTAGCACCAGACGTAGCCGTGATCGTGATCAACCGAAGCCTGGTCGTGGTGGTGACAAAGGTGGCTATCGTAGTGATGATAGTGACGTCGGTCAGGGCGGTGGCATTAGCACTAAGCGTAGTCGTGATCGTGGGGTCGACAAGGGTCCTGGTCCAAGGGCTGATCGCGATGCTGTAAAAGGTGGTAAGAGTAGTGCTGATGGTGATGGTGGTCGCGGTCCTGACACTGGTACTAGACGTGGCCCTGGTCGCGTTACCGACCAAGGTCCTAGTGACCATGATTTTAGCAAAGGTGCTGACATAGGCGCTGACATCGATATTAAAAGTAGAGCTGACCGTGGTGACGACAAAGGTCCCGGCCGCAGTGCTGATCGTGATGTTGGAAGAGGTGCAGATCGTGGTGATGATGGCGGTGCCGGTCCCAGAGCTGACACTGGTGCTGGACGTGGTGATGATCGTGCTGCTGGCAAAAGTCCTAGCGGCAGCGATGATCGTGGCGTTGACAAACGTCCTGAGCGCAAGGATGACCGTGATGCTGAAAAAGACGCTCGTCGTGGTGATGGTAGTGATGCTGGTCGCCGCACTGAAGCGAGACGTGACCTTGACCGTAGTGCTGATACAGAACCTCGTCGTAGAGATTATCGTGATATTGACAAAGGTCCTGATCGGGCTGCTGGCAAAGTCCCTGGCCTCAGTGTTGACCGTGATACTAAAGAAGGCGTTGATAGCGGTGTTGGTCGCCGTGTTGACAGTGACAGTGATCAAGGTACCGGCGTTGGTAGAAAGCCTGGGGATGATACTGGTGGTGGCCGCGGTGCTGACATTGACACCAGACGAAGTACTGATCCCGGTACTGACAAAGTTCTTGGCCCCAGTGCCGATCGTCATGCAGACAAAGGGTCCATCCGTAGTGCTGATCGTGATGTTGACACAGGTGCTGATCGTGCTGCTGGAAAGGTTGATGATCGTGGTACTCACAAAGGTGCTGACCGTGGCGCTGATGGTGGTGGTATTCGCGGTGTCGGAAGTGGTACAAGGCTTGGATATGATCATATTGATGAAGGTTTTAGCCGCAGGGGTGATCGTGATGCTGAGAAAGGTACTGATCGTGATGCTGGTATTGGTGCTGGACAAAGTGCGGGTACACCTACAAAGCTTGTATTTGACCATGTTGATGAAGGTTCTGGCCGCGGACCCGATCGTGATGCTGATAGAGGTGCTGACATTGATCGTGGCCAAGGTGCTGGTATACCTACAAAACCTGGCTTCGATCGTGTTGTCAAAGGTCCTGTCTCCAGGGAAGATCGTGATGCCGATAAAGGTGCTTATCGTAGTGATGATAGTGGTGCTGTTCGCATCACTGATATTAGTAGTAGACGTGGAACTGATCGTGGTTCTGAGAAAGGCCCTCCTCACATGGTTGTTGGTGATGTTGGAAAAGATACGTATCGAAGTGATGATACTTGGGCTGGCCGCGCCCCTGACTTTAGAACTAGACGTAGCGGTGATCGCCGTACTGGCATAGATGCTGACCGTGGTGGTGAGAGTGATGCTGGGCGTGGTGTTGCTATTTATAGACGATGTATTGAGGAATGTCGTCCCGAAGATCAAGGTGCTGACAAAAGTATTACTCCTGGAACTGAGAAGGAACCTGGTCGTATAACTGGCAAATATGCTGATTTGGGAGTAGGTATTTATACCGACCGCATTCCGGGTCAGATATTTGATCGTGGTGGTGAACGTTATGGAATAGGTAGCCGAGCTTCTACTGGTGGAATTAGTCGAGGCGAAATTCTTCCAAGCGGCGACGTCTCCGTAAATTTTTAAAATTCATAAATACATTTACACATTTTAATAGCTCTCCAATTTTTAAGAAGACGGGATATGATTTAGGAGTAAGTCCTGCATTCGCCCGTGGAGCTGATCGAATGGCTGATCACCGTATTGATATGGGTAGTCGTCCCGGTGGTGTAAGTCGCGGCGAAGTTATTCCCAGTTGCGACATCTCGGTATGTGATTACATTTATATTATACATAATTTAATTTTGGAAAATTTTCTAAAAGACTATTATGCATTCATTATTTTAGAGCTTAACGAAATATCCTATAAAACATTATGACAGTGTTATTGGATGCGCTAATGAAGCCCTTGGGAAGCTGGAAGAAATTCTTAATGATAAGGAAAGTCTGCAAAAACAGCTCACCGTTTCTAACGAACGTCTGAAAAGCTCTAAAGAGGAAAATGAGAAGATTAAAGATATCCTAAATAAGAAATTTGACAACACTCTAAGCAAAGATTTTCATAATAATATTCAAAAATTGAGTGCTTCGGGAAAAATTAGTAAAGGCGAAGAAAATGAACTGCTTCAGCTTTATTATAAATTTGAGGATATGAATAAAGCCTACGAGATTTCGCAGGCAGAGGGTTCATATTTGAGACGACTTACAGAGAAGCTTAGCCAACGTGCTACCATAGATTCAATACCAGTTGATCGGGAAACCAATAGCGATGTCAACTATTTACAAAACCAAGTGAACGATCTACGCAAAGAAGTAATTTTATTGCGCAAATTCGAGGATGAAAAATTACGAGAAATAGATGATCAAAAAAATAGGAATGTGTCCGACGAAGACGCCGACAGAATAAGAGAAATTATCAATGAACGCAATTCGTTGCGAGAGAAATGCAAAACCTTTAAAGAACTTAAAAAGCAAATTAGAAATTTACAGAAAAAAGCACACGAAGCTGACAATAAGTCCGAAAGCTTATCCGCCAGTTTAGACAGCCATTCGAAGTATATCTGCGAAATCGAGTGCGAAATGCAATGTATGCAAAATTATTACGAAGAACAGATTCAAAAGCTCAAGTACTGCGAAGAATTGTTAAGGGTAAAGACTTTTCCAAAATTCTTTATTAAAATTTAAAATTTATTTTTTTATAACTTTTTTTAATTTTTGCAATAATTTTGCTTTTAAAGAGAAATTAGTTATTCAATCTTCTAATGTGTATATATAATGGGTGTATATGGGATATAAGGCCCAGCGTCTAAGATGCATCAAAAGATCTTAGAAATTCAATACTAAATTCATTTTGAAAAAAATTCTTTAAAAATCTTGGATATTTTTATATATTAATATTAATTTTTATTAGTTATAAATCTTAATCAAGGACATTTTTTATTTCTGTTGGAAAGATAATTTTTGTTGTTTTAAAGGTGAATTTTAAACTTTTAGGAAAACTGTATTAAACGCCTAAATGAGATAAATTACCACCCGCCTTGGTATATTAAGGTTTTTCTCTTCTTTTAACCCAGATAGTTCCTTCATTGCATTTTATCTTATTGGATACCCTCTGGGTATGTTTTACATACACAATAAGCTCCCAAATAATATTGTTCACAAAATATGTGATTATGATTTAAAATAAAAAATTGACTACATTATATCCGCTTCATATCATTATTAATTTTCAATTTTTAGAATCAAATAAAAAAATTGAAGGAAGATCTCGCGCATGCCATGTGCAAGGCCCAGAAATCTGATTGCCTTCAGATGGAAATCAGTTGCTTGCGAAATGAACTGTTGAAGCGTGACTTGGCTTTGGGTGACTATGATTGTCAGTATAAACAGCTGATGGTGAGTTTGGAGGCCATTGTGAATTTATCCACTAATTTGTTTTATTTATTGTGAGTACTCGTAGAAACACAGCTCCCATGGTTCAACAGTAGGTTCAGATTCAGCAATAGGTTTACAGGGTGTCGTATCGCTTAGAGAATCTGTCAACACTTATAGCACAAATAAGGTTGAATTTTGAGATCACTAAGCAGATCGAGAAAACTATATAACTACCTTACTCTATTCCGCGCATTTTACATAGCGATCATAAGGAGTGTGAATGGATAAGCGAGAAGCTGTCGTAACGTGGAGTAAAATTATATTTCAATAGGTTGGTACGGTAGGCCATGCCTTGAATAGTCGTCTGCATTGAGCGCGATAGGCTGGGTTGAAATGGCCGTGGGGCTACGTAATTTGTACACGCAACAGCGGAGAAAAAGATATAAAATACTCTCTATTCACCATGGCAAAAAGTGATTTGACATCTGTTTCTAAATACATTTGGTTTAAATTGAGGGCTTAATAGTCTACGAAAACCAACTGCGATCATAATAGAAATCACACCACATTTGTTGGTGTAAATATTATGTTGGTGGTGTAATATGTATGGTGAAATATGTTGTTTTTTGTTCTAAACACTAAATGAGAGCAAATAATAACAACACTATTATGGTACACACAAAAAATAGACGTCAAATCACTTTTTCGCATGATGAATTGAGAATTGTCCTATTTCCTTATCCTTGTTTTATACATTCAAAGTTGCAGCAACAATAATAGCAGCAACAATAATAGCAGCAACGTAGCATTAGCTCCCTATAATGTACGCGACGTAAATAATGCACACAAAATTGACGTGAAATCACTTTTAGTCGTGGTGAATTGAGAGTGGTTTATCTTTTTATGTCTGCTTAAAGGATATAACGAAGGGAATATTTACTATAATCATTTAACAATTGTTGAACATTTAATAATTGCAAATGATTCGCAGCAACGCAACATACTCTGCAACATACTTGCAACAATCACCACAGCGTAGGGACGGACATATTAGTGTAATTTATTAATAATATTAGTATGCTATTGTATGGTTCTCATATTATCATTAAACACCTCTGTAGTCATATAGTAGGCGTAAATCTTTTCGCATTCAATGGACATTAGTCGTAATTAGTGTATTCCCGTCGCCACTGATCCTGATGCGAGATTAATTTCTCTAAGTAAAACAATAAAAACAAATTAAATCCAGCAAAATTTCTGTTTTTAATTATATCCAAAAGTGCTGCTAGTTTAAACATAAATTTTGCCCTCTGAACCACCCTCTAAATGTCGTTATTCTCATTTTATTGCATGGAGGCTCTTTGCCTATGATAACGTTTGTCAGCTGATCAAAATTATAAAGAATAACTGTGCTGCCAGATTTTATTATTATGCTACCAATAGATTCGTTGCGTTCTCTGGATCGCCAAAAGTGATCAGAATCAGTGGTAACGGATATGCAGCTATTGCTGACCAACAGCAACAGCATAAAGAATTGTTGATGCATTACTGTAGAGTGACGAATTCTCAAAATTAATTTAGAAAGAATGATCGAAAATAATAATTTCTTTTCTTTTGAGTTTCACAGAACGTTATTGATGAGTTAAAAGGTAATGCAATACAAAACGTTCAAGATACTCAAACGCAAACAAGTAATAAAAATGTTGACGAGCTAGCATTCTTTGCCAGCGCCACTCTTGAAGAAATAATGAAGGAATTAAATAAAAGAAGCGTCACACTAGCACAAGTTTTGTCTGATGATGGTCCTATACCTCCCAAAGTTTATAACGGTCAAACAAAGCCCATAAGAGAAATGCGCGATCCTTCAGAAATGGTACCTGAGGAATGTTGTAGAGAATTGAAACGGCTGCAGGATATAGTACGACAAATGGATGTAAAAATGGCGGCTTTAGGAAATAGTTATTCAAACCTTCAAAGGAAGAGTATATCAGAGCGTCAGCGTTTTGATGAATTCACTGATCATATTGGACGGCTAGAGAAGAAAGTAGCTAAGCAAGGTGAAGAAGCAGAAGAAATAGAGAAAGATTTAAATCAATCTATTGGATTGGTAAAAGATATTACTGATGTTCAAGTTAGAAATCAAGAACTAGCAAGTGCTGTTAACGCAATGAGTGCCCGAGATGAGCAGAAACTTCTTGATGAACTCAGGAGGCAACTACAGGATGCATTGCAGCAGAATGAGCTGTTGAGACAACAGAATGAAGAACTGCGTAAATTGCTTGCAAGTAGAGGGGTTACTGTTCCAGATTCCCTTGTTAAAATACCAGAAATAAAACCAATAGAAGAGGCTGTACCAAAACGATTCAAATCTGATGAACTTGCGGCCAAACTGGATAAAATTGCACCCAGCCCAGGCGAATCCGCTGCAAAACCTGTCGAGGCTGATGTTAAGCCCGGTGACGTCATTGGAAAGCCTTTCGAACCTGATGCTACACGCTTTGAACGCATTGGACAACTCGATGAAGCTGCTGGTAAACTCATTGAACCTATCGGCAAGCCTGATGAATTTGCTGCCAAATCCAGAGAACCTGCTGCCAAACCAGACCAACTCTTCGCTAAACCTGGTGAACCTGTCAGCAAACCTGATGCATTTTTTGCCAAACCTAGCGATGATGCTCCCAAACCCAGAGATCCTGGTGCCAAACTTGGCGAACCTGCCGCCAAACCCAGTGAATTAGCCGGGAAACCTGATGAATTTGCTGCCAAACCTGGTGAAGATGTTGCCAAACCCAAGGAACTTGTTGCTAAACCCGGTGAACCTGCTGCCAAGCCCAAAGAACCTACCTCCAAATCCAGTGAACTTGCCGTCAAACCTGATGAATTTGCTGCCAAACCCTTAGAACCTGCTACTACACTCTACGATTCTACTGCCAAACCCACGGATCTTGCCAGCAAACCTGATACATTTGCTGCCAAACCTAGTGAAGATGTTGCCAAATCCACGGAACCTGTTGCTAAAGCCGGCGAAACCGCTCCCAAACCTGGTGAACCTGCCGTTAAACCCGGTGAACCAGTTACTAAGCCTTCTGAATCTGCTGTCAAGCCTGCCGAGCTAACTGCTAAGGCCACAGAACCTTCTACTAAGCCCGCCGAAGTTGCAGCCGCGCCATCTACTACTAAGCCGTATGAACGTACTGAAAAATCTGATCAAGTTACTCCCACACTGGCTAAAACAGTTACCGAATCTGGTGAAGCTGCTACCAAACCCGGGGATAAACCTAAGAACATAGTCAGTGTACCTGACGCAAGACCAGCTGAACCCATTACTAAACCCGGTGAAGAGGCCGCCAAAATCGGTGGAACAACCACCGCGCCTGGTGAAACTGTTAGTAAAACGGTTCCCGGCAAGTCTGATACCAAACTGGGAGATCAAATTACCAAATCCGGCGAACCTGTAGCCAAGCTGGTTGAAACTTCCGTCAAACCCGGTGAAGTTGGTCCTAAAGGCGATGAAGAACTTCTTACTAAAACCGATAAAATTGCCCCTAAGCCCACTGAATCTGCAGCCAAGGGAGCTCCTCCTGCTACTACCGCGGCACCAGTCCCAACCCCTAATGCACCTGCCGGTGGTAAACCCACAGCACCTACAGCAGTTTCTGGTCCAGGTCTCTCTCCTGCTGCCAAACCGGACGTCGGTCAGGGTGCAGATACTGGTGCCAAACCCGGGATGGGTATAGCATCCGGTTCGGCGCCAACTCCTGGCATTGGTCCTACCTCAGTACCTGCTTCTGCACCTACCGCAGGCCCTGGTTCTACTCGTGCCGAAGCTCCTGGAGCTGTTCCTGCTCCCCGTGCCGCCCCTACTGCTTCCCCAGTTACGTCTTCTGGTGCTGCCCCCGCCGCGTCTCCGGGTGCTGGTCCTGCCGTAGCATCTGGTGCTGCGTCTGCCGCAACACCTGGTGCTGCTCCTGCTGCAGCTCCTCGTGCTGCCCCTGCTGCATCTCCTGGTGCTGCTCCTGCCGCAACTCCTGGTGCCACTCCTGCCGCAGCCCCTCGTGCTCCTGGTGCTACTCCTGGTGATGCTCCCCGTGCCGCAGCTCCTCGTGCTGACCCTGCTGCATCTCCTGGTGCTGCTCCTGCCGCAACTCCTGGTGCTACTCCTGCCGCAGCTCCTGGTTCTACTCCTGCCGCAGCTCCTAGTACTGCTTCCCCCACAGCTCCTGCTGCTGCTCCTACCTCAAATCCTGGCGCTGCATCTCCTGGTGCTGCTCCTGCCGCAACTCCTGGTGCTACTCCTGCCGCAGCTCCTGGTACTGCTTCTCCCACAGCTCCTGCTGCTGCTTCTGTCTCAACTCCTGGTGCTGCTCCTGCCGCAGCTATTCGTGCTGCCCCTGCCACGTCTCCCGGTGCTGCTACTGGTGCTTCCCCTACTGCAACTCCTGGTTCTACTCCTGCCTCAACTCCTGGTGCTGCTCCTGCCGCAGCTACTCGTGTTGCCCCTCCTGGTGCTGCTCCTGTCGCAGCTCCTCGTGCTGCCCCTGCTGGATCTCCTGGTACTGGCCCTGCCACAACTCCTGGTGCTGCTTCTGCCGCGGCTCCTCGTGCTTCCCCTCCTGCTTCCCCTCCTGGTGCTGCTCCTGCCACAACTCCTGGTGCTGCTTCTGCCGCGGGTCCTCGTGCTTCCCCTCCTGGTGCTGCTCCTGCCACAACTGCTGGTGCTACTCCTCTCACAACTCCTCGTGTTACCCCTGCTGGATCTCCTGGTGCTGCTCCTGCCACAACTCCTGGTGCTGCTTCTGCCGCAGCTACTCGTGCTTCCCCTCCTGGTGCTGCTCCTGCCACTCCACCTGGTGCTGACCCTAACGCAGCTCCTCGTAGTGTTACGCCCTCTCCAACCTCCGTCCCTACTGCTTCAGCACATCGTACTGCTCCTACCGGAGCACCTGTCGAAAATCGTGGTGCCAACCCCAATGCAGATCAGACTGGAAGAGGTGCTGCCAAGACTGGTGTAGCTGGAGGTGCAGCTCCTGTAGCACCTAGCGCACCTCCACCCACAACAGCGGTCCCTGCTAGCAAACCTGGCGCAACTCCTGCTAATAAGCCCGGCGCAACTCCTGCTAACAAGCCTGGCGCAGCTCCTGTTAGTAAGCCTGGCGCAGTTCCTGCTGCCAAAATTGGCTTAGCTTCTGATGCTAAACCTGATGCAGTTACCGCCAAACTTACTGAACCCACTGGTATCAAACCCGGTGCAATTCAGGGCACAGCCCCTGGTGCCAAGACGAATGCTGTCCCTGCTGCAGCTTCTGGCGCAGTTACTGCTGCAACACCCGGCATGGATTTGGTTACAGCACACGGTGCTTCTCCTGGTGGATATCCTGTAGTTGGCGACGTAGATGGAGCAGGGCCAAACGCAGAACCAACCCCTTATGCACCTAGCGATACAGATCCTTATATGATGGGAGGACCTGCAGCGGACCCAATGGGTAGTGCAACACCAGGAAAAGCTGGTTTTGATTACGGAACTAGCGGACAAAGGAGTGGTGTGCCCAGAGCGATCGGATATGAAAACTATGAAGGTGTACTGGCTAGGCCTCGTCATCCACGTAAAGAAGGATTTGGTTCTAAACCTGGAAGAGGAGAACAGCTGGGCGGAAGAAGTGATGATGATGCTTACAACCAATTTGTCGACGAAAATATTAATAAAATGACATTTAATTTAAAAGCTGGGAATGATTTGGAGAATGAAGTTCGAGCAATACTCGACTCTTTTATTGAGGAATGTGGTTACCTGTTCTGCAGGTGCACTCTACCCAGAAGCAAATTCCATGGTTTATGTCACAAAATCCTTCATCAGGGATTAAACACCTTAGCACTCAAGGAACTTCTTTATATGGCTAAAAAGATATCTGTTGCTGCTGACAAATTAAAGCCAGGATGTTTAATCAAGATGTTGTTTTCTGATCAATACTTATCAAAATCTAGCAACGACGAAGATAAAAAACTAAGATGTTGTAATTGCAAAAATGCCCTTTGCTGCATCAATTCGGAAGAGATGCTACGGGGAAAGGGTATGTTATATTTTTACTTTTATATATAAACCATTGATTTTTTCTCGAATTAATAAGAAAATTTACGGTAGGATTAATCATAAAGAATAGTCTAATTGTCCAGATCGAAATATGAAAATAACGAATTCTGAGATAATTAAAAACAATTTAGTGAAATTTAATAGAGAAGTTCGAAAATAAACTTTTAAAAATTAAAAATGGCATCGGTATTTTTTGACCATATTGACCAAAAATGATTGATATAACTGGACCACTTTTTATTTGTATGTTTTCTTCTGAGGAGACCCTCGAAAATCGTCCTCAAAAATGAGTTTTTATGCATCCACCGTTAAATCGTTTTAATAGTCAAAACGTATTTCAAAACAAAGTAGTAATAACATTCAGTAAAATATCAAAAATGTCTGATGTAATGAATCTTCTTTAATAAATATTGATGGAAAATAGAAAGGTTTTCATCAAATCTCGCATATTCGAATTCTCCTTATCGATAAATATCGTTATGTATAATTTTCAAAAAAATAACGAAACTACCAAAATTTTTTTGTGATATTTTTATAACAATACTCGCATAATAACCCGTTTAATTGTGGTCAAATAATACTCCTTCTATTGTAGAAATACTACAAAAAATACAACTTTTTTAATATTGTTTATAGTTTGCAAGCTCGAACATGATATTGAAATGGCTAAAAAATATCTAGACAATTATAAAAAGCGTACAGAAGTTCACACAAGTCAACACATTGAGCAATATGAAGAATATACTCCAGGCCTCAGTCAATATGAAGAAGAGAGGTATCACAATTCCGATTGAACAAATTCGTACAAAATAAAAATTATTAATTTTTCTTAGAAATATTACCTATCGCCCATGTAAACCTCTTTTGAAAGGTAATAGCAAGCAACTGAAACAATTAAAGGTGGGTTTTTCTTGAGGTTCATTTGTCCATTCAAATTTCTCAAATTGTAAATTTTATTTCCTACAGGAACGCCTTATGAAATTTAACGAATTAAGCCGATAAACTCTGTTTTGAAAAATGCGGACCTATATTTCTCCTTCTCATTCATGACGTTTGTAAATAGTATATTTTTTAAAAATGTTTTTAAAAAACCAAATTTTAATATCAATGTTTGCGATCTATTTTTGTTGCCCTTTTCCATTGAAGAATCTGATCCATTCCAAAACAAAACATTTTTTAGAAAATTTTGCCTTTTCAAATTTTTCCTCTCTCCTTTCTCATTTTGGGAACACGAACGATTTTCGATGCATTTAATTGCCGGAAATTTTATTTGATGATAAGTTATTCTGCATGCTTTATTTTATGGCTCCTTTCTTTCTAAAAATAGGCTTGTAAGGAATTTTGGTTTCCAGCTGGGGTGAGTTTAGCGGCCCCAGGGTCCATTTCAGAAGGCCTCGAAAACCTCCTGCTTTCTGCTTATATCAGAATTAAACCCATATAGGGTTCGCATGGCTGTCGGGTTACAACAGCCTATTCACTGGCTCCCGAAGGCAGCTCAGCTTGGACGGTGTTGTTATCACTTAATCTAACATTACAAATCGTTGTGAAGGCAAAGTGCTTAGCAACTGAAGGCTGCCCACAAGGCGGACGGATAGGCCGGACGCCTGACAGCAGATATCTGTTTACAAATTACTACAGGTTGTGTACAAGGTGATATAGGAGACGGGTTATGCAAATCTCAGGTTGTGAGATAGCCATTGAAGTTGGTGCACTGGAAGCTAGTAGACGAATAACGCGGCAACAGAGAAGGCAAAAATATGTGAGGGCGAAGCCCTTCTGCTGGAGGCCAGTAGACAAATAACATGGCTATCAGAAAAAAATAAGTATTTAAGCGAAGCTCCTTTTCTGGAAGCCAGTAGAAAAGTAACGTGGCAACCAGAAAAAGGCAAGAATTTATTAGGGTGAAGCCCTTTTGCTAAAGACCAGTAGACAGATAGCGTAGCCTCCGGAAAAAACAATATATCACGGTGTAGCTCTTTCAATAACGACCAGTCGAAAAATTACGTGGTGCACTCGGATCGAGACTAATGCCTGAAACACATCCAAGGCGATTTTTTGCCGTGATACAAGTTTTTACTCTCTTCTCTTAGCGTTTGCACAAAACACCGGCGTAGAAAGCCGCCGAAAAAATTAGATTCCCAACCGAAACGAAGTGACGTTTACTCATGTGAGAGAGAGAGCACGGCTACAAACATCGCCAGAATAGAAATAGATCGTAGCTGGCTACGGCTTATTTCGCCGCTGGCAAATATTCTCTCAGCGGCATTATTTTCTCTCTCGATTCCCATAAGCGCAATGTAAATTTTGACACTTGTCAGCTGTAAAAACCCTACGCCGCCTTGGATGTGTTTATAGCATAAAGCCACCTCTTCTAAATCGAGTCTCAAACTTGAACTGAGGTTGTGTTTCTTTGGCTGCCTACCGACAAATGACGTGGGAACCCGACAACCGGCGCTAAAGCGAATTCGTTGCTTTAATTTTATGGGGAAATAAATTCCCTCTTAAACTCTCGTCACTCGCAGCATTTCACCAGTGGTTATAAGAGCATAGATTCTTATAAACACTGTGTGAATTATAAACTCTGGAGGTCGGTAAAAGACGTTCGTCGACGTTATCACTTAATAATGCTTATAAAAATAGTTAGATTTAGTGCAAACTATACCCCAATTGATACCCGGGATACAAAAACGTATTTAAAGAAAACAGAATTTTTGCTACCTTTGGTGGAAGCATTCATTTTACCCGTTCCGGACAATGAAGGTGTCACGTATTAGAGAATTTCTTTTGAAATTTACGACTTTGTCGTAAATTATATTGTTTTTTCGAAAAGAAATGGGCCTTACGAAGTAAGTAGTTTTCAGATTCTTCAGATTTTTTAAAAAGACAATTTATATTATTCAACCACCCTGTAGTACTAGGAAACTCGTTAAAATTCTCTTCGGTGGTGCACCTCCTTTAATCAGTTTTTATATATTTCGGAGAACGCGCACAAATATACATTACAATTAAAGTGAAAAGTTATTAAAATAATTAGAAATAAATTGCAAATATTAATCTTTTTCTATCATAATGCAAGCCATCAAATGTGTGGTTGTTGGGGATGGCGCTGTTGGTAAAACATGTCTACTTATAAGTTATACAACAAATGCTTTTCCGGGAGAATATATACCAACGGTATTTGACAATTATTCAGCGAACGTTATGGTAGACGCAAAACCTATTAATCTTGGTCTTTGGGATACTGCAGGACAAGAAGATTACGATAGATTACGACCACTTTCGTATCCTCAAACCGATGTCTTTTTGATTTGTTTCTCTCTAGTTAATCCGGCTTCGTTTGAGAATGTTCGTGCCAAGTGGTATCCTGAAGTACGTCATCATTGTCCTAGCACACCAATTATTTTAGTAGGCACAAAGCTTGATTTGCGAGACGACAAGAATACCATTGAAAAACTGCGAGATAAAAAGTTGTCCCCGATAACTTACCCGCAAGGTCTTGCAATGGCAAAAGAAATAGGAGCAGTTAAATATTTGGAATGTTCCGCTCTTACTCAGAAAGGACTGAAGACAGTGTTTGATGAAGCCATTCGATCGGTTCTGTGTCCCGTTCTACAGCCTAAGTCAAAGCGCAAGTGTAGTTTATTATAAATATTTATTTTTAGACAAATGTTTCTCAACTTTTGATTCGCAAGAAATGGTCAAATGTGACGAGGTTTCTGAAGTGAATTTAAATACGTAGATTTTATAGCTCCTTAAATGTGTTTGGTTTTCCACTATCGAATTAAGGTCCAATGGTGGCCATGCCACCATACAATTAAGGTCGAGAAGCATTGCTTTAGGTTTTTTATTATATGTTGTAGCATTCAACGTCATGGAGCTATTATGAAGATCCTTGGTAAAGTTAAGAACCAACATTTGTAATTTGTAGAAAACGAAAAAATATATTGGTAATAGCTATTCCATTGTACGCAAAAATTAAATTCGTGAAAACCATTGAATTAAGCTCAATTCAATCTATGCATTTCTTATGTATTTTATGTCTACATTTAATAAATAGTTGTACTACTAAATAAAAGCAGTTTTAGCTGCATTATTAAATGAAATGTGATTTACAAAATTACACCGTTATATTTCATAACAATATTATTTTTCATTGGAAACAGCTATTAGAATTTTTTACTTACAAGTCAGGTTAATTGCATCAAATAATTAGCCTAGGGCAGTTCATAAAACTAAAATATCAGCTTTACCGAAATCCACTACTGGTCATTATTTCTAAAATAGAAACGTGTTCAAAGCGTAACAATTTGGATACATTGTCGATTTTTTCTTGTTCCAATAAAATATTCTTAATTAATGTAATAATAGTTATTATTTTATTAAACGATAATTGTGGATCTATATAACTTGATTATGGCTCTATTAATTGTTCGGTATTTTTAATAGACTGAAAATGCGAAACTATTAGAAAATTGCTATCACTATCACTTAGCTGTGACGCACGTCCCTTTTACAATTGTGCATCTTGTGAAGAGTATACTGGTCAGTGGCAAGGCTGTTAAAATATTAGATAAAAAATATGTATATATTTTATAATTTTTACATATTAATATTTCATTTTCGTCATCATACGAAATTTGGACACTTCTCCGTGGCGAGCATACATATCTAATTACATCAAGTCAAGTAGCCTTCAGGTTCTGAAAGACAGAATGTAGGGCATCTGTTTGAACAGCTAGACAGGATAGGAAATTCAAAAAAATAAGGATTTCAAGTCAAAGGAATAAGTTCTGAATAAACGTTTTGAAGAATGGCGAAGTAAAATAATATATGACATTCCTTTTTATATTGGATATATGAAGCAGCTTCATTGCAATTCTCCGCAAAGTCAGTGAACAAGGCATATTAACTTATTCGAAATAATTTATCAGAATAGAATTGGGTTAATCCGGCACGTCTCCTCATGAAAGTAAAAATTTTCGAACAACCAGAACTGCTACTCCTATAGTAACAAACATGCTACGAAGAATTATTTTTCTATTACGCTTCTAATTAGAAAATCAACCGCAAAACCAAAAAATGCAGTATGAATACTTATCTTGCTTTAATAATTATTTTATATTTGGCACAAATTGTCATCATACAAAAATATTCGAGTCCTATATAGTATTTAGGAAGAACACACATTAAAAATTCTTTAAGGTATCTTGTAATATCTTTCATTTCTTACAATCTAGATTTGGTTTCAACAGCTATACTTATGAATCATACAATCCTGGGAGCTTCTCAGGCACAAGTTTTTACCTAAAATTCGTCATGGCGATCTAAAGCTTCTCCGAAGTCTGTAACTTGAGAGCCTACAAACAGATCGTATTTATCAATGATTTCCTTTTTCGTTAATTTTTCATCGGAATCTTCATCAGCTTCAAAAACCAAGTGTTTTGCTTCACTTTCAGCATTATCAAAATCTTTTGGAACAATCCAGCTTCGAACCTCTTCGCGATCTAAATATCCATTCTGATCAAAATCTCGAAGTTTCTTAAAGCTTTCGCGTTCACTTGTAACCCATTCTGGCTCTTCCTCATCATCTGATGATGCAGTATACATATCTCCAATGTATTCATGAATTGATATTTTGCCATCCTTATTCTTATCAATATCTTCAATAGTTTCAGTTAAAACCACTTCACTCATCTTCGGATTATCTTCTGGGTGTAAAAAGGCTGAAAATTCCTCCTTATTTAGTTTGTCATCCATATCTTGATCAGCAACACCCCAGCGCCGCCGATCTCGTTTTAACATTTTGCTGTATGAAATTCCATTCTCTTCGTGATCTAATTCATCCTTATCCAATCCGCTTATAAATCCATAAACGTTATCACGATAAGAATCCCAGCTTATTGTGTCATTTTCTTCGGGATTGTGTTGCTTCCATGTACGATTTACATCTTCGTCGATATAGCGCCGTTGGGTGTACTGTATCCACCTTTTAAGTTCGGATATGGTTACAAAACCATCCTTATCTTCATCAATTTTGTCGACTATTATGCCAAGGCGGCGTTGACTCTCTTCCGGGGAATATTTGTCATATTCTTTTGCTTCATTTTTACCGAGGAAAGCTTCGTGATCATACTGCGTATTGTGGTGTCCAGCATCATAATGTTTCGTGGTTTTCAAGTCGTTTTCAATAGGGTTATCTTTTAACTCATTTCGATTTGGAATACATAAGACCACACCATAAATTGATAAAACTATTAGCGTACAGAAATACTTGGTCATTTTTACTTCTTGTTAGCAAACCTTTTAAAATCAGTCCGCTTTATTTCCGTTAAAAACGATGCTATTAAACTGTTTAAGATCAGGAAATGCCGTCCTTTTTATGACCACTAAAAATAGATTCCACGTATTACATGCATACAGGAAATATAAATATGTCAAAAAGACGAATATTGGGCAATAGTGTACATATGTAATAAATGTACGGTAACTAAACTCTGCATCGGCTTTTCCTATTCCTTATCTTGCGTTTTTCAGCCTATGCCAGAGATAAAGATATAGGACATATCAAACTAAACACATTCATTTGCTCTATACAATCACAGATTGGTACAATTGTGCCCGGAATTTGGTACTTATTTCCTAGGAAACGCGTATTCGCATCAGCAACAAACAAAAACATGGGCTTTAAGTAGAAGGTGCTTGGATTTTAAGCGTCAAAGGTTTGGTTTATTATTATTTAGATATTATTAGATATTTTTTTATTTTATTAAAATTAGATTATTATTTAGATATTTAGTTTAGCAAAGTTTACTCCGTGTTTGCTAAAAAATAGTTCAACGTTAAATGGGGAGATAATAATGTGGAAATTGGATGTTGTTTTTAGTGTCCCAAGCTTTTAAAGCCCAATATATGGTATTAAGTTGAGGGCCGTACTCCTCTAAGAGTCCCCGCTACAATCGTTGTAGAAATCACACTACTTTTATTGTGCGCGAAACAAGTTGTTGCTTTTTTCTGGAAACTAGATGAAAGCAAACAATACCAACAATATGGCACAAGTCCACGTATAGTGTACGTGATGTAAACAATGCGTACAAAAAGACGTCAAATCACTCTTTCGTGTGGTGAATTGACTGTGCCCTATCTCTTTATCTAGCTAATTGTGTAAGACGGACGTGAACGAATGAAACGTCGGCAGACACGGACGTTTGAAGGCGGATCAGTGAATTATGTAACACGCAAGTTGCGTTCCCTCTCCGGTATTTAGAAAAGCCGGTATTTCTAAAGTAGTCAACAAATAATGTTATGTCTCATCCGTGTTATACAATTCGAAACCGGCATTTTGACAGTAATGCATTTTTCATAGTTGTTGAATTTACGGGCATAATGTGTGAGAACTCGCCCAACATTAGTCTTGTTTACTGTGCATTTGCTAACGAGTATAACGCCATATTTGTCGTCCAGCGTGTTGAAAATATTTTGCCCAGCTTCTATTTCTATGTAGTTCTAACCAAACGTAAACAATAGTGGTATACATTGATTTTAAGAAAATTAGTCGCGATCTACGGATACGGAAGATGCCCCAAATCGATGTGTAATATATAATATATTAATATATAATATATTAATATAATTAATTTTTGACATCAAGGCACCACCAAATTTAATACAGTAAAATACAATTACCCGAACATCGTTTTAAAACGTAAGAGTAATTTTTAGTTTAGTTTCTCGTTCATTAAGTTGAAATAAATACTTACTATAATAAGTTTGACGTTTTGTTTACTGAAACATAATGATTTACTTATCAAATGTTTGAAAAGTAAGAAATAATATTTTTTATATTCAATGAACTCATAAAAATTTCTATCGCTTTTCACCTCGACCCCTTTAGAATTGACACCAGTGCAAAAACGCACATGAGAATGTCGATGGCGTGACTACAAAACTCTGCTGAAACGTACCATTTTGTGAATGGATGCCAAAAATTCACATGGATTATTAAGTGTCATGTCTTTATCCCTGCTATAGGCTGATAGTTGCACGATCGTACCCATTCTCGAAAACGCTAATGTCAAAAGTGTGTCTTCGTGTAGTTGCGAGAATTAATCACAGGATGATTCAAATTTAGCTGGAATTTGGCACTTATTTCTTAGGAAACGTGTACTCGAGTCAACATCAATCAAAAATATAGGTTCGAGTCGAAGCTTGGATTTTAAGCACCAAAGGTTTGGTGAATATGGTGGAGTGTGCTGAAGACTGATTTTTTTAACACAAAAAAATTATAACACAAAATTTTTAATAACTAAATTACCTTCTTGATTGCTGAAAAATAGTAAAATAATGAATATGGAAGTAATTGTGCAGAAATTGGATATTTTTTGGTCTCTAAAGATTTTAAAACACAATTATTGGTAATGAGTTGAGAGGAATATTACTCTATCAGACCCCGTTACAATCGATGCAGAAATCACTTCACTTTTCTTTATGTGCTGTGAAATATGTTGTTTTTTCTGGAAACTAGTTGAAAGCAAGCAATAACAACAATATAGCACAAATCCACGTATAGTGTACGTAGAGATAAAGAAATGAGACACTCAATTCACAACGCGAAAAAGTGATTACCGTCTATTTTTCATGTACTCTTTATATCACGTACATTAACGTGGAATTGTGCAATTGTGTTGTATTGTTTGCTTTCATATAGTTATCTGAAAAAACAACACGTTTCACCGCGCATAAACAAAAGTGGTGTGATTTCTGCATCGATTGTAACGGAGTCTGATAGAGCAATATACTTCTTAAATCATTACCAAAAATTGTGTTTTATGCTATAAACACATCCAAGGCGGCGTAGGGTTTTTATAGCTGACAAATGTCAAAATTTACATTGCGCTTATGGGGATCGAGAGAAAAAATGATGCCGCTGAGAGATTTGCCAGCGGCGAAATAAGCCGTAGCCAGCTACGGTCTATTTCTATTCTGGCGATGTTTGTAGCCGTCCTCTCTCTCACTTGAGTAAACGTCACTTCGTTTCGGTCCGGAATCTAATATTTTCGGCTGCTTTCTACACCGGTGTTTTGTGCAAACGCTAAGAGAAGAGAGGAAAAACTTGTATCTCGACAAAAATCGCCTTGGTTGTGTTCCAGGCATTAAAAGCTTTAGAGACCAAAAACATATTCAATTCAGTATGTCCCTCAATTATGTACCAAATAATGTGTTTTAAAAGCTTGAGAGAGCAAAAGCTATGTCCAATTTCTACACATTTATCTTCCCATTCAACGTTGAACTATTTTTCAACAACTAAGGAGTAAATCTTGTGAAAAAATTAATCAAAATCTTCAGAAGCCTCAATCATATACATCAAACCTTTGACGCTTAAAGTCCAAAGCACCAAAGACCACGTTTGTGATTGTTGTTGACGCGAGTATGCGTTTCCTAAGAAGTAAGTGCCAAATTCCAGCTAAATTTATACCATTCTATAATTGTATAGAACAAATTCATGTGGTTAGTGTCCCATCTCGTTATCACTGGCGTACGTGATGTTAACAATGCATAAAAAATAGACTCCAAATCACTTTTTCGCGTGTTGAATTGGGAGTGTCCTATCTCTTTCAGGCCGATTCTGGCGCATCGTCACAAAAATTTGTGAGGATCACAAATTGAGACGAATATTGTGATTTTCGGTATTCTAGCGCAAACCTCTCACGAAAAAAGCTCTTTGTGATTGAAAAGCTCTTATGTCAAAGTTTAGTTTAGCAGGGTTGCATTATATCATTTTATTATATAATTCGGTGTAAAAATATTGTTTTCTAAAACAAATCGATAAAAATTCTTTAAAAGTCATTGCAATAAATATAAGCAATAATATTTATGAAATTTTTCATTTGTTTGTGCATAAAAATATATCCTTTTAAGAATTTTAAGATTTTTATATTAATAATACCGACAAGAATTCAACCCTGAATATTCACACAAATGCATAATAATAACAAGTAAGTGGTGTTGTTATATATTTTTATTGAAATTAAAATTTTTAATGAAATATGTGTTTTATGGGCGAACAAAATATCAGAGGACTACCGAGGAGCAACTACAAGTCCACGTACGGTTCATAGAGGACTATCCGGAAACGCAAAAGGAAAAAATTACGTTTATATACTGTTGTGACCTGCTCTCGCAACCGTCACAACTTTCGTCACAATTGAGATGAAAAGAGCTTTTTTAAGGTGTTCAGAATACCAAATCGTCTCAATTGTGACGATTGTCTCTATTGTGATTTGTGACGATTTTGTGATGGTGCCAGAATCGGCCTGTTTATCTCTGCCCACAAGATCAAAATCTTTTTGATGTTTTCTTAAGATTCGAAAACTCTCTCAAATTCGAACAAAGTGAGAACAAAAAGAGGGTGGCCATACATAGCTTTCTCTTCAACAAATATCTGCAAAAAAGTGGACGACGAAAAATTGATAGCTTTGGTGCAGCAACATAAAATATTATTTAGTGAATCTGGTTCAGTTTATAAGCATCCAGCTTTTAAAAGAGGAGTGTAGGGAAAAATTGGGGGAATTTTCGGAACTTCGGATAAGTCCTATTTAATTTTAAATTAAATTAGACTAAACCAAAGTTCACTAAATACAGGTGAAAATTACAACAAGCGATTGTCGGCATTGAGAAAACACTATAACTGTGAAAAAAGCGTTTGATTGCTTCCTCGGGAAGTGGAGTCATAATTACGCCAATGTGTGCTCTTTGAGCCAAAGGTGTTTTTGCAACCATATATGGCTCCCAGAGCACAAGTCAGATATCATGCATTAATGTTGGAGAAACTGTAGAAATAACTTAAGAATAGGCAATCGCCTCAATTTTTGTTATAGTGCTCACTCTCCCATGTTCAACCATGTCGAACAGTTATTGTTTACAATATATAGGGGGTATAGGCGAATAAATTTGAAATACTTAAATACCTATAACTCCTAAACCACAATATAGCCACAAAAATATCAAATTTTTAAGTTTTAATTAATTTAAGTTTATAATAAATTTTTTATGTTATGAAGTTAAATTGTTATTTTTTATTGTCAGATATGAAATTAGCATTTTGCATTTTACATGTTATAAATTTAAACAAGGGTGATATCTTCGGCCTGGCGGAAGATTAAATACCCTATTGCTAGTATAGACGCGGATCACGCCCACTTCTTGCCAAATAATTTGGTATACGTGGTTTACTTCCAGGATAAATTTTGTCTATTAATTCTCTCGACAAACGTTGAAACTGAGCTTAGTATGTGCATAAATTCATATAATCTATAAAAGGAAGGTGTGGTTCTCATGCGATTTTCAAAACCAATAAATGTGTTATAATACAGAATATTCGTGGCAAATTTCATCATAATGTCTCTACTTGTTCTATTATGTTGACTTCTTTTTTATAACAGCGGTTCTAATAGTCGGACCATATCCACTTTTTGCCAATTAATATAGTATTCGTTCAATTTCAGGATAAAATGCATGTAGGCTATAAAAAGTAGGCGTGGTTCTCATCCATTTTTAATACCAACTTGCTTACAACAGAGATTATTTGTGTCAAATTTCCGTATCCCTTTTCGTTCCCTTGTAATCGTGATTTCAACAGATAGACGAACGGATGGACGGGACTAAATTGACTCAGGAGACTATAGCTGTCTGAGCCATAATGTATATACCTTCTTTACTTGCCACACCTCCTTTAATGCGTTACAAACGGAGGAACATACTTAATATACCCTAAACCCTTCGAGCGTAGGGTATAAAAAGGGTTGCAACATATGAATGCCTCTCTATGAGCAAGACACTTAAAGAAAATAATATTTAAAAATGCATTCCTAAAAATATGTTTTAACTTATAAAATAGTGATTGACAGTCGCTCTTCGGCACCAATGATAAGAAATGGCTTTTCTAAATAGGAACAAATTATCCGAACAAATTTAACAATAAATTATAAATGGGGCGAGTCATTAGTTGTATAAAAAAAAATACTTTCATTCACATTTTTTATACCCTGAGGTAGTCATATCTTACACGGTTACTGTTTGTTGGACGAACACGTCAACGCACTTTATTAACTCTTCAATGAATGGTAGTGAATAGCATATTAATGGTAATAATTGTCAAAAATGATTGAAGTAATACAAATACGGTGCTGTAAAAAACCTGTGAAATTTATATGATTGCCTCTGTTGAATGCCCATTGGAATTCGAAAAAATAATGTATTTATTTATAATTTATAATAATTTTTTATATTTTTTTTATCATATTTAAGTTAAAAAATACAAAACAATTTTTAATATAACATAATAATGCGTCCACATTCAACAGATTTACGTAAGTTTAGACTTTAGAGCGAGGTGGGTTAGAGCGAAATCCGACATAAACCCAGGTTTGTTCCATTGAAATTATTGTGAATTTTCGATAAATCCAACAAAATTCTTGGTTTCACAACCTTGATTCGAAGTTCGAATAAAAGTATCATATACAATTGTTTCTTTCTATCTCTAGTGTGGTAGAGGGAGGTAAATATTGACGAAAATTATGTCAAAAAAATAAAATTTTAAATAGATGTGAACAACGAAATAAGGGAAATATATTTTCAAATAAATATAGATAAATTAACAAATAAATAAGGAAGCAATAGATTTCAATGGATTCCTGGGTTATAGTATGTGAACACTCGATCAGCTGATCGATGTTCAAAAGCCCAAATCCAGGTTTTTTATGTGAACAGGCTATAATCATCACAGAATACCCACAAATCTCCACTTTCGAACAAAGTTTAAATAAAATTGGCAGCATTAACAGAAAATCGTTTCGAAGTGCGAAACGTGCGTCTAATCAAACCTTATCTCTTTATCACTCTTCAAAAGCTTATATTTGTGCAATTTTGCAGACGTTTTCCGTTCTGCAATCGTGTGAAACAGCTATATAATTATTTTATGCAATATGTTATCAGAAATTTTTAATCAAATGACCTTCATTAATAAGAGGATTTAGATCAATTGCTTTAGTTCGATAGTTTTAGATTACATGAATAGCGGGATGTTCATTCGTCGGGTCTTTTATAATTGTTCGTTACCTCACCTAACCCGCACGTTATTTCTGAAGGGAATCTCACCTAATTGGCAACGTACTTTCACTGTGGGGCTCACGCAACGTTCCGAGTAAGTGCGATTTTTAATACTTTGCTTCAATCAAAATATTGCGTTGTTTCAGAGTTAATGTGACTTTCATTCGAAGTAATGGTGAAAAAATCGAAACGAAAGGCAAAGTGGGTGACACATTACTGGACGTTGTTGTAAACAATAGTATCGATTTGGATGGCTTTGGTGCCTGTGAAGGCACGCTGACATGCTCCACATGCCACCTCATCTTCAAAGCTGATGATTATGAGAAGCTGCCAAATAAACCTGGTGAGGAAGAACTTGACATGCTTGATTTAGCTTATGACCTCACTGACACTTCCCGACTTGGTTGCCAAATTACTCTGACGAAAGAGATGGATGGCCTGGAAGTTACTGTCCCAGCGACAATTAATGATGCTCGGGCCATATAGCACAACTCTTGGGTGGGAAATTAATACCAGTGCTAAGTAGATACAAATTTTAGGGTATCTCGAATATTGTAATATCGTTCATTTATTCTTCATTGGATTAGAAACGTCTGGATATGTCCATTCAAGGTGCTTAAGAGAAAAGAGATTTCCAAGTGTAGTCAAAAAGAAATAAAAAAGTAAAGATTACAAAGTTGGGCCAGATGACATCCGGCGGAAGCATGTATTCACTTGTAAAAAAATGTAGATTGAACAAATTGAATTAAGTACTAATTAGGGTAAACAATTAAGATAAGTACCAATTATTTCATACGATTATAATGCGATCAAAATAGTGATAACATTACGTATAGTTCAATTTGAAGTTTAAGAATTCAGAAGAGGAAAGGTAAATCAAATCGTTTACATTTCCCAAACAGTAGTAAAGCTCGCACGTTACCATCAAATATCGCTCGAGTGAAATTTACGTAAAGTTTTGTGCGGTGTTGGGGAATAGGAATAAGGTAGTGCATATGTTAGGCATATAGTTATCGGTGGCATAGGTATGGATTTATATAGGAATGCATGTGATTTTATACTTGCAATTATAAAAGCAGAAAAAATGGTTCCATTCAATTGTTTTATTTTTAAAATTTACTAACACTGACACATTAAAAGATTCTTGGTATACACAGAAGAGTGTCTATACTCCGGTTCAGAATCAGTTCATAATAAGAAAATAACGAAGTCCTTAGTAATTATTAAGAATAAGGTTTGTTCTTATTCATCATCTGCTGCATGTTTATCCAAACACAGTTACAGGAGCGATATTATATTATATTGGTTAGAATTAAAATTTATAACAACTGCAACAGTTTCACATCGGTTGTTTGACACTACTAGTAATAAGTTGTTTTCTGTACTTTCTGATCGGTTTTTGTTCATTTCGTGCGGCAAATTCTATTTCAACATCTATTTGCGAGTTCATCGCTTCAGATTTTATATTCGAGTTCGTCATGTAAGGATAATAAAGACTACTCCTAAAAAAAGACATGATCCACGCACCGCTAAGTCATGGTCATGGTCATGGTTTGGTCAGAATTGCGAGAGAAAAGTGCTCCCTCCGTCTCTATAAGGATGCTTAGTGTTAAAAATGGGCTCAGCCTGGCATATGCCTCGCCCAGTTATTAAGGTCGATGGAAGTTTATCGCTGTTTATTATCTTTTCAGTTTACAGAGTAAACCTGAAAATAAAATTGCGGTTTGAAATTTCCTCTAAAAGTGGGAGTATACCACACACTGCTTATCACAATGAGCTTATTGCAAGCACACAAGCTTCCCACAAACGGAATTTATATTTCTTACTTTTTTCTATTTCCTACAATCATTCCTAGTCTTAGAATTAAGTTCATCTTAATTCTGCAGCCTAAAATTATGCAATACTGCTATCGTTTATCGACTACTGTTTAAACAGAGTCTGAGTAGAGGCATCGCGCAAAACAGAAGTACGCTGTGGCCCACGCAGGTGCGAATTATTTATAAATCGCTGGTACTGGTGGCACCCATATATCATGAAAGACAACTAGGGTACATCTTGAAAGAGACGGGTACATTTGCGTATATCAAGTGTCAGTGCATATAGCTATTAAAATTGGCGATCATATAATATAGTTATGTAATGAAAGATTATATAACAAAAGATTCTAAAGTAGGAAGAAGTATCACTTTGAACACGTTATTAAAATAGGCTTTAATGGGTGTTAGTTGAAGGAAGAAAATATTGTTTTGCTTGATGATTTATTTTTTGAATAATGACACAGTGTGGGTGATTTCAAAGTTGGCGCAAATAGATTACCTTATTATTAACAATATTAATATAATGTTCACCTATTTTGGAGGTAAGGCCCGAAATTGGACTAGACTTGGATCAATTACAAGGAAAATCTTGCGTGTGAAACTCATTGTTCATTACGACTATTAACTGGGTTTCATTCAAAATTGTATATATTCTTTGAGGAAAAATGCTCCCTTGGCATAATCAGTTATAATAAAAAGTAGGAGGTATACTCGTATTGATATTGCAAATGTTATTGCAAACCGAAATACAAAATATTAATCCTATACGGCTAGCCTTTACTGAGTAAGAAAGTCTACTAATTAAATGGCTTCTTCGGCAAAACTGATTACAAGTAAAGATGTAGCAGGTTTTACTCTCAACTATATTTTATGGGACACCGATTTTCACGTATGGAGGAATAACGTTATGAACTTCACAAAATTACAAATATTCAATTCTATTTTCGTTTGGATTTTCGATCCTAGACTGGATTTTTTCGAATTTACTTTGGATATTTTAGACATCCGACGGACACAAAGACATTTATATTATATTTAATAATCATTTAAACTTCTTCCCCCTGAGAGATTTCCTAATTATGAGTCTGTCTGCGGCGCGGGTGAGATGCGTTTCCAGCTAGGTAATTGTACCGTCGGCATATTTTGCTGGCGATAGTCCGAATTGCCCTCCTGATGAAGTGGTGCGGCTAATTGAATATAGGAAGAGCACCTATATTCTTGGATGTGACTCGAAAACCCACCACACGATATGGGTGGGTGAAATAGATGTATTAGATTTAACAATCATTTCTGATGTATAATAAAATGTCATCAGCAACTGGTTTCTCCCAGATGAACCGTCTATGTCTGATCACTGACATATTCGATTAGATCTTGGAGACCGATGGGTGGGATGGAATATCATCCAATATTAACCGTAAAAAAGACCAGCTTCAGTGAATACAGAAGACAGTTGGACCACCTAGCCGTTGATAACATCCCGTACAGAATTGATACCGTTAAATGATTAGAACATGGAATAGAAGTCGTTCCACACTCTATCATTTCAGCCTTTCAACACAACTGCCCAATTGAGGTCAGGAATCTGAATAGACAAACTGTGGGCGAAGGAACACCTAAAAAGCTTAGGATGAAAGTTGGGAAACTGTTCAATAGGGCCAAACACAATAACAATTGTTAAACGTATTGAACAGCTCTACTTGAATATAACAAAGAACTTAAGAGAGTTCAGAGCTTCTGATTAGTACGCACTTCAATAACTCAGTAATCCAGAATTGTCATGGGACTGTTGACGTCTCATATTCTGGGAGGAGTATAGAATAACCCTTCAGAGAGAACTGGATAATACGGAAGGAAATTTGTGGCATAGATGCAATTAGGTGGGCACTATCATTTTTCTGGCCGTCTTAATCGCCAGATGAAGATTTCTCCAGTGCTGCTGCAATGTCAAAACTAGATCCAATCATATTACAAATTTATAGCTGTAGCCTAGCTCTAGGATATATACCATTAGCTTTTTAGTTTGTTTCTACCTATACTAGGCGGAAGAGATAGACTAAACCCGAAGTCCTTCTGGCCTATCAGTCTAATGTCCTTCCTATTAAAGGGAAGAAAAATATCGAATATTGGAAGGGAAGAGGATAATTGCCAGATTCATGATATGAAATTCCGCAATTTAAGCCTCTAGCAGATGAGCAGCATGCGTACACCAAAGCTCAACGATCTGGTGACAAAAATAGAAGACTATCTTTTCTGGAGAAGTTTGTATAATCGCGTTCCTGGATATAGAGGCCCCTAACAATACGTCATTTGTATTTGTATTTGTATTCACTCATAGGGCTCTCAGTAATTTTGATATGGCTCCAACTGTGATTAAATAGATCATGAATATGAATCAGAGTGATTAAGTTCAGTATTGACAACATGACTAACCGCGACTACAGTTGGGGGTCCACAGGACGGTATTCTTTCCCGATTACTGTGGTCATGGTGGTGGACGATCTGCTGTCTAACTTGACTGCACTAGGAATTCAAAATGTTGGATATGCTGACGATGTCGCAGTCATCGTCAAGGGAAAGTTCATGTCAACAAAAGACAACAATAGCAGTACTATACCTATCAGCAGACACATGTGCCCGTGCCCAAAGTGTGAAGCTCGACAATTATTATTTAAATAAAACAAGAAATCTACGTAACAATATAATGTCGTTACATTGGTTTGTTATAAAAATTCTTATTTAGCAATAGGTTTTGTGAGCCTTAATAAAATTTATATATGTACATACATAATTATTTTAAATGTTAAATTCGATGACATGCACTACATAAAATTCTCCATATTTCCTGTTAAACCCTTTTAGGCTTGAAATTTCTGAATCATAGATGTAAAAATCTGAAGTACATTTGATTATTTCTAAATTTATTTCGAAAATTCTGAAATATATTTGCACTTTTTTGAGTGTCCATATCGTGGTTATGAAGTTAATTTGAAAAATTCAATTAATTCAATTAATGATTTCAGTTAAAGCCCATTCATAAAAATCTGAAGTCCAGTTGAGAATTCTAAAACCCGTTCGCAAAATATTCTGAAGCCCAATTGGGTTTTATGACGACCATTTGTATAAATCTGATGTCGTTTGCTATGATGAAGTCCAATTAATGAGAAAAACTGGAGTCCTATTGACTCCAGTCCTATCTGAAATCCAACTGGAAATTCTGAAGCTGAATTGAAAAAATCTCAAATATAGCTGAAAGATTCTAAAGTATATGTGTATATGATTCCGTTCCGAAGCGAACTACTTCTACTTCGTACAAGGAAGTGATAAAATTGCTTCGAACCATTTAATAATTAATAAAAAATCTCTCCTCCCAGGAAAATTTCAAAAAACAATCATCCATACTGTGCTGGGTTATTAGTCTTGCTCACCGTTTTTAATCTGTTCGATTTCAAAAATCATTGGGTTTCCTGGTAAGACCCAGTTATTACTTCCAATTATTTTAAACTTTTATCAGTGTACATAATATCACAGTAATGTTTCTAGAGAGTGGTTTACGTATTCAAAAAATAAATGGAAGGATAAATACAGGTTCTCCTAAAAGTTACTTACACTCGCATTATTGCCTTAACCAAAATGCTGCTCCGATAAATATTAGCAGGTGTCCTAGTTTTATCTATTTTAATAGCCCGTCTTTTATTTCCTACTTCCAAAACTCTCTAAACTAATAACTCCATACGGATAAGTCTATGATTTTGTAAAAATATTTTTTTCCTTAGAAATAAGCCTTCTATTTTTCGTCATAATGTCTTCAATATATTTGGTGTAGCCTATTTTAATTTTTATTCCTTTTACATAATAATTTTTCTCAACCCCGTCAAAGTTCGTTTACCGATGAGCCCGTCATTCGACCTGAATTTATTACCGCGCAGAAATTTCTTAAAGTTTTCTCAGGAAACAGGTGGTAATCGGGGGGAACTAAATCTGGGGAATAAGGTGAGTATAAAAACAGTTCGTAGACCGGTTGATTAAATTTGTCACGTAAATTATCCCGATGGAACACTTTTGACTTCACTAAATACGACCGTATATGCTTCAAATCAATATCAAATCATTCCAAAAGCTCTGAATAATAACGTACCGGCGATGTTTTAGTCGTTTGAAAGTAATCGAAATGAATATTACCTCGAGTGTCATAAAAAATTTCTGTATTCTAATACCCTGCTGGTCAACGGACCAACCTGCCTTCTTTGATGCAGGCGCACCTGGAGAAATACATCCTGTATTGATCGTCCTTTTATCTTTGGTGAGATATAATGGATTCATGTCGTCTTTCGTTGCCAAATATTTCATTGAAATAGTCATGACTGGAATTCACAGCTTCTTCATCCACACACAATGTGATGTGGTCACTCATAGTTTGTTCACATAAAAATATAAGCCTGGGTTTGGGTTTTCGATCATCGATCAGTTGGTCGAGAGTTCACACGCAATAACTTAGTTAACTCTCTCAACATGCGCAACTTTTTAATTAATTATCACTCACGTAAAAAAAGAACACACACCGGTCTCCCAATGGGTGTACCTGACGCCTGCAGCGTCTCATTTAAAGTTATTGCGCGACAGTTTCAAAGTCAGTGATTTATCTAGCTGCCCCGTATTTCATCGGCATATTTCACAAACTGGAATTGTATTAAAATCATATGAGTCTATATTTCGTCCTATTAAATTTTCCCAGAATTGCTCGAATAAGATCATTTTCAATTTATTATGAATTAATTCGGTTTGATACAAACCCATTTGCTTGTGCTTTATAGAAAATAAACATTTAATTGGAATTTATTATTATTACAACAATAATTTAGTATATACAATTAACTTAAAGATTATCTAAAGAAGATTTCACTTAGGCCCTAGTTTTAAATTCTCTTAAATTATAGCAAATCGTTGTTGTTGTTGTTGTTGAATTGTAGCGTCCATAGGTATATTTTACATTTTTAAAAAAGAATTTCGGCTTAAAGAACGAAGTGGAATGGAATGAAATTGAGCGAAATAATTGTTGGCTTTCGCATGAAACGGATGCAGAAACAGTAGAGGGACGATTGAGAGCATGTGCATGTCATAGGGTGTTTCACAGGAATTATTAATGATTTGGTATTATTTTATGGATGGTATGATTTTCTAACTACGATTCGCTTCAATTTACGTACGTGATGGGTGCACCCTTTTTGTCGAAGTGACGTACGCGTACGAATAGAAAGGCAGCAACGAGTGATGCCACAGCGAGCACCAATAGCAACATGACCAGTCCGCCAACAAAGCTTGGCACTGACATGCAAATAGTTTCGGGATCAACCGAACGTGCCGATTGGATAACGACGGTTTCATTATTAGCATTGCTATTAAGTGCAAAATTAACATCGCCTGGTGCAACGACTTGAATTGTTCGACTTGTATTTACATCCGTCACTTCTTGCGTGTCGCGCTTAAAAAGTCGTGGCCTGATTTCTATATCAAATATATCTCGCCGCTTCCTCAAACCTCTTAAATCATCAATGTTTTCCACTGAACGGGGACGGCCGCCAAGTGAGACTAAATTGCCTCCTTCAATATTCTCTTCTTTCCTTTTCACGGTGCTGTATTGTCCGGATTGGCCTGGCAATGGTGGAGGTGGAAGATGCAAATCGTCAGATCTTTGGGGAGGAGGCTGCGAGCTGGGTGAGCCAGTGTCTGCATTATTAATTGAAGAGGTTTGCGCTTGTGGGGAGGGAACTACATCGAGTTGATTCTCTGAATAATCAGCACTCGTGTCACCATTGGGATGTCTCGGATCGGGATATGCAGCTGGTGGCAAATTATTGAAATCATTTCGATCATATGATTCAGATGGTCCATATTCTGAAGAAAGGCCGTTACCTCCGATTTGTGGTACGCTGTATTCAACTCCAGGCAACCCTAAGCCGCACTTCGGTTCGGGGCAGTTATAGCGACAGACCTGGATGACGCATTGGAAATGCACATTCATCGAATCGGGGAATTTGAAGGCTTGGAAATATGCAAAACTAACTACGGATGCAGAGGGTCCAAAGTTTTTAATTTTTTGGAATTTGCTCATTATTTTCGGACGTACAACGCAACCATTCTGATCAACCAATTGAATTGGAGCCCGTTTACCATCATGAGCTACACAATTACGTACTAGCATATCAAATTTATTCTCATCATCCTTAATGGCAAGAACCATGGTCATAGTTTGACCAATTTTCACAATGCCAGACACCTCAGAAGCCCATGGTCCTTTACCAACTTGAATCTGCATCCAACACTGTAGATTATCTCCCAAAAAGTTTGCCGTAACCGCGTGCAACATATCCACTTGGAATGGACGGAATGTAACAGCTTTCTCATAGAAATCATACCATGTGCAACGTAGTTTTCGAGCCTGATCCCAGACTTCCTGCACATACGGATCGTACTGTATAATGATCGTATTCTCGACGTAACTACCGGATGGTGTTGGTGCCCCAAAACCACCGGCGTTATGATTTGCTGAACTGCTCATACCGCAACTATTTAGGAATATTTCAAACGTTGCACTTAAATGACCAGTACCCGGTTTCAAGTGTACACAATGTGAGTCACTGTAAAATCCTTTGGAGAAAATCATTCCATAAAATGGTCGATCGAATTCAATGTTAACGCGCATATGTGTCTTCTCGCATTGCACTTGCAGATGCTTAATCTGCGGGCTGTCGTTGGTTGCCACCAGAGGCCAAGCATCCTCAGATATTTCCTGATTTGTACCGGATCCTAGAGGTCGTTGCGGTGAACCGTAAATTGAGGGTGATGACTGCGATCCATATACCGATCTATGTTCAAGCGGCAGAGCCGCTGAGTCAACGTCGCCGAAAACACTCTGTTACGAAAAAAAATAAAAAAATAATAAAAGGGATGATAATTATTAAAAAATTATTTTTTTCATATTATTAAATTCGCATTAAATCTAAGAAGGTATCACTAAAACATTTACTAAAAGTCGTTAATGTATATACGTGTGTGTGTATGTGATAATTATATTCATAAATTATACATAAATATACATAAATATACAAAAAAAGATACATAAATTTATGTATCTGAAATTTATTCCAAATTCAAATTATTGTTGTCTTTCATGCACTGACGCATTAGCGCAGTGATAAACGTATCCGTTAAATATTACTTTATTGCTTGATTGTAGTGTTTCGTGGTGGAGTGCGCTGGTACCACTTGGGAGTGGTCATGTGGATCGATCGCTCTGATTGTGCGATGAAGAGATACACACATACATACATGCACCCAGCATTCATACATGCAAAAAGAAAGTCCAAATCAGCTACAAATCAGAGCATAACTGGATATTTTATTCGCCTTAGCCGACCAAAAGCAACATAATTTCTCTGTCTGCAGTTTATGGCAAAATAAGTTGCGATGACTCGTGATAATTTTTTAAGATCGTGGATTTATTTCAATAATAACAAAATAATCATATATTATCGTGATGTGCTTATCGTATAAATCAATTTTACAAAATTCGACTGAAAATTGCTAAAGGATTTTTCAATTGTTAATTTATCACAAAAAACGTCCTTGAGAATTTATTTTTAATAATTTTTCTTAAAAAGGACGCCAAACTAAAGGTGGTGGATATAGTAATAATGAGATTACTCTAAATCTTGCTTAATCTCTCATAGGGATTAATTCATGGTGGTTTTCTTTTTAATTGATTGAAACGGAAAACACAGTTTTAGCTTAATTTTTGTTTGTTTATTCAGGCCTTAAGGAAAAAAACAATTTAGAATTCCTCTCACTTTATAGTTGATTTAAATTTAACGGTTACAATAACGATCATTGGCGAAAATCTCTGAACGTAAATGTATCTCCTAATATTTCTCTTTTTCATCAAAAATTTCATAATTCTTTTATGTAATTCTTCGGGATAATCCCAACTAAATTTACAAGATTTTTAGACATTTCATCACTTACAGATTAGTTCCCTCAACGATATAACGGACCGTAACGTAATTCATTTCGTTAAATTATAAGAAAAATTTTTATAATTTTTTAAAATAATTTTTCAATTAAAATACTAAACAATTTAATATAAACCCAAATTTATTTAATTTTTGCTATTTAAAAATTTATTGTACTTACTTTTATATATAATATCAGGCAGAGTAAGATCGTGTTTGTGGCATACCGTTGGTGCTGTCCCATTTTCTCACTTTGCGCCTTCAAAACCTTAATCCTAGCTTTCAAAAATTTTATATAAGATCCTGCAGCACTTCCTCATGAACCCCTGCCAGGATTAAAAATAGTTGTTGAAGATTAAATTATTTCTTTGGCGTCTGCAAAAGAAGAGTTTAATTTGAGGTCTTAAATAGCTGCAATTTAATTTAATCTGTCTAAAAAATTGTCCAATTAAATTTGTCGAAAAATTATTTTCAAAGAGTTGAAATAAAGCCGTAATAAATTATCTGATAAATGTTTAAAATAATTTTTTATTTATTTTTATGTCGCTTTGAATTTTGGATTACATTGAAATTTAAGAAATGCCAAAATTGCATTTTAGCCAAAAAAAATTAAGCACATAAATTAATTTGTAAATTAATTTTTAATTTTGCGCTATTATAATTTAAACTAAACAAATTTTCTAAAAAAAATGTTTGTTGAAAAATATTTAATGTAGAATAAATACTTACAACAGTCTGAAATGAATTGAAGAATTGAGAAGATAATTTAAGATTAAATATTGTGTTAATGTCAGTAACACGTTTTTTTACAATTTCATTCTTCTTACTTTAATTCAATTTGGAGACCAATTTCTGCAAAATTCTTAAAAATTTTTTCGTAAAAGGATCATTTCCTTTTATATGATATTTTTTATAAGATTTAAGATTTTATATATTTTATAATTGAGTTCGAATTTACGTAAGAGAAGTGCAAATTGATTTATAAATTTCTTAAATAAATAAACTGTCTGACCGACCGAAACTACCGAAAATACAAGGCGCATCAAATGAGTGGGATCATTTGTCGCTGCGTCGACCGATCCTGTCCTGAGAGTAAGAGATAAATATTTGAAACTGTCAATTTCTAAAAAAAATATTTGTAGTTTGCGCTTTCCAGTGCAATGAAGTGCAGTCTTGATTAGTAAGTGTGCCACCAATATCCACTAAAGCAACCACAAACCGGGTGTGGAAAGAGAGAAACAAGCGGAGAGCAAATTGTTGTTCGTTATGCTTAACGAAGCAAGAAGTCGCATCGCATGACGGATCGAAAGAAGTGGTAATTTCACTTGCGGTCGTCCCGTTCATTTATTGCAACGGTCTTGGACGGCTCCAATTCGCGTAGGGGTAACGAGATAGTTATTCAAACGGCCAAAAACAAGGAACCACTTTCTATTTTCACTTAACCGTGATTGCGAAAATTCCAGAAATAGATATGCTTACTCTTCCGGCGGCCAGATTGACGCGAGCGACTTTATTTCAAATTGAATATTGAATACGTTTTCACCGGCTCCAACGACTGGTACCGCCGTGTTCGACATGTACTCAACTAGATCTTCAGAGGAGAGCAAAAAGAAAAAGGCACCCAGCAAGCATTTTTCGTCTGGCGTGTAAGCGAGCTATTGATGGTATCTTTAAAGCAGTGAAGCGATTTGGAAAGTGAAGCGACTGCTTTTTCAACGTTGCAACGTTATTAATGAATAGTAAATTAATGATTACGTTTCACTACCAACTACTGCTGATTTTTTACATGTACGAATGCATAGTTCAAAGCATTGTATGAACACATACAAACAAGCACACATACACATATGTGGAATTAATACGAATATTACTACAATTCTCTTTGTAAATCATAAGGTAAGAAATTTTTCGCCACCGACTGTAATCGTGTATATGAAGCAGTGACGTGGTTAGGGATCTTTCCGTAAGGTGTAATTGATTAATTGATTTGATTCATTAATTAATTAAATTATCCTTTTAAAAGCTTATATTAATTTACAAGAGGAAATCTTGTACTTCTAGAAGAACTAATACTCATTAACACTGATGAATCGATATTGTATGATTACTAATTAATATGAACACTTATTAATTCAAATTATGCTGAATGTATCCGCAAATGACCGTGGAGGGTGGTTGAGGTTCTTCCTTTACTTATACGCTGAACTATTTTCTAAAAAACTACATATGCATTTTTCCTTCTACCTCACAAAGCGTTTAATTGCGCTAACTGATTTTTTAAGAGTATTATTTCTTTAGCTAAGCAAATATTCAAAACTCAATAGGTACAAACACAAACGTGTAGAAATTTTACTCATTGTCTATATTAGCCAAATTATTGGTCTAATTAGTAGAAGCAGTAAGTTGTGATATCTTACAAAACGCTTTCAAAGTCGTTTAATCACTAAAGCAGCGGCATTAAATCACAACCATAATGAAGGGGAAGTAACGAAAGATGATTGAAATACTTTCTGCCGAACTTCTGTCGAAAGTAAATTTCAAATTGTGCAATTACTCAAATTGCAGGCAGTTTTCATTAAAATAGTTTACGCCTCAGTAAGAATTCACATATAATAATATAATAATAATCAGTATATAATTGTAATTAATAATTTTATTTGGCTCCAAAATTAAAAATTCACCAAGTTTTAATAATTCTGAAATTTAATATTTAAGGGAAGAAAATGGTTTTTAAAGTTTATGCAGAAGAGGAAAACTTGATTGGGCATTCTTGAATAATCTTTTATAATTAAATTAAAAAAACAAATTTAACACCCGTAGTGGTGAAAAACGTCAGGATGTGAAATTAAAACTCTGTAAATGAGGTTTAAAAGTTTTGTTGAAAAACGGTAATAATTTCCGGGGATTTACGTGGAGTTCTGGTTCGCGCGAAACCGCGCTCAAGAGCTGATTTATAAATTACCCGACCAACAAAATATCAATATAATCGATTTTCAAAAAAGTATCGTGTATTAAATATTCTATTTTGAATTCATCTTTTATACGAATACTTTCAATAATAATGGTCTTGATAGAACTTCTGCAATAGTAGTTTTCGTTCGAAAGATTTAACGGCAAAAGACCGTTTTATTTATCTGCCCCTATCCTCTCCACCCCATTAATTGTAAATTATTGTAAATTATTGTAATAATTGTAAATTATTGTAATAATTGTAAATTATTGTAATATTCCACTCAAAAAGCTTTTTAGCTTAAAAAACCGAGGTTTTCAAAGCTTTGAATAAAAGCGGTTTTAACGATATGCGATTATCGTAATCAACGATAATTAGACAAAATAACGGTATGCGTCAAAATAATTACAACGCTCCTTTTGATAAATTAATAATCAGGGTTTCAGTTAATTAATATCAGGGTTAAATATTTTGAATTACGAGTAAAATGTTGCAAATTTTTTAGGGATCGTTTCTGTTTCGAGCCTTTCCGCTGAGTTCCTTTTTTTGATTTAGAAGGGATTCATAAAATCAATTTCATTAGGCGTGCAATTTAAGACATTTTCGAAAACACTCTTTGAAGAAAATGGCAGTGATATTGCTGCTGAGTTGCTGAGTAGCCGGTTGTGTTCGATACATTGTATCTCTGATAAAACAAAACGAACGACACGGACTCAAACAAAAAATTCAAATACAATAATTAGAAATGCCAAAGCAAAGGAAATATGAATAAAAAAATATCATGATAAAGAAAGTGATGGAATTAAATATGTTCATACTTCACAACTTGATTTTTATTTGTAAATCGCTTCAAAATATCAAACCGTTTGCTCGTGTTTTTAAAGCGCTTTTGAAGAAACGGAAGAATTTAATAAAACAGATAAATTACGGTTTATTTTATGAAGAAATTATACACGTTTGTTGTATTAAATTTGCGCGTGTGTGTAAATGTATATAAATATTTTATGTATGCATGGGATCGTGTTTACATTTGCACAAACGACATACGTGCACACATAAACATATTTAAATTAACACAGATATAATCTGAGTCAACTATTACTCAAACCAATTAAACGGGACTTTCTCTTACGAGCTATTTTCGCTAATAGTCATTCCTGTTAAAGTAAAACTAACAAGTCTAAACTATTAGGCAGCTTATGTGGATCTGCTATATCGTAGATTAGTTCATTTCACTTTGGCGGGAGATACCAAGACGGTTTCCAGGGATAAGAGAGTCTTGTCTTGTGCTCTACTGCCAGATTCGGAAGGGGCTCAGGGTCTTATTACACAAAGCGAAACGAAAAATCGGATTTTCCGTAATTTTGTTTTGTTTTGACAGATTGTTGATAAACAGTAGTCTTTCAAATTCAGGAAACGTCAAAGTCAGCATCGCAACCTTTCCATTCGTTTCGGTTTGCGTAATAAGACCCTTGTTTGGGAAATATCGGAAATGTGAAAAAACGAGAGTATTTTCGTGAAATCGAGAATATTTTTATTGGAAAAGATAAAGATATATCCGTGATTCATGTCATAACTGGTTTGATTCATGAAAATGGTTAATTAGATTAAATTTTATCTTTCAAAAATATTAAACTCATGGAAGCGAAATTACTTAGCAGTTCCTGTATTCGACTCCTTTTGTCTTGCCAGCTCGGTTTTACAATTTTTTTGGGATAACACAAACTTTTCAAAAACATAAAATATTTTTTTTTCAAACTGTCAAGGAATTAAAAACAATGAGCATTGATTTGAAAACAAAAGGCATTGGTGTGATCTCTCGTTAAAAATTGCTTAAATAAAAAAAGGAAAATAAGTTTTTTATTGCTATTGCTTATTTGGAATGAAAGTGAAATAATATATTCAAGCCATTTTCCACCGTTAGATATGAATTTTTCTCAAAATTCGAACAGCATTTGGGGTCGAAGTAAGAATAGAAACAATTTTAGATTCCTCAAGATCAGTTAAGTGCTTCTTGGCCAGATCATACCAACATTGAACATTGAGTGAAACAATTGGTAGTCGATAGGAGAAGTATTTGGTGAAAACGGCAGGTGTGGTAGGACATTTTGAATACTTTGTTGAATCTCTCGAAAGCTGTCAGAAGAACGTTGAAGAATTAGATAAACAGAAATTAGATGAATAGCAGCGATTACCTTGAACGGCCTTGAATCAATATATTGAAGAAATGAAGAGAAGAATAAATAACAAATTATATAAAAAGAACAATTGTATCGTAAATAGGAAATTATATAAAAAATGTTAAAATAGAAAACAGAACCAATACCAAATTTGATTTTTTTCTACGAAGTCTTTTTCTGACTCATTCAAAAATCATAACTAAGACGACTTCGCTACTTTCGTATAAAAAAAGAGAGAAATTTTTTATTGTAAGACTTAAATTTGATTTTGAAATTTCCTGAATGGGCAAATTTATTATGACGCTAAAAAACAACTATAATTTCACAAGAGCCCTGAGCTCCGTAGTGAGCGTAGAAAAAGCGACGGAATCGAGGAAACCTAGTATTTGCTCTATAAACCACTAATGGGTACCGCTGAAAAACAACGAAAACCAGTTTCATGAACTAAAATACTCGTAGTAAAAGCATTACAAGGTTTAATTAAATTCCCTTACTTATGCATGTGTAAAAACATTTTTTCCAGGAATAAGCGATAGTGTTTCTTCACTTGAACACAAGCCCCCTCCCTCCCCACCACAACGTCGACGTATCACCGTGTTTCGCAATCCGTCAGTCAGTCGATCTGTTGAAAAGCCCAAACTTAAATGTGTGTTACCATGTATACGTATCGGTTTGGTGTATCGGTGTGAGACAACTTCTTATAATGCTGCGCTGGCGCAAGTGAAAGTTTTTGGTTTTTGTTTGTGTGAACGATTTAAGATTGGGTTTTTTCATTGTATGCGCGCGGCTTAAAATTCGAGATCTTTTGTATTTATCCACTAAACTGTTTTAATTATTTGCGTTTTTAATTTTTATTTTAATTCTCAATTTTATTTAAAATTTGAAAGTCTTCAAAAATAAGTCCTTTCTAAAACAAATATTTAGTATATATTAAAACTGAGTATTCATTCGTTTATTGGTTTATTTTAGTGATAAAATATTTAGAAACGAAATTGTTCAGTCTGAAGAGAAAAGAGCTCAGAGAAAACAGTTTATATTGTTACGATTTAACGAAGTCTGTTGTAGCGGTTTTAATTTTAAATACAAGTGAAACACATTTTTGAGGTGAAATAAAACAGGATGAATTTGCTGCTGGGACCAGGTAAAAAACTAAATTGCATAGAAGGGAAGATTCTTTTTCACCACGATGTAGACGTGGTGAGAAATATGTTTTTTCGAGAGAAACTAATGGGGTAAATGATCGAAAGGTGACACGTTAGTGCATTTATCGCCGTTTTTCTTTATCTTTCTAGAGGTTGTTTAAAAGTTTGCCCATAAAGTACAAGAAACGAATTACAGTAATTTGTTTATTGTTATGAATTTGAAATTGTTAATGTTATTTCACATTATTTTTCTTTCAGGAAAAAAACTGATCAACGTTTGTCGAAAACTGTTTTGTAAGCGTTTTAAACACGATGGGATGATCAGGATTCAGACGTTTCTCATAAAACTGTAAACATTTCGCCATGTGTGTGTGGTGTTTTCGACTGTGTTTTGAGCCGTGCCAGGTATCGAACCAGCGACCCGATTTTTTATAAACCAATAGCTTAACTTCTCGGTCGAAGCACACAAATGACATTGATGATGACGTTTTGCTAAGAACGTAAGAAAAAGAGAAAAAGAATGTTTATAGACAAGATTAATCTCAAGTTTCGTTAAATGAACATCCTTACACAGGTCGCTCGTAATGACTAACGCTCAATCGAAGTTCCGGAAATACACCGTAATTAAAACTTTACGACGGTGCAAGAGTAATTTTGACAAACCTACAGAATTCACACGATTTGTTTTTTAATTTAGAAAACGAATTAGCGTAACCGGCTTTCGCAATATAAATTCCCAAATATTCCCGTCAATGTCGATAAAACACTGAAAGATTGCGTGTCTATATCGTATCATATTACAGAAAATTCCAAAAAACCAAAAAGAATTTTTATGTCGCAAATGACTACTATTTAAATAAATAAAAATGGTGATAAATTTTTATTAATTTCTTAAAATGATTTTTAAAAATGGCAAGTATGTAAATATTGAACCAGGTGTTGTCAGGTCTTATAAAGTCCTGAAGTATTAGGAGTGCAAAAAATATTATTGCAAAATGTTACAAAAATAATTGTATATATAAAGATAAGTAGAAAGCGGTAAATGGAAAATTAATTCAAAATTTAAACATTCATAATAAAAACATTAAGGAAGAAAGTGCAGATAAACTGTTTTGATATTTTTGTTTTCTAAAGTAGAAAACGTCGAAAGATTAAAATTATTGATACGGATTCATTTCGAAATTGTTCCGTTCATTAACCAGTTTCAGTTACTTTTACTTTCACCGAATGTGTATTACCCCGAAAATTAAAGAAAAAAACTTATCAACATTTTTCAATGATATAAACAAATTCTCCACCAACGCTAAATATTATTGCCTTCTCGTTTCGACCAAACTAAACCGATCTCCTTTTAATACAAAAAGCTACTGTTTTTTTTATTTCGCCTGCATGAATTAGTGACTCCCTCTTACTGAAAAAACACGAATAAATTAAGATAATATTTTTGGAATTTCATTAAATTAGCTTCTTACTTTCCTTTCTCTTTCATTAAAGAGTGAAGTCGGAATGGCCAACAGATAGAAGAATACGTTTCAGGTTTCAAGAAATGAAAGTAAAACTTAAGGGCTTGCACTTTTTAACCGGCAGCTTGTCAGGGGGAACTGTCGTCTCCTATCGTATAACCACAAACCGGTTATCTGTGTCTTAACAACCATTTCACTCGAGCGTAGTCGTATTGACCCAGTTTCACGTACAACTTCTACAAAGTGGTTGGCCACGATGTGTATGCATTTGTGCCCGTATCGCAGATACTCGAAGACAGCAGCGGTTGGTAGAGTCAGTCTGCCAGTTTAAGCATTGAGTATGATTGTGGAAAACCTGTTATTAAAATAACTGCACAGAGACAAACGTGTCCCGTTGTTCGTATCGTTGATTGTTTTGCCTCGACGCTCGTACTTTGAGCTGATTTCATTATTATTTGCCAACAATTTTAGGCGTTGTCTGCGGGGTGGGAGGAGCGGAGCGGTGCATCGCATTTAAAGAAAGCGTATTTAATTTGTGTTTATTTGCATGAAGTAGTATTAAATTTGGATACATGTTTTTTTCATTTTATTTAATGAAGAACCAAGGGAGCAAAAAATACGCGCTTGAGTCAACTATCTTATGAATATTGAACCACTAGCGTTTCGCCGAAGGTCCCAAAGTCAGAAAACTTAGACACCGATTTCTGAAATTTTCATTTAAGTTTGCTTCTGTTAAATTCGAGGCTGACGTCACAGAAAGACCTGTTTCCTGTTTGAAAATTCGTCTAGGATCTCCTTTCGCACATAATTGTCTCGAGTATTTTACGTAAGGACTTTCGCTATTCATACGGTCCTTAAGAGAGACTTTTTTCAATTAAAAACAATGAAAAATTCACGAAATTCGACTAAATATACGCAAGATATAAAACTTTCTAACTATTATCCATGGTCGGGTTAGTTAATGGAAACATCTTGTAAATTTATTGGGCATTGTCATTTAAGAAAAAGGTTTCGTTCGACAGAGCACACGCTTTGTAGCATGTTTACGAATATGCACGATTATCCAGTTTGTCTTCTGATAACTAATAGTTTGTCTGTTTTTTAATTAAGTAGATAGGATTAAGTTTTATAGCTCATAATTAAGTAATTGAAATGGTAAATAAGGATTTGAATATTGCATAATTAATAATGAACAAACGTATTTATGAATGCATGTTAAAAAGAGCCGTCTATAATTCGTTAAATGAAAAATTGTATCAGAAAAAAAATTATTTTTAATTATCTGTCGTTTAATAAGTTGTAGCCGATTTAGGCGTTAGTTAATTTCTTGAATGTCATTAAATTGGTTTATTTGGAAATTTTGACCATTTGTTAAAACGGTTCAATAATCTTTTGATCTTTAAGATGGAATTAAAAAAATTAAATCCCGCAACTAAAACTTTTATTTCGTTGCACTTTTATTAAATTATCTATTATTTTAATTAAAATTAAAATTTTTATTTTTATTTTTATTTATTTTAATTTAATTAAAAAAAATAAAAAAAATTTCTGATTACCAAAACAGGCTTTAGTATTGTGTGTAAAAGTTTTTTTATTATTGAGTAATTTTAACTAGTGCATAAAAAAGATAACTTCGAGTCAACTAAAACAACTTTTTTGAAAAGAATATCTTGTGCCATCGCATGAAAGGAATTTTAAACCCCATGATGTGAACTTAGTTTCCTCTATCCAAAGCACCGGAAAAATTATATAAAATGTGTCAAATCTTCGTATTATGTCGGTTCACACCCGGTAATTGGATAGTTTCTTTTTAATAGAAATACATGGTTTTATACTTTTAGTGGTTTTTATTTCACTAAGAAGCTTTCGACTGATTGCGAAATATAAATCTTTAAATCACTGTCTCGGCTGGCAATTGTCGCTAATAGCTGGAATCACCAAAATGGTATTTTTAAGTAAAGAAAGTTATTGCTGTGATTAATATTTGAAATATCTTCAACATTTTAGTACTTTTTGGAATATTCCTATACTTTACTATAAACTTAACATTCTTTTAAAAAATATGGCTCTTTTAAAAAATTTACTCTTACGTAAATTTTTGACTGATCTGTCTTCTTCAAGAGAACAATAATTCTCAAAACGTCACTATTCTGATCTATTTTTCGTAATAAATTTGGCGCCAGTTTTATTATATCGCATTCACTATTTGGCAGCTAAACACATTCATAAAGATATATGTGCACAATATGAGCTACATACGCACACACGCGGAGTCACACACACATATACATACACAGACACCATTTACAGCTTTTCTACCGGCAAAGTAACGAATAATTAATTATATAAACGCTCAATATATCGAACGTTGAAAAGAGAAAGACGTACCAGAAAAATATTGCGGTAAAAGTAGCAGTAAAAACAATGCAGCGTCAATTGCACCATAGAGTAAGAAACAACAAGTTATTTCTTACTCTATGATTGCAAACATTGCATCGTCATATGAATGTAGCTCAATAAATACGTCACGGAGAGCATATATAGAGACAACAATAACAATGATAGAAGCGAAAATAATGACTCCTCATAAACGATCAGCCCATTTCATCACTTCAAATGCTATGTGAGAGTGCGCTATGTGCGCGAGTTTCATCACGGAACTGTGATTACCACTTGCAATGAAATGATGCAGCAATATATCGTAGTAGAAAAAACTTGTGCAACAGTATATATCCTTTGTTTAAAACACAATTGTTGTACAAGCGCAGGAACACACACAGACACGCACTGCAACTATTTACACGTATATGCATGCACACAGAAATTGTGCATTGAAACATGAAACAATGCATGCATACACGCAAACATATGTGTATGGTACACTTTAGTATGTGACTTAAGAAATATGGAGCAAATTCGATCAAGTCGTTTCGCAAGAATGAATGACACGCAGAGAAAAACTTCTCCGATTTCAAAATGAATGAAAGCTAAGGCAGCAGTAGTTGTCGAAATGTGTTTGTGGTTTCAACGCAATATTTACTTGGCTTATTTCCGGACTGAAACCTGAAAAGCAGAAGAAAAACGATGTGGACGAAGAAGAAAAAGAAGACGAAGCAAACGAAGACGTCGAATGAAAGCAGAACTACGCGGTCCAACTCAAGTTTACGAAACAAGACGGAAAGTCACTGTGTTTTGCCTTAGTTTCGAATAATTTGTGGCTTTCTTTAATAAGAGAGAGAAAATGTTTCCCCAATCCATGATTGCACGCACACTCACTCACAAGTTGAAAGCAGTCGCTGCGGCGCAGTAGCGGCCAAAAACGATATCAGTCTTAACGTTCGAGATCGAACGAGTATATTCGGAGCGCCTTACATTTATTAAGTCGGTTTGTGTACAATTGCTATCTCCAGATCCGGATCCGGCTACGGCTTAAAATTTCGTTTACATTAATGAATCGACCCGTAGCGTTACTTGTTGCGTTTTTAACGTATTCAGTCAATGCGCCAAGTGCTCACCTGATGATGATAGATAGAACAAATCCAAATTTGATTAAATTAATTATTTCCTTCTCTCTCCTCTCCTTTTCCTTTCCGCCGTCACTCTTACGTTCACACCACTCTCCAATGATTCAACAATAGATTTTAATGGCACAAATGCATTTATAGAAATTTCTGATTTTTATTTTTAAAATGCTTTTGATTTGTTAATCGGTTTAATTGTTTAATTTAATAATAATTTAATTCGCTTTTTTATAATGGATGAACAAAAAAAAAAGAAAGAACCTTCAATATTCAAAACACACAAAAATCATTACTCGATATTTTAATACATTCGATAATATTCGCCCCGATAACACTTTTCGATTTTTAGTTTGTGCAACTGTGTTTTTGTTCTATAGAAGACAAATTATACCGTTGTTTATCTGCACACGAGACGTACGCATCCGTCGCACGCAACGCAACGCACGGACAAAACACCTTAACAAAACCAACGTAAAGACGAAAATGCGGTTCAGCTCAGTCGGCGCGAAGTTTTTATATCGCGTGAAAGTTGTGACCCCTTTATTCGCCTTTCGATCGATCGCACTTTCTTTCTCTAGCTCGTGTGACGGCGTCAAAATCAAGAGGCATCTGCAACAAAAGAAAAAGAAAGAATTTACGTTAGGTGGAACAGAGAGAGAGAGCGAGATAGATAGATAGTTAGAGAGGGAGAAACAGCCACGGATATAATGAGATTATGCTGCCTTGAAAGAGACAATTTTGAAATTGTTTTTATTGTATTTTAAAGCGCATAAACATTATTTTCGCTAAAGTCATAGCCCTTTCGCAATCGCATTAACTAGAGGGGAAATTCGTGTTTTTTATGATTCATCAAAACTATCTATTAGTCGTTGCGTTAGTTATTTAAAATGCGGGCATTTGTGCGCCCAAGTATTAGAGATAATGGTAGGCCGAAATGGGCCAAGGTGGGAAATGACGTGCGTAGAGTAAAGTGAAAGTAATTTAATTAACATTCCATAAGTTCAAGCCGGAACCTTGGTAATATCGTTCGAACCCGCAAATTCTTCGGCATGCATATCAACGCCGTTGAAGAAGCAAATGCCCCTTTTGATTATATTGATTCTCTTTCAACAGTCGTTAGACCATAAGCAACAAATTCGAATTACTCTCATGGCATGACATAGTCTTACAAAACGTTCAATGAAAATAAAAGCTCGTACAAGAATATTAAAATTCAATTAAATTCGTCAAGGTTAAATTTATTAATGAATATTAAATATACTCAAATTTTAATGTTCTTTCGAATAATTTTAATTGAATTTTGAATGTTGGTTGCAGACGTTTGCTTCGTCACAATTACGTGCGTTTGCGTATTATTCCGATTCCGGCCGGGAAAAGGCCGATGTCGTCATTTAAGTAAATTTCGAATTTAATCACTCTAAAAACATTGCTATAAAATTAGTCGAAACCACAAAAAATTTAAACGAAACGAAATATATTAAAAAAACCACAGTTACGTAACGAAAATTACGATGACGATGTTGGTCAGAGGCGTCGTCGGCGACAGTTGAATATCTATGACGAACCCCACATTTAAAATTCTGGGAAGAGCTTTTTAAAATATACAAATTTGTTTTAAACATTAACGAAAAATTATATTAATTGAAAAAATAATGCTGAGAGGGTTTAAATCTCCTTCAAGTAGTTTGAAAGAATTGGTATGATTTGAGGGTTACTTCATCCTCCAACTTACCCCAAATGCGTAACTGTAATTAATAAGAGCGACCCCTGAGCCTCTGCAAAAACTTTTGAATGTAAAACTTCCCAAACCTTTTTTAATATTTTTTATTTTTTATTTTATCGTTTATACAAGCATCCATGGACTGTATGCTGTTTGCACACACTCACTCTAACGGTAACGGGATAACTCACCAAAAAATAACAAAAAAAAACAATCTGAGAAGGTGATATTAAGTGAAAGTGATAGCGGGCTCGTATAAATAATTCCGTGAATATTGTTTGAAGCTGAAACAAAGCAAATACGAGTATTGTCTTCTTATGAGCGATCTACTAGACTTTAACAAGTAGACCATTCGAATGGGTGACGACGGTACAAGTACATGCACCGCTTAGTACGTGGCGTGAAAGTATTGCAATCCATCTCCATCATTTGGACTAATAAGAAAAAAATTTGAATCTAGATGCCCTTTTACATCCTAAACTCATAAATATAAAACAGTTTACGTCATTGTTTTTTTCTTTTGTATAAGCCATGCATAGGATATAACCTCACACCTAAAGTGTAGACCATACAACCTTTCCATTTTAGGCGTTTCGCAAATTGCCCGCAAGACTCGTTAGGTGTTTCCAATATCTCTTTAATATTTATATACCTAGAATAGAAGGCGTAAAAATCAGTTTTTCCTAATGGTTATTTGCTCACTTTATTGTTTGGCTTCTTTAAATACCAAAATTTCAATTATTGAAAAATAATTAGAACTTCACCCGCACTTTTTTTAATTTAATTTTAGATTATGTAGAGTTTAATTATTTCCAACTTTAATTGACAGTTATACTTTGATAAACTATAGCGCACTAGTAGTTCGTATTTTGGCATGCTAGTTGGCAAACAACAAAAATGCGGGCTAGTTTCAAATAGCTAGAGTAAAGAGTTAATCAATAAATTTTGTTTATGAAAATGTTTTTAAAATGATTTTAATTTATGAAAGTTTGTATAAATTGTTACCAAAAGCCTTTTTGTGCGGAGAAGTGTCAAACGAAAATATATTCGAAGTCTAAAAGACTACTACGCACTTTCTTAACATTTGCTAATACATTTTTTACGCAAATATATTTGATTTTGTGAAAATATTTCTTTTTTTTAAATCAAATATGTAAAGCTCTTTTGAATTTCCTATCTCAGATTGGACGTGGTTCATTTAAAGTTAATTTCAAAATTCGATCCGAACTGGATTGAATGTAAAAACGTCTTAAAAATAGTGAGTTGTTTTTGTAAGGATTTGAAAGGTTTTGCTCATAACGACAAAAAAGAATTTATCATTTTAAAATATTATATAATAGTAAAAAGTGTGTATAATGCTATAATAGTGTAATTATGATTAGTATAAATTACAAAATATCCTTTGAAATGTATAAAATACGTAGAATTTTGTTAAAGCTTTTTTTAATTAATTTAAAAAAATTCGGCATAAAAACAAAACCTTTAACTTTGAAAATTATGTACTTACGAATAATTTATCGTCTTTTCTTGTGAAATTATTAAAGTTTAGATAAAATTACTTGCATAACTTGTATAAAAGATGAAAAGGGAGATTGGACGATATTGAACTCCTTAATACATTCTGATATTTTTACTACGCCCTTTTTAAACACACTGCATTTAACTGCACACTTTTCAAAAACTCGACAGAGCAATAGAAGAAAAATAAACTTCCCAAAGATAAATGAAAACATCAAGGAAACACTTTTCGTATCCATTCAATTAGAATGGATTTATAAAGTTCGGACTATATAAAAATTATATAATAATTTAACGCTCCAGAATTGCATTGACTTTACAAATAGAGCGATCTAGACGTAACCTTACTCCTATATACCTAACGCAGAACTCGATTAAAGTGATGGTGAGAGGAGTGATGCCCAGTTTTAAACGACAGCCAATAAATCACTGTTTATCAATAATTTACACAACAGCGGTACGTAGGCGTGGCATGGACCCCGAAATTTCAAAAACGTTTCGCAAGAAGACGTTCAGTATTGGATCGATGGCAACGGTTAGCCCACCCTTTAAAAATAAGAGGAGTTTATCTTTTATTCTCTTCCCAAAATTTGAGTGCTTTAATTTAGAATCTAATTTTGAGCATGTCTCTAAATCTAACTTACCAAAATGTTAAATTCAACTATTATTGTTTCCTACATTTTAACTTATCATTCCCGTGTATGAGACTTGAAGCTTCAATTATGGAATCTGAACCAAACTACCCAAAAATCGAAATAACAATTTGCCACCGCGTATCAAAGATTGATGAATTGTAATTTTAAATTAGATGTATTGATATTCTTACCTTAAAAAGCAATACTATTATAAAGATAAATTCATTCTCCAACATTATTAATGTTAAAAGAATTCAATTAACAATTATGTGTGATATTATAAATTCGTACTCGCATTAATGTTCAAGACTATCACAAATTTATTACTTCCTTTCTCGGAAGGATTAAATTCCTTCTTAAGCTAATCATCTCAGCAAACAACTTTTGCTAAAAATTTCATTTTATCCTAAAATTCGAAATTTCAGTATAAATCTAAAAATATCAGATCTTCGTAGATACCCGTATAAACGTAATTAAATGAAGTCAACAATCGAGAGCACATTTCATTAAATGAAATTTAAATTTTATATTAAATATTTAAGAATTTAGTCAGAATCATCACTATTTGAGAAGAGTTTTTTCCGCAGTGAAGATGAATCTAACGGGTGCCGTGTAAAAGAACACGAATGTGCTTCTACATCATCCAGGCATAGAAAGCTATTGGTTTTATCCAACGGAGTTTGTGAAAATGTGTCGACAGCATTTCTGAAAGTATAATAAAATTTATATAGTATAATCCAGAAGAAGTACAGAAAAATACATACGTGAAACTGGTCTTAGTTAAATCCTTACGAGATCTTAAACCTTGATTTTGATTGAGTGGAGTCGAATTCAAAATTTTGTCAGTTGTAAAAGATGTGGGTGTACTGGTGTGTAATTCGTCGAAAGTATTATCTGTTCTAATTCCGTTACTCGAACACATTTGAATCCTCTCATCATTGCTGGTGGGTGTTAATGATATAATTGGTGTATAAACCCAAGGAGTCTTTCTTCCAATTAACTCTTCGGCATCTTTTGCTTTATTTAAAACCGATTTCGATATTCTAAATGTTGCGAAAAATTGGTCAAAGTACTGAAAAATCATTTTTCTTAAATTGCACAATTTTGAAAACACGACACGACGGGAATAGCGTATAGCTTGTTTCTGAAAATTGAAAATTAATGTAAAATACTAAAAAATGTTTTAAGAAACATTTAGGACTTACGACTTTTTTCAGTACTTCCCAGCGCCTCCGTTGCCGTAGTAGATTTACTAACTTTTTATTATTTAGTAGTTCATCAACTGTTGGCCGTAAATCCGGCTGAGGTGCCATCATTAATTTTATTATTGATTGTAATTCAACCGATCTTTCTGATTATATAAAATAAAATACAACTTTCGAAATATGTACGGAAAAAATATGTAAAAATTTTTACTGTTTATGAAGTTGTCAGGTAACATCCCACTGCGTAGCTGCTGCCAAAGGGGACCGTTGGCGGGTAACTCCAAGCAACATGATAGCTCCAGAATAGCAATGCCTAAACTGAATATGTCTGCCGCTTTTGAAAAATATCCCTGCATCAACTCCGGCGCAATATATCGGGAATCCCCTTCTGTGACTTGAGTGCGATTAGCCTGTAGACACGATATATAAATGTGTATAAAAATGATTTTTATAAATAAAACAACAAATCCAACTTTAAATCAATTCAAATTTGAATCCACTAGATAACGAAGAATCCACAAATATTGCAAAATAGTGTTTAAAACGAGGTAATATTCATTCTTAACAGCACGTTCTCATTTTTTCATAACTAATTTTACCAATAACCCACGCAGTGTTTGTGTCCAAATACGATGATACAGAAAAAATTATTTTTGATTCAAACTCAACATTTTTAGCTTCTTTATAATACTCCTGAGCTCTTAAACAGCATTAGAAATTGCAATAACTTGCAATGATCCAAAGTGATATCTTCTCAAAAATTGTACAGCGTATATTTACCTTATCCACATCAACAACTAAGCCAAAGTCACCTAGCTTGCAACTTTCGTCATCGTCTACCAACACATTATCAAGCTTTATGTCCAAATGTATTAGGTTCTTATCATGCAAACTTTTAAGAGCTAACAGCAAATCCAAAAGAATCGACCAAATCTTATCTTCGGGTATATGACGCCTACGCTCAATATATTGTTCGAGATTTTCTCTACATAATTCCATTTGCATATACAGTCGATCATATTGTTCCCATGCTTTATAAAATCTGACACAATTCTCGTGATCGGAAAATTGCTCGTAGCGTTTTACTTCTTCCAAACGCTCCTGCCTATAATTTTCACTCCGGAATAATTGCTTTGACATTTTTACAGCATAATGCAAACCATCCTCTTTACATCGTACTTTAAAGACCTCCCCAAAAGAACCTTCGCCTATTTTTGAAATTTTTGTAAAGCATTGATCAAAGTAGCTTTCACAACTCGAGGTAGAAGGCAATTCTTTGAGCGTATTGTGTTCACTACGAAAAGTTATAAAATGTGCTGATGATGAGGAATGGCTCCGGTTAAAAATGGAATCATTGTGATGTCGAGGCTTGAGTTTTGGAGGTCGTAATCGATTTGAATCACCACTTTTAACCTATACAATGAAATACTATCTTGAATTTGTGTTTCAACAGTATCGTAAACCAACCTTTTTGTAAGAATGTCTAAACACATCATCACGTATCTCCGGGATAGGCAATTGTAGCTCCATATTGGGTAAGTTATTAAAGTTTATGCTGTAATTCCTATAATAAAGTAGCAATCACTGCACTATTAAAACTTTAATCATTCCATTTTTACAAGTTTGGACTTCCCGGCAAAAAACATTTCTATTTTTGAAATTGTATATAACCCGCAATTCGGACATATGCATACGGTTAGGATGCAGAATGGATATCGATTCCGGGACGGTTACAGACGAAATGTAAATTAGCTACTCGCCGCTTAATTCGCCTAAACTTGGTGAAGATAGTGTTGTGAAAGTAAACGAAGCTAACACTAACGTATTCCTGTAAAGAAAGTAAATGGGAGTAATGGGAAATATATTCGTATGCAATTCAAAAAATTATCTCTTTCATTACTTTGGGCGCGCAAAGTACCACGAAGTTCTGCGAGTGTATCTCACCATCTGTTATCGCGCGCGGCATTCCAGGGTATGGTAGGATTACAAGCACCCACCTTCCCAATTTGTCTGAATTTGTGCCAGAGCCAACGGGTTAGAACAACTTTTCGGTCGTTTTTTGGCCAGTATGTGGTACAAATAGCGGGACTATTAAATCTCTTTGTCTTTCCAATTCCAGTGCGTCCGTTCCTTTCCTTCTGTTCCCGGCATCGATCAAAGTATCATAGACTTACGAATTGAAGCACAAAAACTGGCACATTGGTGGCTGTATTTTTACACATCGAGAACAATATTGGGAAAACACCTTTTCAGATTGGATATAAAGAGCGCTAGATTTTGTTGCTTTTCCAAGATAAAATTATTCTTTCGAAATTTCAACATAGATTTATCAAACCTTCTATTCCCACAAAATAATGTTTGTGCCATGACACTGGATACGTCGGACACATAACAAACATTTTGTCGACGCAGGAATCAAGACCGACACCGGACATATATACAGGACACATTGATATCTGTACCTGCCTAAATTTGAGTGCGTATGCTACAATTGAGCGTTTAAAAGTTCTAGTGTCCTGCCTCTTTATCTCTGATGTCGACAAATTAAAAACAACAAACAATAACAAAATAATTGGGAAGAATTTGTGATGCTAGTTTCGTTCGTTCGCTTATTTTATTAAACATCAAAATCGCTTTGTAAAGTACCCTAATTTGTTGTTTATATCGTTGTTAACATCAATTTTCGCGTAATCAAATATAACTCGTAACGATGGAAGCTTTTATTGGATAGAACGAATTGTATGCGGTTGGCTTGGAAGTTAGAAGTAAATATATCCAGAAATATTAATATATTCACAAAACTTCAAGAATGTCGGCCTCTGTTGAAATACCACTGAGAGATACGGATGAGGTAAAAAGTTGCTAATACATTTTTGTGAGTTATTTTAACACTATATTTAGGTCATAGAAGTCCATCCGGATCAACTACCGGAATGTCAGGAAGTACTTGGAATTTTGCGGCAGGAGCGCTCCCAGTTAAATACTTGGGTGAATGTTGCGGTGGGTTGGCATTTTTAATTCTTAGTTTGTTGGAATATATAGTGGGTTTATTTTACAGTTGGCGTATTATAAGCAAAAGAAGACAAATGATTTCATTGAACTGTTGGAGACGGCTCGTATTGAAGGAAATATGGATTATCGTGACTACGAAAAGGACCAGATGCGAGCATACGATATGCTTGCAGCTCATTATGTACAGGAAGCTAATCGTGAAAAATCGAAAGATAAAAAGCGAGAGCTCTTCATGAAAGCGACAAATTTGTATACAACTGCAGACAAGATTATCATGTATGATCAAAACCACTTACTCGGGCGTGCATATTTCTGCCTTTTGGAAGGAGATAAAATGGAACAAGCTGATGCACAATTTAACTTTGTACTAAATCAGTCTCCATCTAATATCCCCTCGTTATTAGGAAAAGCCTGCATTGCTTTTAATAAGAAGGATTATAGAGGGGCTCTTGCCTTTTATAAGAAAGCCCTAAGGACCAATCCAAATTGTCCTGCGAATGTTCGAATGGGCATGGGACACTGTTTTCTTAAAATGAACAATCAAGAGAAAGCGAAACTTGCCTTTCAACGTGCTCTCCAATTAGATCCGAACTGTGTTGGAGCTCTTATAGGTCTTGCCATTTTAAAATTGAATCTTCACGAACCTGACTCAAATAAATTGGGTGTGCAAATGCTTTCAAAAGCCTATACTATAGATTCTACAAGCCCAATGGTTCTAAACCACTTGGCCAACCACTTCTTTTTTAAAAAGGATTATCAAAAAGTTCAACACTTGGCTTTGCATGCCTTTCATAACACCGAAAACGAAGCAATGAGAGCAGAAAGCTGCTATCAACTCGCTCGTTCATTTCATGCTCAATGTGATTACGATCAAGCATTTCAATACTACTATCAATCGACACAAATTGCTCCACCAAATTTTGTACTTCCTCATTATGGACTGGGCCAGATGTATATTTATCGTGGTGACACGGAAAATGTATAATTTTTGAATTAATGTACAGCGAATGTTATACAGTTTTCTTTTTCTTCTTAGGCTGCTCAGTGTTTTGAAAAAGTTTTGAAAATACAACCTGGAAATTACGAGACAATGAAGATTCTTGGCTCTCTGTATGCAAATTCAAATTCTCAAACAAAGAGAGATATGGCCAAGGCTCATCTGAAGAAGGTCACGGAACAGTTTCCTGACGATGTCGAAGCTTGGATAGAATTAGCACAAATCCTTGAACAAAACGATTTACAGGCCTCTTTAAATGCGTACGGCACTGCAACAAATATTCTCAGTGAGAAGGTCAAGGCTGATATTCCTGCTGAAATCCTTAATAATTTAGCAGCATTGCACTATCGACTTGGCAACTTAAAGGTAGCCAAAGAAAAACTAAAGGAAGCATTGCAGCACGCCAAATCAGAAGCTCCAAATGACACTCAATACTACGACTCTATTTCTGTTACAATGACTTACAATTTGGCACGGTTAAACGAGGCAATGTGCTGCTTCGACGTTGCCGACAAGTTATATAAGGACATCCTAAAGGAGCATCCAAATTATATTGATTGCTATCTACGTTTAGGGTGCATGGCGAGAGACAAAGGTTTGATATTTGTAGCATCGGATTTCTTTAAAGATGCCTTAAATATTAACAATGAGAATCCAGATGCAAGGTAATGTATTCGAGTTAATTCTATCAATGCTGGCAACAATTGAAATTATATAAATTAATTTTTCATAATCGTTTCAATTTTCATTTTTAGGTCACTATTGGGAAATTTACATTTAGCTAAAATGCAATTTGCGTTGGGACAAAAAAATTTCGAGACAATATTAAAGAATCCATCTACGTCTACCGATGCATATTCTTTAATAGCGTTGGGTAACTTCTCTTTACAAACACTTCACCAACCTAATAAAGATAAAGAGAAAGAGAAGAAGCATCAGGAAAAAGCATTGTCCATTTACAAACAGGTAAACAAAACAATTGCCTTCAACCTATATCAAACTAATTTTATAATTTTATTTCAGGTCCTACGACATGATCCCCGAAATATTTGGGCCACTAACGGCATTGGCGCCGTTCTTGCTCACAAGGGATGTGTTATCGAGGCAAGAGATATATTCGCTCAAGTTCGAGAGGCCACAGCAGATTTTGCCGATGTCTGGCTCAATATAGCTCACGTATATGTAGAGCAAAAGCAATATATCAGTGCCATACAAATGTATGAAAACTGCATGAAGAAGTTCTACAAGCATCATAACGTAGAAGTAATGCAGTATTTGGCGCGAGCGTATCTACGTGCCAATAAGCTCAGAGAAGCAAAAATGGTTCTGTTGAAGGCAAGACGTGTTGCACCTCAAGATACGGTATTCTTAAAAAAACAAAAACTATAATAGGCAGACTACTATATTGATTATTTCCAGGTTTTGATGTTCAATATTGCCGTAGTGTTGCAGCGTTTGGCTATGGCCATACTTAAGGATGAAAAGTCAACCCTGGAAATTGTGTTGCAAGCTGTTCACGAACTGGAACTAGCTCAAAAGTAGTCTCGAACATAATATAATTGAGTGCATGTTAAATGTTTTCCTCTTTCTTTTTAAAGGTATTTTGAACACCTTTCTGTTAATGGTGACAAAACACGTTTCAATATCGAAATTGCTGGAATTGAAGCTAATCAGTGCCAGGATTTGTTGTCGCAAGCTCAATATCATGTGTCACGTGCTCGTCGTATTGACGAAGAGGAGAAAACACTGCGACGGAAGCAAGAGGAAGAACGTTTGGCATTCAGAAAGAGGCAGGAGGAAGAACGTAAACGACGAGAGGAGGAACAAAAAATGACCAGAGAACAACTTTTGGCTAAGCGCCAAGAATTTGTGGAAAAAACAAAGAACATACTTTTGGTTGCCGAAGTACCACCAGAAAAAGAAAAGAAAAAGGGTTCGCTATTTGATTTTCTAAATCTCATTTCTATAAAAATTATTTATAAAAAATAATTTTTTTAATTTTATCACTAGCTGGACGACCTCGAAAGGATGACTATGTTTCTGATTCAGAAAGTGGCGATCCAAATGATGAAAACCGTCGCGAAAAGACAAGAAAACGGAAAACAAAAGGTGATCGAAAAAAAGGAGCAGGGCGTAAACGTAAAACAGCAGGCGAAACTTATGGTAGCGATAGCGATGGTGATGCAGGTCCAAAAGAGAAACGCCAGAAAAAGAAGGGCAAAGAAGTTAATGACAAATTATCGGCGAAACAACGTCTGAAGATAGTGTCTAAAGCCACTATTTCAACTAGTGAATCCGATAGTGATGTAAATGAACGAAACAGCAGACGAAATAGTCAAAATGAAAGTGATAATAGTGCTAGTGAGGGGAAAAATGTATCCAAACGTAATTCAGAAAAGAGATCTATTCAGTCTGATGACTCTCGTTCAAGATCTCGTTCTCATTCTCACTCTCGCTCTCGTTCTCGCTCTCGCTCAGAATCCAAATCAAATCGTGGTAGTCCTCGATCCGTTTCTCGATCTCTTTCAAAATCCCGCTCAAGAAGCCGCTCTAGTAGTCGATCGCAACGCACGAAAAGTAGTTCACGTTCGCGCTCGCGTTCGGGATCAAGATCCAAATCAAAATCTGTTTCAAATTCACCATCAAGATCACGTACAAGATCACGGACAAAGTCAGGCTCAAGGTCACGCTCTAAATCACACTCGGTTTCCAGGTCACGCAGCCCATCTGGATCTCCCTCTAGCGGTTAATTAGTACACTGTTCAGAATCTTACGATTTATTATATAACCATCAAACTAAAAAGTTACGAAATGTATTGCAATTCAGTGAAGTAAAGAGATTTCCACAAACTTTACTAACATAGTTTTCCATTTGCCATTTTAACGTGTAAATCTTAGAACTATCCCCAGAAGGTTGCATAATATTTCCGTCAACAAAAAATTCATTAAAATCCAATTCAAAATTTTAAAATTATAGGATTTCACAAATCTGATAACGCTTCGTTGGGAAACTTCGTTCTTTTTTTAGGAGCAATTGGTGCTTCCTAAGGCCTGAATCCAAGTCAGCAGCATTAGAATATACTTTGAGGGGCCGAAACGGTTCGTGAAAAAATTTGAACACAAAAAAATAATGTCTGAAATTTCGTTTACTGGGAGTCCGAATAACATCTGTGGGCTAATATTCTTTTCTAAATTCTGTTTTTTTTTTCTAAACTATCCTTTACGTTAATGCGTTTTGCAAGATTCTTCATAAAAAGAACTATTGGACAATTATTCCGAATCCAACGTCCTTGCACATTCATTTTCATTCATTCAAATTCCTTTTTTATTTAAGCATATAAAAGACTATCCTTGTATTGGAAGCGATTATTATATATCGAATGAGCGACTTTGTTCACTTTGAAATTCGGTCACATAAGTCCATTTATATTAAAATTGAGATATTTAAGGGTTTTCACGCGATTAAAACTGCTTAAGTGTATCTAAAGGTGTTCCTAATTTATAGTTCTTACTAAGATAATGACAATTATTAAGTGAGTTCTGTCCTCGGGCATTACTATTAGCAGCTTCAGTTAATTATAAGTGGACTTAGGGAATTTGATAAATACGGCTGAATTATTGAACTAATTCAAAAATCTTGTGCTCACAATTTATTTGCTCAGACAAATATAAAAAACAAAACATCGGAAGCAAACATATAGTAAACCATATAAAAAGTACAGTATTTGAAGGTTTATAAGAGCGTATAGTTTTTATTTTGATAAATTATGTAATTTACGATAAAAGACGCCAGAATTAAAATTATAGATATTTTAACACCTTAATGGCTTATTCTTGGTTAAACTGATTTTCTAATTAATTTAATTTCGGTTTACTCATTTATATTGGAACACTCGGTTATCATCGCTGCAACAATTGTGCTCATTGGTTGAGCGAATCGTAAAACGAATGCGTGATCGATTTTTCTTCTATCAAGTTCTGCATCAATATTTGGAATTGCTTTTTTCAAGTCTTCATAATAATCTACGGGAACCCAGCCATCGGTTGTTCCATAAAAGAACTTTAACAATTCTAAATTATCTTTTATTAAATCTAGGGGCAAATCGCGTACACGATTCATTTCATCTTTAGCTAAGAAAACAACTTTCTCTACAACAGATGCATTTGCGTATTTTAAAGCTGTGTCAATAAATATTGTCGGAATCTTGAATAATAAAAAATACATATATATAAACATGGTTCGTATTATGACCGGAAAGCAGTTGAAAACAACTATTAAAAAATTGAATATTGAATAACACGGTAACGCTATCTTCGTAAACACCCAACCATTTTCTGATTCGGCCATACGTTCAATTGTCGGAAAGAGCATATAACACTTTTTGATTCTCTTTTTAATCTGATCAGAATTTAACATTTGCAAAATTATCCAAGCTCCAATGGAATGACCTATTAAATGGATTTTTGTGTCAGCCGGTACATATTTTTCGATAAATTCTATTTTATGTTTTATTTGGCCCTTTAGGTCAAAGAGTTCATGATTGCCTTTCAATTGTGGCACATCTCGGTTGGTATCGGTTTCTGGAGGCTCGACATGTCCGCAGTGACCTGTTTGTGTAGATGATTTTATTGAGATGTCATGAATTTAATAGCATTTCATTATTTCAATTACCTATAACCCAAATCGGGATTCTATAATGAATTTGCGTACATAACGAACTCATGAATTCGCTATAAAATCCAGGCAATCCCGGATTACCTGTGATGCAAATAACAATTTCATCAATATCTTCAAGAGGTTCTTCCACCCAGCGACCCCATGTCATGACATGTGTTGGAATGTCACAAATATTAATGAAGCCTTCTCGCATTCCTTCTGTAACTTTTAATGAAAATCCACGAAAATATTGACGAAGGAAGCGGAGATATAACAGCTCAGATTCCACAACAGAAATAAAAAGATAGGACACTTCGTACCATTGATAAACGGTTAGAAGACTTCGCACCAGGTATAAAGAGATAGGAAACTTTTCAAATGCAACTCTGATATTGATTTTTGTAAGGTAGTTTAGTGATTTTCAGGCCCAAGCTATTCACAAAATTCCTGGAAATCGATGTTGCAGACCCAAACAATTCGCGAGATTGCAAGTTGCAGGCCCAAACAATAATTCAGTTTAAGATACAAATAACAATTCAATTCAATTCATTTATTGAGACTTCAAGCACAAATTATAAAATAGATATTCCAAGATTTTGATACTTTTTTTTGTTTAGATTTGAATGCACTTAGAACTATTACAGTATTATTCCAATGCTTTTATAATGAAAGACTCCAAGCTGCTTGCTTGACTGCCAATTGCTTTAACCACAATTGCCAGATGTTACTAAAAGAACAGGGATGTTTATGATTCTTCTTGCATCTTTGTTTTACACTACATTTTTCTTTTATAAGACATGCTTGCTCTCGACGTGTTATTATTTCTTAAGTGGTCTTACACTTTATTACTTAAAGATTACAATGAACTTACATACTAAAACTTAAAAAAACTGGCTTAATCTAATTCGTGTAAATAGGATTTACAATGTTGTGAGAGTGAAATTTTTTTATGATGCTATTAACCTCTGTGGGTGTTATGGGAAGTTTTACAGTAGAAAGATGGTATAATATTTGTGTTTACATTGAATTCTGTGTTTATGTTTTCATATAGAAGGCCTATTGGCGAGAGGTAGTTGCTGTTCCAGTTGTGGCCTGTCTGAGAGATCAAGGCGTTATTCAATAGTGGATTGTCGTGAGCGTTCAACCTAATCAGATACTTTTTCAGTAATGATAACAGGTAGATGAAAAGTGGGACGACCCTGGCTTTCTGGTAAATGGATTTGTTAGGGAGTCTCCTGGAGTAACCGGAAAAATATTGGCTAATGCACATTCTTAGTATGTGTCTTTCGAATACTTCTAATTCATTTGCTACGGTAGGTGAAATTGAAAACCATATTGGAAAAGCATAAGCTAGGACTGGACGGATGCTAGTTTTGTAAAGTAAGAGTTTTGTTCGGGGGTTCAAAGAATTGTTATTAAATAGTTTAGATAACATAAATTTGATTTTGTTGGCTTTCATTAAAGTAGTTCGAGCATGATTGTTGAACTTTAGTAGTGAGTTGAATGTAATTCCGAGGTATTTAAATGAGCTTTTGAAGGGAATATTTATTCCATCTAGTCTAATCGAAAGATTTTTACTTTCGGGTACCACAGATTTCGGGCATTTGCCTGAGGCGTATCGTAAGCAGATGGCTACTGATTTCGAGGAATTTACCTTAATGCCCCATTTTTTATAGTATTCGTTGATTAGGTTAAGGTGGATCGTGGCCTTATTTAAGGCGACAGCTGGGGACTTGCATGTGCATAAATTAAGGAACCGTCTGCATATAGGATGCTCGTGGAATGGGGGGTTGTGTGTAGAAGGCCATGGATAAAAATATTATACAAGAGTGGTGCTAAAATGGAACCCTGGGGTACGCCGCTGTTCACTGTTCCTGAGGAGGATTGAAGACCGTTAATGTCTACGAAAAATTTTCTGTTAGAGAAAAAACTGTTTAGGATTTTTAGTATATAAAGGTCAAAACCGATATTAGATAATTTAAACAAAATCTTTATGATTTGCATGGTCAAAAGCTTTTTCGATGTCGAGGGAAATTGCTACTGTGCATTTTTCCTCTCTAAGGTTTAATAAAACGTCATTGTGGAACCTTAGGAGGACGTCAGTCGTTGAATGTCCTTTTTTGAAACCGAACTGGTAGCAGGGTATATATTCGAAACCCATTTATATTAAAATTGAGATATTTAAGGGTTTTCACGCGATTAAAACTGCTTAAGTGCATCTAAAGGTGTTCCTAATTTATAGTTCTTACTAAGATAATGACAATTATTAAGTGAATTCTGTCCTCGGGCATTACTATTAGCAGCTTCAGTTAATTATAAGTGGACTTAGGGAATTTGATAAATACGGCTGAATTATTGAACTAATTCAAAAATCTTGTGCTCACAATTTATTTGCTCAGACAAATATAAAAAACAAAACATCGGAAGCAAACATATAGTAAACCATATAAAAAGTACAGTATTTGAAGGTTTATAAGAGCGTATAGTTTTTATTTTGATAAATTATGTAATTTACGATAAAAGACGCCAGAATTAAAATTATAGATATTTTAACACCTTAATGGCTTATTCTTGGTTAAACTGATTTTCTAATTAATTTAATTTCGGTTTACTCATTTATATTGGAACACTCGGTTATCATCGCTGCAACAATTGTGCTCATTGGTTGAGCGAATCGTAAAACGAATGCGTGGTCGATTTTTCTTCTATCAAGTTCTGCATCAATATTTGGAATTGCTTTTTTCAAGTCTTCATAATACTCCACGGGAACCCAGCCATCGGTTGTTCCATAAAAGAACTTTAACAATTCTAAATTATCTTTTATTAAATCTAGGGGCAAATCGCGTACACGATTCATTTCATCTTTAGCTAAGAAAACAACTTTCTCTACAACAGATGCATTTGCGTATTTTAAAGCTGTGTCAATAAATATTGTCGGAATCTTAAATAATAAAAAATACATATATATAAACATGGTTCGTATTATGACCGGAAAGCAGTTGAAAACAACTATTAAAAAATTGAATATTGAATAACACGGTAACGCTATCTTCGTAAACACCCAACCATTTTCTGATTCGGCCATACGTTCAATTGTCGGAAAGAGCATATAACACTTTTTGATTCTCTTTTTAATCTGATCAGAATTTAACATTTGCAAAATTATCCAAGCTCCAATGGAATGACCTATTAAATGGATTTTTGTGTCAGCCGGTACATATTTTTCGATAAATTCTATTTTATGTTTTATTTGGCCCTTTAGGTCAAAGAGTTCATGATTGCCTTTCAATTGTGGCACATCTCGGTTGGTATTGGTTTCTGGAGGCTCGACATGTCCGCAGTGACCTGTTTGTGTAGATGATTTTATTGAGATGTCATGGATTTAATAGCATTTCAATTACCTATAACCCAAATCGGGATTCTATAATGAATTTGCGCACATAACGAACTCATGAATTCGCTATAAAATCCAGGCAATCCCGGATTACCTGTGATGCAAATAACAATTTCATCAATATCTTCAAGAGGTTCTTCCACCCAGCGACCCCATGTCATGACATGTGTTGGAATGTCACAAATATTAATGAAGCCTTCTCGCATTCCTTCTGTAACTTTTAATGAAAATCCACGAAAATATTGACGAAGGAAGCGGAGATATAACAGCTCAGATTCCACAACAGAAATAAAAAGATAGGACACTTCGTACCATTGATAAACGGTTAGAAGACTTCGCACCAGGTATAAAGAGATAGGAAACTTTTCAAATGCAACTCTGATATTGATTTTTGTAAAGTAGTTTAGTGATTTTCAGGCCCAAGCTATTCACAAAATTCCTGGAAATCGATGTTGCAGACCCAAACAATTCGCGAGATTGCAAGTTGCAGGCCCAAACAATAATTCAGTTTAAGATACAAATAACAATTCAATTCAATTCATTTATTGAGACTTCAAGCACAAATTATAAAATAGACATTCCAAGATTTTGATACTTTTTTTTGTTTAGATTTGAATGCACTTAGAACTATTACAGTATTATTCCAATGCTTTTATAATGAAAGGCTCCAAGCTGCTTGCTTGACTGACAATTGCTTTAACCACAATTGCCAGATGTTACTAAAAGAACAGGGTGTTTATGATTCTTCTTGCATCTTTGTTTTACACTACATTTTTCTTTTATAAGACATGCTTGCTCTCGACGTGTTATTATTTCTTAAGTGGTCTTACACTTTATTACTTAAAGATTACAATGAACTTACATACTAAAACTTAAAAAAACTGGCTTAATCTAATTCGTGTAAATAGGATTTACAATGTTGTGAGAGTGTAATTTTTTTTATGATGCTATTAACCTCTGTGGGTGTTATGGGAAGTTTTACAGTAGAAAGATGGTATAATATTTGTGTTTACATTGAATTCTGTGTTTATGTTTTCATATAGAAGGCCTATTGGCGAGAGGTAGTTGCTGTTCCAGTTGTGGCCTGTCTGAGAGATCAAGGCGTTATTCAATAGTGGATTGTCGTGAGCGTTCAACCTAATCAGATACTTTTTCAGTAATGATAACAGGTAGATGAAAAGTGGGACGACCCTGGCTTTCTGGTAAATTGATTTGTTAGGGAGTCTCCTGGAGTAACCGGAAAAATTTTGGCTAATGCACATTCTTAGTATGTGTCTTTCGAATACTTCTAATTCATTTGCTACGGTAGGTGAAATTGAAAACCATATTGGAAAAGCATAAGCTAGGACTGGACGGATGCTAGTTTTGTAAAGTAAGAGTTTTGTTCGGGGGTTCAAAAAATTGTTATTAAATAGTGTAGATAACATAAATTTGATTTTGTTGGCTTTCATTAAAGTAGTTCGAGCATGATTGTTGAACTTTAGTAGTGAGTTGAATGTAATTCCGAGGTATTTAAATGAGCTTTTGAAGGGAATATTTATTCCATCTAGTCTAATCGAAAGATTTTTACTTTCGGGTACCACAGATTTCGGGTATTTGCCTGAGGCGTATCGTAAGCAGATGGCTACTGATTTCGAGGAATTTACCTTAATGCCCCATTTTTTATAGTATTCGTTGATTAGGTTAAGGTGGGTCGTGGCCTTATTTAAGGCGACAGCTGGGGACTTGCATGTGCATAAATTAAGGAATCGTCTGAATATAGGATGCTCGTGGAATGGGGGGTTGTGTGTAGAAGGTCATGGATAAAAATATTATACAAGAGTGGTGCTAAAATGGAACCCTGGGGTACGCCGTTGTTCACTGTTCCTGAGGAGGATTGAAGACCGTTAATGTCTACGAAAAATTTTCTGTTAGAGAAAAAACTGTTTAGGATTTTTAGTATATAAATGTCAAAACCGATATTAGATAATTTAAACAAAATCTTTATGATTTGCATGGTCAAAAGCTTTTTCGATGTCGAGGGAAATTGCTACTGTGCATTTTTCCTCTCTAAGGTTTAATAAAACGTCATTGTGGAACCTTAGGAGGGCGTCAGTCGTTGAATGTCCTTTTTTGAAACCGAACTGGTAGCAGGGTATATATTCGAAACTCATGTCAGAATATAATTTTTCTTTGATGATACTAATAACATTACCGTCTAAACTTGCCACCATCTTTGTTTTGATATTCCAACTTATTGATTTATAAAATTAAATTTTGTTTCATGTGACACTTTTATGCTTTAAGCTGTGTAGATGGATTGTGTGCATATTTTGTTTGATGACCATAATATATGCATTAATTTATCAGCGAAAATATTGCAGTTCTGTAAGTATAAGAAAAAAAAACGAAATGAAATTTCATGTAATGTTTTAATGATTCGCAAAATGGGGTGACTTACTTAATGGGACAAGGTTTACCATAGAGGGCAGATAAATTAAACAAATATTTAAAGACCTTGCTGTTATTTTCGATCGCAAATTGAGATTCAATGCTCGTATTAATCATATTACGAGTAAGACTAGCAGCGTCTTGGGTTTTATAAAAAGCTGGGCGAAAGAATTCGACGATCCATATATTACAAAAACATTATATATATCGTTAGTGCGGCCCATTTTGGAATATGCTTCGCAAGTTTGGAGCCCAAGAATTGCTTGCTACATCGCGTTAATAGAATCAATACAAAAACAATTTTTGCTTTTCTGTCTCCGCAACTTGAGATGGGACTCCAATTTAAGATTGCCATCGTACGAGTCCAGGTTAAAACTCATAAATTTGCCGTCTTTGATTAATCGAAGGATAATGCTGAATTCCACCTTTGTATTAAAACTACTATATGGTGTCACGGTCTCTGCGCATCTATTGAACGACATTGATATTTTCGTTCCCCGATTTTCTTCAAGACGACATGAATTCCTTCGTTTACCCTTTTCGTCATTTAAATAAATCGTCATTTGCACAGAATTAAGCTCTTCGAGGTGCTTGTTCTGATTTCAGCTTTGTATTTTGGATGGTTAATTTGTCGGATTCTATTTTTGTTTCAAAATAAAAAATTTTGTATTTTTTATGTAATTGTATTCAATAGCCTATACTCTTGTTATTTACTCTTGTATTACTATAAGGCCTACGTTTTGGCTTAGTTATTGAATGAATAAATTGATATAAATTGAAATTTACTCAAACAATTTCTGCATATTGCTTTATTAACATTACCCTGAAGTCAAATGGAGGACTTTGTTTTCCATATTTGCTTATCGCACGTCGAAGCAGTCAAATTCTAGTCCATGTGTTTTAATATACTGCATCAGTGAAAATTATTTTAAAGTTTCTATCTTCACTTTAAATTAATATTGTTAAAATTTTATAAGAATATAAATGAAATGAAATATGGCGCATCGTTTTAATGGTTATCGAAATGGAGTGACTTATTTAATAGTCTAATCAAATATTTAAGTCAATTGTTTGAACACCTGATGATAAGTAAATTAAACAAATATTTCAAAGAATTTACTAATTAATGTAATTATTAGTAATAATGTGAATTATGATTTCTATCTTCACTTTGAAGTAATATTATTTTAATAAGTTTATTTTTCTATCCTGAATAGCTTAGTACAATTCAATATGTTAGTTATTCACATTAAAATAATATAATACATGATTTACTTGCATTTATTACATAGGTTACATAATTTATTTTCAGTAGCCCACAGTTTTTCTTCTTATTTCTTCAACATAACTGTGATGAATTCATCAAAGCAAAGCAAATGTATATAAATACTGGCATTGGCATACCCTAATTATTTTTTACCTCTAACTTTCGTGTTAAAATGTATAAGTGATCGTATTAAAATGGTGTTGCCGGCATTCTTGAATGCGGTATAAACTAAATTCTATTGTTAATTATTAAAAACAAATCAATAAATCAATGTATTATTCTTGCTATATGAGCTTCAAACTACATTTAGGTATAGAAAATATCATTATTTATGGAACTGAGCAATATATAGTTAAAATTATATAGCTAATTTTTGATTGTAATTAGCAAAGATTTTGATAAACTCTATACATAATTTGATAGTTTTCATTTCACGCATGTATTTATTTACTCAACGATCGTTTTTGAGATGTAAAATATACTCATACAATTTGTGTACGGGCGACAGTACATTTCTTCGGTTTCGCACTTTTTTAGTTTTTTTAACTTAATATGTAGCGCTGTGGCTTTTTCGCAGTGTATTTCTTTCACCACAGATTTGTGAAATTTCAAAAATATCATATATTTCGCAATAATTAATAATTGGTTCAAAACATATGTCAAGTGGATGATGGTGCAGCAAATTGGATGTACAGGCGATGTTCAAACCTTCAGGTTTCTGGACGCTGCCACCGATGGATCACGGAAAAATGTTGATCAGGCTTCCGCTGGCATTTTCCAATAGAGACCTCCAATTGTTCCAATTGGAAAACCGTAATGTTAGATTAAAATGAAAGTATAAGGTGTCTGGCTCTGATTTGATAATTCTTAGTTACAATGCTCAACCACCTAATTAGTTGGATGTTAAAAATGTTAGGCGGTCATATTTTGTTCAAAAGATATAGCTCAATAAAGGGCAAGAAATAGGGTGTTATGCATGCAAAAGCAATTATTGGAAAAATTAATAACAATTCGAAAATCAATATGAAACTGTTAATAATTTTCTTTCTTTAAAAAGTTTTAATCTTAAATGCTTGAACACATAGGAATTACTGTTTCTGCCGGCAGTAACAGCATTTCAGCATTGAACACATAGACTTCTCGGGCAGAAGGCAGTAAATGTCAAAATGCTTTACAAAATGTAAACAAGGAGTTTGTGTGAGAAACTTCGTTCATACAGTTCAAATAAGAAACAAAAACAAAAACAAAATAAGAAGAACAAGGGTAGCAGACGGCAGTAAAATTAGAAATTTTCAATCTATTACCTGGCAGTAACTGCTTTTACTGCCCGACAGAAAATATTTTTTTCTCACTTCCCATAAGAGCCAATGTAAATTTTGACATTTCTGCTACTGCCGGCAGAAACAGTAATTTCTATGTGTTCAAGCTATAAGAATTACAGCCGAATTCATAAAAACTAATAAATCCAGACAATATTTTGTCGGCACGGTTTTCCAAGACGTACAAAGAATTTTTGTTGGAGGAAGAGGAATTCTGAAAAAGATACCCGTTTGCAAAAAATACCGTAAAATAATTATCTCATTGGTTGAAAACGATTTGATACTTAAGAAAGGACTTAGTGGAACTTCTGCACCATTGGAAGTTTGTTCGACTTTATGTTAAACTCGAAGAGAAGTTAGGATATCTAAACCTGAATTATTTATTTAATGCTAATTATTTTAGGCTCAAGAAGACTCAGGAGATTTCCATGCTTTAAGCACGGTTTAAATCAGTGCTTTAGTGAAACATTCCAGAAATTAAACAAAAATTGTTCGTTCTCCGTAATTATGTTTTAACGGACAGACATTCACTCATTGGACAGTAGACGCGTGAATAGCACTAAATCGAATTTGGGACGGTATTTATATTATTTTCTATATCTGAATTTTTGTGTATGTTACGACTTCTATAATTCATTATAAATTGAATTTCTGGAAATTACACCCTATTCATTTCGAGTGGAAAACATAACCCCGATATGTTAGTTTTTTCTGTAGTCAAAGTCTTCAGAACACCCTGTGTGGCATTAATTTTAAAGCAGTACAACCAACATTGCAATAAATTGAAAAAGCGGTTGATATTCAAGGATGATGTTATTTTGTTTGTTGAAATCAAATTAAGCTATTCCGAACATAAAGAGGATGACAGCGGAACAAAAGAATATTAAAGTTGTTGTGCGTGTTCGACCTTATAATCGCCGCGAGTTGGAACAAAACCAGCGCTGCATTGTAAAGGTGCTGGACAGGACTACGTTGCTTTTCGATCCGGATGAAGAAGATGATGAATTCTTTTTCCAAGGTATGAAGCAAAACTATCGGGACATTACAAAAAGAGTCCATAAGAAAATGACTATGGAATATGACCGAGTGTTTGATGTAGACACAAAAAATCAGGATATATTTGAAGAGTGTACGGCACCGCTTGTGGATTCTGTACTGAATGGGTTAGTGATAAAGGCCGGGAAAATAAATGTTACAGTAGGGTTGAATCAGTGATGGTTGAATCTATCATGATGAATATTTTTCAGATATAATTGTTCAGTTTTTGTTTACGGAGCTACTGGTGCTGGAAAGACGTTCACAATGCTTGGAAATGAAAACTGCCGCGGAATAACTTATTTGACCATGAAGGATCTTTTTCAGAAAATCGAAGAGCAGAGTGACTTATGCAAATTTGATGTAGGTGTCAGCTATGTGGAAGTGTATAATGAGCACGTTATGAATCTCCTGACGAAATCAGGTCCCATGAAGCTACGTGAGGATTCGAATGGTGTTGTAATCAGTGGTCTAGTATTGAAGCCCATATACAGTGCTGATGAGCTGCTGCAGATGTTGACACATGGCAATGCAAACAGAACGCAACACCCCACGGATGCCAATTCAGAGAGTTCCCGATCGCACGCCATATTTCAGGTTCATATACGAATGACAGATAAGAAGACTGGTACCAAGCGAACTGTGAAACTTTCCATGATAGACTTGGCTGGAAGTGAGCGTGCAGCCAGTACAAAGGGCATCGGGGTACGTTTCAAGGAAGGTGCTAGCATAAACAAAAGTCTTCTAGCTCTAGGAAATTGCATTAATAAATTGGCAGATGGGCTAAAACATATACCATATCGTGATTCCAATTTAACACGAATCCTTAAGGATTCTTTAGGTGGAAATTGTCAAACACTTATGGTGGCAAATGTATCTATGAGTTCGTTAACATATGAAGATACCTATAACACTTTAAAAGTAAGTGAAGTTATTTACTTAATTTTTCGTAACCAATTTTGTTATTTCAATTAGTATGCGAGTCGGGCTAAGAATATACGTACTACTTTACGCAAGAATGAACTGAAATCAAATATGCCCAAAGAGTTCTATGTTAAGAAAGTGGAGCAATTAATACAGGAAAACAGGAGTCTAGAAGAAAAACTAGCATTGAAACAAAAAGAAAATACTGTTCCAAATGGACGTGCTATTGATGAAAACGATCTAAAAATGTGGTTCAGTAAAATCGATGCAGTATATTCTGTGGTTATTAAGACACAGGAATATGTGTACGGAATGGACAGCAAAGAAAAAGTTCAGAAGTTCCGTGAAAAGCTCATCGAAGATCTTGAAAATTGCAAAAGAAATCCCGAACAGGCACTAACGCATGAGGTAAGTAGACAAAAGTTCAAATGTCATTAAAAAATTGAACAATTTCGTTAAGAAAAGGCGATGTTACTCTCCGAACAAACGAATTCGATTAAATCAAACAGATTTGATTTATTAAAATTGTTACAATTTAACATTATTGAAGTTTCTTGCGATTCGAACCTTTTTGTGTGAAGTCAATGAAACCGCATATTTCAGAAAGTGATATTTTAAATAAGAAATTTACGATTTATTGGTAATGATTGAATTGACTTCAGTCACCTAAAAGTTCTTGTTGCTTCGCCGCTAGCAATTTATCGGCTTCGGATATAAAATCATCAGCAATAGCCACAATTTGTGTTTGCACAGAGAAGGCGTCGTCTTTTGGAACTTCTGATTGTTTTTTTAATTTTTTAATTGTATTATTTTGCACATCGCGAATAGCATCGCGATATTTTATGAAGATGGCTTTAGCATTTTTCGATAAATGTTCCCTATGCTCTTTCGTTACTTTCGGAATAGGAATAAATAATGTTGTACCGTCCTGTTGAGGATTCAGATTCATCCCGCTTTTTTCAATAGCCTTTAGGACATCAGGTATTGTCTGTGGAAATGCAATTAGATTGATAACGATTGTTTTGGGATTCTTACGAGACACTTGAGCCAATTCTTGAAGTTCATACTCAGCCCCATCCGTGTGAATTCGTAACGTCTCGATAGAGCCGGTGGTTGAGCGCAATGATAGGTTTTTAATGAAATCCTCTTTCATTCGATTAATTGTTTTCTGCATTTGTCCCCTTAATGCATCTAAGTCAATAATTTCACGGAGCAAGGCTTCATTTATTTCAACTTTTGATCCTTTTTTACTTTTTTCCTTCTTCTTGTCTTTGCTCTTTGCATAGTGTCGCACTTGACAGAAAGATGTTGATAAGGCTTTAGGGATTATAGCTTGATTGAAGTTTTTGTATTTGCTTGAAATTATGTGATATCTTCTTAATTCACTCCATATCAGGGTTCTAGCCCGAGGAATTATTGTTCTGAACATTTAAAACCAATTAACTTTTACCGCACCTAATTCAAATTTTCCTAGGATTGCTTGTAGTGGTCCTGTTGGAAAACATACGTCAAAATTGACATCACTGGGTGATACGTAATATTTTTTGTTAAATTGCTTAAATACCCAACCATATATAAAACGTCAAAGTGTTCCGCACATACAAAATATCACTGGGTTATAGACTCGCATCCACATAAAACTAAGTAATAAAAAACTAAACTTTTTAGGATTCGAACCGAGGAGCTCGGTTTGGCAAAAGAATTGAAAAGCAACCGGAAGATGCTTTGCGCTGGCGCAAGAAGTTACAGGATGCGCACAAAGATTTGGAAAAATTGAAAAAGGAAATCAAAAGTTCGAAATATAGTGATATTCTTGCCATATATAATAAAGGTAAAGAATTCGAAGTGCAGCATTCAAAGCAGAAAATTCGCCTGGATCATATCTCGCGCATTAATTCAGCGGCTTGTGAGTTCCTTAGCACGACACATGAAAATCAAAATTCTAATGACCACACGGCGAACCCCTCTAATACCGATGATGCTTGTAAGAGGATATGCAAAATTTTATACGGTTGCGGTAACAAACCCCAGAACGAAAAGCAGGAAGTCGCCCGTACTGACCAGGACGATATAGATTTTCACATCGACAAAGAAATTGAAATTGCTCTAAATGGAAAGCGTTTATATGATAAAGATGATGACGCATTCGATCTACCAAGTACCAGTAAAACTAAAAGTAATCGTAAGCGTTGCAACTTACGTTATATTGAAAATGATTCGGACTATGCCAATGGAATAACCGACGATAGTCAATCAGATGAGGGTGCTTCCATGAACTCAACCTTCAAACAGCCCAAAACGCTTCGTTTAGCACTACCTACGACGAATAACATTAATTCAAATGAAACACAAATTCTTTCAACCGATGATGAGTATAATACAACATTTAATTCTCGTTCCGGGTTACCCTTATCCGATATGAAACTAAAAAAAGATGACAAAGTAAAGAATAAGAAACATTTGGTATCAAATATATTGTCAGAACAAATCGTTCGAGTGCGACCGGCGAACAAGACGCAACAACTTAAAAACAGTAAGTAATCACTTGAGGGGCTCTATGAATTCATCTGCAATTAAATCCAAATCTAATTGGAATAAGCGAGGCAAAAAAATGTATTTTCAAAATACAGGAATTTTAAGATGAATTCCCGCTTTTTCAAAACATTAATTATAATACAAATCCAAAATGAATGTCCAATACAAATTCAACTCTTTTCTTAACTCTTTGGACGGGTATATTAATGGATATAATCTTTGGCGGGTTAATTCATAGTGTCCACTTAAAATATGTTGCTATTTTTATTTGCATAATTTATTATATGTATATAATCTCTTCCACATAGTCCTGCTTAAAACAAATATAAGCCGGGAAGGTATTTTGAAGACTGTAGCTGTGGGTGTACAAAAAGAAAACCTTAAACATAGCCCAAACCGCGTACGGAAAAGCCCACGACCAATTGTTTCCAAAGGTAAGAGCTCTTATATCAATAAGAATATTTAACGAAAAATTATTTATTCTATAACATTATTTTAGCAATCGCGAACACTACGAGTCTTACACGAAAAAATTCGACCCGCATTAATGGAGGAAACGAACCTTTAGTTCGGATAAATCGAGCTGCTTCATTTCGAGTAAAGAAATAATTTATTTTTAAGAACTTTCCCTCTATAACATTTTTATATTCGTTTGTTATCAGCTTAAATATTTTATTTGATTTTAGTAAGCTGTAAAAATATACGATATTTATTTCATGTTTTTATTTTTAAACAAATTAAAATTTAAAGCTCATTTTTAGATGACATTGTCTATAAATATTTGCATATGTATGTGTGTGGGTGTGTATAATATTGAAAAGGTAATGGCATTTAAATACCTAGAATATTCCTAAATTAAATTCGGAATTTGCGGTTCAATACTTTGCTCGGTTTAATTACCGATATGATTACTATAAATACTTACATTATCAATTTCTTCATAATATATGTTCGGAAATTGTGTCGTTACCAAACTGATAATAGAAATTAAAATGTATGCGAGGAACGACATATTTATTACTACCAATGTCCTCACATTGTTTCATTGATATTTCTGTTACCTCGCAGTGCTCCTCATTCGGGATAAATTTATGCAAATTTTGACTACGACGTCTTTGACGATAAATGGGGTGATGGGTGAATCAAGGCTCGATCCCAATTTAAAAGCTCAGAATAAGTTTTATGGTTCTATTGATGATATCTGTCTCATTATGTTAATGGCATCATGAAAATTCTTATCAACTTCATCGGCGTTGTTTTTTTTATTAGAATATGATGATCAGCGTAATTGAAAACTTGCTTTTATTGAAGCGCTTTTGGAGAGCATGAATTGGTTTTGTAGATTCGATTCGATTATATTGTGTAGCATGTGATAGATTACCTTTGGCACTGAGTTTGTCGTTGATCAAATAAATGTAACTAAAGGAAATAATACGACAAACATTTTAAACACGACTGCTATTATTTCAATAATTTAAAGAAGAGATTCGATCTGGAAGGATTACTTCCGAACAGAGATAACCTCGTTATCTCCGATTCACCGTCAATTGCTTACTGTAAACGTATTGCCTATTAAGTATTGTCTACAAACAAATATAAGAGAAAACTAGATCTTTGTAATAAGATTAATAATAACAAACTTGTTTTCACACATTCATAAAATGAAATTTAAAAACAATAAACAATAGGAAAATTACAAAAAATCAACAATATTTGCACAATATATATTACGATTATAATCCCACAACCAAATAGATACGGGTCTATGTTTCATAGTATTTTCTTCGCCTTCAGTGTTACAGTAGGCTTCTCAATTTCACTTTTACTTTGAATCAGCTTTAATTCACATTCGTAAGGCGTGACGTCCCGGTTGCCTGCTCTCACTTCCTCAGGCATGGCGGCAATTGTTTGTTTTATAACAGCTTGCAAAGATGCAATGGTATTCTCCAGAACACGACCCAACTCGTTGGAATGATAACTATATGCCAGAAAGAGTGACGCGAATAGGTCGCCGGTGCCTGTAAATGATATATTTCCACCTTGCTTCGGAATATCTAACGTATAACGGGGTCCATTCTTTTTGCTTAGATAAGAACGCAAAAGGCCTGGTTCACCTAATTCGCTACTGGAAATGGCAACAGTATCAATGTTACGATCATGAAACCACTGAACCGCATGCCAAACATCATCCTCGTTGCAGATCTTTGATTCCGTCAATAACTCCACTTCGTACTGATTCGGAGTAATAATATCGGCTAGAGCGATAATTTCCTCACGATAAATAGGCAGAAGTTCTTTTGGGACATACATTTTTCCATTATCACCCATTACTGGATCGCAAACTGCATGAAAGGAAAAATTATGAAAGCAAATCAATTGCATAAATCATAAATGTCTTTACCATAAATCAAATCTGGGTTGATTTGACGCAGTTTCCTGACTATTACGGCTATTTGGTGTAGGAATGAAGCATTGCCAATGTAACCAGTAAGCAAATGAGAATAACATTTCAACAGATCATTTGCTTCCAAACCCTCGAAAAGATCGGCTGCTCCAATGGTGAATAAGTAATTGATGACGTGCTTTAAATATTTATAATTTTCCAGAATTTCATGCCTTTTTGTCTTACCCAATTCCTTTTCCTGCAATACTTGACCCTTAATTGATGAGTAGCCGGTGTGATTGGAAAACTGCACCGAGTTTATAGCATCGACTTCAAAACCCAAAACCTTTGAATCAGATATTTAATTCCAGTAACAATAAATTTGTGAAGTAGTTTAGTTAGTAGAGCCCACCTGCAATGGAAATGTAGCACTTTTGTTACCCACATAACCGTGCACGACATGACTTTGAATGGAGAGGACCCGTCGCTTCAGTGACTGCTTTTCCATAATTGTGCAAAAGTAAGAAACTACAGGAGAAACTGATCTAATTAGAGTTGGTAACGTTGATTTGCAATACAACTAAAACCTGTTGCTTTTAATAATTCGCTTCGTATCGCTCAAGACGTACACTTTTCATAATCTTACCACGCAAAATACCTGTCCGTCTTATAATTTTATACAAATTTATAAACATAAATCCTTTATTGATGTCGTTAACCTCCAGTGCTGATTAGATTAAAAAACCGGTCGCAATCAAACAGATCCCTGAACGAAACCGAGTTTGACATTACATTTTAAGGCTCCTTAAAAATGACAGAAAAATAGACAAAATAACAGAATTTTACCAGAGATAAATTGATAAGGCACTAGCACTAATCCATGCGCATTTTTGGCATGCATCTACAAAGAGGTACAAGTTTCTTATGAAAAGAGGACTGAACTACAAATTACAAAAAAATTAATTATACAGATCTATAATTTTCTTTAGAATTTAAAGAATTACGACGCTATTCTATAAAAACATGTCCTGCGTTCAGTTCGATTTTGTTCTCTATTCTCTTTTGTTATTTTCACAAAACAGATGTTCCGTTTTCAGAAAAAAATAAACTTGAACGCATCCCATCCCATGTCTTTGTGACGTATGTATTTGCTACTTTTATATGCTTTTCGAAACTTTTTCCGAAAACACACGAATGCCATAATATTCGACTGCATGGGTTCAAGTGTCATACAGCTCGCATCAAGAAACCGGTCGTTTGTTACAGAATTCCTAGTTTTTGCTCATGTGACAAATTGAACACAGGATGTGAACGCATCATGCGAGTTTACAGAGTAACTTGGTTTTATATTTCACATTGATTTGGGGATCTTCCATTTTCGCAGTTCCTCATTAATTTTCTACAAATAAAACTTATCACTATTGTATATGGTTGATGAAAATTGTAGAGAAATAGAAATTGAGCAAAATGCTTTCAACGCGCTCGATAACAAATATGGCATTATACTCATTAGCAAACACACAGCAAGTAAAAACAAGATCGGACGATTTCTCATACTTTGTGTCCGTGAATTCAACATACTATTAAAAATGGCCATTATTATGAAATTACGATTTACAGTAATGAGTGTCCTATCTTTTTATCTATGGATGGAGGTCCGTAACGTACACGTACCAGAGATAAAGGGATAGGGCATTTCCCACTAGCGCATATGCATTTGCTCTATACAATTACAGAATGGTACAAATTTAGCTGGAATTTGATACCTATATATTAAGAAATATGTGCTCGCGTCAACATCAATCGAAAACATAGGTTTTGCGTGGGGAATGCTTAGAATTTTATGCGTCAATGGTTCGGTGAATATGGTTGAATTAAATAAATTTTATTTCTTGATTGTTAAAAAATGGTTAGATAACGAACGGGAGGATAACTGTGTGAAAATTGGATATTGTTTTTGGTCTCTCAAGATTTTAAAACACTATATTTGGTATTGAGTTGAGTTGCAGGAATCACTTCACTTTTGTTTATGTGCGGTGAAACATGTTATTGTTTTTTTTCTAGAAACTAGATGAGAGCAAACAATAACAACAGTATGACACAAGTAAACGTATAGCGTACGTGATGTAAGCAATCCATAATCTTTATCTCTGATTAAGAATATCCTATCTCCTTAACACTGCTTCACACTATGTATTTATTAGAGCGCAAAGCGTAGGGAATTATGGTTTATTTATTATAGCCGTGACGTAAGGTAACGTGACAGCCGTGAAATTTGATTTCTCTCCGTCAAGCTACAACCGTATTTCAAACAGACATTTCTACTCTTTATGTTTTCTATACAAAACGCGTGCAATAGAGTGAGATATTAATATGTTTTCCAAACTATGTATTACAACAAAAAATTGCTTGTACTTTGTTTCGAATGATATTTAATAGTTTTGGCAACTTCATTAATCGGCTCCGATCACCGTCAATATACTTTCACTACGGGCTGTCAACGTACGTCTAGACTAACTGAACCATAAGATTCCGAATCCGTTTTGAATTAGATTTAGGATCATTTTTAAATTACGGAACAACATTTTGTTTGGGATGTTTCCTGGAGTAGGGCCTTAATAAATTAATTTCAGGCAACAGTTTATGACAACCAGTTACAGTACTTTATTGGCACACATTCCAATTTATATGAAACCTAATTTCACACTAATTTGTGTGGAGCCAAGTCTGTTGTTTGGAGAGTGGTTTAATAATTCTTTTGGGATATAGTATAATACAAAGCTCTTCGTAGGGAAATTAATATAAAGAATGTCTTTCCTTAAACGTTTATTGGAAAGGAATGTACATATTTCCAAAACGAGATCGGCAAATGGTTTCCATCAGCGAATGTTTTGTGCTCAAGTAGAGAAACAGGAATCAAGCGGTGTGGAGCAAGGTAAATTTGCGTTGGATTTGTCTTCGCGACCATTATCTAATTTGTAATTTTATTAGAATTTCGTGTGCTTAATTTGCGCGCAACAAAGAAAAATGTAAAAAAACGTCGTGAATTCAAAAAGCCAGACGTGCCACCACCACGGGCTTTAAAAATGGCAACTGATCAGGACTGGACAAGTGTTTGGCCGGGACCACGTTCTTTTCAACCAGCTTCTGTCCCATTGCCTATTCGACAAGGGTACACAGAGAAAAATGCACCGTCGCCGAGTAAATATGCCAATGCAGAACTTATGAAGATTCCAAACTTCTTGCATTTAACTCCACCTGCCATCAAGCAACAATGCGAAGCTTTAAAGAAATTTTGTACGTCGTGGCCGAAGGGCCTAGACAGCGAAGAAAAGTGGAAACGTTTCTTTCCTCTAAATATTGTGACTACTGATTATTGTCATGCTCTGCCAACAATTCGACATCCAGAAGCTCGCATAGTTACTCTTTCATTGAAATTATCGCAACTTAAATTTGATGCGCATGCAAAGGATAAATTTTTGCGCCTTGTTGGTGATCGTTACGATAGCAAATCGGATATTCTAACAATTGTCGCAGACCGTTGCCCACTGCGAAAACAAAATTATGATTATGCTATGTATGTGTTAACTGCTTGCTATCATGAGTCTTTCATAAGAGAATCATGGGAATCGATGAAATCAGAGGCAGACATGGAAAGATATTTTTACAGTCGTAACAAATGCAAGGAATCCACAGAGGCTATACTCAATTGGGGCTGTGAAACGGATAGCGGCGTGGAACGCAAAAAAGCAACTTCAACCTTTATCGAGAGTGTGGAGCAATTAATTAACGAGGGCGAGAATGAACAGAACTTGAAAAGGTACAAGGAAGAAGTCATTAAAATGCTGGGAGTTGGAACCAATTAGAATTAAGAATCAATACAATAAAAAAGTTAAGTGCGATTGAGTTTTCTTTATAATATGAGACGAAATTGATAAAAGGAATAAAAATAGAAATCCAAAATTTAAAATGTTTCAATATTGAAACTGGAAGAGGATGGGTACAGCATATGTATTTCATTTAGCAGTTAAATTGAAATCGCATAAAAACATGTTGGCTAAATTCCAGCTGGGAGTTTAATGAAGTCAGATACTCTTAAAAGAGGATGGACCGTCAAAAGTTTTGTGAATATGATTGACGCTACTGAGAATTAATATTAGTTTTTTTTAAATTTGCTTCTTGATAACAAGAAAATTGTTAAATAATGAATAAAAACATATTGCAGTAAAAATTGAGTATTTTCATGTCTCAAGTTTTAAAAGTAGTTAATTTTTTATGAAATTATGGTACTTAATTAAAGCATTAAACAGATCAAAGGCAGTGAAATGAAACGTAGGTTAGGTTAGCAAGAAAAATATCTGAACAATTAAGATGTAAAAATAACAACAAATATATAAGCAAACAGCAAAGAATACGAGCAGTTTTACTAGACAGTCCGGGAAGCAACTTAGGGCAGCATGTTAGGGCACCAAATGAACTCAAACCCTTTTCTCGATCTTTATAAGAGCCCATCGAATTTTGACAGTACATGAAATGAAGATGGATCTCAGTGACAAGACTTTGTTTAATGTTCCGCTGTTCTATTGAACTCCTTGCAATAATTGCAGATGTCTGCGCAGGTGAAATATTTTCTTTTTAACATACTAAATGTCAGCAATTAATAATAACAAAATAGTAAATTTCATGTACAGTATATGTAAATTGAAAAATGTATACAAAATATATAATGCACCATAAGTCGACGTGAACTGAGAGTGTTCTATCTCATTAATTGTGATAGTGAATGCGATTAGCCCATTTACTTTAAATCTTACCACTGTGTGAACATCTCTGTTGTTTCAATTTGAAGGTTTGTCATTATCTAAAATCTCACCATAGTAGTAAACAAAGTCAAACTTACCGAAATTCTTTAGAAGATTAAAACGCCGTGCTTGCATTGGTTTTTTAAAATACAATTTGGTTATTAAAAGTGCTGCCAGTGCATTCTTATCGGAGATAGTCCCCGATTCCAGCAGGAAATAAATTGCGATGAAGCATTTAACTCAAATTTGGCGAACGTTTTAGCAGAATATCAGCAAAGTTTGGATGGGATTAGGCTAGGTATTTTCTTTTGTCAAATAAATTTGTTACTCCGAGAAAATACATATTTATGACAACTTTAAATATTTCAAAGGATTGGAAATTTAATTATTTAAAAGGGATCAACAGTTAAAATGATCGTAGTTTCTGAAGATGTTTGTCTGTGATTGAGGGAAGATAATTCCCTTTTTACCGTAATTTTCGTATTGCATTTTTGTTGGTTAGTTTTTAAAGTTTTTTTTTGGTATTACTCCCTGGTAAAGTTCAGAAAAAACGAAGGAGGAAAATATCTTTAATTGCTTTATGATGTTTTCATTGTTAGTTATATCTGGTCCACGAACATGCTAAAGAATGTTTTCTGTTTTTAACAGTGTGTGTGTATGCGACTGTGACTGTATGCAAAAATTGGAGAATTTTATCACATCATGTGAGAATTCTATATTTTACTAAAACCTTTAGTTTTGTTTTAAAGATTTTATCAACGAAAATTATACGTATACGACTTTATCGGTATCAAACACTGCATATTCCATTTGTTACTACAAAATAAGCCCACAAAGTAAAGTACTATGCGTCGACCAAATATGAAATGGTTAATAAAATCGGTTCTGTTATTGATGGTATCCGGTGCATTGTTTCTATTAATAACAACCTGGATATCAACTGATGATACATTGACTGCACTACCTGCTAAAAGCGCTCAACAAGCTGGAGTTGGCAATTCGAAGAGGCCGCAGAAAGACATGTCTAAATATGATGTTCGCGGTATTCCAGCAGAATCAGAAAAATTACAGAAGAAAGTCATACCAATGGTTCCACCTAAAAATTCCAATAGCAAAGAGCCAAAGCTTCAAGCTGAACGTGAACGAAGCAAACAACAACAACGTAACGATGAACAATTGGCACCGCCAAGTGAAGAGAAGAAAGATTGGCATGACTACATATCAATCGAAAGAGACGCTAAACGGGTAGGTATTGGGGAGCAAGGAAAGCGCGCCAATTTGAATGATGATTCCCAAGCGGATTTAGAGAAGAAAATGTCATTGGAGAATGGTTTCAATGCTTTGCTCTCAGATTCAATATCGGTGAATCGTTCGGTGCCTGATATACGGAATGAAGGGTAAGTGAATCTCATTAAATCCAAACCTTCAAAATTCATTTATTTTTACTTACACCTCTTGTAGTTGTCGAACCAAACAGTACCTGGCCAAATTACCGACGGTCAGTATTGTAATTCCATACTATAATGAACATTTCAGTGTTCTGGTACGATCGGTGCATAGTTTGGTTAATCGTTCACCTCCCGAACTTTTGAAAGAAATTATCTTGGTTGATGATTTTAGCGATAGAGAGTATCTTTTTAAACAACTGGATTTGTACATTGAAGAGAATTTTGGTAAATTGGTACGAATTGTTCACTTGAATCAACGTACCGGTCTAATTGGTGCACGTATGGCCGGGGCACGAAAAGCAACTGCTGAAGTATTAATCTTTTTGGATTCTCATGTCGAAGCTAATTATAATTGGTTGCCTCCATTGCTCGAACCAATTGCGCTGAACAAACGCACATCAGTTTGTCCCTTCATTGATGTCATCGATCACAGTAACTTCGAATATCGTGCACAGGATGAAGGAGCTCGTGGCGCCTTTGATTGGGAGTTCTATTATAAGCGTTTACCTTTATTAGCTGAAGATTTAGTAGACAAAACGAAGCCTTTCCGAAGTCCTGTAATGGCGGGTGGCTTGTTTGCCATATCGTCAGAGTTCTTTTGGGAGGTTGGAGGTTACGATGAAGGTCTAGACATCTGGGGTGGTGAGCAATACGAATTAAGTTTTAAAATTTGGATGTGCGGTGGGGAATTATTGGATGCCCCGTGCTCAAGGATAGGTCATATCTACAGAGGCCCGAGGAATTCTCTACCTAATCCCCGAAAAGGCGATTACTTGCACAAGGCACAGTATTTTATTATGATACATTTTGTAATTTACTCATGCTGTATCTGTCTTACTTATAGAATTATAAACGTGTTGCTGAGGTATGGATGGATGAGTATAAAAACTATTTGTATGAACACGGCCAAGGTATTTATGAATCTATCGATGCTGGAGATCTTTCGAAACAGAAATCCATACGTGAAAAACTTCACTGTAAATCATTCAAATGGTTTATGGAAAATGTAGCATTTGATTTGGTTAAAACCTATCCACCCGTGGAGCCACCGGATTATGCGTATGGTGCTATTCAAAATGTTGGCGCACCTACGCTCTGCGTGGATACTCTTGGAAAGCCACGTCATTCACAGATTGGTCTTTATACTTGTGCCGATGAACTTAAACGTCCACAACGAAATCAAAATTGGGCTCTTAGTTGGCATCGTGATTTGCGTTTGCGTCGCAGAATGGATTGTCTCGACGTTCAGCAATCGCACAAGAATGCACCAGTCTGGCTTTGGGATTGTCATGGTCAGGGCGGTAATCAGTTCTGGTCTTATGATCGTTCAAAGAAATGGATAATTCACGGTCAAAACGGTAGGAAGTGTCTTGAGGCTTTACCAACACTTAAAAAATTGTATGTAAACACTTGCGACGAGGATAATACCTATATGAAGTGGAACTTTGGAGTGGTGAATAATACGGCACTGGACGCATTCCACAAAGACTTGCCCGACAATGTTTAGTAAATGCAGAAGATAAGGAGAAGTTTTGGGACTTGCCATAGAATTTAGAAAAGCCGTACTTAAGTCATGAATTAAGCCCAGTTATTGTGAAGACACATTGGTTTTATAATAATTTGAGTGATAAGCGATGCAATTTTTACGACCTACTCTATATGCCAATATACATATACGATATATACAATGTATTTTAGGTACTTATTAAGTTTACAATATTTGACTGTAAGTCTATAAGGTTTTATATATTTTTTAAGAGAATCTGTATTGATGAAATAATTAAAGACTGTCTATTTCTATCAATTATTTTAGAGTGAAATTTCAAATAAATTGGAATACGTCAATTTTAAAACTGTGTATTTTTCAACAGGAGAAAGGATTTCTTTTTGCATGGGACTAAATGTTCATGAACATATGTAATTAAATTATTTAAGAATCCAGCAATCGTGTCTGGTAATGCTTTCATAGTCCGGAGCGTAATCTCACCACTGTCTAAATTTTAGCAGTCTGGTAATTTGTTGCTGACAATACTTGTCTACAAAAACTCAAAATGGCGGGAAACAGGTAGGTGAAAAAACACCTCACTGATCCTGATGACCTGGTAATATGAGGAACAATGAGAAATTGTTGTCAATTGTCAATTTATTGTTTGTGTAAAGATGACAAAAATTAAAAAATAAACTTATAATGGAAGATAATGAAGTAATTCATATTATATAATTATTTAATGTTATGTATGAATTACACTTGAAGTGTATTTATTTTATTAGTTATATGAAATCATATAAATAAAATTTGTAAACAAAAATCTTCAATTTCCAAATGATAAAAAGTAACATTTTTACTGTTGTTTTTTTTTGCAGCCAGCAAATTAAACAAGCCAGAAATGCTGGAACACATCATTTGGCAGGATTTTAATATCGGGATAACTGTTGAATTATACGCGATAATTCAAAGTGTTGCCAGTCTCCTTTTAAATTTTTTATACTCACCAGGCCGAAGTTGTTATACCTTACCTCTTTTACCTTCTTCGTGGGGAATGCTAACGGTTTACAGAAAAATAGAGAAAATGTTATTTTGTTCCACAGTTGTTTAATTGCAAAGTGGAATAACAAACGGCGCTTTCGATTTAAAAATGATACTCATGGTTAAGTATCAGTCGTTTCTTATGAAATTACATAAATTTTGTACTTGGAGGAAATCCCATCAATCATATCCGTTCTGGTCCGATCTACTTTCGTTTGAAAGATACAATAAAAAACTATAAAATTTGTTAATATTTTCTGAATTTTGAGAATCCGAAACAAAGAATAGGAGTTCAAGAATTACTTGGATTATACTCCTTACCCTGGGGCTCATTCAACTCACCTCTTACTGATATAATTTCTTCTAACAAACAATTGAACATTTTGCTTTTGTGTTTTTATTAATTTTAGTTGTTCACTTTATTTTCATACATTATTGTTGTTTTTGTTGTTGTTCTTTTCTCAAATCCATAATAATAAATAGATTTGTGTATGTGTGAGTGTGCTTTGATAAATTTTATTGTTGTTTGTTCTGCATTTTTCTGAACTGATAATATTTAATTATATAATATTGTTTACAATATTTATACTTTCTTCAATTAATAGTTTATTATTTTTTTACGGTTTATCGTAATATGAGTATAATTTATTATTATTATTATTATATTTATTATTTTTAATTTTAAATTCTATTTGGATTTTTTCATCAATATTTTCAGCAATATTTTATGACGATATTTTTTATGTTTGTGTCCTTTTCAGCTGCTTAATCTTATAGAGTCCTTCGTATTATAGTATTTTTAACTAAAGATTTCTTATTTTGATGATTTAAACAGTAAAAATAAATTAATTAAATAAAAATAAACAAATATCTGTTTATTAAATTGAAAAAAATTCTTAAAATATTTTGTTTAATTATTTAATTTTATATGTCTCTAAGTGATCTCGTATATGCCATATTTTTTAAGTTTTCTTGTTTTATATAAATATCTTAGGTTTTAATACTTATAATTTGAATTTGTTTTATATAATCTTCTGTTTGACCTTTATTTGGCTGAAAAATAATTTTCTTTTTTTCACAAATAATTCTACAAATCAAATAAAATTTGTATAATTTTTTATTATTAGAAATTTATATTATGTATATAATATATATTATGGAGTACAATATAAAATAAAAAAAGCCTTTCAATTTTATTTTCTTTGATTACTTACAAGCTTTCCATTTGTGCTTATGCGTATTTTATACACTCTAATATATCTAATATATTTATATTATTCAATTCAATAATTTTATCTTCAATAATTTTCATTTCTTTTTATTTAATATTGAAATTATAAGAATCCTTTATAATATTTTTCTGACGTTTTATTGTGTGTATTGTAATATTTATTTTTTCTGATAAAGTTTTATTTATTATTGTTATATTATATTATTGTATTATATTATATTGTTGCGGACATGATTTCCTTTTTATTACAATTTCATTTACATTTAAATAATTGTTGATTCTTTTTGCTTTCTTTATTTCGTAGGCAAAACTGCTCAAGATGTTTATGATACTCTATTGATGCCTCCTAACGATCCTGATGGTAGTGCAAACATTTTGTAATATTGATATTCAAAAAAATAAGTTTTTGCTCTAAATTTAGTGTGAATTTTTAATAACGCTTTCATATTTCGTATTGGAGAAATAAATTTAAAAACAAAATAAAGGAGAACTTAAAAGGAAGTCATGACATGCGAGTATAGTTACAACAGAAAAACACTGTAATAAAGTAGTAGATTATATAGTATATATAATACAAACAAACAAACCCTTTTGTATGTCTGTCAATTTGTAAGATATTCTTTAAAAAAACATCAGTGTATAAAATTTTAATATTTATGAAATTTTGTTAGACGTTTGTATCTCCTGAATCCTTTAAACAGTTCTTGAATGCTCTTGAACGTGAAGACTCTTCAATGATATGATACTTGAAAATACTTGAAAATCGTTCGATAGAAATAAAAAAGTGTTTTGATTTATATGCGTGACAACGGTGATGACAAAATTACATTGATGACAATGATGATTTCTGCAATGACGTGCGTATGATTTTGTTTGAAATGTTCGACAGAATGTTAAAATTATTTCAGTCTAAATGCATTTTAGTATTTATTAATTGTTTGTATTCAAGAAATATAAGTATCTTTTTCGATTAAAGAAAGAGAAAATGTTTTAGGAAACATTTGTAGTTTCTTAACGTTATAAATAAATTAAAAAATATTATGAATGCAATTAAAATTTGTCTTTAATTTTATAAATAACTTCCTTTCAAGGAAATCATGAAACTGTGAAAATTTTTGAAATTATTTTTTATAATCTAATTCGTTCTAGTCTAAATATACCTTCTTTGGAATATCAACGTCTTTTGAATGATGGTTTAATATTTAATTTAAAAGTTTTTGATTGGTCAATGTTTTGTGAATTTTGTATGAACTTTTCTTTTCTAGCCTGTTAAGAGAACTGTAACTAATTTTCTTTCCCATTGATTTCATTTTTTTCATCGAGTGAATGAACTAACAGAGGATTAATCTTCATTGAAAGAGTTTTCTGTTTAGGGACCTTTCAAATTATGTCCCACTTGCGTTTAGGCTTTATAGTCGTTGAGAAACCTGATCAAAATGGCGATTTCTCGTCTTCACTTTAAATGTTTTCTCACATTCATTAATCGGTGTCATTTACAGTGGTCGAAAATTGAAATCAGCGAAATTAAGAAGAAAATAACATTCATAGATAATTGAGAGATTTCAATTGCAAACATCGTTAAAATAGAGAATAAATTATAGATAACCCATAAGGAAGACTAAAAATATTGTCTTGAAAATATGAAATAAAACGCAAAATAAATTAAATTTAATCAAACATTAATTTTATTTATTTTGATTTAAGATTAGCAATTTCTTTTAAAATAATGAATATTTATTATTTCAATTATATGCAATATAGTATTATCATTATATTATCGCGTATATATATAGTATATATAATACGTAATCATATAATACATACATTCGTACATCGTATGTGTTTATGTATAGATATTTATATATATAAAAAATGATTAAATAAATGATCGCCTTCTATAATTATTATTCTTATACAAAAGAAAAATGAATTGTTTTTTTATTTTTTTGCGTCGTGTCAAAATATGAAAATTACGAAAATAATTATTCGCAAGATGCAAAAACAATTTTTTTTGTGCATAAATTTGTGACAATTTGATTAAATTATATCAAATTAATAAGTCGATGAATGAATAAGTGAACGATTGATTGAATGAATTCATGAGGGAACAAATGAATGGATGAATGGTTGAATGAATAAGTAAATGAATTGATGAATGAATAAGTCAGTGTCAAAATCGGTTGAACTGAACAGATGAATTTATTCGCTCCGCCACTTTGAACTGCATATGAATAATGATCAATAGGAGGGAGAGAGAGGGCTGTGTGTGAGAGTGTTTAAAATTATTTGCAAATAAAAGATGGAAAATTGAATGGAATGGACTTGATGAAAATCCTTCTCGGGATAAAATGCATTCCTTAAAAAACGAAATGAGATGCAACGATTGGAACTGTATAATTGGAAGGAGAGAGAGGAGGACACTTGATAATACTAGATGGCTCTGAGTCTTCAATTTACATAACTGGCTGAAGGATTCTGTCTGTCTTTATCTAACTGTCGACCTAATTGTCTTCTTTGCTGATTTTATTTATTTTTTATTTTTTGCTGCTTTTGCTGCAAAAGCAAAAAAAAAAAAAATAAAATATGTTTTTGCTTTAAATAGTTTTTAGTTTTTGTTCATCGGTGTAATCGCGTGCTAATGCTTTTACAACGCACACAATTACACACGTACGCAAGCACACACGTTTGTGTTAATACGTGTTTGTCTTTATCTTCTTTTTGTTGTTGTTTTTCTTTTTGAGATGTGTGCGATTGTATGATTAGCGTACAGATAATGCTCATTAATTATACAGTAATAATGCTAATAGATAATAATAATAGTAATAATAGTAATAATGATGATAATAAAAATTATTTTATAATTTCAAAAAATGTCTTGTGTTGTTGGTTTGTTTGTTTGTTTTGCTTACAGTCTACATTGTTTCCTCTTCTACGTCTTATACTTTATGAATTCCATATTTTTTTTCGTATCTTTTAATCGTTTAAATTTCTATCTGCATATTCTGCATTATTAAGATATTATAATTGTTTTTCAATTTTAAGTAATTTTTTTACTTTTAAAAATATAAACTTAAAGAAAAACTGTTTCGCTTCTTATGTAATCGTTTTAGTAATCATATAGTAATTATTTTGTTTTCGTAAGTTTTTTTTATTTTCATAATTTTACATAATAAGTATAATCATAATGAGAATCATAATGATAATCAGAATAGTCTTAATATATAAAAAAATTAGCAAATTATTTTTAAAAATATTTTCTTATTTATTTTTGTGTTTCTCTTCTTGAATTCTTTTCAATATCGTGATTTTTTGTTTGTATGCTTGCTTGTGTTTGTGTTCTCTTCATTCACAAACTATTTGTTTTCATTTGCAAACTTTTTTATCGTGAATATTTTTTGACGAGTATTTGTGTAGAATTACTTAAAAAAATTAATATTTAATTCATAAAAAATATTTGTTGGGTTTAAAAATTTGTAAAATCAAACTTTTTTCATTCTTCATATTTCCATTTGAATCTTTATCTTTTTCACGTTTCATTTTGCTTTTACAGCCGCCAAAAAGTGTACTTCGTTTTGTGCTTTCTTTCCTTGCCTTTTCTTTTTTTGATTTTTAATATCTTGCTTTTATTTTCGGAATAATAATTTCTTTTTCTTGCAAATTAAGAACAAAAAAATTGAGTACGTTTTACGGAGACGAAATTGTCGAAGTTGTCAAACCGTTTCTTCTTTTGAAGAGTTTTTGGTTTTCTCTCTTCTCCCAAAGCTAAAATCATTTGAAAGAGTAAAGTTCAAGAGAACATAGCGCTGTCGGTGAAGCGTGAGAGTTTGACAATGACATCAAGAATTTCTTTCTCGTTGTAATTTTTTTGAATGTTTTTAAAACACAATTGAAAGAATTCAACTGTGTTTTAAAATACAAAAGAGAAATAAAAAGAGTAAAAAAATTGTGTTAGTTCTTTGTTTGAAAATAATAAAATTATCATTTAATTTTTTGTCGTTTGTCAATTGGATTTTTGTCACAAACGTTTACGATAATAATAAAGCTGATGTTGGCTGCTGCTAATGATGATGTTGATGATGATGACGATGTTGTTGATGATGTTAATTAAACAAGAATTGTTTATTAAAACGAAAATGTTTTTAGGAGTAATAGTAGTTCGTTTCATGAGTGTGTGAGTGTTTGAGTATAAGGATGGATACTTTTATGCTATTTTCATCGTTTCTTTTTTCAACTTTCATTTCCTTTCTAATCTATTATTTTTTATTTGAGTGTTTTTGTGTTAAAATTTTGTTTGAATTTTAGTTTGTTTGTCATTTTGCTTAATATTTCTTTGTACTTTCGGCATCGTTTAATTTGTTGTTGTTAGTATTACTGGTTTTTGTTGTTATTGTTGTTGTTCTAGTTGGTGCTGTAGTTGTTGTTGTGTTTCTTCTAGTATCTTCCTTTCTGTTTAAAACTTTAAAAGAGATCTTCCTTTCGTTTCATGCCGTTTTGTTTAAAAGAAAACGAAAATATACCAAACAACTTCAAAAAGAAAAATCTAAAAAAAACGGTGTAATAATCGAGTAGTAGTAATTAATACAATTAATTTGCTGTTGTTATTGTTGTTGTTTTTTGAGTGGGTTTTAGTTTTTGAACAGACTGGTATTTACATTAGTTTTGTAATTAAATCGCCTTCTAGTTAACGTAATTATTCTTAATTTAATCCTTTCTCGGTTTTCCATGAATCGTAGTTGATTCCTTTTAATTATATGCTGTTTTTTATTATTGTGGTAAATTATTTAAAGATAGTTTGACTCATAGTTTTAAATGCAGTAGAAAATAATTTCGAAATGTTGCAGCAGTTGTTGTTGTTGTATTTTTAAAAAAATTAGTTCTAAATAATTTATGTATACCGTTAAGTTAAAATTGTTCTTAGTGGTTTCTAATGAAATTTTATTAATTTATATGAATTCACTCTTTGATATCGCGACGATATAGATGAAACAGCCCCCGTATCAGGGGGATGGGGGCTATCATGCTTTTCTAAAAGCGTAAAGTTTTTCTTGTTTTAAATAGAACAAAGAAATGAATCTTGAATTGTATAAAAGCACTTAATGAAAAGAGAATAAATGACCAAAACAGTTAGACGAAAAATCGGTACAGAATTATAAATAAAAAAATGATATCGTAAACGCGGAGAGAGAGCGAAAAGAAACTCCAGTATAAATTCCGAGAAACATCGAAATTAACAAGATCAAAATTGATGGTTAAGCAAATTAAATAAAGAATAATTAAGAGAGCGAACAATTCTTTGTTGGCGAGATGCAGAACTGTAAATATGGAGAGACGGTAGTTCTTGAAAGCAACGACAAATTGAAACTATAGATCCCTCTTTCATGTTGCCAAAGAATGAATAACATAAAAGAGAGATAGAGAGGAAGAGAGAAAAAGTTAAACAGAAGGTTGAAGAGAGAGTGACGGTTAGAGGTGAAGATTGTTGTTACTTTGCCCAAGAATAGAAAATTTAGAACTGATCTCTACTCGCCTCTCTTTTTTCTTCTCCTCTAATCAAAATACGAATTTTATAATAAAAAATAAAGTAAAATTTTCTCATCGGCTTAGAATCCTGCCTGATTCTTTCAGCACTTTTTGATGGAATGACATTATGGTATTAAATGGCGCCTGTGGCAGCGTTTAATCTGGCTGCAGTAATTAAATGATGAATTAATTAGCCATTAATTTTTGTAACTTTTTTCCACAATCTTTTATGGCACTCAAAAAATTTGAAAAAACTTGCGAGACAAAACTTTCATTCAACCAAAAATAATAAAACATCACATTCATCTGTTGAGCAGTTTTGGAGAAGAAGCAGCTTAGCTTTCTTCTAATCTCGTATACTTCTCCTCTTTTTCTTCTTCTTCTTCTTCGTCTTCTTCTTCTTGTTTTCCTCTTTACCTCAGCCATTGTTTGTTAGTCCATTCTCTGCTTACGCCGACGCCTGTTGTTGCTGCTGCTGCTGATGTTGTTGGTGGTGTTGCTGCTGTAGTTGTTGTTGTTGGTGCTGTTGCTGTTGTTGTTGCTGTTGTTGTTGCATAGTTGTGGACGTTGGACTGCTACTGCCCTCCTGATAAGGCCCCGTAACCACACATGGATGCATAGGAAACAGGGTGGTCCACGATGTTGTTGTTAATGTTGGTGCTCGGAGGGCAATCTTCTCGTTTTTTGGCTGCTCGCTGGTGTTGGAGTTTTTTTTTGCGGATTCTTTCTTTTTCTTGCTGGATGATGATGATGACGATGATGATGATGACGAACTGCTGCCACTGCCACTGTTTACTTTGGCTGCGTCTGGAGTGCTGCCACCATTTTCTTTTTTAGTATTACCAAAAGTTGTTGTTGTTGTTGTCAATCCACCACTAGCTGCTGATGCTTCTTCATCCTCTTCAACCTCTTCATCGCCATCGCGTGGTTCCTTCTTGATTCTCTGCTCACGCTCTTCTTTGGCTTTATTATCGAGATCGGTGTTGATTTTCTTAACGCGCATCTTCTCCTCCCATTCGTCAATGCCGTGACGCGATCGGTTCAGATTGCGATGCTGGTAAAAGATAAGCGTCATACGGGTGGGATGATGACGATTCGGACGTCTGAGTGCCGTCGTGGCATGCATCTCATGTTTTGCGCACTCGATAAGTACGCTACCGTGATTGAGTGCAATGGCGACCCCGCCCATTTGTGGGTCCTGGAAGGCCTCCAAGTTATCATTGATTTCAGTTACTTCGCCAATGGGCTCGATTTTATTAGGGTTGCCGTTGGGCGTACCGCTGGCGTTAGTGGCGTTGGCTGTGGTTGTGCCGGAAGTGGAGGTTGTGGTATTGACTGGATTGGTCACGATGCCTGTTGTGGGACTATGCGTTGTTATTGCTGCAACCGTGGGCACTGGAACCGGAGTTGTGGAACGCGGCGCAGCGGCTGCGGCGTTGTTGTTGTTGTTGTTGTTGCTATTGTTGTTATTATTAATATTATTATTATTGTTATTATTATTAATGTTATTATTATTATTATTATTATTATTGATATTGGTGCTGAGATCCGTAAGCGTTGCAGAAGGTGCCACAGCGGTAGGAGCACTGGGCACATTGGGTAAGGAGGGGTTTGTTTGTATTTGTGGTACCGAAGGCGCGTTAGGCTTCGTACAGCTACCCAGACCGGATCCAGCGGTTGGTGTATGTGATGCTACCAGAGAGCTGCTGTGATGATGTGTGTTTGCGGCTGGTGGTAATGCGGTCGGTGTATAGTTACCGCCAGAAGTCTGATGGTGGCCGCTGTACATGTTCCAGTTGACCGAAGGTGAGGGCGGGGTCGGTGGTGGTGTCTGCTGCGCGTACATGCTGTATGGCGTATAGGGCTGATGGTATCCATAGTTGTAGTTCATATTCTGGTAGGCGTCGTACGCCGAGTAGGAGTGTGGTGGTGGAGGGTACATTTGGTAATTGTTTGGATACTGGGAATACTGATAGTCAGGCGGCGGCTTCGGTTTTACGAATGCTTCTTCAAGGGGATGCGGATGGTGGGTGTTTCCATTGTGCGAATGATGATGATGAGTTAGATTAGTCATTGGTGTCATTGGAGTGAGTGTGGTTAACTTACTTTCGATCAAAGTATTGTTTACCAACGTTGTGGAATCCGGGTTCTCTTCGCTACAACCGCGACTCTTCGCATCTGCCCGTATGTCGTGGATTTGCGTCAGTTGCTGACTACCCGCGTTCGGCAAGTGTCCGTAGCTGGACCCAGAACCAACGAAACCACTGTTGTTGTTGGATGTCTCGTGATGCGCACCCAGAGCAGGCGAAGTATGCTGCACGTGATGATTGGCCGCAGTTCCTCCTGGTGTGAGAGATGCTGCAGGCGGAACACTAGCTGCGCCCAGACCACCAGCAGCCACCAGACCGGCAGCCGCCGCATGAGTGGAATGTGCAGCTGGCGGAGGCGGCCAATTGCCGTAGTAGTTCCTTGAGTCGATATAGGAACCGGTCTGGTAATCATACGAATAGGGCGAATCCAGAACTGTGCTGGAAATTTGATTCGACTGTAGTTGGGCATCTGTGAAGGTGTCAATCATAGTCGCCATGTTCATAAGGCTCGAATTCGATGACATGAGTTGATTTGTTGGATTACCTACGGTTCCGGTGTTCCCGGAAGAATTTGTCAGATTGTTGTTGACTGGCGGTGTTGTAAAAGCGCTGCCTGCGGGGCTCGGATTGTTGGTGACTGGTGTTTGGCAGCGTGGTGATGGCGTAGAGGGTGGTGCAGCGGGTGTGGCTGGAGCGATCGAGTTAGATGTTTGGCTACCAGTTTTAGATTTTGATTTCGATTTGCTATTTGACGAATTTTCTTTTTTAGCCGCAGCCGCAGAGGTCGCAGAGGTCGTGGTGGCATTGGCTGAAGTCACAGCAACTGAAGCCTGAGATACTGTTGTATTCGTATCTGCAGCGGAAACCTCTGCAGATGGTTCGCCATCTTCTTTGCGTTTCTTTCCGTGCCGCCGACAAGGCATTAGAGGTGTGGAACGAACGCGCACTTCGCAAGGGAATCTAAAGGAGCGTATGCGATGCAATATTAATTAAAAATCAATAAGAAAGAGAAGAAGAATATGGTAAAGCGTAAATGTGTTTTGTGTCTACTCAAAACTCAACGCTACACTCACTTGTCCAGCATTTGTACTGCTCCCGTACGATGTTTTTCGCGCTGACCCTCAACACTTTCGAATTCGTCAGTCGTATCCATCGTATATAGAGGCAAAACGTGGAATTGTTCATCGTCCGGCGGTCTACCATCACGATTGGATGGCTTGAGTAGGGCTACCTGGACGGTGCACCCGTCCTGCATATTGTGCAGATCTCTGTGAGAATGCGCACAGAAGTCGAGGCAGGCAGTGACGCCTGAGAAGGGTTTCCCCGGTTCCAGCCCGAGTCGGCAGTCGGGTGCTTCCTTTTCGTATTTCACTTGATTGTCGTAGGAACGTGGGCAAATCTGTTTAAAGAGAGGGGAGAGGACAGTGGCCAGCAGGTTCATGTGATCCTCTATTGCCGATTCTTCATTTTTCACAGACAGACGAAACTTGCGAACAGTCTTTGAACGAGCATATTTACAACCGTTATAATACATCGACCAAGAACACCCGAAGCTATACGAGGCTCCCGAGGATTCGGGATCAAGACCTAGTAAATGATTTCGATATCAGTGTTATCTTTGAGATCTGATTGAAATCTGATGAGTCATACCTTGACAAGCACAGGTGCGGTTCTCATTTGTGGCACAGCGGCGTGTTGTTGGTAGACCATATTTGTTTAGTTTTGGTATTAAGTTTTTGTAGGCATTGTCGGCATCCACTCGAGGCATCCCATCCCAAGCTACCATGCAGACTATAATAAAAGCGGCCAAGCATCTACGAAAGTAAAGAAATTTACTTTGCAAAACTGAAGTGCTTGCGGAAAGGAAAAATAGACCTCACCTGTGACCCGGACGCTTCTTCACAACAACCAGAATCTTTTCCTCTGGATCGGCACGTCTAATTACCCATTTTGCTACGGGACACCCTTGAGTGGTCTTTCCTTCTTTCCCGGTATAAACGATTTTCTCGATTCTTAATTGCCTTCCCGAGATCTGGCATCTTTCTTCAAATTCTCGTCGCAGATCAGAGAGGGTGGAAGCCGTGCCTGTGAATATTTAAATTAATGCTAATTTTATTATCACACCGATTCAAAAATTTGGGCTCCATAACCTACCTAAATGCGTGTAGTAGGTACCGGGCTCAGGGGGATTTTTGTCCGATTGAAAGCAATCACAGTCCGGAACCTCGGTTTTGTTACCCTTTTCCAGTCGATCGGATGTATCGAATAAAGGATTAATTTTTTCATGCTTGACGACAATTTCATTACTCTCTTCCTCTTTCTTGATGGCACTTTTCTTTTTTGTCTTGGGAGCTCCGTTTTCGTCTACATCCTCTTCTTCCTCAAGAATTTCATCTTTAGTTTGCATACCGATGCAAGACCCGTCCTTCAGATGCTCAGTAGTGGGGGCTCTTGTGCCCCCCTGGCGACAACAAGAGAATCCCGTACTATTTTTTATAGCTACCGGTCCCCCTTCTCCTAAAAATGGGTAGCCCCCGGTATGACCCATCAGACTAGGATTCATACAAACATCCTCAACTTTTGGCTCCAGTAGACTAGTGTGCCCCAAATGATGCGGATGACTGAGATGGCCGTATCTATGCGGTGGTATGGGGTACGCATGTGCTGGAATATCCTTTTCATAATTAGTTGGAAGTGGAATTATACTGCTTGTATCTGGTTTGCGATCCAATTCCATCAGATGACTTTGATGATTTGAACCTTTTCCCAAAGAACCCCCAGAGTTTTTGGCTGTACTGTTAAGATGATGCGCATGCATAGCGTGGGGAGAGACACCGTAAGCCGAAGCTGAAACACCTGAAACAGAATGCTGATATCCGGGCACAAAGTTTTGCTGGTAGTTCTGCTGGAAGTTGCTGCTGGAACCACCGTAATAGGAGGCGGCGGGATTGTGGTAACTGGCAAAATCTTGCTGGTTTTGATGGTGATGCTGTTGCTGTAGGTGTTGTTGTTGCATGTGCTGCTGCGCAGCAATTGATGCACCGCTCACCTGACCCGGTTGCAAATCACTCTGGCAGTAATCGGCGTATTGTATGAAGTTCTGGTAGTTGCGTTCATAACCTTCCATTTTATTCTGCTGAGGCGGAAGAAGCCCAGGCTCTGTCTTAATGTACTGTTGACTGTAGTCCGCGTGGTGACTAGCGAAGTTAGCGGGTGAATAGTTGGACAATGACTTCTCGTGGGCTTTCATGGTGTGGTGATGAAGCAGTCCTCCTCCCGGATCATTGCTGTTCTTGTCCGCTGTGATTGATTCTGAAGCTGCGCTGCGGCTTTTACTTTTACGGCTTGACTTCTTCGGTGTTTCTAGAGAGTGACTGGTACCGTGGCCGTGCTGCGTGGTTGTGTTGTGTGATTGTTGATGATGGTGATCCGCGTTTTGGAAGCTACCCGTTTGTGGCTTTTTAAATGAGTTACCAACGTGGTGAGGCTTCCAAATTTGCTCGCCACCACCTCCTGTGGGGTCCGAGGTCAATGATGTGCCGCCTACTGAAGCTGGTTGTACCGTTTGTTGTGACACATTATTGCTGTTCGAACCATTGGCGTTCATAGCTGTTGAATCGCCTCGGAGGTGGTGGCTATACGATAAAAAATGACCGGTCTGTTGTTGCTGTTGTTGAGCCGAGTTACCATTGCTGCCGATGACTGCTGACGGGCCCTGCATGTGTACGTCTGTCGGGGATGTTCCTGAATGAGCGTCCTTTGGGTCACCCTTACGCAGAATCATCGACTTGATTCGAGTGTTGAGATTGACGCGTTCACCCTGCTGATAAGGATCGCCGCCGATCACTTGGGGAGTTTGCTGTTGCTGCTGTTGGCTGCTCCAGTTCCAGTCTTGCTGCAACTGTTGTTGTGGTGGCGATGACATTTGATGTTGTTGAGACTGCATTGAATGCGGATGCGGGGATGTTTGCGAGAGACTTGTAGTTCCGCTGTATTGTTGCTGTTGCGATTGTATATTGTTGCCATTGGGCGATTGAGGAACGTGTTGCAGATCGACTTGGGCAGAGTGACGTGGCTGCTGTTGTTGTTGTTGTTGTTGCTGCTGCTGCATCAAACTCCTAGTGGGTGACTGTGGGACGGTCTGACCGCCAATTGGCGGTTGCATGGGTGAGACAGCAGGCGTAGCTGTGACACCGCTTGAACTAGCATTTCCTGCAGACTGTCCGGTGGGTGTGGCTGCGGGTGCTGCCGTGACATTATTTGAAGTACTCGACGAGCTACTTGAAGATTGCTGTTGAGAACCGCTGTAATCGCCTGAATACCCGTTACAATTGAGTGAGCGCGGCGGTACGCTGCTCACCCGCGGATATCCAGGCGTGTCGTTTCCCGACATCGTCTTATTAAGATCACCCCCGACACCAGCCAGTTGCTGCTGCTGTGCCAAGCCCACAGAAGTTGGTGCTGGTGCAGTAGACACTTGACCGGCATAAGTGACGCCTGCCGGAGCAAAGCCTTGGAGGCTAACCTGGTTGATTGGAGCGGCTGACAATTGCTGCGTTTGAAAATCATAGCGTTGTACCGGTGCCCCATATGGCGATCGGCCGTAATTGGGATCGAACCCAAGACCAGTCTGAACGTATCCATTCGATGGATAAGCGTAAGATTGTGTCTGAAAATCTAATGAGTTGAGGGATGTGATGGCTGAAGTATTCTGAGGAATTTGCTGAATGAACTGATTTTGCCAGCCTTGAGAAGGATCAGTTTGCCACGTGGGATAGAAAGCCATGGGTGCCTAGATGAAAACAAAAATAATATTAATAAATAGAAATTTATATTTAATAGAAAAAAGAAATGGAGAGAAGAAGAGAGGGTGAGAAAGAGAAATTAAATTCCGGAAGTTCAGAACCGGTTATTAAACCAAAACCCGTGACATTAATCAACAAAAAGTGGCAACCCTTTACTCCATTCCATTCCATTCCATTTCAATTCGTGTCGTTTCAGCAAGAATCATTACCTTAATAAACAAAATTCATTAATTTCAAATTTCTTTTTTTATTTCTAGGTTTTGGTACACAGGTAACGTTTATGTACACACACATACACATTTTAGCTATTTTTTGTGCATGTGCGTGCACACATCTATCTGTCATGCTTTGTACTACGTGTCACATACATATGCTCTCGCGCAATGTATTGTATCTAGATACACGAATTCATGCAAATTGAAATAATTTGCATAAATTCATACCAGACCGAGAATTATTTTTGTGAATCGTCGTGTCGTCTGCTGTTTACTTCTTCAATTCATTCGAAATAATTTATCTTTTGATATTTTGAATGGCATCGGCCCTAATTTTTGGCGGCTTAAATTCGTTAAAATTAAAACATGTGCACCAATTTCATTCATTCTCTTGTTCTTGCTCAAAAAAAATTTTCAATTTTTAGAACTTGTTTAGAAGAAACAACAAATACTGCTTTACCAGGAGGGTTGAATGCGAGAATGAATCACTAGGAAGGGTGCGAACGGAAGGAAGGGGTGAGACAAACGGAAGAATGGAGTTGGATTTCATGCGAAGAGCTTCGATGAGATTTGATTTGATAATTAATGTTTTAAATACTAAATAAAATATATTTCCGAATTAATGATCGCGATAAAAACAATGACGATGATGGTAATGATAGTGATTTAAATGATAATGAATTGCAATAAAATGATAAGCAGTGAAGCGTACGATACTCCCATCAATACAATTAATGGCATCGAAATGTTAACCCTTGACTGATAATGAAAGAAAATGCAGTTTTTTTAAATCCAGATATGTTTTAGATGAAAAGAGTTGAACTTAAATGGATAAAAATAAAGTCTTTGTCTGAAGACTATTTAAGGTTCTCAAAGCAATTGCCAAAAGCTAAAGATCACGCACCTTAAACCAAAGGTCTGAATCTTGGAGAGTTTTTGGGGAAAATTTTAAATAGATTTATATTATTGTATACGAAATGAACTGGAAAATTATTGAAAATTGATTAAAAGATATTAAAAATCCGTCGAGAATGAATCATTAAGAATGGAAAAATCAATTGAATTTTTAGAAACGCTAAAGGCTTTCGCAAAGATTTTAATCAAGTATTTATCTCGATTTTAATTAGACATTAAATCATTTAATCTCTTCACAGAGATACCTATTCATGTCTGAAATGCGATCTAATAACTTTTAACGATATTCCTTTAGAGATAATGATTTTTCCTTTTTTAAATTTTAGTAAAGTCTCGATTTTTAAGAAAGATTCCTTTAAGTTAATTTTCTTGACTTTTACTTTTTAAAAGTTACTTTTCTTGCCAAAAAAAAAAATAACAAATGGTTATGTTTTTGTTGTTCCTTTTTCCTTCTGAATCCATTGCCTTCTGAATTCAATTTTCTATTTTTTTGAAATAATGACTAGAATATAGTATTGTATATAATATATAACATCGTTAAGTATTTAATACAAATAAATTGCGGCAAGCTTACAAACCGATATGCAGAAGAAGAATAGGATGAAAATAAAGAACGGAATGAAAGGAAGAAGAACAAAATATAGGCGTCATAAAATGAAATTATCTTATGGAAAGCATTAAACCTAATGACCCGCATTTAATTTCATTTTTCTTAGAATAAGACGTTACGACGATACGACGATACAACGATGCGATGCTACGATACATTCGAGACTTTAAGCAATTGTTGTCCGAAATTAAGGTCGGAAATTTTGTTCCAAATTTTCTCTAAATTAATAGTCTTTTCTTGTTCGGACGTTATTTTAATACGTTTTATGAAAGCAAATGGAGTATTAATAAAATTTTATGTAATAATTGTTTAAAAATGATTCAGAGAATTGCTTTCTGATTTATCTAAATTATTTTGCCAGTTTACCCCCCCCCCCGGCCCAGTTTTTTCCGAGCTTTCATAAAAAAAACAGAAATTATAAGTGTGCTCAAATGGTTTTGAAACAATTCCAGAACTATTTTATTTTTTTTTTTGGTGTTAGTGTTGTCGACATTGTTGTTGCTGTTGTTGTTGTTGCCTTTGAGCTCTAATAATCGTACTTACCATCGGTTGTTGCGGTTGATCCTTCATGGTTTGTATTTGTGCTGTGATTTGATGGTGTTGTTGCTGCTGTTGTTGTTGCAATGTTTGATGCTGCTGCTGTTGTTGGTGTTGCTGCTGTTGTTGTTGTTGCTGTTGTTGCTGCTGTTGTTGCTGTTGTAGGTGGTGTTGCTGTTGGTGATGATGTTGTTGGGATGTATGTGCTGTTTGCTGTTGTTGTTGCTGCAACTGTTGTAGATGAGTTTGCTGGTGCTGCTGTTGCTGCAGATGTTGCTGTTGCAAAGTATTCAACTGCTGCTGCTGTTGCTGTTGTTGTTGTTGCTGCTGCTGCTGTTGGGTGATACCCACCAACAATGTTCCCGTCGCAGCCGGTGTTGTTGTTGTATTTGGTGATGGATGTGGCAGGACCGTGACAGGTGCTGGACTAATTGCTGAATTTGTTGCTAGTTGTTGTTGTTGTTGTTGTTGTTGTGATTGTCGTGGTGAAACAGCGGCTGGATTTAACTTATTTGTTTTTGGTGTAGAAGCTTTCCGTCCCCGAGACTGAAATGAAGATTAAAACAAAAAAGGAAATTAATGAAGCTGATAAATGAAATAGAAGTAAAAGAAATACGTAGTAAGATAAAAGAAGGCGATTAATATTAATTATTGTTATAATAATTTTCAAAGAATCATCTCATTTGTGGCAATTGGAGATTTCGAATGCAAGTATTTCCTCAACGATTCATAAACGATTCGTCATGAATGATTGAATTTCGGGAAAGTTGAAGCGTAGGCGAGCTATAAGGATGCATTAATATCCCAGTGTGGGTGTAAGTGTGTCCGCGTGTATATGTGTGCAGAGTGGCAGAGTGGTCTTCGATTCGTTCCGTTCTGTTCTTGCCAGTTTACTTCAAACCATAAATTAAAATGATAAATTGCTTGTGATAAAATAATTGTTGTTGCTTTCAGGCTTTCTTTTGTTTCGGATTTCATGCATATCGTTCTTCTCTTGTTTCTCTCCCTCTCCCTCCTCTTTCTCTTCCTTTCTATATTCGCTCGCTTATCCTTCGTTGTGTGGGCGTAATGGTGCATAAACTAACGTTATACATGCGCATTTAATTCTCAAAGAAGTCGGCAATAAATTTATTGCCGAGCTGGCAGTTTGAAAAACAATACAAATCAACAATCAAATTTCCAGAATTCATTAGTTTCACTTTAAAGACGAGAATGATTTCTTGTGTTTTATATTTATTTATGAATACTGTATGAAAGATTAAAACGAATACAATAAAAAAATCGTTAACTGAAAAATGGTTTGATCACTATTCGATCTGAGGATCGTTTTTTTATGTGAAGAAACAAAAAAAAGGAAGCTGATCAACCAGAAGAACTTTAGACTAACTGAAAAAATGTAAATATAAATTATTAAGTTCAAAACTTTTATAAAGATGTTTAAAATAATCTGCTCGTTGATAATTTTCGTATAGCAATTATTGCATTGATTTGGTTTTCAAGGTTTCCATCAGGCACAAGATGCATTTTGTGTTTCCACGTGAATTCCACGTAAATGTTTCATAATCATAATTCTTTCTACAATTTCAGACGGAGCCAACATTCCTTTTATAGTGAAGACAGTGAAGGAACAATGCTTTGAAATTATTATAAATATTTCATGTTGCAGCGCAATTTTATGTCGGTTGTCGCTTTATTTAAATTTGCACTCGAAATAATCGTTATATCGGATAAAATCTGCGATGATGCCTCGAACGATTTCCAGCAAAAGTATTCATTGTAAGATTAACAAATATAGATGTAAATCTTATAAAAAATACATTGACTGCAATTTGTCTATTTATTTAAGGTCGAAATATCTGCAACATATTGGAAAACCCTTTGTAACTAAGAGAGAAATATTCATACCAGAAATTTCAGTGACCCGACGAACATCTTTAATTTTTATGTTTTATATCTTTTTCAATTTTAAGTAAATCAAATTTATCACTGCTGGTTGGTTACTCACTTCCTCATTCATTTATGCGATGTATGTAAATTGCTGACACATTCATCTAACACGCCTCTATCCACTAAGCCTCCCCCCCTCCGAACCAAACTTCTTCCCTTGTTATAAAAATTCTTTGGCCAAGAAAACTCATCAGTCAACGAAGTCCAAAATGTAAATTTATGAGACTAATTTATGATGCTCAAGATAATATTTCGTAAGAAAATGTGACGAACTTCTGAATGAGGAAAGGGGAAAGATAGACAGAAACAGAGCCGGGAAGAAGAGAGACGGGGTGCGGAATCGGTAAAAGATTATTAAGAAGCAGGAGTGATCGAGCGAAGCTCTTTCTATAGGCGCGACACTAACGGATACGGGAGAGGAAAAGGACGGAAGGCGCGATCATTTATTCTATGGGAAAGTCATACTGTCGTCGGCATTACTTTTGGCAGAAGCAACAACAACTGCAGTAACAGCAACATCAGCATCAGCGCAACGAACGCTCCGATATAATTTTACGCAATTTTCGATTTTGCTTTTTAATAAAAATTGAGATCAAAACGAACTGACGATATAAATTTATGCACACACGTCTTATTAAAGGAAATCTTATTAAAGATGAAGAAGAAGAAGAAAAAATTGAATTATATGGAAGGAAGATGGACGAAATAATACGTGGGCCGAATGTGAAAAAAGAAAGAGCCGTAGTAATGAAAATGATTTTCGAGCGAAGTAATTTGCAAAGTATTCGTTACGGGCGAGCAACAAAAAATTATTTCTAAAACTTTTCACATAATTTTGTTTTTTTCTATTTGTTTTTTTAGGGAAAAAACTGCTTTTTGGTTATGTAAATTTTTTTTTAAATAGAAAATTGTGGAAAATTAATATTTATGTGATTTTCAAAAAGAATTTAGAGATAAAAACTAAGGGCCTTGTTTTTTTTTATTACATAAAGCATTATTCCTTTGAGCGAATCTTAAAACCGCAATCGTTGGAATGACGGGGAGGAAAGTCTTCAAATTCTCAAATAATTTTTAAAGGGAAAAATAATGATTTATATGGTATTTTGTCACAGAAAAATTGAACAATCACGACGCAAAATCTTACTAATTTTACATTTAATAAAATTAAGAGGCGTGATTTGCTGATTTTGAGAACTAAATACATTTTCTAGTCATTCGTTTGCGATTTTTACATTGCTTTCGAAAACGATCGAGTAGTTTCCAGGATCTTAACATTTTAATATCAAAGAAAGAGAAAATAATAATTGAATAAATAAACTTCTCGGACATTAGAAAAGAACAAAATAAGTAAAAAACAAGCAGACAAAAAGACAAAAATACAATTCTAAGTAAAATAAACTAAACTCAGATAGAGCGAGTCGAAGAAAAAATAAACAGAAGCATATTGTAAGAGTTACAATCAAAAAGAGTCATTAAAATATTTAAAATTCTTATGCATATCTATAAATTTACAAAGACAGCAGGATGGTTGGAATGATGGCGGGGGGAGAGGAGAGGAGCAGCGGTCCAATACGATGCAGTATAAGTCACAACAACACTGCAAATAGTACCAACATATAAAGAATCTATGTTAAGAATCTCACAAGAGATTACAACAAAAACAAAATGGAAGAAGAAAAACAACGACAACAACAGCCAGCAATTAGACCGTCCAAAAATCAGACTATTTCCGAAAAAGAAACAGAAAAACAAAACAGAACAAAGCACTAAAAAGTCCATTAACTTGACTAAGATACACGTACCAAATTGAATTATGAGCACAAGCGCGTGCACACACACACGTAAACATATGCATATACATACACATACACCTATATACACACACTCATACAGCCACGTTTGTGCATGGATAAACTAATTCATTGAAGGTATTCCGTATTTGTTCATTTTGACTTTAACGAAAGCATTAATTCATTAAAAATTTATTTTATTTTATTAAATTTATTATATATATATATATATATATATATATATATATATATATATATATATATATATATATATATATATATATATATATATATATATATATATATATATATATATATATATATATATATATATATATATATATATATATATATATATATATATATATATATATATATATATATATATATATATATATATATATATATATATATATATATATATATATATATATATATATATATATATATATATATATATATATATATATATATATATATATATATATATATATATATATATATATATATATATATATATATATATATATATATATATATATATATATATATATATATATATATATATATATATATATATATATATATATATATATATATATATATATATATATATATATATATATATATATATATATATATATATATATATATATATATATATATATATATATATATATATATATATATATATATATATATATATATATATATATATATATATATATATATATATATATATATATATATATATATATATATATATATATATATATATATATATATATATATATATATATATATATATATATATATATATATATATATATATATATATATATATATATATATATATATATATATATATATATATATATATATATATATATATATATATATATATATATATATATATATATATATATATATATATATATATATATATATATATATATATATATATATATATATATATATATATATATATATATATATATATATATATATATATATATATATATATATATATATATATATATATATATATATATATATATATATATATATATATATATATATATATATATATATATATATATATATATATATATATATATATATATATATATATATATATATATATATATATATATATATATATATATATATATATAATTTAAGACTATAATATAAGACTATTCTCGATGAATTTTCTTGAAAAACTAGGAGTTATAATAAAATTGCTGTCACGTCTTGATAATTTTGTGGAAGGTTATGCTTTTTATTTCACTCGTCAATTCGCCGAACCGAACCGAAATAATTTTATAATTTATAAATTGCTGTCTTCTTATTTATTACAAGTATTGTTTTTAGTGCTAAAAACTGAAGATAATTCTGAGTGATTTCCCTAGATACGCTTGATTCCCTATGGGTTAAAGCCCAGAAGGGTTATAATCCAACTACTATATGATTTAAAGAACGGACATTTTACAGTCTAAAAGAGTTGATGCAAATCTAGGTCTTAAGTTAAGCTAATTTTATTGAGTCATGAAACAAAATTACCTTAAATTCTTTAGAAATATTTTATTTAAAATAATCGGAAGAACTTAAAACTAAAACGAATTATTTTAGTGACAATATTTTAGAGAAAAACATCATGTTCTCTTATTCAGCATTTAGTTTAAAAACATGTAAAAGTAAAAACGTGCTTGCTCCCGTCATTAATCCGGGTTTGGATTTGGATTTTTTCTTTATATTTGAAGGGAGGGAGAGGTCTGATACCCCCATTTTGCTTACGTGAGATTTTGCGGCTTAAAATTGATTTCGAAATTAAAGTAATTTTTGGGTTTACCTCCCGAAATTGCTTCATTTCAGAATTTTACGTTTTGGGATATTGTTTGATATCTCTTAAACCTTCAATAATTTTAATACAATAAGTCGTTATAAACAATGTAGCTTTATTTATTATATATGATTAAATAACGTCTGGTTTATGATAAAGAAAAAAAAACTAACTCAAATAATGAATATAAAGATTATGAGTGAGAGAGAAGGAGATAATTTAGTTGATGTTGTAATTTAGATTTATTCCTAGAATCTTTTATTATGTTTCTTTTATAGAGAGAGATAGAGGAAGAGAGAGATAGACAGAGAGTGAGAGGGAGGATTAAAATAGTTTAAATGGGTGGTTGGTTAGATGTATTGGCGGATGTCACGTCGATGCAAGACAGAGACTAAAGGCAAAAGAATGGAACGACGATTAATAAAAGAAAGTAAACAGTTCTTTGTTTACAATTAATTTGCGCCGGGTTGACGAAACTTTTGTTGATTTTAGCACTTCCTTTTATTGTAATTTCTTTGATTTATGTTTTTTTGCTTTGTGTGTTTCTCTATTTCTCGCTATTGCGCAAGTATCTAGTATTTAATAAACTCCGGGGGCCACGATTAATTTAAATGCATGGAACATTTTTCATAGAAAAATGCAATATGCATGATTTAATGTTGCGTTCCTATTGCGTGAGTGTTTTTTCAGGCATAAATAATTCCTTTCAGATCTTCAGACTATCAAATATACACAAATGACTTATGCACGACATTTCATGCAATAGAAACGATGTCAATAATAATTTTAAATAAATATAAAAATTTAGAAATTTTTTCTAAATTTCATTTAGAAATTAGCCATTTGCCAATTACTCGATTTTTAATTACTTGTACGTCTTATTAAATATAAAAAATGTAGACTCATGTTTACATTTATAGATTTTTCATAATCCTTTATCTACTTCCGTAGGGAATTCCGTAGAATCGTCCTTTGAGTCGAATAAGACCTATCCGTGCGTCCGTCTGTCTGATTGTCTGTCTGAAGAAATCACTATTACAGGAGAACGAAACGAGATATTCTCATGAAATTTAGCACAAATATTCTCTTCCATCACAACTAATTTGGTGTTGAATGAGATGAGAATCACGTTCATTTCTGATTCCTTATATGAATATCTTTACATGTGTCCACCCTCAACGTTCGTGGGCGGAATTCGATTTGGAATTGACCGAATTTCATCCTCGAACCCAGCATAAATATTAAATTATTTTGCAAAAAATGGGCGTGGTGTGCCTACCATAACCACAATAATAAAGAAGATCGTATTGCAGGTGAATAAGTGGAGGTGAAATTGTCGTGAAATTTGACACGAATATTATAAATTGTTTGGCCCATTTTTCATGAAGAAAAATCACCTCGAATTTCATAATATAATTTATATATTTTTATGAAATAAAATTAAAATGTATGAAATGAAGTTACATTTTTTGACTTTTTTTACTTTTTAATAAGAATCGTATTGAAAATTAGTTTGTAGATCTAAATTAACAAAGAAAAGGTAAATGCAGTACTAAAAGGGGCGTGTACCACCCACTCATTATTAGAACCAAACTATTATTAACTACTAATTTATATTACGCGCGTAGGGTACATGACGTCAGTGTTCTTACTTGTTTTTGTTAATTTTATCGCTGCCTTTCGAATTTGTAGGTTAAGAATTTTCTTCCATCATCATCGCTTACTTCTCTCCATCATTTCAAAAAAGTAGAGAGGAAGGAGTCCGCCAAAGAAAACACGAGATAAAGAGAACTTTATCAACCACTTACGAATATAATGTTGTTTCTGTTTCAAGAACAACAACAACAACAGGAACGACAGCGGCAACGACATTGTAAAGCGGACGGTTGGGTTTATCTTAATTTGAAATGTGTTTATTTTGTTCGAAGCGTAAGCAAATACAGATTTTTTTTCAAAAAATCAACAATTTAAAGAGAAATCCATTAAAAATAAATTGCAATCGGCAAAGTTTCCTTTGCTTATCGATTTATCTATTTATTCTTAGTTTAACAGAATTAAAATAGTCCCGGCCAAATAAATAGAATAATAAAGAGAATAAATAATATTTAATAATTTCAACGAGTAGGGAATGGTCCCAAGAAGAAGATAAGATAACAGAAAAAAATATCAGATTAAATTTAAATATTTAATAAATTTCTAATGAAATGAAAACCAAATAAAAGAATTCAGCAGAAAAGAAACAGAAAAAGAGATCCAAATAAATACAAATTTAGCAAATAAATAAATCATAATTGTATAAGAAGTTGTTACAAAGTAAGCGCGTATAAAACGAATTTATCTCTTACCGCAAATATTATACACAATATCTGACCGTCTGTCTGTCTTGAATGTTTTATCCAGACAGCAATTACTTTCATGAATTTGTTTATATAAAATAATGCGAAGGCGTACGAGAATTGAGAATGAGATGTCAGTGTTTGTGAAAATCTCGGAGAAACGTGAATTTTAGGAAATATGGTTTTAATTAAGCCCAGACGTGATTTAATAAAAATGATAATTTTATTGATTTTACAGTTTTCATTAAACAGTTTGAGTTTCAAATAGCTATTCCTATTGGATATGTATATACTAGTGTTTGGAACTATCGAATTAAAACTATTGGATTATTCGATAGTTCTAAAGATTCATTTGTTCGTTAGTTTTTTTCGATAGTTTTTAGTAACTCAGAAACAATTTAACGAGTGAATGTGCTTCCCAGAATTGGTAACTACTAGAAACTATCAAATAATTCAGCTATTCGCTAGTTCTTAGTAATTCATAAATCCTTCAACGAGTAAAAGTCGATACCCAATTAATCAGATAAGAGCGACAAGTTAGTTGATTATATTGCAACCGTATAAGTTGAGTTCGAATAGGTCGAGTGAATGAATGAATGTGTGATTGAAAAGAATCATTCGATAGTTGAAATCATTTAGTAACTAACTATGGGTAATTGAAATTACTCGATAGTTCCCAACCAGAATTATCAGAATTGGTAACTACTAATAAATATTTTTTTTCATTCTTGGTTTTCGGGTTGTTTAGCATGATTATATTATTATTGATTTTGTTTTATTAATATCATATTTCTTTACAAGCAAGCATTGAAAGCCTTAAATATTCAGAAGACCACGATAACTTCACAGACTTCAATATTTTGTTCATAATTCTCCAATTACTCTCGCGTTAGTCTGCACTGCTAGTAGATCACCCTCCTGCATCGAGAATACATCGAAAGACCCTCGTATGTAATTCTGCTTTTATTAATAATCGCTGAATACGCAATAAGTAAAAAATTGTTTAAACAATAAAAATGCAAGTAATGCAATAGATAACATTATCGCTAAATCATAATAAATCTTTATCTTCTTTGCAGCAAAAGCAAGTTTTTCCTTTATTTTATAATATTTTCTTTTAGTTGGACACATGTAAACTCAATTCACTCAACGTCACTCAAAGGGAATAATAGTTAAGTTTAAAGGAAAGCTAATCAGTATTCTTTACTGAAGAGAAGAAGAAGAACCGGAAGGATAGAAGCAGAGAGAAAGGAAGGAGAAAAAGCAATTCAATTTTAAGATTGCAAATAATTGCGAGTTTAAATTAAATTTTGCAAAATCTCTTTGTGAGGCAAAAGTAAACATGGATTGGTGGTGATTAAGGGACCCGGGGGAGTAATTCACTTTCTGAGATAATTGTGAGTGGAAGCAAAATCAACAAAAGTTTCTGCCAATGTCAGGTTTGCAATTCCATGCATGTCATTCATCCCTTTTTAAGGCGATATGTATGCCTGCGTGTGTGCGTGAGAGAGAGAGGGAGTGGGAGAGAGAAATGGAAAGAGTTTGTGCATGCATTATTTTAGATCAAGCCAGCAGTGTTGCCAATTAATTGTTAATCCTTTAGAATTCTTAACAACGCATTGAAAAATTCGTAAATTTAGAGTCTTAGCTAAAATCCTGGACTGTTTAGTCTTTCAATGGGTTTGGTCATCTCGTCGAACGCTTTTCAAACTCAACAATTTTTTGTCTTTTCGTCTTCTGTTCTTTATTCTTTCACTTCATTTTCCTCTTGCTTCTTTTTCCTATTTTCGTCCTTTCTTTGGTTTTTCCATGTCTGCCACGATCGACTTTATGCGATTTCATTCAGGTTCGGTCTTAGGACTCTGCATAAACATAGGTTTTCCTCTATTTCTTGTTTTTCATTAATTTTCTATCGGTTTTTGCCCCATACTATCCTACTGTGCATTAATGAAAGCCTTAGATAGATCATGCGTTTATTTGCTTTATTTTCGTTTGGTTCGTCTCCTCAAACAATCTCTTCGTTTTTGTTGTTTCTCTCCAAACAATCTCAAAATTTTCATTTAAGCTTTTGTTTTGTTTCCATTAGACTTAGATTTTTTTAAAGATGGCGAGCTCACTTTGTCCCAAAATTTAAGAAGACAAAATATTAGAGTTTTCTTGCATTCTCTTAAAACTTCTTAATTTTACACATTTTTACACCCTACACGGGTGTAAGGGATAGGGCACATTCACTCACTTCTTCCGTTTGTAACGTATTGAATGAAGCGCGGTAGGTATAGGAAAGTGAATACATTCCTGCCTACAATCACTTCCTGAGCCGATTTAGTCCGTCTGGTTGCCGGTCTGGTTGTGGGAATCTCGATTACGGCCGAACGGACAGAGATATTGACATTAAATTTGGGGTGAGTATTCTTTCTCGGTATACGATTTTTGCTATTACACCTTCTTTTTTTAGTTTCATACGTGTTTATAGTTAAATTTCTTTGATCTTAAAGCAATTTTGAAATTGCGATTACTTTTCCGAATAAAGCGTTTCCCTCAAAAACAAATTTCTGAAAGTGAGAGCTGCCGCACACTGTGAAAAGTTACGATTACAGGTGAACGAATATTGCTATGGATTTTGGAAAGGCCATCTTCAACCTTTTTGGGCTATTTATTATTGTCAGTGGGCGAAGTTGACCAGCGTAACGCCTACTCATTAAGCTATATTTATTTTGAGATTTTACATTCGAGCCCGCGATTTAAGGGACACGATAGGCCTACTGAATATCTAGTTTAAACCGTATGATATTATATTACGGGTGTAGAGTGTGTATGATTCGGTCAGGCCATGGTTAGCATTCTTGCTAGTTTTGATTACAAATTTTTATTTTGAATTATAAAAGCATAAATATTAATTTTTTTTAGTTTTGTCACTAAAGTGATTATCTTACTTTTCAAGTAAAAAATTAAAATATGTTTGAATGTTTTTTAGAAAAAATGTTTTTCCAGAATGAATAATAGTGTTGTTTGTGTAAAATTGCCATGAACATGTTTGATGTTTTCTGGTTTTTTAAAAAAATTATATTTAAGATAGTTAATTATAAGTTATAATAAAATTAATTCATTTGTTTTTTAATGAATTCATTTCATAAAAACGTTACACGAGAACAAACTAGAATAATTTCATTCTTCCATTAAAGTCGTTTGTCACCTTGGGCTGTTTTTGCAAAAAAAGAATCATGTTTTTATTCTAAGCAACGTTCATGGCATTCTATACTTCGTTAGTTCCGTCTCATGTTTGTCCTAGCCCCTTTACCCTGACCCCCTTTTTCTTTACTCGGACTTCGTGGACTTATAGTTTCTTTGGTTTGAGCAAACTTCGACGCTTTAATCCCCCCCTATCGCTGCTGCCGTCGCTGTCTCTGGCTTCATCTACCGCTATTGCTTCCTTGTCACCACACGTCGTTGCTGAAGCTTGTCAACCGCATGAATATTCAACAACTTCCCGTTTCTATTCATTAGAAATTCGAATTCTAAATTCTTTGCTTTTCATTGCAAATGCATCAACGTTAATTAAGTCTATTGTTGGCGTTCTTGATGTTGCTAGTGTCGCTGTTGTTGCTATTGCTGTTGCTGATGGTAGTGGTGTTAGTTCATGCTGTTGGTTCGGTTTGAATATAATTAAGAATGAAGAAAATGGTCTTGTTTCATGGTCTTTCGTTTATTTAGAGTGAGTAAAATTTCATCTTCTTGTTTAAACAATGTTTTGATTATTTTCGAAAAAGTCTCTTTGGACGTCTCTGGAACTCTTCAATTTTTTGATAATTTCGCATACGCTTTCAATATAAGAGTTCATTATGCATTGCAAAATGGGTTATATAGACCACAGAGCATACGGATAAAGATCGATCGTGCCTAAGTCACAGAAGGAGCAATCGAATAAGGATACGATCAGAGAAGTAGTTCCTGTGGAGTATAATTAATAGACAGAATGGATACTAATAGACAAACACTTCTAATAAAAAGGTTTACATCCATTAAATTAAATTTAATTATCCATTAGATTAAATTGGGCTCATGTCCTGTCTTTTAAATAGAATCCGTAAGTCTTGAAGAGGTAAAGGATCGAAGAAACGAACTTAATAGTCATTCGTTTCCAAAAAGTCGTCCGTTATTAAAGTAACGAAAGTTTTGGAATACAGACACGTCAAGTGAAACTCAAACGTTGGTTATCGTTAAATGCAAATCGTCTCTCTTTGATTGGAATCATCAAAAACATAACCACTTAATGGCAACGCATTAAACAGAGGCCAAGAAAAAGAAAGAGAAATGAAATATTTGAGAAGGGGCAAGAGATTAAGAGATATTGTTGGGTTCTTGTTGTTGTAGTTGTTGTTGTGGTGTTCATAAAACTTTGGAACAATCTTATAATCATTACAAGGAATCAACAAATAGGAATAATAAAATAATAATAACAACAATTACAACAACAAAGGATGGAGGTAAAATTCTAATCTAATAAAAATGTTTAAATTTTATTAAAATATGTGTATCCTCCTCCCGCAATTATTACAGAATTAATAAATACACGCACACACGCACACACACATACATACACGCACTGATATATGGAGTATATAATATACAAAATATAGGTTTTATATATGTTTCATGATTTATATGCTCAAACATAATACTCTAATATTGTTTTTGTTGTTTGTATTAGATGAAGTTTTTAATTTCATGCGGCCATATTTTATACAAACTTTAGATGAGGCGACTAAAAGGGGGGAAGGGGGTGTGGCATTACAGTTTTGGTGGTAAATGGGAGAAGTTTTTTAAAAACTTTTCTAAATTATGATAAAACTTTTTTCACTTCGTACTATTTGACTTTGCATACAAGCATAAATTTAGAGGAATATATCAATGTATTTTTGTGTATGCGTATGTGTGCGTTCATTATCAAAATGCAAAGTCAGAACTGGAATACCATTCGACAAACCTCGATACTAAATATTTAAAATTAAAATAAATTTACAAATCTTAATTGCAGCAACAACAACAACAACAATACCAAAAAGACGAATTTGCAATTTGTAAGAGCAACGAATTTGCAATCTGAGTTTCGTAACTTTTTTCATCCACTTCCTTCGTTTTAAACTCGCTCCAAGAAGCAAATACAAAATAAACATAAATAAAAATAAATAAAAAGCTTTTGGTGAAGTTGATGAAACGATTTGTAAATTTCAATTTGCAACGAAAACGAAAACCTAAACGAAAAACGAAGGAATGGAGAAGTGAAGATTGCCAAAGATAATAAACGAATTTTTTTTTAATTAAAAAAAATCGAATCCCTTTTCTTTTTTTAGTTTTGTTTGATTAATTTCTTAAACTTTAATGATTTAATGAATTATAAATTTAAAATGAAATATTGCAAAGAGAAACCAGAAAAAAGAAAACAAAGAAAAAACAAAAAGAAAAAAAAGAAAAAAAGGGAAACATGCTTACCGTATTTCGATAAAACATTTTTAAAATAGTCGAAGCAAAAGAAAAGGTGAATCGTTTAAGGAAGATTGTTTTAAATGAAAAGGCATCAGCGTCGTCACAAAACTCGCATGGGCCCCACTGCCAATTGCAGTAGCTGCAGCAACAACAACCGCGGCGACAGCGGGAGCAGCAGCAACGTTAGTATCAGCACCGCCATTAATGAAGGCAATGTTTAAAGGAACTCGTTAATTCATCTTGACATTCCGAAAGGAATGGTTTGTTTGAAGATAATTAAACTTCAACAGCTAAAGCAGCATCTAAAACAACAACACCCAACCAACCAACAGCATCAACAAGAGTTGTTGGAAGGCAAAAAGAAACAAGCAAGGATATATCGGCGATAATAACGAAAATAACAAGAATTTGCCATTTGATGAATATTCTTGCAAATTTAAATGAAAAGGCATTTCCGGCTGAAAGAAACAGCCAGAATTAATTTTTAATGCAAACCAATAAAATTGTTAATGATTTGTACGAATAAAGAAAACATTAACTATAATATAACTAATTTAATTATTATTAAATTATTTATTTTTTCGTATGGGTTAAACATATTCTTTTATTCGTTCAATTTTTGAAATATTCGTTTGTTTATTCATTTCAAAATTCCATTTTTAAGGATCACACCATGGTTAATGAATAGGAGTTAATCATTGTATCATTAATTATTATTATTAATCATTATATCATTATTTACTTTTAGCGATTCATTATTGTCTTAAAGAAAATCAATTCTTAAGGAATAGGCTATAAAATCGAATGAATTTTCGAATTCTTCGAATGAATACGAATGAACTGGAAATTATTCATTTTATTCAAGATTTATTTTTGGTAAAATAACCCTGATGAACAGAGAGTCATTAGCTTAATCAATTCAGAATGAATATTAAATACGAATTCGTTATTAACTGAAATGGATCACATCGATTGATGAGGAATTAATTCTTTTTGAGATTTGTCATCGTTTGCAATAAATAAGTTCTATAGAATTCATTAGTGTTTGATTAATTTATAAATCATAGAATCGTCGGAGTAAATAAATGATGAATAAGAACTTATTATTTTTTCGAGAACGAGAAATATTTTATGACATTCATTGCAATCGATGAACAAGAATTTATTATTCTTTTTGACACGAAGGATCAATATCACGAAATTTTCAAGCTATTAAGAAAATTGTGGCAAAGGTAAAATTGTTTTTTATTTTAAACTTTATTTTCGTTTAATGAAATTATATGACTTTTTTAATTTAAATGCATTTAAGTTTTATTCCTTGAACAATAAGGCTTGAATGAATATCTTCTTTAGTTACGATTGTTTTTGTTACGATTCTTTTTAATTTGTTCATTCTCTGAATGTTTGATTAAAACAATTTTTTCTGTATTAATTTTTCTTTTTCGAAAATCATTTATTTACAGAAAAAATTATGATAAATTGATTTTCCTAAATGAATTGTCAGTCAGTCAGCATTCATTTTATTAATCATTATTCATCAAAAAAATCATAATATTGCGAATGAGAATCGTTTATTAATTTCTCAATTCACTAGAATGAATGCTTATAACGATAATTCCGACGATACTGATGATGATGATGATGATGCTGTTTTTGCTCTTATTCCAAATTGTATTCGAGTGTTATTTTTCTTTTGAAAATCATTCAAATTGTTCCATTAATTAAATAATTCTAAGAATTTGAGAACTCTTTACATTCTAAGAATATTTTATAAGAGTGTTGAAATCTGATACACGGGAGAATGGTAGAGAGGTAGGGGGAGCTAGAGAGGGAGAGTGAAAGAGAAAATAATACGAGAGTACATTGAACACACGAGATTACATAAAGACTGTGTATTATACATAAAATCTCATCGTAGATATATCGTATATAAAACATGTAAACCTATATGTAGTAGACGCCATCCAATGACTTTGAATCAACCATAAATGAGATCCTCTTAATAACCAACCACAAAGAGCCATTGTTTTCAAAAAGATCATCCAACTTCATTCTTAATAATTTTTAATTAAATAACATCGAGTAAGCCATATTTATGTTGCTTTCATCAGAATAAGAAGGCTTCATTGGTTATTTTCAATTTATCGTAATTTAAATTAATTTTTCTAAGATTATTTCTTATTTCATTTTCTCTTTTTTCTGGCTTATTTCACAAATTCAATTAATTATGAATAATCATAACAATACGAGCATTATATGACTCAGTCGCAACATTACTGCACGCACGAATAAGAATTTAGAAACTGTTAATTTTCAAAATTTCACTTCTTGGAGATCTATTCGAGAGCTACGTGCTCTTTGAAATAAAGTCTGCTATATAAATTTCTTATAATACGAGACTCTATATAAAATTATTCTCACTATTAAATCATCTGTAAAGCGCTTAAATGTGTTCTTGGTTTTTTAGGAAATAATTTCATGTGATTCGTAGAAATGAGCAATTTTACAAGAATTTTAATAAATTTTAAAGATATAAAGGGTACTTAATATATTCTCGGTATCGTGGAAATTTGCTAATAATGTATCCAATATGACTAATTACTCTCATTAATGACACTATCCGAGGGCACAGATCTAAACTATTCATATAGTCGTATTGTCTCTGAGTTATCTTAGTGTTAAATTTTAGATTGACTTAATTTGAATCCACTCTCCCTCAAGATTTTTGAAGTCAATCTATTTTACTGACGGACTTAACAAAAAACAAAAAAACAATGAAATAATGAACGTAATTTACCACAATCGCTCGAAGGAAGAGACGCAGTAACTGATCGTCGGCGTGCTGATTCCTCAAAACGTATTAATGCGGTTTCAAACGAATAACTTAGACCGGACTTAGCCTCGAGTGAATATTATTTCTTAACAAACTTAAGGACCTTCATGGGAAAATATTTTCAGCATGGTATTGGAGAGTACATAAAGGGATATGGCAAATGTATTGAGATTGTAGGTTCATAATTTTTGCTTATTTTAGTAATCAAATTAAAATGGTAATAATAATGATTAAACGTTTCTTTATATCGTTAACGAGAATACATTAAACATTCTTCGTATTTTAAAAATTGTAAGAGGATTAAGGACTTACTAAAGCTTACTTCTGGAATATAGAATTCTGACAACGCTTTTTCATAAAGAACTATTTATATTTTGTGATAATTTCTTTTAATTAACGAATATTTAATATTTAAAAAAATATATTATATCGTTATTAGAATTTCTAAATAAAAGAAATTTAAATTTTTAAATTTGAAAAATATTTATAATTTTTATTGTTTTAATAAAAAAAATAAAAATGTCATTTTTGCAAACCAATTTAAATCTTATATAATTTTTAAAAAATATTTAGTTAGTTGTTCAAATATTTGAAGGCTTGGCACATTAGTTGAAAACAAGTATTTTTAAAGGCAATACGACTCCGACAACGAAAAAAAAAACAGAAGAAGAAAGAGAAGAAGAAGAAAAATGTATCAAATGATGATCAAAGAAATTATTTTTATTTAAAACTGAAATGAAGGGAAAGGAAGAATGCCAAAAAAAGTCTCAACATCAAAGTCTTGGCGTAATAATATTTTTGTAATTATAAAGAAAAAACACGCACATACATACATGTGTGTACGTGCGATTTATTTACGCATGAGAACACTTTTTGGCGGGCTAACAATAAAAAATGATTTCACTTCACGATTTGTCTGTCGGAGGCAGAGAAAACTGTATCAAAATAATTATTTTATTTTATTGAAATATTTGTAATTATTTGTAGTTTTTGTCATTAAAAGAATTGAATAAAATGTAATTTGAATATTTGAATATTTATTTTTTTTGAATTAATTAAATGCAAATGGTTTGTCGTTGTTTTTGTTATTGTTGTTTTTAATTATAATTATTAATGTTTTATTTATTCTTCTATTTTTTCTAAAAACTCATACTAACTAATTTCCGGCTCTTTGATGGATTCATTTTAATTAAGCGAATATTAATTTATACGATTTCGGTTGTTTTTTCCGTTGTTTGTTTTTGCTATTTTTCTCTGTTATTTAAAGAAAAATGTCTTGCCTTCGTCTGTTGACGTTTAAAATTTATTGCTCTCAAGTTGCAAATTTTAATTACAATTTTTTTCCAAAGGCAAAAAAGACAAAATAATGAAAATAATGGCAATAAAAATAATAAATATTAATATATATCTAGACATGGAGAAAGAGGCAGAGAGAGGGAGGAAGAGAGATACGGATATTGCCTGTGCACAATTTTTTTTCTGAAATAAGATAAAAAAGATACAATGAAAACAAAGAACAAGCCGTGATACCACATCGACGACGGTGAGGACGGATCGATGGAGCACCAGCAACAACAACAACAACAGTAACAGCACTAGCATCAGCCACCACACACGGTAGAGAATTACAACAAAAACCAATAACCGTCAGAGACCGTCGCAGACTAGAAGAACAAGCAAGCAAGAATGCCACACAACGGCAACAACAACAACAGTATGAACAACAACAACGGCAACAACGGCAACAACAGTAAGAATATCAACAACAGCAACAACAACAAATGTTTTATTATAAGTAGTGCACTGTGAAAAGTTTTAATCTTGACGCCGATAAATTGCAAAACGTTGTCCGAGGCTCTGGCGATCGAAGCAGCGACTACCAAAGAGCAAGAGGTCGAGACGTCGAGAGGGATACGTTTGCTCCAAAAGGGGTAGAATGGAAATGGAGACTTGAAACTAAGTGGATGGAAGAAACAATACCGCAACAACAATTTGCCGGAAGGAGAGCTTTTTCTATGTCGTCTTCCTTATTCTTTCAACGAGTATTCTTGGTTGGCTCCTTGATTCTTCCCCTTTTTTTCTTCTTCCACCCCGTTTCCCAACAACCTACCGCATCCTACTCTTCTTGCTCTCCCCTTCATTTTCTTTTTCGCTTACTTCGTCTTCTCAACATATTTTTCTAAGTTTCCTTTTCTAAAACTTATAGAATTTAATTTAGTATTATTTGATCTTTCTTTTTACTTGATTTCCTTTAAAACTTTTAAAATTCGATTTTTTTAAAATTTTGTTTTAGAAATAGAAAAATATTTTTTAGTTAAACACTTTTGTTGAAAGGTCGTAAATTTTATGATTTACAGAATCCAAGATAAAAATATTAAACGAAAATTGGAGAAAAGATTGCATCATTAAATACTTCTTATTTTATTTGTTTTCTTCGATTAAAATTTAAATGACAATTTCCAGACTTCGAATGAATAAATTTCAAAATTAATTTTGCTTCTAGGGCGTGACTCAAGAGGCTCTCTTTGAAGACGAAATTAATTTTAAATTTATTCCTTTTCGTTTTTTTACTATTTAAAATCTGTTTCAAATAAATAAGTTATGTTTTTTATTAAGTGCATTTAAACAGCTCTTTTAGTCTCTACCAGAGTTCTTTTTCATCGTTTTCTACCGATAAATTCCAAAAAAAAATCATCGAAAGTGATTTCTTTAAAAACGTAATTTTATCTGTTTAACAATTTGCTTATTATATATTTTTATTATTATATTTTTTCCAATTTTAATTTATACATTAAATAAGAAAAAAACAAATAAAATTTACTGCTTGCATTTTTGCGTTTTTCTTTATTTCGTTGGTTTAATTCCTTTGGGCTTTTCCTATGCTCTGCCTTAAAATTTTGTTGTTGTTTTATGGGATGTACATTTTAGTGGGTACATTTAAAACATAATTGCATGTCTCGTAAATATGTCTCAATTCCAAAAACAACACTACCACCATCATTGCGAACAACAATCGTAAGTAACAACAACAACAACAATAACAACATCGTGGATAACCGACGAAGCGGCAAAAGCAAAAACAGCAACAGCAGCAACAACATTCATAGGCGACGACGCCGACGACGACGACTGACTATAAATAAATAATGCAAAAAAAAATACAGGCAATCTAAAAAAACGCCATAAAAAACTACGAAACCATAAAAAATAACGACAAGAACTAATACCAGAAAAAACAACGACAATAAAAAGAACAAGCATAAATTCATATAAACATGTGTCAATATAAGAAAGAAAAATACATTTTAATTAAATAGTTGATTTAGCAGAATAAGAATAAGAAGAAGGAAAGAAACAACAACAACAGCAACAACAGCCAAGAATACAATTAAAAAAATTAATTAAAAGAACTGAATTTATTACACGAAAAAAATTGCTTCAATAAAATATTGAAAAAATACAAAAAAAATATTGAATGACAATCGGCATACCTGACTATCAAATGACCCTACGGAAGAGACCCGTATACGATATTTCGGAAAGTAATGTACAATTAAAGCAGTAACTAAAACAACTACGTAGGGAGAATTTTTGAAATATTTTAAAACAATGCATTTTGCGTGCAGAAGCTATCAAGTGATCGAATGAACAAAACATCTAGTATTCAGAAAAAGATATGATTAAGCGAGCGAAAAAGCCTTTCTTCAAATTTTGAAATTTTCTAATTTTCCTCGAATTCTTCTTATTTTGTAATTTTCTTAAATATATCTAAAATAGCAAAAGTAATAATTAGTTTTAATCGTATTTTAATAAAAAACAGTATCGTAATCGTAATCGTTTTTTAATTAAAGATTTTTATTAAAAAAAGGCAAGAAATATAAGGATTTTTAAGAGTTTATCGCGGTTTAAAAATTTTATAGACTGAAAAAATCGCTTTAATAATGAAAACAATTTTGCCGATACTTTTTCTAAGAAAACACACAATGCAACTTATCCTGCAATCTGTTTGATTTTATTTCTCAAATGAAAATTTTGACTTCGAGAACAAATTATCATCGATAATTTAATATGATAATGTTCCGAGAACATCGATATCGATTATCTGAATCAATTCTGCTAATGCCGGTTGTAGAGTAACGAAAATAAACGAGGCAAATTCTAGAAAACAGAAGGGTATTTTATAAATAAATTAAGCATTCAATGTAAGTGCTTGTTTTGCGTGTTTGTGTGCGTGTGTGTGCGTGTAAAATTTATTTACAACGTCAACCTAAAATAATTAAACGAAGATAAAATTAAATGCAAGGCAGTATTGTATTAATATTTATAATAATGATAAATAAATTAGGGAGCGAAAGAAGTGTATTTCTGCATTATTATATAAACATTATTTTATGTTTATTTTTATAAAAAATACTTGTATTTATACGTTAGTTATTCAGTTTAAATTTGTGTTAAATAGTCCTTTAATTTCAACACGATCCGAAGAAAGCTTCCACAAATTAAAACTCGACAACAACTGATAAATTCTGAGTAGAAAAATCACAATCAAATAAAATTGAATTAAAACATTTTTGAATATTTTATAAAAGAGTTCAACAGTTTTTGCTCGTCTGGAAAAGAGATCTCGGGGCTATAGGCTATGAATCATTAGTTATGGCTTGAGAATCACCGACATCGTAACGTCATAAATGCTCTCAATGGTTTAGGGAACAAAATCAAATTGATAACTAAACCGTTCTTCGTAACAACATGAAACAATTCACTATTTTTTTAAGTCTGACGAAAAACCTTGAGTTTGAATCTTCATTAGTGATTCGTGAACGCCGTGTCATGAACAACTCCTGGGAATAGTGAAAGTGCTGTCATACGAGGAAGTGATAGTCATTAAAGTTGTCACGGTTATTCGTACAATTTTCTATTTGAATTTGAATACATTTCGATAGAAATCTTTGCAATAAATCCGACATAGAAATGTCTTTAAATGCTCATTTTAATTTAATTAAAATTTTTATTCATCTCATTGTTACGAGATGGCATTAAAAACAATAATTAAAATCATTAAAATCACAAACAAGCGCAATTATATAATAATAAAAAGTTTTACAAAAAACGAAAAAAAAGAAACAAACGAAAAAAATCAAATTGAAAAAATCAAACCGAAAGCAAAAAATTTATTAAACGACAATTAAAAACAGCAACTTGTTGCGGCGGTCTCTTTTTTTGCGCGTTGTGCAATTTTTTTTGTTAAAATAAATTGCCAATTAAATTTTGTCACGTTTTCTGTCTGGCGATTCTTGTCTTCGTTATTTTCTTAATTTTCGTTATAAATTTTAAAATACTTCGATTTTATTAAATCAGAAAAAAAAACGTACAACAACAACAACCGCAGAAGTAGCAATGATAATAATAATAATAATAATAATAATAATAATAATAATAATAATAATAATAATAATAATAATGATAATGATAATGATAATAGTGCCAATAACAACAACTATTGTACCAGAAGACAACAAAAAGCCAACAATTTCCTCCTTTTTTTCTTGTTTCCAATTCAGGAATAATAAAGCATCCAAAACTAGCTTGGAACTCTTTGATTTCGAATAAATAAGAATAAAACGGCGAAGTAAAAAAAGGTAGTAGAAGTCAGTCTAAGAAGATATAAAAGTTAAGACGGGGGGGGGGGGGGTAGGGTGAAAGAAGAAGAAATCCTCGTTTGCCCCAGGCAACTTATTAAAAGCAGAAAATGACCCTGCAGGAAAAAGGAGCCAACACATTATGAAAGAGATACGTAAGGGGTTTTTAATTCTTCTTGTTTTGTTTTTACCCCAATTCGAACACCTGTTCGTTAATAATAGTTATCGATTTTGCTGTTGTTGTTTCGCTTAATGTTTTTGTTGTTATTGTTTTTGTCAATTCAGTTGATTAAACCGATAATATAAACTAAATAAAACAATAAGAATAAATTTTTTTCTTTAAAATTAACATGAAATATCAAATAAGAAATACCATCGAACGTGCCCACATTGTGTACGTGGGCATGTGTGTACGTTCGTGTGTGTGTGTGTATGTGTGTGCCTTTTTGTGACTGCATGCATGTCTCAGTCATGCAGCAAAATGCATGTTGTTCATGGCTGCTGCTTATTAGTCGTATGGTTGTTGTTGTCGTTGTCGTTGTCGTTGTTGTTGTTATTATTATTATCGTTATTCTAATTGTTGTTGTTGTTCTTGGTATTTTTCGTTACTATTTTTTGTTACTATTGTTGTTGTTGTTATTATTATTGTTGTTGTTTTTGTTGCTTCAACCAGAGTGTGTGTTGGGGATATTGAACTCTTGAGGCGGTTAATTGACCTCGTGCCGAATGCTATTTAAAAATACATTTTAACAAAAACACGATACCAAAAACAACAACAATAATAATAATAATAATAATAATAATAATAATAATAATAATGAGCAATAACAAAAATAACAAAATTGTTCAAACAGCTGCAATAAAAACATTTTCCTGTTTTTCTTCTTCTTCTCATTGATTCTAAGTTTTTTGTAAGTTACAATAAATTTATGCAAAATAAATTAAGAATCAGAAGAAAAAAGCCATTGGCAGAATCGTCATTATCATACCATTAAAGTAATTAACACGGTGATGAGGAAGGGGGCGGGGGGTTTAGAAGAAGAGTTATTACAGGTGGAATGTATTAAATGGCGAGGTAAACGACAATAACTGTTTTGATTTCAGAAAAGAGATCCTTTCAAATTTTGTGCAGTTTTAAAAGTTTCGAAAATATTTTCATAAATCTATCCATACGAAGATATTTCCTAGGGGGCGTAGCGGGGTACCATAAATAAGAAATTAAATGTTCCAAATGGAAGTAGATTTTTTCAAAAGGATTAGCCTTCCATTCACAGGAAGGCACAAAGGTTTATCCAAAAGACAATATTCTATAGCTCTCTCCCTTAAGGGAGGGATATTTCTTCTGCTTCTTCTTTATCTTCACTGCCCAAAATTTTCCAATTCTGCCACATTTTCGTTTCGTGGGATTTGTAAATCGTTTATATCGTTTACGTTTTCTTTGACGGGAGAATTTTTTAAAAAATAATTTTTTTTTAAAAAATTTGAATTTTTTTAATAATTTTTTTTGGACAAGAATTAATTAAAGGGTTAATTAAAACTGTTTCCTATTGATTTTTTCGTTCCTTTTTAAACTTCGTTACTTTTTTTCTTCTCCATCTGCTCTTCTCTTATCGTCTAGTCTTCTCTTTCTAAATGAAGAAATAATAAATATGAATAAATTCTGTTTTGGATTTTTTCGTCTTAATAATCTCTAAATTCTTGATCTTCTTTATTTCTTTTATGTGAGATATATTTGTTTTTTAATTGTTTGTTCATTTGATTATCGTTTTTTAGTATTTCGTGGAAACTATAAAAATATTAAAATGAAGAAGAAGTAGAAGAGGAAGTTAATATTGATTGTTGTCTATTGTTATTGTTGTTGTTGTTGAAGTTGTTGACAGCGCTTCTGCCACACCTTACAGTATTTTGTTGCTTGTTTTTAAAGATAGCTTTATTCGTTATGACTTTATTCTTAGTTGTTTTTCATTTCATATTTTTCAATTTAATTTAATCATATTTTCTGATGAGTTCGAGTTCGTTGAACTAACCAACGTTCGCGTCACTAACAATGACAGCAATAATGTTAACAACAACAACACCACCAACAACAACGGACAAACAAGCACAGAACTATTAGTAAAAGTTTTAAAAAAAGAGCACGAGAAAAACAAAAACAAAAGTAAATAAAATATTTCTAATGATTCAACGAACAATGGAATAATCAACGAGCAAAATCATATTTATCGCTTGTGTTCCTCTCCAAATGACGCTCGCGACTCCGCCCCTCCCCTTAGTCATTGGTGCTTCTATCTTTTTTACTGAACTTCTTCCCCCTCTCCCTCTTCTTCACAATTCCTTCGACATTTATTTCATATTAAATAATTTATTTTTTCCATTCATTAATTGTATTTTGTTTGTTTTGTTGTTGTTTCTGTTTTCTGACTTTTTCTACGTTTCCTTATTTTTTTGTGTTAATTATTTTTACGTGAAAAAATCTTTTTTTAAAAAAAATTATTAGAAAAGCATAAAATAAAATTGTAAAATGTTTAAACCTTTATGATTGTATGAGTGTAAATGAAGTGGGCGACTAAGAGCGTTAGTGTGTGTGTATGTGTGTACATACTATTGCTAAAATAATATGCAAATATTTTAATTATTATTTCAAATGCGTTTTTCTTAAACAATTAAACAGCTGCGTGCATTTAAAACGATTTCGAGTGAAATTTTTAAAAAGTATGAAATACTAAACAATAATCAAATAATTACTTCATTAAAATTTATAATTAGTTACTAATTTCTTTTCTCTGCAATTTCTTAGTTTTATAGTTATTACGCAGAAAGAGTGAGTAAGAGATAGAGGTGGTAACGAGAAGGGTGAAAATGACCCTGCAGGAAAAGGAGCCAACACATTGTGGAAGAGATACGTAAGGGGTTTTTAATTCTTCTTTTTTTGTTTTTACCCCAATTCGAACACCTGTTCGTTAATAATAGTTATCGATTTTGTTGTTGTTGTTTCGCTTAATGTTTTTGTTGTTATTGTTTTTGTCAATTCAGTTGATTAAACCGAGGAGATAAGTGACAAGGAGGAGATAAGTGGGCTCGATTAGATTCAAAGAAGACGACATTAATGACTCCTTTAGCTCCGTTTTTATTTTGTAGATATTTGAAAAAGTGGGCGTGGAACATAATAGAAGTATAATGAATAGGAGCGGAAATGGGCGCAGGCTTATCCGATTTAAATTGAGATAATTTTGGCGATAATCTAATCACGCGCTTTGGCATAATTCAAGTCCTTTGCACTCTCTGAAAGAAAATTGTCAATATCTATTCATTCGAGTCCAAACTGTTCAAAATTCTTTCGGGAATTCAACACCAATGTATTCAGAAATGCGATAAATACACTTAGGTTCGCAATTGACGACGTGAATTGAACCATCCTGAGCAACAGCTAAGAGCGATCAAAAAAAAAAGACATAACAAATTTATCACCAGTTTTCACACAGTGACAGTTTCCAAGTATTTCGTGTGGAAATATGTTTTCGTGGAAATTAGTCGAAAATACTGCAATTCGGATTTAACTCGTAGTGATTATTATCCAAACATCGCACAACCTGGGGAAAAGACCAACGCGCGGAATTTTCAGGACATTAAAAAATTCAGATCCAGGAATCCAGTGTAAGAAATATTATTGAGGTGACCACATTAAAAAGAAATATAATATTAATTGAGAAAAGTGTTCTGACATTTAAAGAAATCGCATTTTGACCCGCATCAAACGAGATGTATACTTTGACCTATAACTCCTAAACAAGTTGGAGTTTCCGAAATATTTTACCAAATCAGATCTAAAACAGACAAAGGCGGGGAAAAGGAAATGTTAATGAAATATGAGCTAATATTTTGAGGCTATATTTTTTTTCAATGAAATTGATCGATGATTGAAAAAAGAGGGGGCGAAATTACCCTTTGCAAGCTTTGCCTTATTGTCATTGAGCGAAGGGCTTAATTTTCGAAAGGTCATTGATTTTGGTCTACGTGGGAGTAGAGACCGCTTATAAACTAAAACCGCAAAGATACCAAATGACTCTACAAAAATATTCTGAAGTCGCTTTTTTCTTACGATTTTCTTCATATCTTTTTTAATCAAATTATTTGATGTGGTTTTGTAGATAAACCGCTTTTTGTAGGTTAATGACCTAAAATTGTGTATTTTGATTAAAGTTAAATTTTTTTTCATGATCTAAAAAATATTTTTGTTTTTTTGAATCTTTTAATTTTCAAAAACAATGAAGTAATTATTATTATTGAATTAACGAACGAATAGTTGAAGCGCAATCAAAAAATATAAAAAAATGAGAAGTATGAATATTAAAAGCACACAATTTATGGTTTCCCTTACGTTTCTATGGGGTGGGGGGCGGCAGGCGGGAAGGTAGGGGTTTATAAGGGATTTAAAAATTTAAAAAACTAAATTCTCGACAAATTTTATAGAATTAGAAGAACAAGAAGAAAACGACTATATGTTTTTAAGCTGGAAACCGTCAGATCTTAACAAAAAAGGGGGTTAATTAATCCGGTTTTCTCGAGAAATATTAAGATCTTTTTAAGATTGAAAACGTACAATTAAAGAAAATTCGTGTTTTGTGAGAAAATGAAAAACAGGTAAAAACTAAAAAATTCAATTTCGATAAAAAACTTAAGATTTAATTTTAATTAAAAAAAATTCATTCACTCTCGACGGTATTAATGACGGATTAATTCCGATATACGATACAGCTTATAGTCATAATCCTTTTAGACTTTTAATTCCGTTATAATTTAACTTTTATCTGACGTAATAACCGAAAATTGTGTTTAAGGAAAAAAGCTAAAAAACAAAAAGTGGTTTCCGAGTTTCTTTCTTTCATTAAATGCGGGCGGGTTCTTTGAACTCAAAAGATCGAATCACTGCAAAGAGTGATGGAGGAAAAGAGAAAGAAAAACAAATATTTCAAATTATTATTATTCGTCATACTTTCATAATATTTTTTACGACTTTGTTCTCTTTGAGTGGCAGCCAAAAAATTTAGGCATGAACAAATAAAAAAAATATAGGAGGGAGAAATAATTGCATGAATTAAAAAAATAATAAAAAAACTGACGAGCGTTTAAGAAACGGTTTTCACAAATTCGATATTTTTTTTGCAGAAATATTCAAGATTAAGAAAATAATTAAGGAACGTCTGGATTCAAAAACTGAATGGCGAGAATTATATACAAAATATGAGGTCCTGTTAAAGACTTCTTACCGACCTCTTAAGATTTTTTCTAAGACTTCTTGAAGTAAGTTTAGTCACTTCTTTTGTAGCTCTTTATTCACGATTCCGTTCTTGTTAGTCCTTTTACTCACGATTCACAAAAGTTCTCGGAATCAAGATAATTTCACATTAATTACTTACCAAAACATAATAATCATGTTAATAATGAATACGTAATATACTTCGAAATTGTGCACGATTTCACGAATTCAAAACTTACCTGAAAAAAAATAAAAAAAATTTCAATTATTATTAAAAAAGTTACAAAAAGATTAACAACTAGAAATGATAAAACGTTTTTTAAAAAAATTGTAATAGAATTCATTAAAAATTAATGTTAATTTGTTAACATTTTTACTTTTGTGTCTGCCTCTGAAATGTCTTTGCGTTTCTTCAATCACATTTAAAAGTTCCCACAAGCGTTTTTTAACGACCATCGAAAAAGGTACGATTTAAAATAAAACAACAAAAAAGAAAAGAAACGCACGTTTTGATTTTCTAAAAAATGTCATATCTTTACGAATATTTCTCAACGGAATTTTGTTAATTTTTATTACGATTATTCCCTTTTTCTTTTATTTCTTCTTTAAATATTTGCGAAATCAAAGATGACGAAGGTGAGGTGACGATGATGATGATGATGTTAAGGCGATGATGGTGCTGTTAAAATGATTATGATGCCGATCTTAAAGGCGATGATAAGAAGAACCGATGGATGATAATCACGCTGATATCTTCGTTTTTTCGAACTCATAAATTTTTCATCAGATCTTCTAAAGAAACGACTTGGTCCCTTTAATTTTTTACCGCTTCTGAATATCCGAAGCTTGAAATTGAAAAGAAATCGGGTAACACAAAAAGAAGAAACCAAAAAAAATTATATCAATTTTTTTCCTTTTATTCTCATGTTTCTTACGATGACGCGACGCAAAGTATATAAAGACTATAAGGAAAATAAATAAAGAATAAAATCAAGAGAAATTGACAAAAGAGGAGAAATGACAAAAGATTTAAGAAAGAATGCAAAAATTAAGCCAAACAAAAAAATTCACGTATGGAATGAATACATTTTGCGTTGATAGAAAAGATGTGTAAGAAGAGGAAGAACAGCTTGAAAAAGGGTCGCACTGCTCAAGCAAGTAAGGGAGGGTGTTTATTGTTCTAAAAGAAGAACGGATTTGTGCTTTGGGAAACGGGAAAGAAATATTCGCGCATCGCGAATTATAAATTAATGCCCTCCAAAACGAAGTTCGTTCTATAAATTTTTTCCATCGGTTTTTTTCTTCATCTTTTCCTCAGTCTGCTTCACGTTGGTGTAGAATCTCGTTAACTTCTTTGTTTTCCTTCATCAGCTTAAACCCTTTTTACAATCATTTATTGTTCACGATCACTTTTTCAAATCGTTTTTGTTTTTTGCGATTAAAAAAAAAAAGAAAAAAGAAGGGCGGAAGGGGATGGAAGTATTGGAACGCCGTTCATCTTTTTTGTCATTCGGAAAGTTAGTTATAAGTAAGAATGTTCTTTCCTTAACTAAATTTAATTACAATGTTTTATCGTAGATCATAAGAGGAAGAAAGAAATTGAAAGCGTCGCAGAAAAAAGAAAATAATCAGAAGATGCTGAAGAAGAAAGCATCGTCGGCCAGGGGGGGTAAAGAAGAGGTTACATTCAGAGCTGAGATTCAACATTTCATTGTTTTCTTATCGATTTTATTTATATTCTTTCTTGGCGACGATGTCGCGTCATTATTGTGGGTATTGTTGTGATTGTTGTTGTTGTTATTGTTTTTGTGCTTTTACTGTTGATTCATTGGTATGATTCTGAAGTTGCTCTAGTTCAAGGTTAGTTCTCGTTTGCAATGAAAGATATTCGCGATGGGTTATAATATTTTATGGATACTTATTTTATAGAAAAAGTAATCATTCTCGAATTATCCGAACATGGATACATACGCATACATCCTTATTTTTACGCTCTTTTTTATCGGATTGAATTTTGTCCCTTTATTAATTCTGCTAATAAGTTTTCTTATTGTTTTTTATGGTCTAGTATGCGCGTACTCACTTGTTGAAATATCCCAGTAGGAAATTGAGATTCATATTAAATGAATCCAGATAACGGATTGGAAATAAATATTTACATGTTCTTACGGAAATGAAAAGTTAGATATAATTTATCATTATCATTGTCATCGTCATTCTGATCATCATCATTTTAATATTTGTAGATTGGAAGAGCGAAAAGTTTTTGTGGAAATATAGCAAAGATAAAGCAGATAATACAGAATGAAGATAGTACAGAATAATTCATTTTTTCTGCGTATTATTTTTTATACTTTATAAGACATCTTTATAATTTTTATATTTCAAAAGATTATCTTTTTAAAATGTTTTGATACGAAAAATGCTCTGCGTGTTCATTCCTTTGGAATGTATTCCAACGATTATGTGGCTGTTAATGTTATCAATCTATTATTTACTTAATTCCTTCATGCAATCCATTAGGATTTCCGACAGGGTTGTATAATCGAATGTCAAATTATTAATTCTCTTCTCATTTTATTCCGTATGGAATTGAATCCGGTAAGAATCTTTCTCGATACAGCAGAGTGTCATTCAATACTTTGTCTCTTCCCGAGAAGAGATTGAGAATTATTATTTCTTTTTTTGAGATTTATAGAAAATTGTTTTCTTTGTGGATTTTCAGTTTTTAATTTGATTTATTTGAAAGGCTTAAACAACTCCAACACTTTTGCAATATTTTAGACGTCGTTAAGAGAGTGACTTTTTACGATTATGACCCACACTTTAAATTGCAAAATAACAAGCTTTTTTAATTACGCGCAACCCATTCATTCATTCATTCATTCAATCGCTGGCTTTTATAGTATAATTGTTGTTGCTTTTATAGTCAGTATAAGGTGCCGCTATTAACGTTGTCCTGCGATGGCCGTTGGCTGGAATCCGTGGATCTTGGTGGACGGTAATGGGCCTGGAGCTCATAAAAAATCATTTATATCGTGGAGGTAAGCAAAAAACGAAACGTCATCAGACATTGCTGTGAATCCATTTCACTTATTTCTCTCCAACATCCAACACTTGTATCTTTCAATTCATATTCTCTTCTTCTCTCTCTCCCCCCTTTTTCTCAATCTACCCATCTCCTTCTTGCACACATTTTCCTTTTAATGATTCGGAGGATTTTATAAAGCTGACAATAATAATAAAAAAGTTTTACCGCTTTATCTAATAATCGATAAGAAGTTAATTGAATTTATTCAACCGAACATTTTTCCTCAATTTTTTTGTTGTTGAATATCTGATTCCTCTTCCTTGAGTGTCGCCTATCCTTGGAGTAATATTAAGTAAAATTACTGGAAATTAATTATTCAATTTTGAAGGAAATGGCAAAATGTTAATAACGAATTATAATAAAAAAATACATTCGCGTTTAGTTAATTTATAAAAATCTAGAGACGCTTTTGTTTGGCAATTAAGACAACTAAAATATGAATAAAAAATAATTTATTAAAATTAGATAATTTATTTTTATTTATTAGATAATTTATGGTGTCGTTTATGGTGATAAAAAATTCTAACCGCTAAGAAATCAATAAAATGTAGAAAATACATTAAAGTGGAATGTAAGATAAATGAGCTACTTATACATCAAATATATGGAAGTAAATATGTAAAAAATAAAATAATAAATAAACAAATAAATAAATAAAATAAAAAATTAATTAATTAAAAAAACAAATAAATAAATAAATAAATAAAAATTAAAAATCATTGATTTAATAAATTTTGCAAATAAGAAAAAAATGAAATAAATAAATAATTAAATATAATAATTAAAATATTTCAATAATTAAGTAAGTAATTAAAAAATAAATAAAAAATAAATAAATAAAATCAAAAATAAATAAATAAAATTAAAATTTTAGATAAACTTTCCAATGAATTGCATTGAAATTTGGATTAAAATCGCACAAAAATTATCATAAAAATAGATATATAAATAATTAACAAAATAAATAATTAACTAAATAAATAAATAAATAAATAAAAAAAGATATAATAAATTAAACAAAAAATACTTAAAAGTTAGTTCAGTTAATTAAAAAGAATTAAATAAATAAGTAATAAAATAATCAATGAAATAAACGAGCGAATAGTTCAGATGAAAATTATGAAAAAATAATGAAGTAATCAAAGAAAAAATAATGAAGTAATGAAGTACTCAAGAGAATAAGAACAAGAAGTTTATCGAAAAATAAATTAACAAATTTATAAATAATTAAAACCTGATCGGTTTTTATTTCTTAATGAAATATAAATTTTAATTCTCAGAAAGGTAAATTTGAGAAAAATTTAAATAGGTTAATTCTTGAATACCATGACTGAATGACGAATTGATTACCATGACTGAATGACTGAATAACATAATGCGATTTCAAAGAAAGGTAATTTCTTTGAAATCGCATTATGTTATTCAAGACATTATAAATTTCGTCATTCAGTCATCGTAATCAAGAATTAACTTGTTTAAATTTTTGGTCTTATAATTATTAATATGTCTGTCTTTGGAATATGAATTCATATTAATATGAAAAGGAATATAAAATAATCAGACTAATAGTTTTAAATGTAATAATGTGTTTAGTTATCGTTATTTACTTGGCTGTTTTAAACAAATTGTAAGATAATTAGAAGTTAGAGATTATTGTAATGATTAATTTGAGAAATTATTTAAAATTGATTTTTGAAAACAAGAATAATTCACATGCAATTATAAGGATCGAAAAATGCAATTATAGAATTCGTTTTCGTTCTTAAATGATTCCTCAAGACTGAAATAAATGGAAATGAATGCATAGTACAGTCAGTATCCATGCATGTGCGCAATGAGCGTGTAGTGAAAGGAAGAAGGGGAGGAGATTTTTACTAAGAAAGTATTTTCTTTATAATAAAGGTGTAATGCATCATAATGAAAGTGTATTGCTCCTTCCATAAATTTTAATGAAAAGGAAAAAATGTTAATTGTCTTTCTCTACTCATCCTTTCTCTATCCCTCGTACAATCAATATCTTCGACAATTTATTCGACGGAGCAAGTATTCTTTTTCGAAAAAAGGCTCTACGTATTCTACACGTTTACTACTTCCTTCAGAGATTTTACTAACTTATAGTCAGTCCCACACACGCACACACACATATTTTCTCAACCCACTAAAAAAACAACGATAAATAACGATAATTCCAATAATTGCAATCAATTTATTATTAAAACATTGATAATGGCAGACTGAAGGCAATAAAACGGAATACGTGAGGCCAACTTCATGCAATTGAACGATCGACCTGATTTCCGTGCATCCCGTCCGACCGTTTACCCGTCTACTCATTTGATCGTTCCCGTCTGTCCGCCTCGTCGTCTGACCGAGCGAGTGTTTGAACGATCGACTAACCGAGCAATGGATCAGATTCACACTCAGTAACGTCACAACGCTGTTTTACTGAATGTGAAAGCACTAAAAAATCTCTTTAATTTTGTATTAGAAAAGAGTAAAGGTAGTGGTGAAAAGAAAGAGGGAGAGAGAGTGAAAGAGGGTGACGGCAAGAAGACAGGTGTTTTTAGATAGGAGGAAAAAAATTGGTGCAGTTATGACAAAATGATAGGGTGCAGGGAGAAGAAAAGACGGTGAGCGATGGGACGAAAAGACAATTTCGAAATACTCTGTAATTATTTAAAAGATAAGAACGAAATTGGAATGAATAAATGAATGGAAGGAATGGATGGACGGTTGGATGGATGCAAGGAATTACTATTATTCAATCCAGAAAGATAATGGATAAAGGATTGTGAGGCAAATGTACCGGCGATAAGCGGTGCCGGTAATAATACATTTTATGCTATTATTTTGTAGTAATATACACAACAACAACATCAAAGACAATGTGGAAAGGAAATTATAAAGGAAATGCAGAAAAAAGGCGGACTTTATTGATCGCTTTCAATTGACGTGATACTCTTACGCAACATTTAAAGAGATTAAGTACTTTTTCAAAATCGTGTAAATTCCAAAAGGGAATAAATATTCTTGAAAGGAAAATTTTTATTTTATTAAAAAACTATTGTATCCTTTTAAGGACATTCTTAATAATATTTCAAAAATTAAAACAAAAAAAAAAAAGGGTCAACGCGTGCAAACGTCATAATCGAAATTATTTTTCTTTTATTCTTTTGGTATTTTATGTGTTGCCTTAACCTTCATTTCCTTTTGCTTTGAAGTAGAAAAAAAGACATCTGCTAAAATTTTGTGGATAAAAAGAAAAAAATTACAGTAATGGATTAAAAAGACTGCTAATAATTTTTCTTATCTATCAGCCTCATTTTTTAATTCATATTCATTTTACGAAATAAATTTTAGTAATTCAAATTTACGAAATTGTATCCTTTGGACTAAACTTCTGAACTGAATGATCCCATGGGGTAACATTTTTAAAATGCTATTCAGTCAAATTGCAAAGACTTATTTGTTGTTACTTAATTTATTCATTTATGTTACAATTTCTTGGAATTATCATCATCGTCATCAATATTAATGCATTTGCATTAGTCGGTATTTATAAAGTTAAGTTTTTTGTAAAAAAAAAATAAATTACGCTGACAAATCATCATAAAACAAATACGAACTCGTGTTTGCCGTAAACTAATTTTGATTTCATTTTTAAATCCTGATAATCTAACGCTAATTTCAGGTCGTGGTATACATAATTATCTATATATCCCATAACTCGCACAATGTGCCACGAAACACAAAATGAATATTCTTTATTCCGTCCGGGTGTAGGGTATAAAAAGTACTGGTTTTGTTTGAGTACTAATATTTAAAAAGATTATTCATAGATTTGTCTTGAAAATGCTGTTCTCATTTTTAACAGCTCTATCTTTCTGATTGTTCATACCATTAATTATAATTCTAATTCAATTTATATTAAAATGTTTTCAATGTACTCTCACTGTAATTAAAAATGTAGTTAACTCGTATATAATTTCATTTTAAAATACTTGAAAATAACATAAACGAACAGGTCGGGTTGGTAAAGTGATCGAGTGATTAAAATTTCTGTTGGAAACTCCTAACAGAATGTTAAGCGATGGCATGACGATGTCGATATTCAGATATTGAAACGATACTTAAAATTCAACCTTCAAAAGCGGTAATTTTATTATATTTCTATCGTGTGATTAATAACTATTATTGTCGTTAATCGTAATGTTGAGCGATAATGTATAGTGTGTTGGCGGGTTTATGGGTGTGGTTTATGGTGTAAGTGCTTAATTGATTTTAATAGTTCTCTGTTTTTTTTTTGTAAAACTCCAATCTTTAATGTTTTATCATAATTCCGAATTCAGTTAATGCATCGTCGTTAGATATTTGTCGTTTGTAAATATTTATTAATCTCTGAAAGGGTTCAAATATTCGATGAAGATGCCGTAAAACATTTTAGGGTATCTTTAAATGGTTCGAGAATTAGATAGAAATTAACCTGCATTGTGATTAAATAGAGTTTCAAATCTTAATTAATAACAAAACATTATTTTATAAAGGAAGAAAATTAAAATTTGAGAAAATAAAAAATAGTGAAGTGTAATAATATTCGCAAAGCAATAAACAAACTTTTATTAAGAAAGTGAATCGCCAAAATTTTGTTATTTTTAAATACATGATTTTTTGCGAAATAGACTGCAATATTTTGTGTGAATCTAAGAAACATTTTTTATATAAATTTATGAATATTTTTGAAGAATTTTTTCTTTTCTTCTTCTATTGCTGATACATCGAATGAATTTCACACTCTGTAAATTCGGTTCCACCTGCAATGTCTGTGTGTAATAACTCTCTCTCCCTCTTTCTCACCAATTATCTGTATCGTCTATTGCTTTAATTGAGTCTTTGATGTTGTTCTATTGTTGTGATTTCGGGGTTGGATCGCCTTAAATTTAATGTCTTTAACTTAAAATCTCAGTCGATTTTTAGTCCCTTTTTCGTAATTCGTTTTTCATTGTGAATCACTTTTGCTAATAAAAAAGGTAAAAGGGAGACGAAGGCGACGGCCCAGGTAGAGTTATAGACAGAAAGAAAAGTAAGCAATAAAACGAAGAAGTTCTGGAAAGACAGTTTGCTATTGTTGTTTGTGTTCTTGTTTTTATAACATTATCTGATTGTATTTCTTTGACGTGTACAGTTTTCTCGTCGTTCTGTTTTTCTTATTTCATCATCGTCTTCTCTCTCATTTTTCTCTTTTTTCCTGATAACCCCAAAACACTTTTCAAAGTCTTCCTCTTTTGTTTTTCTCTTAGCCTTTTAAGATCGTGCAATTTATCTCTTTTAATCCAGTTCGTCATTCTATTTCTCCCTCACTCCTTCTGCATTTGATCTCCCTGTCTCTATGCCAAGCTTCTCAATATCACATTTTCTCAAATCTGTTTTTTTATATCTTTTCTATCTCTTCAACAATAAATTCACTTTACTTTTCAATTTAATTGCTTGGAAAAGTGTCAATTAAATTTTTGACATTTGATATCGTGCCAAAAACGTAAACCCATTTTAATTGAATTTATTTGCTAAATTTCTATTTTAATTTTTATGTCATTTTTAATGTCATTTCATTATTCGTTGAATTTCAAAAACGGTTCATTAAAAGCAAAATTTAATTCATTCAATCTGGAACGAATAAATAAAACTCAAACTATCTCAAACATTAAAAGATTTTTCTTCAGGTTTCTTTTTTTGTTGCAATAAAAGTTTATGTGATATTTTTCGTCATATAATTTCTTGATTTTCTTCGATTTTTCTAGTAGTAAAATCTTTTTTTAATAAACGTAAATTTTCTTTAATCTTTTATGAATTCAATTTAAATTATAAAAGTGTTTATGGATTTTTGGATTTTTACTTTTGTAAAAATCCAAAAATCCAAAAATTTTGTAATTTTGTAAAAATTTTTTTGCTGTTTGTTGTTGTTTCATTAATTCAGATTTAATTAAACATTTTAATGAACAGTTAAATTTTGAGAGAAGTTGAAATTTTTGAAAAAGTTAGAGCGTCGTTATTTTTATTTCTGAAAAATATCGTATAATTAAATTTTAGGTAGCCGAAATTAGATCATAATTAAGAAGGAGAAACCTAACATTTGGAAAAGGTATGAATCTCGCTTTTTTTTAAAGACTCCGCAGATTTAAATTCTAAGAAACCAGAAATAAAAACTCTGAATTTTCGTGTTACAAAGATCAATTATTCTAATAAAAATTTGAAAATTAATTCTAGTAAAATATTTTCTAATCATGATTGTTATTATTATTATTATTATTATTATTATTATTATTATTATTATTATTATTATAATGAAATAATATTAATTGAATTTAATTATTGTTATTGCTATTACTGTTATTAATTTCATTATCGCGTATATATTATTTATTTCATTATTCCTTCCATTTAACGCATTTAATGAAGTACAAATAAAAAAAACAATTTCTTTTTCAATTTAGTTTTTAGCAATTCAGTAAAACTGAGGGCAATAACGTATTTTTTCCTCCGAAAAGAGCACTTAAATCTAATTTGTTACTTCATCGTAATCGCTTTCATAAATTAAAGTAAATTAAACTAAATTAATTCAGCGAATAGAATAAAATAGTAAAAAAATAAAAAGAACAAATGATAAAAAACGAAAGGCAGCAGAAAACAACAACTATAATTTAACTATTTTCTCTATGTGCTAAGAACGGAACGTTCTGCTTGCGTTCTATCCCTCCCCGTAGACTCCTTTGGGGCTAAATTCTCAAGCAGTTTTTTTAATGATGGCGACCGGAAATGTCGAGTTAGAGGGACAAAATTTATGAATATTATGAAAAAAACGAAGAGATGACGCATAGTGTAAAAGTATTAATCAACGCAATATTTAATATACTCTGGAAAATTGGGGCGGATATAGTGCTTGAATTATAAAGGGTTGAAGGCGGAAATTATTAAAAAGAAGTAAAGTGAAAAAAATATTTTCATAATAAAAAATTATCTAAATTATTTTCTACTTTAATTCGATTTTTTTTTCACTCGATAATAAATAAATGGGTTAAGCTAAAAGTTCGTTTAATATGTAATTAACTTAAATTAAATTAAATTGTCATCAATTTAAGTTTACCGAATAAACCGTTAGATTAACTTCAGATTAAATTCTGCTTGATTAAGTTGGGTTTAATTTGGGTTAAATCTATCTGTTATTAATCGGGGTTGACAAAAAAGAGAGTTCGTTTAATTCAATTCAGTTTTGCTCGACATTAATTTGATTTATATTATCAAGTTAAATTTATCAGTTGGTTAACTTAAGATTCGTTACTTTTTAGCTTAATTAACTTTAGATTATACATATATTTGATTAATTTCTAATCTATTGACATGCTATTAGAAAAAGGTTTTATTAATTTGCGATTAAGTTTTTCCTTAATTTGAGATTAGCTTAAGTTAGATTCATTGGTTAGTAAATCGGATTGACGCAATAAGTGCTGATAGTGTCTAACCGATTTTAACTGAAATTATATATTTTAATATAAATTAATCTTCTTTCTGTTTGAATTGATTTAGTTCTTTCAAGTTAACTTGAGATTAATTAATGTTATCTAAGTCCAGATTAGTTTAAGGCAGATTTCCAACCACTTAATAAAGAATTAAATTAATGTGATCAAAAATTGTTAACAATTTCAATCTACGTAGAACCTTTAGATTGAATTTAATTGTTAAGTTAACTAGAGATTAACTTAAGTTTTCTTCTTAATCTTGAGAAGATCTACGTTAAATATTTCTTGTACTTAATTTCGATCCATTTAAAAAAGTATTTGAATAATTGAACTTCCATTTATATTACATTAAATAAAATTAGATTAACAAGATTTTTTTAAACTTAAGGAAATATAATCGTCTCTGTAGATTTGTAATGCATTAAGAGTTGACTGACATAAAAAATGTCGTGATTTATTGTTTTTAATTTCGCATGTAGTAACCCGATAGTTAGCAACTAGACTTTGTAGCTATAATTTAATATCGTAAAATAAAAGAAAGACAACTTCTAATAATTCTCCGCATTTTTATAATAATTTATTGAAATTACATCATAAATTACGCAAGAAGACATTACCGAGTAAATCAAATAATTTTCATGTTGAACTTATGAATAAAAAAACGATCTCCTTAATTCAAGAATACCAACAACAATCATAAAGACAAAGAAAAATGTTAAGAGTATCAAATAAAAATAAAATAAAGCGTAACAAAAAGAAAAAAGCAAACTAAGGAGATAAAAGGCATTCTAGATATTCTGCATTGAAAATGGACATGTCGTTATGGAAAAACCATGAGAGCCATAAATTTACAATAATTACCCATTACCAACTAGCTATTATGTATGCCTTTGTATGTGTGTGTGTGTGTGGTAATAGCAGTAGTAGTCGTAGTAGTGGTAGCAATAGCAGACGTATTTGTTGTATTTTTAGTGACGTAAATGCATTAAAATTAAACGTAAGAAATCGTTCACTCGTTCCTTCGTCTGGTGGTTCGTTCGTTTCTTAGTTAGTCCGTTTCTTCAACGCTTGTACTACTCGTTCGTTTCTTGGTCGTTACAATAAAAAGTTCGCTCTCGTTCGTGCTTTTTCTTTTAGTCGATTCGTTTTATTTGCGTTAGTTCGTTCAATACTTCGGCGATTTTTTTTCTTTCAACGAGTAACGCCGGCCTGTGTACCGGCCAGCCATTCTCAAAGTGTCGTCCATCCTGATCGTCATTGCTACTGCTCTGTCGACGCTGCCATCGTCTCATGCGGTATGTTGGTATGTATATCTGTTGGTGTATATCTTGTTGTTGTTGTTGCTGTTGTTGGTGTGCTTGTACATCGTCATCGGTGCGATACACAAAATTGCTGCAATAAATCATTTTGTCCTGGATTACATTAAAATTGTTTTATTTCGAATTATTTCTGCATTTTCCTGATTATTATTATTATTATCATTATTATTATTATTACTACTATCATTATTATCAAGTTGTTGCTGTTTTTTCAACATTTCGTGTTGGTGATTTCTGTTGGTTTTGCTGCTAATTTAGCAATAATAGTGAAAGAATTGTTTGTTGTTATTGTTGTCGTTGTTGTTGTTGTGTTAATTTTCCTTGTACTACTTTCCTCCTCTTTACGGCTACGTCGCTTTTGGTAACCACCACAATCATCACCTTTGATGATTGTGGTGGTTACCAAAACCACCGCCACACCTCCTCCGCCGACCATCTGTCACGATTTCGAGCTCAAATAATTTTCAAAGAAATATTGTTTAATGTTTGTAGAAGACAAAAAAATCTTTTATAATAATAAATTTTATTTATGTCAGTTTGTAGCGCGGCATTATCGACAAAGGTAATTATTGCTTAGTAATTAATTGCTCAATTATAATTTGTTCTTAATAAAAATACAGCAATTTTGAAGAATATTCGTCTCGTATTGTAATTCTTAGGAATTCGTGTTGGTTGATTTTTTCTTTCTAAATGATGTCTGACAATTATAGTTTAAAACAAAATTTGTTCGCGGTATAATTTATGCGCTCATTATTTCGTTTTACTTTTATTTTGCAGTTATTTTATATTTGAGTAATTTTCTTATGTTTTGAATAATTTTTTTTTTACATCCAAGGAAATTATTTGTAATTGTTTTATGTTTTCAGCGTCGTCATACATGCGTTAACGTAAAATAATTATATTAATTTTAATTGAATTTTATTTTGTTATTATTTTTTTCGATTGCATTAGAATTCAATTATTTTTCATTTTCTTTCAAACAAATATTATTTGCTTATCAGTTCGGAATTGCATTGCAAAGCTTTCTTGTTGTTGTTGGTTTTGTTGCAGCTGCATAAATTACTGCCAAGAATCAGCAATGTTCAAATTTCTAAATAATATCGTCGGTACTTTACAAATATTTTTTTATGTACCCGACTGTATATAATCAAACACAAAATGCAACAACAAATCAGCAACGAAAACAATAACAACAACAACGAGAACACTGACATAAAAATAATGACAGCAACAACCGTAAAAATTTATGCAAACACAATGCCCGTTTCTGAACCAACATCGGCAGCGGCAGCAGCAACAACCGTAAGTACAATAATATTAAATAAAATAAATTGCGGAAAATAAAAAGAGTAAATGAATAATAAAATATATAAAAAAAATTTGTAAAAAAGGATGGAATGAAATTTTGGGCAACGAGAGAAAGCGAGATAGGAAAACATACAATTTGCAGAAAGTTGTTGTTGGACAACTTTCTATAATTTTTCACTTCCTTGTGAACGAAAAACCAAAAAATTGTTTTAATTTTTTCGCACAGCAATTTTTTTTCGAATTACGTTTTCCTGTTGTTGTTGTTGTTTATGTTGTTGTTTCAGAAGCATCATTTTTGTTGGTTTCGTTGGTTTTGTTCCCGTTTGTTGCTGCTTTTCCGTGGCAGTAGTAGTAGAAGTTGTTATTGCTGTTGTTGTTTTCGTTGGGAATCTTGTGGTTGTTGCTTTTGTTGTTGTTGTTGTCCTTTTTGTTGTTGTTGTTGTTATGTTAGCTGTTGCTACTGCTTGTACTTCAGCTGCTGTTCGTTTATTCGCTTTATTGCAACATAAATTCAGCTGTTTTTGTTGTTGTTATTGGTTTGCTATTGTTGTTATTGTTTTAGTTTGTGTTACTTATTTTAATGTATTCTGTTGTTGCATTTGCCGTTGTTGTTGTTGGTATAATTCATATAAGAAATTATAATTTTTTAGTTGATGATGCAGTTGTTTTTTTGTTCGTATAAATTTCGTGATTGGGATTAGCATAAGGATTAACGAAGTTAATCGCTGATTATTAAATAATTCTTTTTTCATTTATTTAATCCGGCATCGTCGATTAAACATGAACACGATTACTGAAGCGTTTACAAGTTGCCGTTTTTCTTTTAAATTTAAATTTTACACTGAGATAGTTTGGTTTTTTTAATTTTGAGAAAATATATCGACGACTAATTTATTCTAAGAAAGGGTCAGAGTTGTATACAATTTAGCTTAGCTCTTGGAACAAAATAAAGGGTTCGAAATAATTCTTTAGCCAAGACAATAATCAAGAATAATCGAGGAATGTAGCGAGTCCATTTTGCTCTCTCTCTCGGTTCTCACCACGGCTAAGGTGAGAACCGAAAATTAATTCAAGTTATTATTCATAATTCAAATTCGAACATAATCCAAACTATTTTTAATTAAGCTTTTAATAATCATTTTAATAATTATTCAATCGAGTAGTGACTTAAATTAGTTTTGCTTTTCAGCATCTCAAATTAAATTGATTAAAAGTTAAAAAATCAGGTTTTAATATAATCAACGCTGGTGATAATTTTAGAATATCCCCTGATGGAAAAATGTATATCAATTACATGGCGCATTACTTGGCCACTAATTAAATGCGTTTGTTGGATAACATAAAATGTATTTTCAAATTCTTTTTCGGTTCTCCTACTGTTTTTATTTCATAAAGAATTGCGTTCTCTTCACTCCCATCTCACCTCATCCGACCACTCTTATTCACCATTGTTTTCTAAATGTTTTTATCTTATTTTGAGAACACTCGTTGCAATGTCTCCTCATTACTCGTTATTACAAAATACTATTTCGGTGTTTAGTAAGCTTTGGCTCTGAAATTTCTTTTTCGCTTCTCGTTTTGGAGTCGTTTTTTACGTGCTCTTATTGAAATTTATTTATTTATTAAAAATGTTGGTATTTTCAAATAAATTTATCCTCTCAATTACGAGAGAAAGAAAGTTGTGCAAAGGGCAGGGAGGAAAGAAAGAAGTTTGTTAGATGGACCAAGTCGATGAATGATTGGCTTTTACGTTTTTTATTTCGTTTTGTGGAGAAACCAATTAAAATTAATTATGCAATAAATAATGAAATTTGCTCTTATCTTTGGCCTCTTTACTTCTCGTTTTGCTCTCTCATTCGCTCCTCAATTTTCAACTTACGTAACACGAGCGTATAATAAATTTTTTCGAATTAATGAAAATGAAATTTTTCAAAAAATAATATTACTAATAAATAAAATTTATTAATAAATTCTTTAATAAATAATGTAATAATTATTAAGTTTAAAAAATTATGTAATGGAAAATACTACATTTCTAGAAGTAAGAAAGAATAAATTAAAAATATTTTAGAAAAGGCTCCAAAATATTTTCATGAAATATTTGAAATATACATTAATAGTTATTCATATTTATATATTTGGTAATTTTTTACAAAATTGAGAAACTAACACTGAAAAATATTTTTTAAAAAATTAATAAAAAATGAATAAAATTTCTCGGGTGACTTTTCATCATAGTTTCGGTAATAATTTGTTATTATTTGTTGTTTAATTTTTGTGGTTCGCGATTGCCATGACGTCATAGCATTAACAAAAATCTCTCTTGAAGTTTTATTTTGATAAAATTTTTTTAAATTTTTTTATCTTAAAAGCATATCTCAACTTTTTTTCAATAAAGATTTTGTAAAAGAAAGCGTTACCAAATCAATACTACAAAATATAATGGAAGTTCTTTAATTGTTTTATAAATCTGGAAATTAAAGCAATGGCGATCAAAGCGCGAGAAAAAAAATTAGGGCGAAAAACATAATAGAGAGAAGGAGAGAGGAAAGGCGGGAGTGAGAAGGTGTGCAGATAAGAATTCTTGCGATGTGTAATTTTCCCACCATCGCCTTAATGACCATCCTTAAAATTTTCACCATTCTTTCCATAACGCTCCATTTTCGAGACGATATCAAATTGAGTTTTAATAAATCATGAAATTCGACGTGTTAAATTACAGTCTCTCCTTTATTTCTTAAATAAAACTAAAAGAAAACTAAATAAAAGAAATTGTAATTTATGACCTTATTTTTGTTTTCCGCTAAGAGTATCGAGGCTACATTCCTTTTCAAAATGAAAGTCGTGTGAAAAATTGCGAAAATTAGTCACTTGAATTAATTTCGGAACTTCTTTCGCTGTTTTATTCTCTTCCAATTTTTTTTACTTCATAGCAATTCTTCATAAACTAAATGAGCAATTCTCCTCCACGATCTCTCCCATTCTGTAAACATTATCAACATCGTCTTAATCATTAAAGAACTTTTAGAGAAAATAATTTTCAGAGATAAAAATAAATTTGCCTTTGTAAAATTAATGAAGCGTGCTTTAATCAAAGAAGAAGTAGAACAAGAACGGCACCGGCAGAAAATATTTAATTTCGTATACTAAACACAATATAATAATAATAATAATAATATTAATAATAATAATAACTATTAATCTATTAAACGCCTAATTAAACAGATTGTTAACGAACGAAATTTATAAGATGTCAATTAACGAGATAGAACGACACGCAGTGAAAACGAAAACAAAGGGGGATGACTTAGTCATTTCTATTTCGAAGAATGTCAATATAATTCGCATCTATATCTTCCGGAAGTAGCCAATAATTTCGAATGAATTGATCGGCATGAACTGGTCCGGTGGTGGTTAATGATTCGATTTTAGATAAACCTGGAAAGCGTCAGAGTCGAAAAATAAATTAATTAAGAAATTTTTTCCAGATCACCAAACCAGCACAGTTTTGTACAACTTAAGTAGCTTTTTTTGATATAAAATGTCCCACTTTTTTATAACCCAAATTGCTTTTTTTAAAGAAATGCTGCTTTCTTCTAAAATATTTCAGATATTTTAGTATTTAAATAAATTTTTCCGTAACTGATAATAATAATTTTATGCATAAATTTCAATTAATTCGCGACGGCTTTTAGCGACGCAAAACAAGTACGAGTGTTGTGCCGGGTCTTTTGAGTCGTTGGTGAAAGTATTCGGCTGGTTATTAATGAATAATTCAAATAAATCTTTTCGATTTTAATACTCGTAGATTCAATTAAAAAATTTAATAATATTCATTTTTTATATAAGCATATTGTGATAATAAAATGAGTCAATAAAATATCTGTTAAAGCAAAATTGTTGTTTTACTATACTTCCCGTCTTTGGGAAAAGGTTTTAAATCCTAAGAAGGCATGCGGATGGGGCCGAAAGCAAGGGTCAAGAGTATCTCTTCAGCAGAAAAAGGTAATAATTTTTAAAAAATTTTTCAAAACTAAATAATAATGTTTTTGAAAATTTAAAAACACGTTGAAATTCTTTTAAAATATTTCAGAACAGAGACTTATTTCTAAAACGTGAAAATTCTTCTTCTTCTAGGAAATTACAAGTTTTAGAATAACCTCGATAAGAGTTCGAACGTTTTTATGGATTTTATTCAATAAATATTTATTTATTATTCCCATTTATTTTTTTATTCCCAAAAACTTCACAAATAAATTGTCGTATAATTATTCGTTTCCCTTAAATTTGATCTGTGTTTATTATTTATGTCAATATTTACCATAATCGATCTCTTTCGTTTATTATTTTCTCTTTTGTGTAAAATAAATTAACTGCACATTTCGAACCTCTCGCTTCATCGTTTAACGAAAGTTCATAAAAAGTTCATTGAAAGTTCAAATAACCTTCTTTTTCTACGTTAAACACAAACAACAACAATAACAACCACCACCACCACGAACAACAACAACAACAGAGAATCAACAAAATTTCGTATAATTTTCTTAAAACTCATTAAGAAAGTTTTGCTTTGTTCTTCTTCTTCTTTTGCTTCTCTTCTCTTTGTCTAAATTGTTAAAGGGGAAAAAATTGATAATACTAAAAGTATTAACAAAACGCAAGAAAGAAATAAAGAAGAAAAATGTTAAAGGAAAATAGAAAGACGAAAAGAGAAAAAAACGAGGTCAATTTAGAGTTCGATGCCTAGAGTTCAATTCAGTTTCTGTGTTTCGAAGGATTTTTCGTGCTGACTGTGAATCAATAAATCAAATAAAGCGTAGAATCAAAAATGAATACGTACGTTAAGGAAACAAAATTTAAAAGTTATGAAAATAAGTTTAAAAGATATGAGAACAGAATCTCTTAAGGTTAATCAGATTTTTGATAATTCTTAGAAGCAGTTTGAGATCGAGCATCGGTTTTAAATGTTTGATTTCAAAAAGTATTTAGTCGCATAAAAAATGTGAGACGTGTAATAAAATTAAAAACGCATAAGACGTATAAAATAAAAATATGCCTAAACAATTAAATTTTACCGAAGAAGAAATTGACTAAAACGAAATGTAAGCTAATTCGAAAAAAATTGTGTTAATTCGCCGCTTTGGACGATTGCTTTGATTTTTTTTAGGAAATTATAACAATAATAGGCTTTGTCTATTTTAAAGAGAAGGAATTTATTAAGGTGTCTTTTATCAACCACAGGATCAAACGATAATTCAATGATTATGATGTACTAAAATCCCTTTTCAGGACGATCCTTAATATGAGAAAAAATTATCTTTAATAATAAAATTAAAAAAATACATTTTTCACGCCTTTTTTAATTAACTATTAACAACTAAAATTTAATTAAATAATAAAATAAATACTCAAATAATAAAATACTGAAACATCCATGAAATTAATGATGGTTCATAAGGAAATGTGTCTCGTCGCAACATACAACAATTAGTAGATATTTAATACATAAAGACAAGAAAAGAGAAATTGGAAAATTAGAACTTTGTTAGTCCTCACCGAGAAGGTTTTTATTAGACTTATTTAGTAGTTTAAAATTTTGTGTTTCAGTTTAAACGCCTTCCGAATAAACTGGCTTTGCAAAGCCGGCGAATTCAAAGCCGAACTCAAGGAATTCAAAATATCCCCTTTGCCATTTTCCTACTCACCACCCTACCGCGAAAGGAAGGTTATTTAAATAACATCGCCTTGGTAACTATGCCATTATACTGAGACTAATAAATACAATAACAAAAGCAACAACACATAATAAAATGTAATATTATAGAAAATATTATAATAACGATCACGAAAACAACAACGAGAAAAACAACAACTGCTACAACAACACCATCAACAACAACACTACTGTGCGACTACTGTCATAAAAAAATACGCGCATAAATTGTTGTTTATAAAATCTAATGTTGCTGCCCCCTCTTGTTCTTCCTGTTATTTTTATTATCTGGATCTTTTTTTCGTTTTTTGTTTTTTGTTATAAATTTCAATAGATTTTTGTTGGTGGTCTTGGCAGTTTTCACTTCCTGTGAACGCCATTGAAAGAAATTAAATTTAATGTAAGCTCGTTCGTTCGTTTGTTTGTTTGTGTTGATTCGTTCATTCTTTTACGTTTTTACGTTACGGTAAGTTGTGCATTTTTACGATATAACGTAATTTATTTTGTTCATTGCGTATTTTTTTTGTATGTGTTCGTATTGGTGTGCGTGTGTGTGTGTGTTCCCCACAGCTTGGGGAGGCTATTAATCTTTGTTATTGCCACGGCCTAAATGCAAAAGAGTCAGCAAAGAGAAAAACAACAACATTCGTAAGGACAACAACAACATCAACAACGCTAATGCCATTAACTCTCCAAGAACAAAATGACAATCGGAATAAGAATTTAAATAGCATGAAGAAGAAGAAGAGGAAGAGGAATTGATATACGATATAAATATATACACGATATATGTGCGATACATTTTAAAATTCACTCGAACTATTAAAAACCGAAGGAAACCGAATAGAAAGAAGGTTGAGAAGAAGAAGAAAAACAAATTAAGAAAGCAGAAACATTCTTCCAGGAAGTGCGCTCTAGGAAAACAGAAAGAGGGTGGTTTGGGAAAAGAGAAGTGAGAGCGATAAAGAGGGAGAGAGAGAAAGCTACCCTGAAGAATAAAACTATCTATTGCGGGGTGGTTTGTGCCCTCCCCTTTAGAGAATTGTTTATATTTCATTTTAAACGATCTAGAATCGTGAAAGCAAGTAACAAATGTATATAAAATATTACATATATTTGTATATTTGTATGTGTGTGTATTTATATATAATAGGCGCAATCTGAAAAAAGGCAACAATGAAAGCAGAAATTTAAAAAAAACAAAAATAACTGAAAAATTAGTTCAAACCTTTTACGAATTACGAAATGATATCGCGGTGGTTGTGAATGAATTTGGAATTGATTTTCTCCTCGAGTTTCTTTGCTGACAAACGATCAAAGAGAATAAAAGGGGAAGCTTTATAAAGGAGCATCTGCGTTTTTAAAAATTGCTATTGTTTATTTTTTTAATGCTTTTAATCACAATTTTAACAAAATTGGGCTCATATTTCAACATATTTTACTAAATCGTATTTTATTCTATCGATCTTATTATTTGTCTCTATCATTTTTTATCACCTTCCCTCTCTTTTTCTCTTGATACATCTATCTTTTTTATTACACTTTTGGGTTAGCAGCAAATTCTTTTCATTGAAAGTAAAAGAAAATGTCAAGGAATAAATAAAATTATCTTGCCTTTGAAATGAATTAGGAATGGTATTAGAGAGAGAGAAAGCCTATATGTGATGGAAGAAAAGGAGAGGAGGCGAAACGTTGTTACTGAGATTATATAATTTTGTACAGATCGAATTAAAGCGAAACTCGTGCATACTATATCGCCCTTTTGATCAATTTGGTCGATAGAACATCTAGAAAGGAAGAAATCTGACTGAGACCGTTTTAAGAATTTCAATAAGCTTTCTTTATTTAAGCTAAATAAGTGTTGGATTAATTAAATGTATTAAATAAAAGTCTATTAAGGCCACGCATTACCAAATTCAAACACACATAAAATATTCCTTTACAAACGTTGCAACCCCTTTTTACTGCCCCGAGGGACTGAATTATTTATTGCTTGCATATGCCATCAAGAAAGACCCCGGGGTACGTCTGCCGGGGTGTGCGCATGCGTGAAGGGATCAATATAATTAAAGGATGTGGCATCTCCTTGGGAGAGGGTTTCTATTAATTTTTGTTGTATTATCTCTATTAAAAATACTCTAATAATTATTTGAAAAATATCAAAGAATAGTTGTGTAGTCTCTTCCAAAAAAGCCATTCGACAGTTCTTAAAGAAATCGACCCGTCATAGTCGTATACTTGGAAAGTATGTTGACTAACTATAAAACAATACGATTTGTTAGTCTGGTTAAGATTATATTTGAATTGTCACCGGTGGTGGTCATATATCCGTTATATGTTGGAGGTTATGTATTTTCAAATAGTATTATTTGATTATTGACACTTGGTACGCGGTACATAATTATGATTTTTTTTAAAAATTTATAAAACACACAAATAATTGACATTTTTATTAGTTTGGCCTAAATTTATAAAACATATTTTATTATTAATTTCTGAATGGAATGTTTTGAAATTGTTCTCTTTTCATAAATAAATGAAAATTTTAAAAACTCTATATGTAATTAAAAGAAATATACGGTTGAAATGAGATAGAAATGCGAGGATACAAAAAAAATAATCAAAAGATTGCGGAAGAAGAATAAGATGCTGAAGAGTAAGAATCAATAGGGGAATCATTGTATTTCATTCACTTGCAGCACTTTTGCTAATTTGTTTACATTTTTTCATTTCTTTATTTATTCGCCTTACTTTTGCTTCCTTAATCATCCTTTTAGAAACGCCCTTTTACAACCCTGCTCTCCCCTCTCTATATCTCCAACACTTCACAAACCATCATCATTGCTTTTTCACTACCTTTTTAAATTTCTTCCTTTTTCATCCTGGCACTGATTGTACTTCGTCATCTTTTGCATTTTCGTTGATGTTTCATTTTCTAAATTCGTGTTCTTCCCTTCCCTTTGTCTTTCCCTTTTCACACCATTTTCCCCTCCCCATCGATTTCTGTGTGTTTTTCTGGCAGTTTCTCGTAACCTCTCCCAAGGGTTTCGTTTGCTTAAGTGGGAGTGTCGATGTCGGTGACATTATCTTGTTTATTCTCTCGTCCCTTTTCTTGAGCACAAGAGAATGCATCGCATGATGACACAAGAAAATCCCCCTCCGCCCCTCCCCCTCCGCCCCTTCCCCTCTCGCACAGGTGTCGTTGGGTGCGATTTTGAAGATGTTTGTCGATGTGGGTGTGAGAAGACAGGGGTGGATGTTCCATCTTTTGGAGAGCTGTTTCCAAGGCACACGGAGCTCACAACCACCTCCTTCCCCCGGATCCCTTTTATCAAGCAACTCCTAACGAAAAATATAACGCTTATTCCTTTTCCTACTTTCATGCCTTCTCCTTCCATTCTTTCCTCTCTCTGCTTTTTGACTTTTATCTCATTTTTCAATTTTTTCAGTTTTTCGAAAAGTTAGGAGCTAAATAAAAATCGAGCCAGGACGACAACTACAACAACAACAACAACAGAAATAGTTTTATAATAAGAATGAACCAAATATATTTTCGAGAATAATTCGTTAAAGGTAAAACCAACAACAATTCCTTAAATAACAACAACCAATACTATTACAACAACAACAACAATAAGAAGAAGAATAACACAGCTAACAACGGCTATAACAACAACACCAACTAAAGCAACAAAAACAATAAAATTAATTGACTTTTTCTCTTCTTTGCGCTTGCTCTCTTTCTCAACGTATTGTTTTCGTCGGTTATTCCTTCAGTCCACAACGTCGTCGCTATTGATGTTGTCGTTGTCGTTGATGATGATGATGATGATGGTGTTTGTTGTTGTTGTTGTTGTTGTTGTTGTTGTTGCTGCTGTTCTTGTGAGGTATCTGATATATATTTTTTTTGAATTTTATTTGCTTTTTATTATTATTTTATTTCATGCAATAAATTTTCTCACAGCCGAACTCTTTTGTAGTTATAGTTTCTTCTTCTTCTTCTTCTTTTCCTTCTTATTCTTACTTCGCTTCTCCTACTTTCGGTTTTCTTTTCATTATCTTTTTATCCTTGTTCGTCTTCTTTTCTGTTTCTTTTCAATCAAGCAGCTGCACGAATAAGAATTTCGATTTTCTGCTGCCTCTGCCGCAGACGCAACCGCAGACTCAGTCGCAATCGCAGCCATTGCAGAATTTTTTAATTCTTCGTTGACGCATTGGTTGAACGAAATAAATTCGTATGAGAGACAGTGGCAGTGGTCCAGTCGCCGATTCTATCGGATAAAAATTGTAGCAGTCTCGAATTTATATAAACGAGTCTAGATAAACATTTTGTAAAATTGGACTAATTATCAAGGCTATGATTGATTAAATTGTTTGCTAACTTTCCATCTTGCTCACTCCTGTCACACTTATTTTGACAGTTTCAAATGAATGGCCTGAACCATCCAGTCAGTGAACTTAAGCTGTGTTTAACTGCGTTTCGTATCGGTGGTGCAAGGCTAATTTAGGGAAGAAATCTGTTCGTATGACGTTAGATTTGAAAAAATTGTTATTAGGTTTAAATCTAAGCCTAGAATTATAGAGAATATTAATGTAAAAATTTATTCATTTAACACCTTCAGTCGTTCTTCGTTAATCGTAATTTGTACTCATAAACAGAGAGCTACACAGGCGGACAGGAATGCATAGAATTATGGTTTTACAATTACGCAATGTGTATGTTTTTCAGTATTTGTCATTCCTCTTTAAACGCGTTATCGAAGGAAATATGTGGTGAATATAATCTGAATACTTCGAAAAAATATCAAAATCTTACAGCTTTCTGATACTGAAACCTCTGCCTCCAGTTCTCTCTGATGATTGCTTTGTCGACTGCTTTGTCGAATAATTCTATAAAATGTTTAACCCTTTGGAAAAATGTAGATTTGACTGGCAAATTACAATTTTGGGTCGCTCTTTTTTCACATTTTTGCCATAATTTTGTAGGTGTTGGAATGTTGTAAATTTTGTGTAGTATTAACAAAAATCTGAAATTTATTTTTAATTTTATATTGAATAGAAAAAAGATCTGCTTGTTCTCAATATTATAGTATTAATATTCAAGACATTTACACCGCCAGTTTAATTATTTGATTATACGTGTAAGCTCTTTGGAACCATGAAGTTCTCTTCTATCTTCTAAGATATTATATAATTAATTGAATATATCAAAATTGCATACTTTCTCGGGGACGTGGATATGACGTATTTTACAAGGACTTCATCCACTCTTGATCTCATTTCGATTACACTCTAATCCAATGTTACAAATTTTACGCGAGATTTTCCCTAATTCCGGCCCACTGTACGACGGCAAAGGCAATTCAGTGTAAAAGCTGGATTTGTTGTTTTAAAATTTTTGTTTCTTTTCATTCTCATATTTTCTTGTTCGAATGGTTTTTTCTTATTTTCTGTTTTATGTGTTTTTTCTTGAATATTGTTGTTTTTTATTATTATTTTTATTTAATTCGCCTGAAATGGTTTTTAATTTTTATCCCTAATTTTGTTTTTTTTTATCATTTTCTTTTCATTTTGTAATTTTTTTTAAGAAGGAAGTAATTAAGCTTTTATTGTTGTTATTTTCGTAGAAATTAATTACATTATATTTCTCTCATTCATTTAGTTTTATTTTTTCATAAGCATCTTAAATTCGATACAACAGAAAAAATCGTAATTAATTCATTATCTCTTAGATACAATACGATTTCTTGTTCTGATAAATTGTGAATGGCGTTGTTGTTTTTGTTATTTGTTATATGTTGCTGTTGTTGTTGTTATAATTCTCGTTATTTTTGTGTTGTTGGAATTTTTTGTTTTGTTGTTTTCCTCGAATTTGTGTTGATTTTTTAAGCGGAAATGAATGGATTAGAATGAAATTGAATTAATATTTTTTGCCAGATGTCTCTAATCCTTTGTTTGTGTCCTTGAGCTTTTGTTATAAAGCGAAAAAATGTGAATGTTTTCGAGGTTGTGCGATTTTCGAAGAAAACTGATTTTTTTGGAGAGAATGAGTGACGAGTGTGATAAATTGCCAAAATAAAAAAATGAGTAAAAAATTGCCAAATAGAAAATTAAGCAATTTTAATGATATATTTAAAAAAATATTACTTCCTATTAGAACAGAAAATATTTGATTTTTGCAAGAAATTATAGAGATGTTTACGGACAGAAAAATAATTTTATAAAAACAAAATTTTATAAAAAATGAAATTCGTTTAGGGCATGAAAGAATGATCATTCAGTTGTTAAATATATAATATTGAGAATTGAAATCTCATAATGAGAAAATTAAATATTCAATTAATTTCCTTTTTTTTGTAATTAATTCAAATATAAAATAATGTGTTTACGGTGTATTTGTTTCGTTAGCGATCGAAGCGAGAAAACTGATAAATATCTGGAATATTTTTTCAGAACTTTTCTGTTTTCGGGATTCATCGGTAAACAAAGAATGCCTTAAGACAACGAAAGAAAAAGGCGTTCTTAAGAAAGCCTCAAGAAAACGATTTACAAAAGAATTATTTTATAAATAAAGAAAATGAAAGCCTCTGTGAAGGAAAAATGTTCATTATTAAGTACTATTCATTGAAGTATTCGTCAAGTATAAAACATTAATTGAATTTTTTCTATGTAAAGAAATATTTAATAGATGCATATAATTTCGAAATGGTTTTGGAAGTGTTTTCAAAAGACAATCTATTCTGAGGAATATCTTTAGAAGCATTAAAACCAATTCGAATATTCGGTTCGAAGTAAAGCGATCAATTTTATTTCTCAAAAATTCGATTTTCGTTTGATTTTGTTTATCTTACCAGAATGAAACAACAAATGATGCCCTACAAAAAAGCCTCTTGATTTTATTGTTGTATTTTTTTATATTCGTTTCGAAGATTTGTGTAACAAATTTTTCAGCATTTTTTCATTCTATATTTGATTTTTTATTTTAATATTTGTTTTTGTAAGGCATTAAAATTTATTGAATTCTTTCGGATTTTAGGGCTAATACAGATTATACCATATTCGTTATTTAAAATTTCCGATTATTTTTATAATTTTAGTTGTAATATTTTTATTTTCTGGTTTATTTCAAGTTTCCTTTATAGTTTCTAATAATTTATCTTATTTTAATCTTTATTTTATGATAATTTTTCTTGAACAGCAAATAAATGTTCATTGAGGAAATGCTGATTTTACAGAACAGAAAATAATATTTAAAAAAAAATAGCTTTAAAATAATTAATTTCCTTCAATGATCAAAAGCTAATCAATAAGATCAATTTAAATTACTTTCTTTTTAATTTTTATTCTTTTATTAAATAGTTTTCACTTTCTTTTTAGAAACGATTTAGTTTTGTTATTGATTTTTGTTTCTTTTAAAGTAAAAGATTATTGGCCATGTATTTAATTTAATTATTGAAATTTATTTTTTAATTATTTATACTATTATCTAGACATTTTTATGACGTTTGAAAATTTTATACAATTCTCATTTATTTTATTTGTTTTATACATTTCTTTTTTTATTTTTATTTCTTATTTCAGACGTGATTACGATTGTTCTAAAAATTTATAACTTCTGATAAAGTTTGGGCATTCATAAATCCGTTTTATTTTAATGCTCTAATTATTTTTGAATTCTCTTTTTTTAGTTTTTCTATTCCTGTATTTTTTGAATTATTTTATAAAAAGTTTTCCCGAATTTTTTTAATTTCTTAATTTTTTAAATTTTTTAATTTTTTAATTTTTCCTCAAACGTTTATTTGTAAAGATGCGGCAAATTTGTAAAAATACGCAAAATGAAATAAATGTTTCAGCTTATGAAAATAGTTTTTATTTTGGAAAATAAGTGTTTTCTTTCATGCCAAAAAGGCAGGGTTTTTGAAAATGAAAATCTGAAATATTGAAACTTACTTTTTTGATAATTTATGCTGCTGACAAATACGAAAATGTTGTTGATATATGTTGATGAATATTTTTTTGGAGTTATTGTAATTTCCTTTTAAATGACGATTTTAAATCCTTTTATTTTTACAGCAAAATATTTTTTGGAGTTATTGTAATTTCCTTTTAAATGAGGATTTTAAAATTTTCACGTTATTCATTTCTGGTTTGTCTTTATGAAAATAATTAATTGTGGTGAAGAGTTTGCGTGAAAATGTTTTGTTTTTCTTTCTTTAGAATAGTTTGGATTTTTTTTTGTATTCACTAAAATTTTGCATGCATGCATTTGTTAATTCTCCAATTGTTTTTTATGTTTTATCACTATTTTTCCAAACAATTTTTCCAAAAAGGAAAATTAAAATAAAAACCATTAAATTTTCAACTCTTTTTAATCATTAAATTCTCTCCCTCTATTTCTCATCTCTTCCCTTTCTCCAACGTTCTATCTCTTTCCTTTTTTATATCTTTTAGCAGTAAGGAACGCATTCCAAAAACAACAAAAAACATATGAAAAATATGCGTTTGTTTTCGACAGTTACCAGTAGTAATTAATATTTGCTGTTGTTCTTGTTGTTGTTTATGAAAACTAAAGAACGCGTGCATACACACAAGCAAGGTTTGTGAAAAACGTGCGTAAAACACCTTCAGTCATTGTAGTTTGATTATTGTTGGCGTTGTTGTTGTTGTTGTGACCAGCATTTTACTTTCTATGCGATCGCACCCTTTTTAGCAATTTTTATTCTTTTCTAATTTTATTTTATTAAAAACAAAAAACAAAGTTTTTTATAAAACACTCGAGTTTATTGCGTCCTCCTTTTTAGTTCTACTACAAATTGTTGGTGTTGTTTTAATGCCGGAAACGAATTGGAATTCATTCGATTCTGTTGGCGCGAGTAATCGAATCGCATCGAATGAATCGCCCAAAAAAAGTTATTGTTGTTGCTCGTTTTTAGCAATTTTAGATTACACACACGTTTTTGTTGATTTGCGCGAATTAATTTATGATGCTGCTGTTTGTTGGGCCGTTTGGATTGTTGTTGTGATGATTTTGCTTTTTAAAATTTCATTTTCTTCAACTTAATTTTTCGTAGGCTTTAATTTGGTTTATCTTCGGTCTGATTGGCTTTCATTTATTTCTTCCTTTTTTGTCATTTTGTTCACAAACTTCTTTTTTCCTCCTGTTCTTCTTCCGTTCCTTTCATTCGTTTTTATGTTCGTCGTAACAGTCGTCGCGACAACGATTTCCCACTTTTTCTGTTTGGCATTTATTGTATTTTCCTTTAGTGTTACGTCGTTGCTGTTGTTGTTGTTTGTGTCGGTAGTAATTTGAGTTGATTTAATGGATTTAGCTGCTGATGCTGTTTGGATTTTGCTGCTAAAATTGTTGTTGTTGTCACTATTCTTAGAAAGTATTATTATTAAACCGAAAGAATGATGAAGAAAAGAATCGCGCTAGTGACGCGCACGACGAACGTCCTCGAGGAATCGCGATTACAGAATGAGTCGCAGCGACGTATTGAGTAAACGTAAAAAGTATCTGGTGGATTGCATGAATGTGAACAGCGTTTGAGTGTGTGTGAGTGTGTGTGAGTTTTTGTGTGGTATGGAATCGCTGGCAAGGCGCAACCGACGAACGAAATGAGAAAGCAGAGTATATGAATGTGAACGTTCGTAGAGAATCGAATCCTTTACTTAGATTCATACAATACATGCACGCGAATGCCGGCAGCAGGAAAATAAGAGGTACACAATTATTCATGAGTACTGAGTCACAGATACAGATACACACACATACAGAATAATGAAGATACACAGAGAACAAAAAGGCATAATATTCAGCGTCAGAGATCCATACAAATGTAAACCACACACTCAGTTACCTATCTGTTAGTTATGCACACACATGCATACACGCATACACACAAACGCATCTCAATTCCAAACCAAATACACTCCAACTCATTCTCGGGCTCTCTGCAAAAACTAGAAGAGAACAAAAAACGAACGAAAATTGACGAACGAAAGAAATTGTCGAGACATAGGAAAAGGGAACAAAAAATGCAGCAGAAACAAACGAATGACAGACAACACGAACAACAACAGCAACAACAACAACAACAACAAATAGGACAACAACATCGGTAAGACGAAGAATTGGTGAGGGAGCAACAATAAGAATAATTCCTACAACGAATTGAGCAAATTTGAGACTGATTGAGCTGAGCTCAAACGAGAAGAGCCATTTTCGTTACTCAGCCTACGTCAAAGACGCGGGCGTCTGCGTCGCCAGCAATAGATGAGCTGTGAGTGAGTGAGAGTGTGTAATTTGTTGATAAAAGAGTGCCTCCGGAGAACGACGACAACAACCACATCTGTAAAGCAATAAAAGCAGACGCTGCGAAATGAACGAAGAAAATCGAAGAAAAACATTTCGACAAAATGACGCTGAAGCTAGTTTGGGCCACGGAGCACGAACGCTAACAAAACCCGCAGTCGCAGCCGTCTTAGCTACAACAAAAACAATGTTCCTGTGAAAAGAATATATATTAGTTCCGATCGGCAGCAGAAAAATTACATTAAAAAAATGCATCAAAAAATCACGAGAAAAACGTGGATTTGAAAAACGGATAGACATGAAAATGTTCGGAAGAAAATATTGGGATGGAAATTGGTCGTAAGAGAAATTGTCCGCGTTACTAAGAGAATGCTAATGACGTTGTCGACTTTTGTTTCAGAAATGTCAATATGGAATGTTTTTAAAGCATTTAAGTTAAAAATTATCTTAGAGAAAGTTCAAAAAGAATCGCATCTCAAGGTTGTTTCCTCTCCCCTAATTTAATTCATTAGAATTCAGATTCTATAAAAACGTTTCAATTATCATCTGCTTCTTTATGGGAGAGCCTTTCCATTGAAAAGAAAGGGAATTATTTGAATGATCTTAAAAGAAAACCATAAACGATTGATCAATGATCTCTTATGGCTTTCGAGTTATTCAGATCCTGAGTTGTTTGATCGGAATAATCTAAAAGCCCAAACAAAAAACTGTCACTTTTCGTCAATATATTCGTAAATTTTCGATTCCTCAAAGAGAATTTTTTTATAAATAGGAATTATTATTCAAGGATAAAAATACTCGTATCATAAAATTTTTATTCCTTTGTTCTTGCTTTATTATTATTGGGCATAAATCAACATTTTCGAATCGTTCGAAATATAATTTTTTTTTCTCATTTTAAAATAATATTTTTTTGAGAAAATGAGGTATTTTTGTTGTTGCTTTTGCTGCTCTCCAGGGGGCTATTATGATTTACAAGATTCATTGCTTTTGTGTCATTTCCCATAGCGCGTCTACATTTTCGTTTTGTTCCACATTTGAAACATTCCACCAGATGGTTCGAACTAAAATAACAGAGATTAAAATCAAAGTGAGGAGCATGAGCGAGAGAGAGAGAGTGAGATTGGTTAAAGCAGTAAGATGATAGTTTGATCGAAGAGAGAAAGAGGTGTCTGCCGCTGAGGTCGTGGGAGAACAAGGTAACAAAATTTTCTTCTTATCTCCTTTTAGCTCCTTCTGGTCTTCTTCTTCTTCTACCATTCTTCTACATCGCTCTATAGGCGCGGAGATTGAATGCTGTACCAATTCCTTTGAAAACCGTGCATTTTTATTGGAATTATTGGAATTCATTATAAAAAATACTTAATTCTTTCTCTCTCTGCCTTTATTTCTGATTTTCTTTCCTTTTCTTTAACTCTTTGAATTGACTGAAATTTAAAATTAATGAAATTAACTTTTAGGGTTTTGCCTTTTTCTCTCATCTTCCTCTTATTTTTGAAATTCTTCATTAATACGATTATTGTGCCTCATTTTTCTTATGCGTCGGTTGAAGGATACGCCCAAGAATAATTACACAATTTTACAAGCAGGCAGCTCCGCCACCTGCAGTTACTCGATCCTTTTTTTTGTTCGTAGGTCATGACTTTCAAACGGGTCGCGTAATGACACGGGAAAGGTCATTAAATGACCCATCGATAATGAAAAGGTCCAGAAGATAACTCTGCCAACATTCAGTGTTTCGTTGAAAGAGAAAATTGAAAACCAAAAAGGTTCCATACGATGAAAAAACGATAGAGAACGGGGGACGTCAGGGAAGAAGAATACAGTGTGCGTGTGCGTAAGAAGAAGAATTGTAAAACGAAGTGTAAGTGAAATAAATATGAAAGTAATAGACAAAAAGGTGAAGCAAAAGGATAACGAAAATGGCTTCAAAAATTTCAAATCAAATTAAGAAAAATTACAGAGAAATAGATAAGAAATAAGAGACTGTGGAAGTATTCTTGGCAATGGTATAAATCTTTAAAGGAAATGCTTTAATTAAAAACATAGTTTCTTTTTGGTTTTGAAGAAATTAATTTTTGTGTCAACAATTTTTGTTCTTCTTATACTTTTCGATCTTAGCTCATTTTCTTTTGAATATTTTCCTTGTTCTTTTCTTGCTTTAGTTAATTTTCCATTAAAAATTTCCTCTGTCGCTGACGTTGCTTTTTCTGTTGTTGATTATTCGTTGTTTTCGTTGTTATTGCTGATTTTGTTTTTGTATGCCATTACTTTTATTTATACTCCTTACGCTGCTGCCATTATTAATTTTTTGTACTTTTGTTGTTTCTCTAATATATTATGCATTCCTCTTTCCCACCACCAGAATACCGGCAAGTCCCCGCCCCCCTGGGTCATTCACGACCAACCCGGTTTCAACACCCACCAACGCCATCATCATCATCGACAGCAGCGACCTCTTTCCCCACATTTCGTTTGATGCTAAACGAGTAAAGCGGTGGCACTTCGGCAACGAAAGCCGGTTTCTAGTTGCGCCACGGCATCTCCACTCACTCACACATAAAAGACAAAACATTACCAAACAGAAGCGCGAGCTCTCTCGAAAACATTTCGAATGTGCAGCGCAGTCACTCGCTCCCAAAGCCAACGAGTTAGTGTGGGGATACGTGCATGCGGGTCAGTGTGTGTATGTGTATGTATGTGTTTATGTGCTGACTTGTGTCGTGATGGCAATGATGATGATGATGGCCTCCAACACAACCAACAACAAAAACGCCACAATCCTTGGGGTCATTATTCTCTTCCAGCGAAAACACCAACAACAACAATAACAACAGCTAAAGACCAACTTGAGCACGAACGTCCGCACGAACAGTGTTCGTTCGTTCATACGTCTGTACGCCCGCCTGGGTGTATATGATATGCATACATATATACAACTCACACTGACGCCCGTGAGCATTGCTTTCGTTTAACATGGCTTTTATTTGTTGTTCGTATAGTTGCTGTTGTTGCCGTTGTTGTTGTTGCGTTGGTCGCCTCTTATTATCGAACACTTTGATAAATATATTTGTTGTTAGTGTTGCTGGTGGTGCTTGTGCTGCTCGTGCTGGTGGTGTAGACACAATTGTTGTATTGTGTTTTCATGTTGTTGCTGCTTGTTTTGTTGTTGTTCTTTGCGTTGTGATTCGCCATGGATCCTGCATACGGAGCCTAGTCTGAGGTTGAGGCAGTCGGCCACCGTTGGTCGCGGTGTTTGTGGAGACTACGGGCATGACGATGGCAAAGTCAATCTCTGTCGACGTTTTTGTAACTGTGCTGTCGGCGGCAACTGTGACGACGACGATGACGACGACGACGACGACGACGATTACCACCGAAGCCTTTTGCGAATTTTGTAATAAAATTCAATTATTTTCCTGCGCGTCTTTCAACGGCCTTTGTTTCGTGATGCAGCAAAACAAAGGCAAAGCAATAATAATATATAATATAAACGATCAACAACAACAACAACCACAACAACATTAACCCCAAGAACATTTTGAAATTATAAACTAAAGAATATCAAAGCAAAGCAAAATAAACAAAAACGTCCACAATTCAACGAAATTGCTGAAGCGAAAGCAATGAAGAAAAGTTTGTTGTTGCGAATCTGCAACGTTTGAAAATGTTGCTGGAAATGTCCAGGATATTTACGGAAAATTAGAAAAGCAATTTTGGATGAAGGATGAAGAAAATTTAAATAAAAAGAAGAAGAAACGGTTCTAGAATTTTAAATTAATTTTAATTTTAAATTTTTTAAAGCAATTCCTTTCTGCAATTTTTTGTTTATTGCACCCAGAGAACACTGTGAGGGTAGGGTACTTATTGTATCATCAAAAAGTTTCTGTTTCATTCTTCTTCTCTTTCATCCGCGTTATTGCTAGATTTTAACAATTGCTGTTCCAACGTCTTTACTTTTGTTTTAAACATTTTTAACTTTCTGTTCTTCTCTCGTTTGTTTGCCTTTATTTTCTCCTTTTCGAATTTTAGGTCCGCCAGAGATCGAGAATGTGCAGAGAAGAGCGTTGCATCAAGAAGAGCCAAGCGATGGCGAGCTATAAAGCCAATGCATTGAGAAACACAAGCACGAAGTGAAAATAGAAGAGCTTCTTTCTTCTTCTTTTCACTCCCAATGTACTTCTTAGTTCTGCATTTTCTCTGTTCGTTTACTGGATGCAATTGTCGAGAGATGACAAAAACGGTCTTGCCTCTCAGGCCATAATGTTTTAAGAGTGAAAACCCTTTAGCGAAAGAGAGCGAGAGAAAATTTGGTGAGCACCAACGCCTTTGAGACAGAAAAACTTATCTGTTTTTTGTTTCTGCTAAGGCAGTTGCGGAGTGGGTTATACAGTACGGGGAGGGGGTTTGTTTTGAAGCTGCATGATTCACTTTATGATTAATGGTTGATGCTTTTCTGTATTTTCTTGTTTCCCCTTCTTCCCCTTTTCATTCCTTTTTCTTTATTATTCTCTTCTCTGTCTTCTTCTAATTTCTTCTCTTGTTTCTGTTGTTGTTTCGGATGATGACGATGATCATTCGTAAAGTTTCTTTTAAAAAAGAAAAACATTGACAATTAAAAAAAAATAAATACAGGGAGGAAATGCTGACTCATTACGATATGGTCCAAACTAATTTCAATGCATTCCAACAAATGTTCTCTTCGGTTCGTTGGAGATAAATTAAAAATTCTGAAAATCCTTTGTTTTTAAACCATAAATTATTTTAATTTTTAAATTTTTTAAATTCGATTTCAATTAGATTTGAGTTTTCTTAATTGCGTGAGACAATCAAACTAGACTTCCCCGATAGTTGTTTTTTATGCGATCTAGGCGTGACTACGTTCGATGTCTTCAAATCCCCTAATATGAAAAATTTTGCCTCGTTTGATGTCCTTGGTTCAGTTATTGGATAATTGTTGACTGGTCTATTTATTGTTCATCCATCATCGTTCTGTTCATCCGCAATGGATTGATTTAATCCAGTTGATTAGTGATCACTGTGTGATATCGTTATCATCACTGATTTGTTGACTCGTCAATTCATTGATTCTTTACCAGATGAAGTAAATTTTCATTCTTCTATTTTTTCTAATTTTTGATATCGCGGGACTATTATACTAGACTATATATATATCATAGTCTTATGGAAGGAAGGTACAAATCGATGCAATTTTTAGAAATTAAGCGTTTTAATTACTATATAGCTAAGACAATTGCTTTATAGTGCTCTATTTTCTCGCATACCTTTTAGCCACTTTTGTTTTCTTTTATAAATTTATCTAATATTTTATCGGGTACTTCGTAATTTTCCTTAAACCTAAAATTATTACGAATTCACAATGATTTGTAGTTTCCGCCTTCTTCATTTTCCTTGATTTTTAATACTATAAAACCCCACATTCTCTCCCCCTTCCTCTCGCTCCCATTCTCTGTCTATTTATTTGCGTTTGTACACTGTGTAGGTAAGAATATAAATTAAAATAGAAATCCAGAGAAAAGCTTTCAAGGAAGGTAAAGAAGGGTGGGCAAGCGTTCGGACTTATTTTTATGTTTTTGCGAAATTCTTGTTCGTCGTAAATTACAGAAAGTGCAGTGTAATAAATTTATTTAAACAGACTTAGACTCGTCAGCTATGCATGAAATGTTGGGTAAATGCACGTTAATGTATGTATGTGTATGTGTTTATGTGTACGTGTGTGCCTTTTAGTAATTTAAATTGTTTATAGAAAATAGCACGAATGTTGAATAGCATTCATTTAGAAAATATTATTATTGGTGGGTGTGGTGGGTGTGATGGGTGTGGTGGAATTACCTTCTTGAATACTTAATGCATTTTCTGGGAGTTATTTATTCATTCTTATCATTCCCTTTATCCATTCGTGTACTCGAATTTTTTTACATATTATTTATCTTCAATTAATTTATCCACATTTGTTTTTATATTCGATTTTGAATGTATATCGAGTCACTATTATGTCACAAATTTTAAAGCTGAAGTTCTTTTGAACATTTATTTGAGCTTATTCCATTTATTTTTAGCCATTGCACTAATTTTTGGGGTCTATTGATTCATTGATTCAAAATTTCGTTTATGTATTCATAATTTAATCAATCAATTTATCATCATTCCTTTCTTTTTTAGTTTCACCAATCCACACATTCTAAATTTCACCAATTTATTCATTTTGTTTTCATAATCCGTTTACTTTTGTTATGATTTATTTTGTTTAACTATTTATTCCTTTATTAATTATGCTCTTTTTTCCTCGTTCCGTTTTAATTTTTTATCCTCATTGTCGTTCAATTTTTTGCCTCTTGTTTGTTTCTTAAATTTCAGTATTTTCTTATTAATTTTCGTTATATTTTAGATTTATTATTAGTAATTTTTACTTAATTTTAGAGAACATGTAGTGTTTAATTTATTTATTTAAGTTATTGTATAATTATTATGATTCTTCTGATTTAGTAATCAATTATTGTGTTCCGTTTTTATCATTTCAATAGATTTTTTTACGTTTAATATATAATTTGAATTGTTCACTATTGTACCAACCTTTCTGGGAATTTGTTCTGATTATTTCTGATCATTCCTCGGACTGCATATTTTTGCAAAAATAAAGAAAAAGTCTGAATTTTTCTTTACAGTCGAACATGAATTCTCCTTTCTATCTATTTCTCTCTCAAGCTCTTGCATGTCCTTTCAGAAACGGCTTTGTTTTGAGTCCTGAATGCAAAGGTTTTCCGCAAATTAAATCACCGGCAATAAATTTGCATACTTTTAACGTTCGTTTTAGGTTGCTCTTAATGCTCTTCAACAATCCATTATTTCTTCTTCAGGTTATTCATCGCGTGGGACACATCCATAAGCCTTTTTCATTGTGTCCGTAGATTGATATGTTTTACCAAATCCAGTGGCCTGCAGTAGCCCATTTACATTCTCGATCTACGCAATTCATTCTTTTTTGCTTCCGTTACATTTCACATTCTTCACACACACACACACACCAATACATGCCTACGCCCATTACAATCGCGCCCGCACAAAACCGACCGACGAGCACGTCTCGTCGAACTGCGAGCCAGCAAATCAAAAGGAAAAATTATTTCCAACATACTGATAGTGATTTCCGGTACATTTGTTCTTAACGAGGAGGGGCCGTTTCGAAAACCTCCTCCATATATTTTCCACGTCATCGTTTCAAAAATTCATAAAATCAAAATTATTAACGAAAAACCAAAATAAAATATTTTTAAAAATGAATTTGTTTTGCTTGAATTTATCTAATTCAAAGCAAAAATTATTCATTCTTCTAAGAAATATATTTGTGAAGGAGAAATCCAGAAAGAGGGCAAATTTATTGTTGGTAAAATATTTTTTATTTCAGATATTTTATCATATCGTTTTTCAGTGTTTTTTGAAAATTAAAATCATCAATCCGGCAACAGCCTTTTATGATTGAAAACCTTTCATGATTTGATAACATCGAAACATTAGCAAGGGTTGACAATTTTAGTAGTGGTGGATTTCAAGAAAAGGAAGAGATTCTCAATTTCTAAAGATATTAGACTAATAGTTCTGAGTCGGGAGTAAGACAATGTACAGACCGATATGGGGAAAATATCAAACTTTTATAAGGATTTGTCCCAAGAGTTTACAAATTTTTTATATAATCTTTAAGCTGAGTTTCTTAAAATATTTTCTGGCTTTTGTAAAATACTGAAAGCGTTGTAAAATTTAAACAAATTATTAAAATAATTAAAAATCGAGTACAGTGAAAAAATAATTCAGAGCTCTTTGATAAATCCTGTCATTGTTTGGAGGGGGTGGAAACCCTTCTCCCCCTTTTTCTCTTTTGTCATTTATAGTTTCCACATTTACGTAAAGTTCTTTGTTTTTGTAATCAACAGGTGTTAAAATTTTCACTTTCATGCAATTTTTAAAATAAAACACAAATTGGCAAGCCATTCTGACCGCACAAACTTTTGGTCGGGCAAAAAAGCAAAAGTTAAATTAAAAAAGAGAGCTGCTAATGGTATACAAAAACGATGCAAAATTATTGAACGAAATATAAAAACACTCACAATATTTGAAAAACAAATAAAAAAAATTTCAAAAAAATATCTTTTTTGCGCAAAATATTCAGTTTCAGTTTCAATTTAGTTACAATTACGATTTCGGTATCGGTTCGGTGTTGGTTTCTCTGTAAATGTCCATTTCAATGTTTCAATTCCATTGTCGGGGTCAGTCTCAGTGTCAGTGTCAATCTCAGTCTCGGCCTCGGGGCATCACCAATGGACCGAATAATGAAAGAGCTTATGGTCCGCAGACGGGTTAATTCTCGTGGACCGAAACTGTTTGTTTGTTAATTCTGGACAAACTCAGACGTCAGTGAGTCAGTCAAACTCTTTTTACTTTTTCATTCATTCATTCATTCGTTTACTTATTCGTCGTTGCTTACAACTCCTTCCACTTCTATGTGTTTGTTTCGATGTGTAGGAGTATGTTTGTGTGTGTGTAGTAGAGGGCGTGAAAATTTTAGGTTCCATCGCTGAGGAACAGCTGTCTGCCGTTGTCGTTATTGTTTTGCAATCGTCGAACAACAAGAAAAAAAAGTTCGTCATGGCGCCCCAAAAGGTTTGAAAAAATGTTAGTTGCAATCGGTCGAAATAGAAGCAGCGGAATCAGTAGTGCAGTCAGCATCGTTCAGTCGTGATGTAGCACCTCATGCACGTGGAAGGGGGCGGGGGGGGGGCGGAGGTAGGCCATGTCAGTTGGGCAACAACTAGTGTTGATGCTTTTCAATAGACTCGATCAACCGATGCAAAATAATACGCTGCTTCCGTCCTTCTCAAAAGGATTGACGAGAAACAATGCGGTTAGATGATTCGGTTGTTCGGTCGATTGGTTTGTTGGTTGGTTGGTTGGTTGGTTGATTGGTTGTTCGCCGACACGACCATGAAAATATCGGTCATATTTGAGTGAAGGAGGCTTAGGTTCTGGTCCTTAGTATCCTCAGTATGTTCGGGTTAGTTTTTTGTGGTTTGAGTTGTTGATGATCGACCATGGCGGATTTCGATTTAGCCGATAGACTTCTGTTATTCAGTGAGAAACTATTGGTTTTTGCTCTCGACACCCATTCAATGCATTTTACTGTTAATTTTTTTGGAAAATGCTTATTAATGTTGCTATTGTTGTTGTTGTTGTTGTTGTTGTTGTATCGGTTGTGGGTAGTAGTGAAGTTGTTAGTGTTATTGTTGTTTTTGATGTCATTCAACAAACGCGTTCGATGCAATTTCATTCATTTTGACCTGAATTCGTTTGGAGTAATGTTTATACACAGACGTACATGCATACATACATACATACATACATACACCCATATACACACACATGCCGACGTATAAGCGCGTGCATGGGTTAATGTACTCGGATCTAGATATATGTCTCCATATGCGTATGCATACATACGTGTATGCGTGTGCGTGTGTGTATGATTGACCTCTAAAATAGACATCGCACCGCACTAAAATCCGAAAAAAAATTTCACACAAAAAAAAACCCAGAAACGAATGAATGAACGAATCATTGAAAAATGTTTACATGTTTTGCTCTCAATGTCTGCCACTCTTTTTCTGTTTCGTTTTTTTATTTTTGTATTTGAATTTGCATTTGAGGAAAGGAAAAGCAAAGAATTATTTATAAGAAAAAAACCAACCACGTCCGGAAAACGAAAATCAAAAGGACGGAAGTCGGGGCTTTGACCCAGTTGCCGGCTGTGCGTGTTGCCCGCGGCGGGCGAAGGCAGCACACGACACTCGACTGCCTCTGTGCTCGGTCTGTTGGGTCTTCGAAAGAAGTGAACGCATTTCTTCGTTTGTTTTTCTGCTTTATGTTTTTTCTACATTTCAGCGAAATGAATAAGTGGGCGTGCACGTGGGTTACACAAAGAGAAGAAACACAAAAAAATGAAAAAGAAAGAAAGCAAGCAAGCAAGCAAGCAAGCGCTTTATTGATGTGACACGGCTATTCATCACCAAATGCCATCAAGCTCATGATGAAATAAATGCTTCTCGCACTTCAAACATTTGCTTCTTCTTTACATTTTCCGATTTTCAGTTTCTTACGATTTACGTTCGTGATTGACTCACTCATTCATTCTTTTGCTCAGACTCAACGTCATTTTCTTTGATTTCATTTCCTTGCGCGCTTTTCATTTTCATTTTCAAAACAACATGCTGTCAACAAATATCGTCAACGTTTTTACATAAAATATATTCCGAGAATGTCTACAAAAACAACAGAACAAACAACAACAACAACAACAACAATGTCGACGTCGACGACGACAGTAAAAGCAAGAGTAACAAACAACTCGAAAAAGTAATAAAAATTTTTATGCTATTTTCTGTCTTTTGTTGTTTTTTAAGTTTTTTCTTTTTTTGACTTGTGTTCTTGTTCTTCTTCGTTGTTATTCTCGTTGCTGCAAATATAACTGCTGACGCAAAACGTCACGCGACGACGAACACGCATTACTCACAAGTGCTTAACTAAAGTCGTCGACCTGTCCAGGATGATGGCCCTGGAGAGGGGGAGAGCGAGGTGGGGGGAGGGTGGTGGTGGGTTGGTAGAACAAACATCTGAGTCAAACGCAAATATTCTTTTTGTGCTTTTGTTATTTCGATTACTATTGTTATTATTATTATTATTATTATTATTGTTTTTGTTGTTGCTGTTGTTTTATTTGTGTTGTTTCAGTTACTCTTGTTCTTACCTATTATTTTTTTACAAATTCTTCCCGGTGTTCCGGCGTCAACCATTTTCTTTTCAATTTTTATTTCAAGAAAACTTTCTCAAGAAATTCCTGAAAAGTTTTTATGTTTTTTTAAAGTGTGGATAAATAAAAGTAAACGTATAAAAAAATTGTAAACGAAGAAGAAGCAACACAAGGCGTGTGGGCATGAAGCGAACGAGTGACGTATAAGAATTGCCGCTTTGCTTTTGGTTACGCGTAAGATGCGTAACGTTACTGAGGATGATGATGGTGATGTTGTTGTTGTTGTTGTTAGCGTTATTTAAATCTGCAACATGTCACTTTTGGTGAGAACGAACGAACCGACGACTTCTTAAGAAGTTCCAACGCTTTGATATGGGTTTATCTTTTTCTTTTTTTAAAAGAAATATTTGGGACATGTCGTCTCGTATTTTCGTTTTCCTCTTTCAATGTCAACTTCTCTGTTGGTTTGCTTTACTTTTCCTCGTTTTCATGTTGCTTGGTGTTAGCGCGTGATCTTGAAAAAAAAATCATTTTTCTTCTTTTTCTTCTTCGTCAGAGTTGGAAAATTTAATTAAATAGCGTTTAGTGTTTTTGACATTTGAAAATATTTTCTTTCTTTTCTCTTCCGCCATCATCTCTATGTACTTCTTCTTCTTCTTTTTTAGTTTTAAACGCAAATAACAGATAGAGAAAACAATCCAAAAGGAACCGGAAATGTGGGACGTTTAATCCCACAAAGGAATTTGGCTAAAATAAAAGGGAAACTTTTTTAAATATATTCAAATTATTGAACTCTTTTTATGATCAGGATGTGATTCTTTCAAGAAAAAAAATTAGGAAAATTAAAAAAGTTTTTAGGATTTGTGCGCATCGTCTGCACAGAAGAAAATTGTGAGGAAGGGAGTTGCGAAAGGACGAAGATTGTAAGAAAGAAGTATTTACAATTGCTTTTTGAAGAGTTCTTGATTGGTTTTATCCTTAAACTTAACCTTCATACGAAAATTAACCGAACGATGAAACGCTGCCAAATTAAGTTTTTGTTCGTCTGTTTATTTATTGCGGGACTCTTTGGCTCAATAAGAAACGAAGTGGTTGGGTACAATTAGCGTAATGTTGTTGTTGTTGTTTCTACTGCATTCGCTTCTTTTATCTCCTTTAGACTAAATGTGCTTTGAGCCTCATGCACCCTCCGCTCTCCCGCCCAACGTCACACCTGCCTACGCCTTCGCCTGCAACCTTAAAATGCTTTCTGTTTAGTTATCACGTATGATGTTTCTGTATTCGTTTTCGACTTGGAGCTCTGTCCTTTTCTTCTTCTTCTCCTCCTCCTTTCTGTCCGTTGTGAACACAATGCATTGCTATTGATGTTGCCGCCTAGCATTGCATGTCCTGTGTGTGTATCCAGTGCAGAAAAAAATCGATATTTCTCAGACATCGCGCTGAAAATGTTGAAAATTTTTTCTCTCAGTTTTTCCCCCAAATCGTCACTTTTTGCTCTTTCACGTGCCAACTTCTCCGACCTTTATGGTTTTTCTCGCTACCAAACTGCTACTGCGCGTTTTTCCAAGTCATTTCGGTTTTCCTCTTTTCTCATTTTTCTTGCGTTTGTCTCTTTCTTTATTTATTCATTCGTTTGCAATATTTCCTATTCCTTCAATTTCTGCCTAGCCTATCGTTTTGTTGCTTTTCTTTCGTCTTCTTCAGCTTTATCGTTTCCGCTTTTCCCCTCTCTCCCTCTGTCACCCTCTGCAGGACTTCAGATATTGCTTCGGCGAGATCTCGCACTCTTCTGCGATGCCGAGAGAGTGCATTGAGTGCGTTTAAATATGCCTCGAGTTCTCGCCATCGCCATCGTCGGTCTGCGAAGTTCGTTGAATTTTAGATAGTTTTTTGTCAGTTTCTTCCTGAAGGAGCGCGTGCTGCTATACGTTTTTTTCTTCTTCTATCGTTTTATTCTTCTGCATCTTTTACATGAGCGTTAAAATACCCCCGGCCGTTAATTCCTTCGTTTCGTTTTTTGGATTATTTGACGTTAACCGAGGTTATTTCATCAGTATGTCTGTAAACTTGCCCTTGGGTTTTTTTTTGCCCTTTATACATCGCTTACCCTTTCGTCGTCCGACCTTTTTTTGCATTTTCATCCGTTTCAAAAATGTCCATTTCCATGCAAAATATTCAATTAGATTTTCTGTTTTCTTTTTTTAATTTTCTTATCTTCCTCTGCGTTCGTCCTTTGCGTAATTTTTTTCGCGTGTTTTCAAACTTTTAAATCTTTTCTTCTCCTGCTTTATTAATTGTTTTCTTCTTCTCTTTTTTGACAAAATTTGGCAAAAATTGGTCGTGAATTTTGTTGGTGCCAATGTAAATTCAGTCCCAAAGCAGATTTCTTTTCTTTCATTTTACATCGATTTTCGTTGATTTTAATTATTGTGTAAGATTTTTGGTGTTTTTATTTTTCTTCTTTTTTTTACCACCACCACCATTTACCACCCACTTAATTTCTTGCACATTTTCTCTCTTTCTCTCTCATTCTCTCTCTGTCTCTCGTTACTTTAAAGTTATTAATTATTTCTTTGTTATTGTGGTTTTTGTTGTTGCTTTTGTTCGGAATTTTGGTTTGTACGTTATCAGCTTTCCTGCAGGATATTTTTGCAATGTGTTCGTGTGTGTGTATGTGCGAGTGTGTGTGTGTGCGTGTGTGTGTTCGTCCGCATGTTTCTCCGTGAGAGAAAGTACGAAGAAAGGAGGAAGTAAAGGGAATATTCTGTGCTTGTATTAATTTTTTGTGGGCGCGGCCATCATGGCGTATACGTAATGAAAAGCAGAGAATGAGCGAATGAACGAATGAGCGACTGATGCCAATTTAAAATTTTAATATACTTCGAGTGAACATTTTTGTTGCTATCGCTTGTTTGGTGTTGTTTTTGTTGTTGTTTTCTTTGCTGAGTTCTATTGAAATTTATTTACTTTATTTCTCTTTTTATTCGCGTGCTGTTGTTGTTGTTGTTGTTTTGGGATATTTAATTTAGTTTTTAATAGCATCGATCGATATTTATTTATTTATTTAGCGCAATTTACGCTGGCGTCAATTAAAATTTTTCGAAATATAAACTATCAGCAATTTTTTGGATTACATAAACCATAATTATGTTACTTAATTATAGTGCATTTTTTATGCTTTGGATTATTATGATTACGATTTTATCATTATAATCGTTTTTTTCCAAAAGATTCCTTAAAAACTGTTCTCTGCTTTTTACTAATTATCACTTCGAAGCTTTAAAATTATATCGCCTTCAGTTAAGAAGACCAGAAGTTAAAAGAAGAAGAGCAAAATATCTATCTTTACAAATTATATGTCGCCAACATGATCATCATCATTTCCGCTTGGCCGCCATTTTGTAATTTTATCTCTCCTTGCGTCATATTTTCTTTTGCTTTAATGACTTTATAATGAGTTTTAATTGAAAGGAAAAAGAATATAAAAGAAAAGAACACGAAATACAAGAATGAAAAGTTATCAAGGGAAATATAAAAAAGGTTGAAGATATTAAGAAAGTATTTTTTAATTAATAAATTTTAACAAAATAAATTCGTAAGCAAACACAAAACACCCGCACAGACATACACACACACACACTCATACACGCATTTCTTCATTGTCAGGAATGAAGTGCTTTTATTCTGGAATTTATGGCTTTGAGGAAGTTTCAACGAAATTTGCGTGACAATTCGTCGACTTTCATGTTTGTTAATTTTTTAAAATTTGTTCAGAATCAAATTTCAAGATTTTGTTAAATTAGTTAAATCGTTCGTCAGTGAAAGTTTTAAACAGAAAGAGAAGGTACGAAGATATTATCATCGATGACAGTGCTAGGATTGTCATTGATTATTTATATTTTGAAAACCTTGGTGACTAATTTATTCAAAGTCAATAAATAAGACAAGTATAATCGTTTATCAAATTTGATTTCTTTTCCTCACTGTGAACAAATACAAAATCAAAGATGAAAAATGAAGAATAGAAAAAGGAAGAGATAAAAGCGAAAACAAACAACAAACAATAAGTCATTCGTAGACAATTCGTCACTGATTCATAAACGACGATTCGATATGGCATTTATCAATTTTGAAATTTCGCTCTAGAGACGCATACTTACACATATGTCCTATGCACGCACACTTACACATTCATTCAAACAGTCGTCATTCATCAAAGCAAATATCTGATAAGCTGTCGCGACGTATAGGAAGGGCCAAAACGGCAATAAAGACACCAACAACAACAAAACCAATATTAACATTGGGATCGCAGTCTTCGGCAACGTCGCCATTTAAGGTTCCATCCATCGATAATTAAGACCGATTAATTGCAATCAATCATTGATTGATTGAGAGTCAATGATCCATTGACAGATTGTTTGATTGATTGATTGATCGATTGAATTATTGATTGATAATTGAATGATATCTGGGCTCTTTATTTTACTCTTTTGAGATTTTGTTATTGCTGGTTTGGGTGTTTTGGCTATTGTTGATTGCTGCTGCTGGTGGTATGATGCAACGGTTGTTGTTGTTATTATTATTATGATTATTACTGATATTTGTATTAATCTTTGCTGTTGCTGCCGTTATGATGCAATTTAATGATATTCGGTATTGGCAATAATGATTGGCAATAATGATGTTAATAATTGTTGGTCTGGCTGCTTTTGTTGCTTTAGTTTTTGTAATGTTTCGGCTTAAGTCTGAAATTTTTTGATTTAAGCTGCAGACGGTTTACAATGATGCTGGTATTATTGTTGCTGTTGTCGAATTTTTGTTGTTGCTGCGTCTGATATTACCGCATCACACAATATTATTGTTATTGCAAATGCGTCACTGCGTATACTTGGCCATTAGTGGATGTATGTATAAGTATGTATGTGTGCGCTTACATTTGAGATTGTTTGTAGGTGGTGTGTGTGTTTGTGTGCGTGAGTATATGTGCGTGTGTGTGTTTGCATTTCCTTGCATGCTGGAGGATTTCTGTTATGCTTCGATGAACCCAGACGAACACACACAAGCACACATACACTCTCATACACATACCTTCGCCCTCACAATCAGATGTATTCATAAATTCTAATAGATTTTTGTAATAATTCTTCATGCTCTTTTTCCGTTTTTCCTTCTTGTTTCTCTTCTTTTTTCCGCTTCCTTTCGGGCAGACAGAATAAATAAGATCCATTAGGTTCACATTTTGTTTTCGAAAATTTTATTCATCAAACGGTAAAAGTGGAGAAAGAAGAGTGAAAGAAAAAGAAGAAGAGGAAGGAGAGGAAACCGAAAGGTAATAAAAGTCACAACAGGCAAGTGAATAAACGCCAATAAAAAATGGAGTTTTAGAATGTATTATTGCACGTGTCTTCCATCTCTCCCATTTTCCCTAAATCCCTCTCTTTCTCAATTTTCCTTTTCTCTTTTGATGTTAAGTTTTTTTAATGTTTTGTTTTTAGAAAAAAACTAAGGAAATTATAATTATAAGGAATTGAAGAGAATTTGTTTTGTTAAAAAATAAGTTTTCGATTTCTTTCGGGTTTATATTTTGAATTCTATATAAAAGGAATTTACACCCAAGAGGATCAAATTTCTGTATTCTATTCCTGATAATTTTTTTAATGTTAACGAAATTAACTTAAAAATTTTTTAAAGAAATATATTATTAATAAGAAAATAATAAAAAAATCATTAAGTAATTAATTAGATTAAAAATGTCACAAATTTTATGAAAAATCTCTTTTTTATGTTTAAAAATTTGGCAAATATTTTTTATGAAAAACATTTAATTTTTATGTGTTTGAAAATTATGTTTTATTATTATTTATTAAAGTGATAGAACCTAATTAAATTTAGGTAATGATTTTATGTCTTTTAAATTTGATTTGTTTGATTTGATTTCATTTAATAATCATACTATATTTTTGTGTATTTAAGAAATACATTTTGATTTTATTCATCGACGGACACTTTTTATATTATTTGAATTATTTTATAAAATGAATTTTTACAAAATAACAATATTTACATACAATATTTATATTAATATTAATTATTTTAATATTAATATTAATTATTATTAATAATATTAATAATAATATTAATAATATTATTAATTAATTATTATTAATTATTATTATTAATTAATATTAATATTAATATTAATATTAATTATTTTAATATTATTATTTTTAATATTTATATACAAACTTTTTTTAATAAGCAAGCCAAGCTTGTATTTACTTAATTAAGAAATATATTTTAAATTTCTTAGATAGCGTATCTTTTTTTTCTCAAAAGTATTTAAGAAATATTGTTGAATTTATTTCAACAAAGAATCTTATTAATTTTATATTTATATGTTTCAATTAATTATTTTTTATAATAACAAATTATTTAATAAGAAAATAAATAAATTATCTACTTTTTCAAACATTTTATTAATAAACAAAATTAAAATATTTTTTTAATTGGAATAATATTACTGAAAGTATTTTTTTTGTTATTTCAATTAAAAAAATATTTTAATTTTGTTTATTAATAAAATTTTTGAAAAAGTAGATAATTTATTCATTTCTCTAATTAAAGAAATTTTATTTTAAATGTTAAAATAATTTATTATCTCCTAATTAATAAAGAGCTCAAATATTATGTTTATTTACTGGAGTTCATATTTTAGTTTAATTTACTGAAAATATTTGTTTATTTAAATTACTTAGGAACTATATTTAGCCTGCTTTATTTACAAGCTCGTTATTTCTTTTTATTTAATTAAGAATTAAATTCTATTGAATACTTTTTTAGTTTCTCTTTCATATTCGAGGATCTGAATTGAAAAACGACACACGTTTTATAAAGAACGTTTATTATGTATGAAGTTTCATAGAAGACTTGAATATATTTTTCTCTAAACGTAATACATATACAAAAATAGCAAAACGTTATAGACCGAAATTGATAAAGTGTTTTATAAACAAGTATATGTGTTGGTACAGTATTATATATTTAACACTTCTTCTCAACACATACATCATTTATAAGGAAAACGAATGTAAACCCATATCTTTCATAAATTAACAATGTTTAATTTTATGTAAATTTTTTGTGAAAATATCAGCAAACATTTCGTTGGTACCTATATAATTCAAAGATATTTCTTTATTTTTATATAAGTCTCTAATGTGATGATATTTTACGTCAATATGTTTGCTTCTAGCATGATACGTTGGATTTCGTATTAATTGCTGTGCGCTGAGATTGTCGCTGTTAATAATCATCGGAATTGGTTGCGGAAATCCCATTTCTAGAAGTAAATATTTAACATACACTACCTCCTTCGCCGCTGTAGATATTGCGATGTACTCAGCTTCCGTGCTGCTAAGTGCAACAATGCTTTGCTTTCTAGATTGCCATGCAAAGACTGCTCCAGCTGCTACAAGGGCACACCCTGTATATGATTTCCTATCTGTTGAATCTCCTCCCCAATCTGCATCTACAAAACATTGAATCGGTTTTCCAGTTTTATGGTAATGAATTTTTAAATCCATCGATCCTCTTAAATAACGCAATGCATGTTTTGCTCCTGTTTTGTGCTCGACGTGAGGATCTGTGTTTCGTTGTGCTACTTTGGAAACTGAGTGCAGAATGTCAGGTCGAGCAGTTATTGCTAAAAACATTATTCTGTTTGATCAACCTTACTGCACTTCTCTTCAATACATTTAAGTGTGTGGCTACTGTTCTACAATTCTCTATTCCATACCGTTTGAGCAAGTTTTTAATGTACTGCCGCTGACAAATAGTGATGGGTCCGGTGTCACCTTCACGCTCAAATTCCTTTCCAAGAAAAAATTTAATTTTGCCACCATCAACTACTTCAAAAGCATCCGATAACTTAGCTTTAAAATTATTTAAATCAGCCCGTTTAGAACACGCTATTAAACGATCGTCTACATAAACCCCAATTATGTTGTAATTTCCGTTTGTATTTTTTGTGTAAACGCAAGGCTCACTTGCAGATGGTTTAAACCCAATATTTCTAAGAACTCCGTCTAATTTTATATTCCATTCGCGGCCGCTTTGCTTTAAGCCATACAAAGCCTTATTCAATTTAAGTACGCGATTAGGAAAACTTTTGTTAACAAAAAATTCTGGTTGTTTCATAAATACATTATCATGAAGATCACTGTTAAGGTATGCATTCGATATATCCATTTGATGCAGATGTAACTGAAATTCTCAAGCTAATGCCACTATCATTCGGATAGTGGAATAACGTACCACTGGAGAAAATATCTCATTAAAATTTATTCCATATTGTTGGCTGTATCCCTTGGTTACTAGCCCAGATTTAAATCGCGCGATATTACCATCGGCGTTGCGTTTTAAAGTAAATACCCATTTGCATCCAACCACCTTTTCTCCTGCTGGAAGATCTACCAACGACCATGTACGATTTTTAATTAAAGCATCATACTCCTTCTGCATAGATGCTTTCCATTCGTTTGCATGCATGCTGGTTAAGGCTTCTTTGACTGTTTCAGGGATACTTACTTCATTTCGTATAATATTAATAATATGACGTTCCTTACGTGGCCGGCCTCGTTGGCCAGTTCTAATGATTTTAGGACGACCTCGCCCATATACTGCAGGACAATTCTCGTTCTATTAATTTTCATTAATAGTAACATCAATATGATCTTGTAAACCTCTGTCATCTTCTCCCCTTTGTCATCTTCTGTCTCTCTCCCCTTTGGGCGAAATTTCTTGTTTTGAGTTTTATCAATGGCAATGGCCAAACAACCAAACACTCTTAAGTGTGAGATTATTGGTTTCTTTTTGGTCCATATTTCAAAAGGTGTTGCATTTTGTAACGCTACAGTTGCTGCACGATTCCGTAAATATACTGAAGTTGCAATTGCTTCAGCCCAGAAGCTTTCATGAAGCGAGCTTTGAGCTAACATGCATCTAGCCATTTCAACGAGCGTCCTGTTCGCCCGCTCAGCAACTCCATTCTGCTGCGGCGTATATGGCACAGTTAGCTGCCGCTTTATTCCACACTCGCTCAAAAAATTAGTAAATGTTTTGGATATGTACTCACCGTCATTATCGCTACGAAGGCACTTAATTTTGTGTCCTCTTTGTCGTTCAACCAACTGTTTAAATGCTTTAAAACTTTCAAATATTTCTTCTTTTGTCTTTAGTAAATAGACAAACGAATAACGCGATTTATAATCGATAAATGTAGCAAAATATCGAGATCCACCAATCGATTTTATATTAACAGGACCACAAATATCGGTATGAACTAGTTCGAGAAGATTTTTAGCACGATCTTCTGGAACTTTGGGAAGAGGAAGAACACATATTTTACATTTTGCACATGTAATACATTGATTTGATGATAGTTTATTTATATTTAATCCACGAACTAAATTTTTTTGTGACATTTCTTGTAAGCGTCTATGGTTAAGATGGCCGAATCTTTTATGCCAATTAACCACTTCATTTTCTGGAGGCTCAAAATAAAAGCATTTATTTTTGGTGTTATTTTTCAATATATATGAACCATTGTTTTGTTTTGCTTTTAAAATAACTTCACCTTTAATGTCTTTTATAATTGCCTGTTTGTCTTTAAAATTAACAATAAGTCCACTGTTTACGGTTCTGCTGACGGAAATAAAATTACATTGAATGTTCGGCACATATAAGACATTTTTCAATCTCACATTTTCTATTTTAACGTCACCTAGCCCTTCTGAATAAACATAATTATCGCCTGCTAGCGAAATTTTTTCACGATGATAAACAAATGTTGCGAATAGATTTTTGTTGCAACACAAATGTGAAGTCGCACCACTGTCAATACACCACGTAGCTTTCGACAACACTTGTAATGAAGAAGAAGCTAAAATTGTAAATGAACGTTCAGGATTTCCTTTCTAATTTGTTCTCACGACAATTTGATGCATAATGTCCGCGACGACCACAATTAAAAATTTAATTGTGCGACAAAATTTTTGTATGACACTGGTAAACTTGAAAGCAAAATAACGGTAAGCTCGTTCACGGTTCGTCAGGAATTTGACTTCCAGATTCTGATACCTTTTCCACAATTTCGTAAAAATTATTTACGTGATTTGTAACACTATCACCTTCACTATCACTATCAAAGAAGTTGATAGTGATCAAATCACTATCACTATCAAAGAAATTTTACGCGCGGGACCTGTAGGTTGGTAAATTTCTTTGAATTTTATCCAAGCTTTTTCCGATGTATCGCAATGTCGTACATGATTAATTTGAGACGGTTTAATGCACAACATTATGCTGGCAAGAGCTTTTTCGTCCATTTGATCTATGCCATCTAACTCAGTGACCGTCATACCCTCAGTTTTCTTTAGTTTCCCACAAACTACAGACCACAGATCGGCGTGTATCAATACACTTTTCATTTGAACTGCCCAAGATACATAATTAGTATCATCCAATTTTTCAATCGCGCATAACTCGGACACACTCATGGTTATATCTTTCGCAAAAGCTAAAGTTAATGATATTCACAATTTGGGACCTGGGCCCATAACCTATCCGAGGATTTGAATTGAAAAACGACACACGTTTTATAAAGAACGTTTATTACGTGTGAAATTTCATAGAAGACTTGAATGTAATTTTCTCTAAACGTAATACATATACAAAAATAGCAAAACGTTATAGACCGAAATTGATAAAGTGTTTTATAAAAAAGTATATGTGTTGGTACAATATTATATATTTAACATTTCAGACATAAATTTGAATGTGTGAAAAGTTTAGATTGCATAATTTCTTAATTATGATTAATGTCGATTTCCCAAAAAAATTATAAGTATTTTAAATTAGATTAAAAAAATTCCACTAATCACTTACCGAGATTATTTTGGTCTTATATCAGGGTCACACTTAGTCGTTAACAAAGTAAAATATTTTGAACTTACCTAAAAAATAAAGAGAAAAATTCGATATTAAAAATGATTTTTTATTAAAGAAATTATTAATATTACCAAAAAATAATAATTGAATTTTAATTTACAAATAAATTCTTTTTAATATCCAAATATTCCTAATTCTACTCCTTACAAAAGCACCGCGTCATTGCAGTCGTTTGTTTGTTCTCAACAATGCATTTTAAGCGGCATCGTCGACTTGTCTTTTACCCTGCATATTTAATTATTATTTGGGAAAATATCAAATATGTTCTAGTTGCTGCAATTTGTTGTGCTCTGGTAGAACAGTGTCGAACACCAACGATACAAGAAGCGAAAAGACTGAATGTTATTTGTTTCGTAGGGTATTTCAAAGCTTCGGTTAGACCGATTAATTTTCACAAAGTAAAAACGATTGATTGTGCTTTATTGCTAATTCTTGTTCTTATCTTGTCTTGTTGTTGTTGTCTTTTATTTATGATGGTAATGTTGGAGTAAAGAATAGTAATAACAATAAAAACAACAACAATAACAAAAACTACAAAAAACAACGAACTCGAGGCAATTCGAAAGAAATGCTCACGCCATTGTTTCTATAGTTATTGTTCTTATTGTTACTGTTGTTGTTGTTATTATTATTTTGTTGTTGTTATTAGTGTTATTGTTGTTGTTCGCTGGTGATGTTGTTAACATTGAAAATGCATAAAAGCATTAGCGACAGCATCAGCGTTAGCAGCTGCCGTACCAAGAATAACATCAATAACAGCAACAACAACAACAACCAACAACAAACTCAAACAACCAACAACAAAGTCAAACAACCAACAACAAACTACAACTACAAATAGTGTACAAATAAAGAATAAAGGAATAAAGTATCATAAAATAAATAAAAATCTGCCGATATCATATACAACAACAACAACAACAACAATACTAACAGCAACTACATCGATTACATCGACCAACAATGGCTGCGACAACAATAACGGCGCGCAGCAGCAACATTAGCATCGGTAGCATCATCGAAATCGCTTACTGGCTTACTGACTGTTTATTTGTTGTTGGAACGGGGGTGTAAGAGGGCGAGGAAATGAGTGTGGGTTGACGACGATGAGCGGCGAATGACGGTATTTGGAATTTGGGAAAGAGCACGATGGGAATACCGGAGAACGTTGGTGAATAAGGGAGAAATTTCTGCGAGCGTTTATTTATTTCACAAAAGCAAAAACAACAACAACAACAATAAAAAATAGTAAAAACAATAACTCGAACTATGCAATGCAATCAGCATCGGCAACAAAATCGAGCAGCGATGGCAACAGTGTGAGCAACAGAAAAATCGCATTAACAACAACAACAACAGACAGCCATAAAACGTGACCATCCATTTTTCAATGTCAGACGGAACGATGTTTTTCTTTTGCGGATTTCACGTCCATTGTTGTTGTTGTTGTTGTTGTTAACATGTTGCCATTGGTGCGGGAATTGTTGTAGTCGATGTTGTTTTTGTTTTTTCATTTTGTTTTTGGTGCTCAAACCTCATTCTTTTATTGGCTTTTGTTTGGCTTTTGTTTAGTTTTGTTCGGTTTTTTGATATTTTTAGATTTGTTTAGTGTTTATCGTCTTTATTTTCTACTGCCTTTTTTTACTTTATTCGAATTTTATTGATTTTGTTGTTGTTGCTTTGTGTTACCATTTTGGCATTGTTTTTTCTAAGAAGAAACAAAATCAATGTTTTCATTTGTTCGTTTGCTTGTTATTTTTTTGTTATTTATAACAATATATATGTCTGCAATAGTTCTCTTGAAGGGAGATATTTTTTGTTGAATTATGTCGCCTACATCGCCACCGCAATCGCCGTTTTCGTGACCAACATCGTCCTCGATTCTCGTTATTGATGATCGGACAATGATAAATATTCCTCGATGGACACCGCCATTATCCCACCCCCTCCGCTACCAATACACATGTAGGATATGGATGTGTATTCTATATATATTTATACATATATGTGCGTGTATATGTGCGCATACGTGTGTGTGTGCGTGCATGTGAGTATGCGTGCATTGTCATTTCGTCAATTTCTTCCTCTAAATCTTTTGGAAGATTTGTGTTCGAAATTTGAATCCGAAATCAATTCATAAAAAAGTTTTCTGTTTTTCAAAGAAGAAAACTCGCTTTTAATTTTTCCTCACCTTTCCCTTTTCGTTTTTTCTTTAGATTTCTTATACTTATATTGATTTTCGTAAAGATGACTTGAAAGTAATTTTGGCCATTTGTAGACTCTTCCAAATAAATATAGAGAAAAAAGGAAAACAATAGACAGCAAAAGAGAGAGGGAGACAACAGCTTATACTGTATCGTATCATCAGAACCTGACTTCTTAAAAAAGCACGTTTATGTGAAAAAATTCACTTTCGTTGGTTTGAAATAAATTGTGACGATTTGGTTTGTTAGAGTTTTTGTTGTTGTTGTTGTTAGTGATACCAATAGCCAACAGGTAGTTTAGTAATGAATTTAAAAATGGAAGAAGAGGACGTTTTAACACACTATCCCACACATGCACGCACACGCACACACACTGTGGTGTGAGTCTAACAAAAAATCCATGATGTCTGGCAACATGACGTTTAACCGGATTTTTCTGGACAATAGACGCGAGAGAAAAAAGTATTAGAACTTATAAAAGCGGCAGCAGCAGCGCTGACAACAACAACAACAACAACAACACAAAATCTGCAATAATGGCGAGAATAATAAAAACCACGACCAACATGCAAAATTCATTTATTCATTCGCGCTTAATTAAAAAAAACGTGCTTACAACAACACCACCACCACCAACAACAACAACGACAACAACTCTAGCAGCGACTACAACCATAACCACATGAAACTATCAGAAATTTGTTCCTTAAATGGTGGCGTTTGTTGGGGTGGGGAAGGAGGCGGCGGGTGAGGTAGAGGAGTAGGGTTTACTCGATCTGGCTAAAAAATAGCCATCTGTACGATTAGTCAATGATATGAGTTCTCGTACAGTTTAATGTTGTTCTTGTTGTTATTGTTGCTGGTGCTGCTGCTGCTGCTGCTGCTGCTGTTCGTGTTCTTTGTGCGTTTGGTGGTCTTTGGTGGCGTAGTTGATTTTGCAGAAAATGATAAAAATTTAGCTTTTTTGCATTTTGTTTATTGTCACTGATGTTGTTGTTGTTGTAGCCGTCGCCACACTTTTTGGCAGACAGAAAAAAATAGAAATATTTTTCTAGATTTTTAGAGAGCAATATTTTCAAAAAAAAAAAAAAAAATGAAAATGAACGAATATAACGAGAAGAGAAAGAAGAATAGGAAGAGTAAAAGGCAGAATCAACGCGAGCATCATCAATAATAGCATGAAAAACTCTAACAACAAAAGCAACAATTACAAAAACAATAAACAACATCAGAGTAAATAAGAGTGAAAAAAGCAGAAGCAATAATAACATTTCTTTTTTTAGATACGTAGCCGTATTCGTTGGGGTCCGGACAATTCATACGTATGCATGTATGTGTCTGTGTGTCTATGTTACTCGCTGCACTTTCACCAGCCGTAGGATGCCCACCCACCACCCCCTTCCTGCTCTCTCTCTCCCTTAGATATGTTTTTATGTCTGTAACATTTTTTCTGAGTTTTTCTGATTTGACGCGGTACAAGCTTTTTTGCAATGTTTTTACGATCAGCAGCAGCAGCTGATGCGAAATCCTTTCGCTTTCAAGCATTAACGACATTAAAGGCGATTGCCCGCCCGAAAGGGGGAGGCATTTTTTAGAGAAGAGGTGTGACGCTTGGGGAGCCATAACCGCATGAACGCCGCATGCATGTAGCTCACCCTTCGGTTTATGCAGTGTCTGGTTGTTTGGTTGTTCTTTTGTTAGTCCATTGTTTGGTTCCGGTCTATTTTGTGGGCGGAGGAGGGGGGTGATCTAACAGGGACAGTCGTATCTGGATACAGACATTCAGAGCATTTGCCAGACGCTCTGAAAAGTGCTCTAGAGTTTAGACGAAAAAAACTCGAATGAAATAAACCGAAGAGGCAAAACTACAATGAAAGAAAAAACAAAAGATAAAACTGGAAAAAATCAAACCAAATCCACCAACTCGACCTACAAGGACGCAACGTATCAAAATCAAGGCTAAATAAAAAAACGAAAATATGCTTCATAAAAAGTCCAAAGTCCCGAAAAAAATCAATTTGGAAGCAATAAAACCTTGGATGCGGTCCAGGAGTGTTTTAAGCAGAATAAAATAGAATCAATGGCGAAAGAAGAAGAAGAATAGGAAAGAAAAGAAGGTAATTACTAATGGGTGAAAACTGCTGGCAAGGGCTTTTCATTGCGTGGGTTGTGAAGGAGACGCTTCGAGGGATTTCGCGTTCGGGAAATTCGATTCGTCAATTTGATGTTTTAGAAATTCAGGACGAGTGAGTGGAACAATGGGCGCGGCTGTGATTGTATGATAGCACAAATTCCGGTGGAAACGAAAGAGGAAGGATTTTTTGGTAACACTTTTGGAGAAAAGTGATTTTGAAAGCACTATGGACTTTCAATGTATTCCTGGTATTGGCAATTACCTTTATTTAAATTTTTCAGTATAGAGCTCTACGATTTCAGCACAAATGGTATATTTGAATATTAATTTTTCAATACATTGTAAAAAACCACCTTTCTTCTTTTCTGAGAAATGCGTTTTAATTGCTGTCTTCAACTTTTTACCGTAGGAAAAAACAACAACGGATAATAATCACTAACAACTAGATGGGAGAATAACTAGCACGCTAAAATTAGTGATTAATTTCAAAAATCGCGATGTGCTAATTGTCGTGGAGAAGCAACACACCGGCAGTCAGTTTATCAGATGGTTTTTCTTTAATTGCTTCGTCACAATTACTCATGACTGTCGTGTAAGATGCTTGAACAATGATTCTACCTTTCTTTGCTTCTCAGTAAATGTCTCTTTCAATCACAGAACACTGCGATCGTGACTGATGTAGTAACTTTGAATATCTTAAGAGGGCCGAGGACATTAATTTGATTAAGGTTTATTTTCACGAACGGATGATGAACTCAATTTTGATTTCCAATAACAATTCGTTGAAAATAAATTAAACAAATCTTAACCAAAGAATTTCAAATGCTCTTTACAACACAATATTCGCACATTTTCGGGACATCATCTTTTCAATAATAAGGAGTAATTAGAAAATTATGAAACAAAGCTATATGATCAAAATTATTTATATTTATATCCTCTAATGTGCTGATGCCCAATTAGGCAAATTATGATCGCAGTTAGTGAATCATATCAAGTCGAGGATATACTGAACGTTCCTCGTAATTTTAAAAATATGAAAACAATTATATATCTTTATATATTTATAGTTTTTAATTGATTTTTGTTAATTTGAAAAAAATTTCCAAACAACTTTTTAAAATTTTTGAATTTTTAAAAAAATCTTACTTATTACTTTTGAACTAAAATAATATATTTTAGATATATTTTAATTGCAACTTTAATATTTCGCATATAATGTCGGATGCAATTTTTGGGATTATTTACCCAAAATGGTTTTTTGGATAAATTTAATTAATTTCTAAATTTTCTATGAAACATTTTGTTCTCCAAATTCAAAGAGTTTTAAAAGGTTCGCGGACATTTCCTTTCCGTTTACAATTTTTCATGTCATGTATATAATTTTAAAAGTAATTTAATTTTTTCAAAAAATTTCAACATTATTTGTTTCCAAATTGTCCAAATTGTCAGATAGTCTGCAAGAATTTCTGCAAATATTTCTTACTAAAATGTTATCTTTGTTATCAGTTTTTTCGAATTTCAAATTATAAATGGTTTCATCGCGATTCTTCAAGAACAAAAAAAGAAAAAAAGAAAAAAATAAAATTAATATTCGGCATCTTTTGAAACCTTTTCCGCGATTAAGGACTCCTTTCACAAAATATTCATTAGTGCTTCATTACTGCGTCTTAATGGCTTTTTATTGGGGTCCACCAGTCGGCAGACCGTCCGATAAACGAGAAACAATGTCGAACAATAAAGAAATAACTTTGGGAGGAAAGAAAGAGGGAATGAAAAAAATTTTTACAAGAATTAAAAGATATTTTGTGGCGATAACAAAATTAAAGAAAAAAAAAGAGAATACAATAAAATATCGGCTTAATTTTATGCCACTGAAGTTGTCTGCTGTTAAAGTTTTTATGGGTTTTATTATGAGTTCTGGTTGTTGCTTTTAATTTGACCAACTGAAATAACTTTATTGCATTTTTTGGTCTCTCCTTCCTCCTTCTGTTCTTCGTTATTTCCGTGCTTCGGTGCGACGCTTTTGTTGGATTGTCATTTTTTTCTCTGCGTTCCGATGCGATGCCATCCTTTTTTTCATTTTCTTTAGAAAAAAAACAGTCATATAAACAACAAATCATGTTTCAGTTATTGCTGCTGCTACAACAACAACAACAACAACAACCACAACAGCGTTAACATTGAGAAAAAACAATGAACAATGAACGATACAAAAGAAAAGGCTATAAAAGAATGAAATGATTTATTTGCCGAGTGAATATTTAATAGCTTCGGTTTTTGTTGTGTTTATTCATTCGTTCCCGTTCGCTTGTTCGTTCCTTCCATTCGTTCCGTTCATTCGTTCGTTTGTTTGTTCATTTCGAGAAGAAGAAGAAGAAGTAGAAGTAACCAAAAATAACTCCTAAATGAATAAAAATAAACTGAAGTGGAACAAGAGAAGAATGGCTTAAACAAAAGAAAATGAAGCAGAAGAAGAAAACTAAAGGGAATAAGTGGCTTCACTAACAATGATTGTCCTTTCAAACAGCCAACCGACCGATCGACCAAACGACCAAACGACTGGTTTCAGTTCCCCTTCGGGGTCGGATTCATGCAGCACTTTTTGGTCAATACCATTAAAGGGGGCGGGGGCGGGTCACAATGGGTGACTCTCTTAGCGAGCCTTCGTCTATCTTCTTCGAGCGGTAGACATTTTATAAGCCTCTTTTGATTTTTGGACACTTTTTGTAGCTGTTGTTGTTGTAGTTGTTTTATGCATTACTTCCGCTATTCGTCTCATCAGTCTATTGGACTGGATTGCATTAAAGTTTTCGCTTTTGACTTTGAAACGAAGCGAAATAACAAAATTCAAAAGCTTTCCATCGTTGAAAGATATTTTTAAGCTGTAGGGGCGGAAGGAGGTGTGTCGAGAGGATGTAGGATGTAGTAGAACTTCCAATTTCGAAAATGATTGCGCTATCGTTTATCGTTTTGGAGTCAAAACGCATTAATCTCTAGAATTCATTTAGAGAATATTTCGTTGAGAAGAGCGCGGGTGGGATTAGGGGTGAGGAGTAGGGTTTCTTGGTAGAGTGTTTGATAGGGTTTATTCGAGCGTCTGTTAAAGCAATTCTACCCCTTCTTCGTCCGGGGCATCTTCCACCCTATTTCCTTCACTCCTCCTTTTCACCTTTTTACAGGATTCACAACTCTTTATTATTTCTATTTTGATTCTTTTCTTTCTTGTGCCTTCTACCTTTCCTTTGGATTTATCATACATTTCCGGCGATTTGTTTTTTATTCTTTGAAAGCTTGCGATTGGATGGTTCGTCCTGTTTAATATTTTGGAAAAGGCTTTTCATAAATCGTGCGTGTTTTTTGTATTCAAATATTTCCAGCCAAAAAAACAATGCAAAATTAATTTAAGGATGTTGTGTGTGGGTGTGTGGTGGGTAGGCGGGCGGGTTGAAATGCTTAAAAAATGCAAACATTTTTGTGTTCTGGCATTTTTGTAATTTCAATTTTTTATTTATATCTCCGAAGGTTAAAAGGTAAAATAATGGAAACAATCTAAAAGCAACAACAACAACAACGGCAACAACACCAACAGCAACAAAAGTATATATATTGCTGGGAGTACGCAAAACGAGTTTACGAAAGGATAGACGTTGTACATACGTGAACAACAACATCTGCAGTCTTGCAACAACACAAATAAGAACTTTTCTTGTTTATTGTTGGTTTGGTCGTCAACGTTTTGTTTTTCCTTGTCGTCCTTTTTGGGAGGGTGTTGTTGTTGCTGTTGTTGTTCTTGTTGTTGTGTCACCTTCCAGAGAGATGAAATTTACTAATGATTCTCGTTGTTGTTGTTTTTGTTATGGCTATCATTATGTTCAATGTTTGCGTTGCGGCTTTTGTTATTGTCGCCGTTATTAAAATCATGATTGTAGTTGCCGTCATTGTTGTTGTTGTTGGTGGTGGTGTTGTTTTTGTTGCTGCTGCTTTTGCCACTGCATGGGCAACTATATTTAAGACGTAAAACGTTGATAAATTCTTTTCGTTATGTTGATTTTCGTTTTGTTTTTTCTGTCGACATCTTTAAACTTTTCTTCTTCTTCTTTGGACCCCTATTCTTCTCCGCCTTGTTTCCTTTCGTAAACAATGAGCAATGTCTTAACACACCTCTTTTACTTCTCCCTCCTTCTCACTTTCTCTCTCTCACGCAACATCTGACAACTTTTGTTCAATTTCTTCGGGTTTTGTTTTTGTGATTTTTCAATTCTTGCAAAAACAGATCTAGATTTAAAAAAAATGTTTTTTTGCTATTTAGACAAAACAAAACAAAACAAACAAACAATAACAAAAAACAATGACAAACACTACTCGACATCACCACCACCACCAACAACAATAACAAAACACCAGCATTGGCGACAACAATTCCTGAATGTATCAGAAGGCAGTAGACAGAAGATAAACTTTTTATGACAAAGTAACGAATTTTGTTGTTGGTTGTATTTTTTTAGAGCGCGTGAAACTATTTCTAAGAAAATATTTAAACATTTGTTAATTTTATTAATAATATTCTTAAAGAAATTTCAATTTATTGAAGATTTTTTGAACATTTTATAAAATTATTATTTTTAAAACATACTCGTTTGGAAGTAAAGAGTGTTTACTCCTCGGTTTTAGTCCCCACCAAAAGTTTTGATTTTTTGATTATAGACGTACTCGTTACTTTCAAGTAAATCACAAAAATTATATAATTCCCAGTATCTGACATTTTTCTGATTTATAATTTTAATTTATTTCATCGAAATTTCCTTCGGATTTCAAACCGATTGAATTTATCGGAGCAATAAATAATAATAGTGAGAATATCACGAAAAGCGAAATAGCAGGCTGTGAAATAATTTCTGCAAACAACCGACAATTTTAATGGAATACGAGAAAAACATATTGTGAGCGAGCAGCACCTGTTCGTGGTCTTAGCAATAACAACTAAAATAACAGGATGGCAACAATAACAACAACAAAAGCCAAACCATGACGACAAATCAGCAACGAAAGTAATCGCTGCAACAAAAACAAATGCACGCGAAAAACACGACAATATTTTTAAATTGCTAAGAATTATGAAAACCAATAACAACAACATCAGCAACAAGTATTAACAGGAATAATCACAATAACAACAATAACAACAGCAGCAATTCAGTCAGTAAAAAGTCACGTTCAAATTACATGCTTTGAAGAAAAGTTAAAGGAAGAAGAAGAAGAAGAAGAAGAAGAAGTCGGAGGAAGAAGAAATGATATCGACGAAGCCAGTCTTAATATTCGTAGCAGCTTCGGTACGAGTGGCTAGCAGTTAGTGACGAATTGGTGATTACCAAGATTCTATGATAACGCACAGGAGAGAGGGGTAGTAACGGGTGGGATAATGTTCCCAGCAATTTGTTTTCAATTGCAAGCGAGGTTCATTCATAGAAGTAAAGTAAATATCTACCAAATAAATATCGTCCCACTGGTGACCCGCGAAAAGAGGTTTGAGATACACTGGAAGTGTAATTCAAATTAGAAGAAGACGTAGAAGAAAGAGGCTTATGAAACGGACCATGGTAGACCACAACAGATGGGTCAATCCAACCGACGCTTAGCGAATAACATCGACGACTTTCTTCGTCCTTAACACGCGCGCTACGCCTTCGTCAAAATTACACTTCGTCGTCAAATGCCAGACGGTCGTCAGCTTCGAAACGTAAGCCTAGACGGTCAAGTAATAGGCGGCCAGACAGTGCACTCATTGTCATGACATGGCCGACGGTGACGCCGCACGGAAGGAGTGAACGGAGACGTGATTGTATTGAGAAGGGGTGAAAATGGCCAACGGCCAACGATGAAGGGTAAAAGGGCCAACATGGACCTGATGGTGGTATGAAATTCTTTTGCCTGAAGCCAAAAAGTGAATGACTCCTCTTCCGTCGCTGCGATGATTCTGGGATGTTGCTGTTGTTGTTGCTGCCGTTGAGTGCAGCTTTAATCATCTTGTGCGGCTAATAAGCAGTTGTCGTTGGTATTGTGTTAATATTGTTAGAATTAATGCAGACGGAAAAAACTATTATTATCCTGATTCAGTGGCGTGTTTGCAATTTTTGATCGATATCTGACTCCAGTGGAACTCAATGTGAATGTTTTGTAAAAAAGGAAAATAAATATATATTCCAGGACATTCTAAACCTTCGGATATAATTTCTTACTTCGGTTTGCGAAACAGCATTTAATTACGGTTTCTTTTATATTTTCGATGTTTACGACATCCTCGCTTTTACGTCACTTCTCCTTCGAACTTCTCGTTGATTTCAGCATGTGTTTGGGCCTCGACATGAAGACTACTTCGCCTTTCATCGATCATTTTACTCTCACTCTAAACTTTCGATTTTCTGTTTGTTTGCCTCTTTGTTTATCTATCTGCATTTTGTTTCTTTTCTGTTAGTTTTGGCTTAAACTTCATTGACTGTATTTTCATTTCATTGACTGTCGTAAGGCTTTAGGAGCGAGGCGATGGCAGTATCGAGATAAATAATTTGAGCGATAATATATTTTACCATGAGGTGCTTAAGTTGCTTTTCAGTTTGATCGAGTGCTTAAAGAAGCAGAAAATATGCAATGGTTTCCCACGGATCTGACGGGCCTAATGGACTAACGAATAATGAGAATGGCCAATATAAAATTGAGACTTTTGCGTGACGCCATATCCTCTACAGAACACACTGAGCCCTTTGAAATAATTTCGAGACTTATTTGTGGAGAAACCTAACTGATAGACTCAGGGAGATGACTGAACAGAGAAGCGACGAGGAAGCAACGGATGCTTGATCGAATGGCAATTCAACTGATTGATGGATTGTGATTGAAGGGACGACTGAGCAGAAACGATGACGGTTTAAAAAGGTCATTGATCGAAGGGACGACTACTGATCGATGTAGACGATTGATCAAACCAATGACTAATATTGAAATTAAAGACTGATCGAGAGTACATGATTTTCTAAAAATCGACTGATATTTATATTTACGACTGAAGAACAAACGACTGATCTATAACGACTATATTGATCGAATCAATGAGAAGTAAAAATTAGTTGGTCGGATTGAGTCCTCGATGCGATTCATTTATCTGAATCAGATTTTAAGTTGAAATAAAATAAAGTAAAATGAATTAATGAGAATTTTTTATCTGATTTTAGACGCCTCTAGTCTTTGCTTTTCATAAATGAGACTTCTCCAAGATTTGTCAATCCAAGATGATCGTACGATTGATTAATCGATCTATCAATAATAAAGCGGATATTTTAGTATTCCGGTGCTTCTGTATAGATGGCGTTATAATTAATCTGCGTCTCACCGGAAAGAATCCAAATGAAATTATTCATTTATTTAATTATTTTCATAAATTCATCAGAAGCGCGTAGTTATGCATGTGCGAATACGTGTGTGTGTGTGTAAGTTTGTATGTATTTAATTACAGCTGGTAGCTGTTTTTAAATGTGCGGCCATTTTGTCCAATTAAAATTAATGTTTCTCATTAATTTTTTTCCTTGCAATAAATAAAATCTTAATGAATATCCATGATTATTTTCTTCGTAAGAGGAAGATATTGAGTTGTTGTTGTTGTTGTTGCTGTTGTCGTTATTGCTGGGCATGAGAATGCAATAAAGCGAAGAAGAAGAAAAGACCGAGACAACGACCAATAATAATAAGAAGAAGAAGCAGAAAGGAATTAAAGGGAAAAATTAATAAACCTTGAAAAATTCTTCTACGATTTCTGCTCGTCTTCAAGATCTTTTTTGCAGTCTTTCGTTTTATTTTTGTACTTATTTTTGTTGCTGCTGCTTTGGGTGTTGTTTTTGTTAAGGTTTTTCTGGTTTGTTTTCGATTGTGTTTATGCGCGCGTGTGTGTATGCGGTGTAGTGTGTTGTTGGTTCTTTTGACGCTGCTGATCTCTCGATGGTTGTTTCTTTTTTACTAAAATAACATCAGACAACAACAACAACCACATGATCAGCTAAGGCAGTATCATATTATATACTTTTTTCTCCTTTCCTTTTATTTCGCTTTATTTGCCCTTTTACTTCTCTGGGTTGAATTTGTTGTCTTGTCATTATTGTTGCCTTTGTCGTTGTCGTTGTTGTTGTTGCTGCTGTTGTTGTTGTGTGGTCGTTGCTGTCTTGTCTTGTTGTTGATTTCTTGTTTGAATGTTTTATTATTTTCTTCTTAATTTATTCTCTTCTTCTTTCCTCTTATGCATTTATTCTTGTCTTGTAGGCTTCTTTGATAAAGTAAAGAATTAATGAAAAAGAACAAAGAAGTAATAAATAAAGAGAGAATGAAAGAAAGAGAGTAAAACGAAAATAAGTGGAATTCTTTCTGGCCTGCTTTCTTTTGATCTTACCATTCCTTTTCACATTTACTGAGATCTTAATCCCCCCAAACCCGTTACGGCCCTTTTTGTGTACCTTTTCGTAGTTGTTGCCGTTTGTTGTTTTTGCTGTGATAAAAAACTTGTTCTAGAGCTGAAGCGCTTTTTGTTGTAGTAGTTTAAGACACGTTTCTTACTCTCTTCCTCTTCCCCTCTAATGACTATCTGACTCTCCCTCTCTATCTCTCTCCCCCTATCTCTTTCCCTTTTATTTTACTTTTATTGCCGACCATATTATTCACTTCTTTGTTGTTTTTGTTATTGAGATTTTTTGTTGTTGTAGTAGTAGATTTTTTATAGTTTTTGTTCTTAAATTTTATTGCTCTCGCTTGTTTTGTTGTTGTTGTTTATTGTTGGCCGGCAACAACTTTTTAAAAATATTCTCAGATACACAAAACGAGATACATTGCGAGATGATTGCCTTTGAATTTATTCAAAGTAAACATTTTTCTTGGTCTTAATAATTTTTTTAGCAGAGAAATGAATTTTTTGACATGATTTTTTAAAAAGCTTTTCTTCGAAATGTCTTTGGAATTCAAAAGGTAAAAAACGGCAGTGGGCAATGAATGCATGAAAATGGCCAATATTTTGACAAAATTATGCTTGTTTTTAAATTTTTTTAAAATTAAAAATTAATTAATTAACTGAGAAATCTCTATGATTGTTTTTCGCAAATATTTACGGAATCAGTTTAAGAAATTTCACATTTAGACCCGATCCGACCCGGCAATTTCGCAGCCTAAATCTGCCGAACCACAAAAACTTTATACTCAATACTAGAGAATGAGATAGGACACACTCGTTGCTGTAAATTAAAAATTCGTTATAATGGCCATTTTTTATGGCCCGTTAAATCACTACGCAATGTGTGAGAACTCGTCCGATGTTGTTTTTGTTTGCTGTGCGTTTGTTAACGAGATAAATCCACATTTGTCATGGAGCGTGATGGAAAAGTTTTGTACGGATTCTATTTTTATATAATTTTTACCAAATATAAACAATAGTGGTAGGTTCTATTTTAGGAAAAACAATGCGGCACTACATCTATATGAATAATATAAATCACAAAATCTCTTAGAAAATTAAAGAGATATGTAATTAATTTTTAACACTAATATGGCGTTCACATAGAACGGGTTTACCTAGGTTTCGGGTTTGGGGATAAAACCAATCGTAAACCCAGGTTTGTTCATTAAAATTGTTGTTGCGGATTTTTGATAAATCCGGCAAGATTTTTGCGTTTATCAGTTTACAACGCTAATTCGAAGTTCGAACAAAAAACCATGTGTCGTGGTCTCTTTTTACATCTAGTGTTCAGAACGAGATAAATAATGTTTAAAATTATTATAAATTTATATTATCCCAGCAAAAAATTATAAGAGTAATTATTTATGAATTCACAGTCTTTTATTAAAGTACCTTGTGTTGGAAGAAAGTATGTACAATCGAAAAAAAAATTCCGAAATAGTCTTTTCTGATTTAAATATGAAAGTTCGAATTGGGATATTATGACTAACTTTTTATGTTCTCGCGCATGTTTTTTCGGTGCGCGCCTGCTTGTTTTTTTTCCTGTGTTTGTGTGTGTTTTTTCTGTGTTTAGATTTAAATTTCTGATCAAATACACTCTTTTTGAGGACATAAAGGTTTCAGAAGTTAATATTCTCTCCTCAAGACGGTTCGTTGAAATGATTTTTAGATTACACTAAAAAAAGGCTCATAAGTTTGTACATTTTGGGAGTTTAAATTTTCGAAAAGTACCTTCAATTCGATTAAAGCCAATTTCCCAGAAAACAACCATCTAATTGTCCTTTCTAAAATTCTATTTCAGTAAATAAAACCCAAGCAGAAAAAACAATTTTTGAGCGTAATAATTTTAAATTGTGTTAAGTCATATTTTTCTCCTTTAAAATAAATTAAATTAGCCTTTTATTAGTTTTCAAGTTTCAACTTTTTTCTCTCGTTTCAGGCGAAATGAGAAAAAGGAAACGTCTAAAAATCCAACCATAAAATATCCTTTTCTGTGGATTAACAAAAGTTAAGACTTTTTCGCAGGCTGTCAAATTGATTTATTATTTTAAAAATAACTGCAACAACAAATACTGCAACTATGGCCAACAACAACAACAACAGCAGCAGCAACAGAAAACGATAAAGAACGTATACTACGTAGAGATAATTTCATTAAAAAAGGTCACGGTCAGCATCAAGCGAAAGAATGAACGAAACTTAAAGATTCAATTCAAATGGATCAAGGGGTAGAATTGGGGGAATGAAAAACTACTATAGAAAACAGGCGGTTAGAAGATGAAGAGGGAGGAGGGGGCGAGGAGAAGGAGGAGTGAGAAGGTTAAGGTAGAGTTAGGGATAAAAGCAAGGTATCGAATAAAAAAGCAAAGCACAAAGAAGCTTGAAGGCAGAAATAGTAATTTGCATAGTCTATGAAAAGAAGGAGAAAGAGAAAAAAGGAAGGAAGAGAAGAAGAGGAAAACGAGGGAGTAAATAAATTTGCTCGAAATTATTTTAAGCATGTAAGAAACTAACAGACAAACCATGAGTAGTTGGAGGAGATAATAAAGAAGATTTATATAAATAAACTGAAAATGAAAAATTAATAAAAGATAAACACTAAAGAATGCATTCTGGATATTAAATTTTATTTCATTGAGATTTTTATAGAATTTTTTTTTTGAAGACAGCCTAATTTTCCGTGAGCCACTTCGTACGTCTTACACTCATGGCCTTTCGCTCATTGTGAGCTCGTATCGGAGCAGTATCTTACCAAGACCTTCGTTTCAATCCTTGCTGAATATTTTTCCGCAAGGAATCCTCATAAATAAGTCCTTCATAACGAATACTCGAACAAATGGAATAAATCCATTTTTTCATTCAATTTCAACGTTAATCATAAGATAAAGGTAAATATAAACACCTAAACGTATCATCAGTAGCGAAATCTGGAACGGCCCTAAAAGTCTTATAATACTTTTTTATAATTAGACCCATTTAATTTGGGTTTAGCCCATATTGAGTTTCTTCAGCAGAATATCTCGTAAACTGAAAACATTGACGTAAAGATGACTTCTTTAGCAAATACCCTTTCGCTTTCAATACGGGGCCAATATGACCCCTCTTCTTGTCTTTTACCACCACCACCATCTCACCCTATTACCACTACATCTTCTTCTTTTCTCCTATTCATTTTTATTTTCCATTTCGCCTTCGTTCGTAGAATTCTTTAATGAGAATAACAGACATTGAACAACAGACAGTCGCAGACGCCGCAACGAAGTGGTAACCATTAAAAAATTTACAATCGTGCAGCATCAATTCTTTAATTGCACGATTTCGATGTTTTAACGATGGCACCGAACCTCGAAGAGATGTGTTCAATATAAACAAAGTAACAAGATGGCGACCATAAACAGAAGAAAAAATCCAGGCCAGACTGAACGAGGATGGCTTTCGTTTTGTTTAAAAAAAATTAATGAAAATAAGGATACTAAAGGAGGTGGAAGGTTGAAAAGAGATAGACGGGTGTTGGAAAGGGGTCTAGGAGTTGTTGAAGGAAATCGACTTCGAAAAGCGATTGGACCACTCAAGCACTTTAAGCTTAAATAACTAATAAAAGAAAAAAAGAACCGACGAAATTAAAATAAAATTTTATTATTTTTCTACCCTCCTTCCCATCCCCACCCCAACCCTCTTACACTCCGTATAAGTTAACCCTCTTCATCCTACGGATTATTAAATGGTTAGAGTGAAGTAAAAGAGGAAAACAAAAACAAAGAAGAACATTTTATGTACATTTTTTTTAATCTCTTATGGGCGATATTTTAGACATTGTTAATAAAAAGGTTTTGGATTTAGCTGTTTTCAGTTTTTTTTTGTTTTCGCTCGGTTCGTTTTGAAGCAACAATATAATCGTCAACGAAAACGAAAAAAAAAGAAATGTGATGGAAAAAATTGTGGGAAGAGCTTTTTGAAGTTTTTAAAGTCTAAAAATTGTAATTCTCGAAAACGATTTCTTGTGGGAGAAATAAAATAAAATTCAGTCGTAAAGTCGATTCATCGAAATATATTTCAGATAAATTTTTAATCTTAATACAATCGTTTTATCAACGACCCGATTAGAAGATGACGGGAAATATTTAATATCAAAATCATAAAATATAATATTTTATATTCTACACTTTTGAGGATCTTCCAAAGATGTTTTAAGGACTTAAACTAAGAAAAGAAAATTGAATGAATTCGTGAAGACATTTCTCGTTTGTCGCAAAGTTTAGTCGAGATTACTTTTATTTTTTCTTTGGAAAAATAACGAATCAGATCAATTAAAACATAATTAACATAATGTAAAATCGTCCACGAATGTCAGATTCATTTTGAGATATTCATTATTATTCATTTGAATAAGTATTGATTAAGTCGCTGAATACCGAAGAGTATAAAGAGAGTTTTAGCTAAGAAGCGGCCGCAAGACGTGGTCGAGACGTTACGATACGAGACGATTTATTTAGATATGAATAAGAGATAATTTTTCAGAGCAACCAATTATAGTTTTAAAAGATTTAAAGAATTTATATTCTGTGGAAAAAATCCTTTCACTTGCCACGCCTACTGAACTAAAACTTGCTGACATTTAACACTTCGGTAATGTGATGGAAAAGTCATTGATCGCGAATATAATTCCAAAGAAAATTGAAATTATTGCAAAGAGTACATTAAACTAACAACCAACAACAACAACAACAACAACAACACTCGTAACAAGGGTTAAAATAAATCCCATTAAGTTAATCTTTAATGAAGTTACGCCCATTTCGAACTTTCACGCCAAAGACGATTCAGTTCTTGATTGCAAGAACACGATTATTTTAAAGTTTAATGCTTCCTCTTCTTCTTATTCTTCATTTTCATTTTATTCATATATACTTGTGAATATAATATGCCCGTCAGAGCCTGGCAACACCGAAAATACTCTCTGGTTTTCTGTAGAAAAATTACTCTGCTGGGATAAGGCAAACGACAACAACAACAACGACAACAACAACAACAACGAGAATAAATGAAAATGAAAAACGTGCTTAAAAGTGCGATTTTAATTAAATGATATCAAAATGAAGGCAGGCTTCTCAATGAGGAAGAGGCTGAGACCGAGAGGGGGAGGAAGCGGTGAGAAACGAGGTGGACGCTTTTGGTTGGTTGATTTGGTTAGTTTCTACGGGCTAGCAATAAGAAAATCAACAACAAAAACCCCAAGAGAGGCCAACTGAAATGAAAAATTTATTTATTTTAAAATACAATAAAAAAAGCAACGAATGAACGGTAGAGCGAATGAATAAATGAACGAATGAACGAGCATAAGAAGACGATTAAATGAATTTTAAATAAGCCAGCAAGTTCGGTACTATATTTCTGGTTGGTGGCATAAGAAGGGGTAGTGTATGTGTGGGGGAGGGTGGGGTTAGTAGTGAGGAGTAATGAAAAGCAATTATAAGAAAATGTGCGGAAAAAATTTAAATTAATTCTAAAGTGAAAATTTTTGTTCTTTCCCTTTTGCCACCTTTTTATTTTTTAGCATTTTTTGAGTAATTAGATTCCATAATGCCAAAATGTAGATAATTTTATCTTTATTACTATCGACACATACAAACGTACATACACGCATATAAAAAAATAATAAACATGAAAAACGGAAGTAGTGTTTTGTGAATTCGTATTGGGAGGAGGAGGGTTAGGTTATGTTACAAACCACCTTGTTTGTTGAACTGACGAACACACAAAATATGTCGGGTACCGCTTAGTAGCTATAGCTCATAAGGTCACAATATTATCTTATCAAAATAAAGTTTATAATAATCGAAGCATTGGACTAAATTTTATGCTGCAGCCATTTGAGCATTTGACACATGTTAGCATTGACCTTAGCAGCAATGATAATTTTAACCAGACTGAAATTTCGTTTACTACTTCTAAAGAAACCAAAACCTTTCCGGTATTGGAGCTATAAAAGTGTTATGGGCTTATTGGAAAGCTTTTCACATAGACAGGTCTTGTAGTAAATAATTTACTAATACAGTACAAAAACATTTGTAAAATTATATCTGCGATCTATTTTGTTCTAAAAACCGTTACTAAAGTTATCATTGAATATTTTGTGTATGCTTTTCTGACCGAATGAATGGCATTACTATAAAGTCGTTTCATTACTAAAATGTTTTGTAAGAAATTTTTTCGCCCGAGGTAGCCTTTTTTAATATTTTATAATGAAATGTTTGAACTAAATTCTAATTCTAAATGTTATTCGAACCAAGTAAGTATATTAGGAATTATGATAATTCGAATTATTCACAGTCATTTCTTGAATGACTAACATTTTGTAATATTTCTTTAATTCGCATTCCTTTCAAGTGTTTCCATGTAAAATATTTTGTTTAGATTTACTTTTATTTTTCGTTGTTTATTTTTATGATTATCATAATTCTTGCCGTCTTTTGTTGTTGTTGTAGTAGTAATTCGTTTTAATAAATATTCTCATAAAATTTGTTTATGCGATCATATTTTTTGAAATGTTTAAAGTTAAAACTCGTTACTCGTTAGAAATAGTCTTTTGCGCTCACTAAGTTCTGCTATTTTTGTTCGTTTTTGTTGGTGTTTCAATAGTTATTGCCATTGCTTCTAATTATCCTTGATGATTATTTAAAGTTTCAATTAACATAAATTAAACTTAACTCAGACAACAAGAACAACAATAACAATGCGTGGCAAAAATAATAATAAATATTTGTACTGGCCGACCGGTTCGTGTCGGTGGCGATATTTCTGTTGTTGTTGTTATTATTGTTGTTGTCATTCTAATTTATGCTGCGCGAACAAATGGAGACAAATGTATAATTTTAAAATGTGTTTTAATGCAATAAAATGAGAGAAAGTGACAGAAAGGTATGGTACGTTTGTGAGAGTACTCTACTATTACTATTACTATTTTTAGAAAATATACTATTTTATTTCTTCTGTATACTACAAAAGCAACGGCAATAATCCCAACAACAACAGTACCCGCGAAAATAATAGTCACACATCGATGCAAATTGCATGTACATGGTCCAATAGTATTGCATAAATGCACATATACTCTCGCAGCATCTGCATATGTAGTGATGGTACCCATCGTCGACACCGAATTGCCAACGACCAACGCTAGACAACGTGGACGTAGTGCGAGTTCATTAAGTCGAGCACTCGCGAACGTAATAAATTCACATTTTACGCTGGTGGCGGAAATTCATGCATATTTATATTTGTTGTTGGTTTTCATTTTTATTGTTATTGTTATTACTGTTTAACAAATTTATTGTTTGTGACGCAAACATTCTTAACTTCTAATAGTTTTTCTAACATTTCTAACATTGGCAAATCCAAAGATAAATGTAGGAAGAAGAGGAAGGGAATGGAAACGTATTTAAAACTATTAAAAATCACTAGAAGTCATGTTTTGAATAAATCCATACGATTCATTTTGCTTTGCGGAAATATGTCCTCAAATACTTTTTCAAAAAGTTTGGATAAAGAGCACAGGAATTAAACGTGAATTGTTTCCCAGACTTTGATGGTGCGTGGGGTAGGTCACAATTCTGGATTTCTATTTTTTATGCCTTTGGATCATGACAATTTGAGTCAACCTTCTTAAATGAATTCCTTCTGATAGTTCGTTGTTCAGTTGAATTCCTTAAAGGAATCAAGATTGCATTCGTTGACGCTGTAGCACGATTTTTTCCTCTCTTTCGAATCGCATGGAATGCAAAGCATTCGATTTTTGCAGTGATTATTATACTCAAAGTCATCGAAAAATAATATATCAATATGTTCAGTAAAACACTATTTTAGATAAGTATATTTAATTTCGTTAAAATGGAGCGCAAATACTCGTTGCTTTTGTACCGGATTTCTATGGATCTAAAAGCTCAGACTAATAAAGGAAAAGCGAATATAATTCGTTATCGGGTCGTTCGCAGGCTATGACGCTCGTTAATATTTTTTCTACAATTGATTCGCTGTTCTCTAAAATATAACTTGTTGTTATTTTGAAGTTACACTCGTTATTTTTTCGCACGTTACCCGTTGTTCGCGTTTGGAGCTCGTTTTTCTTGAGTTTGTAATCAGAACCAAAAAGTGCGAGAAAAAAAATTCGGCCTTTATGAATTTGTATATTTTTTTTAAATATTGTAAATATAAATCTTAAGGAATTTCAATACAAACAAAATTCCAGGATTTTTTATATTCAGTGAACTTTTATTTACATGAACGGCCATTTAATGAAATTAATATTTTTTAAATTAGTGCTAATTTCTACCTGTTCTTCTTGTTTTGGCTCACTGTAATGTAGTTCGTATTTTTATAGTTTTGCTCCAGTTCTGACATTCCAATTTTTTGGCGCAAATAGATAAAAAGTAAAAAAATGAGAACAAAAGAAAGGGGAGGGAGAGGAGGAGGGCAAAAGAAACAGATAAAGCTAACGATAAATAATTTTATGAATATTTCAATTTCACCCCTCCTTCGGCAGTGACTGTTCTTTTATTGCTGCTCGCTGCCAGCCAATCGAGCAGCCCAATGGATACCTCCACGAACGGAAGAATGAAGGAATGAATAAATGAAAGCATGAATTAATGAAGGAATGAATTAATGAAGGAAAGAATTAATGGCAAGGTTCAAGGAATATTTAGTTTTTCAAACAAACACACAGAAACGTAGATACGCACACTCTCACACACACATACACATAAAGACATGAAAGTGGTTATATCCGTGTATAAATCAAAACACACACACACATAAATAATGTATATGTATCCTTATATAATCGTGCGTACGTATAAGTGATAGTGCTTGTATTTTTTCTGTGTGTGCACAAATTTTTAATGTTCAAACGTAAAATCGTTGGTATCTGCTGTATCTATTCTGTTCCCCTTTGTCATCTTCCCCTTTCCACAAAACCATCACCCACCCTCCCCTCCCCTGCTCCCTTTCTGACGTTTGTGTTGCTGTGGGTGTTGTTGTTGGTTTTGCTAATGTCGCTTCCTGTTTAAATGTTTCATAAAAATTTCCATAAAATTCTAATTTCGCATGAGTGCTTTGTTGTTGTTGCTGTTGTAATGTTGTTTTTGTTGCTGCTTCTTCAGTCCGACCATCTCTTTCTCTTCTTCATTTTCCTTGACGCTTTGGCAATTTATTTTATTTTATAGCAATTTTCCTCTTCTTCGTACTTCCATCACTTCTTCCCCCTCTTTCGCTACCTGCATGTTGGACTTGGTTTTTTTATTACCATTGTTGTTTTTTATTAAAACATTTTATTAAATTTTTATTAAAATTACGTCGGCTTCAGTTTCAACGCGTTTCCTTTTTACAAATTTTTGTTTCTATTGTTGTTCGCTTTTTAATTTTGGTTTTCTCTTCATTTTGATTTTTTATGAAATTTATTTAGAAAGTCAAAAATTTTTCCAATAAGTTTTTACGATATTTTTAAAATTTTAGAAAAGTTCATTTAAATTCAAAAATATGCACGTGTGTGTACGCGCGTGTTTTCATAAGGAAACTATTAATATTACAGATATTTTTTTTAGTTTCAGATGTCGGCAATCTCAGCAATATTGACGGTATCGGCTGCAACATCGGCTGCAGCGGCGTCTGCAGCGGCGTCTGCAGTGGCGACTGCGTTTAAGGAATAATCAATAATAATTTTTGTTGCTGTTTTTTTTGCTACTTCTCTCTTCCGCCGCCTTCCAACTTTTTCGGTTACATGTTTTTGTTGTTGTTTTAGTTACTGTCTATTTATATTCTGCAACTTCGATTTGTTTTTCAATTTGTTTTATTGGGTCGTGCTTTGTCGACGTCTGGTAAGAAAACTCTTCGAAGAGCAATAATTCAATTCTTCCATACTTTTTATTTATGCATATTTTTTTAATGTCTTGCCTCTAATTTAATTGAAGGTTTTTTTTATCAGATTCGTTGCAGCTCGGCGTCCGACAAGGCCCGGCCAATGGATGTAATGGAAGGAAAGCAACCGTGTGGTTGTGAGAAAGTAAATGACAGAGAGAGAGAGACCTATAGAGGAGGGCGGGCCCCCCCCGCCGGGGGGTAAGGTAGAATGTGCAATGGGCGGGGAAGTAGGGCGTGAATGGGAAGAATGGCGGTGGGGCAATGTCTGCTCCAGAGTGTGGGTTGTGGGAGGATGGAAGACTTCATGAATTTCTGTTATTCGATTTCTCTTCGAGCTTAATGGACTTCTATTTCCTCTCCTCTTCTACTTCTTCTTCCCATTCCGTCCTCTCTATTTTGCCTAGGTTTGTTTTCTTCTTCTGGTTCTGTCATCTTAATTTAATTTTATTAGTTCTCTAACGAAATTATGCACGTATCGATCCAACAAGAATAGCACAAGCAAAAGTAAAAGCAACAACAACTCCCACTTCAACAACAACAACATAACCAACAACAACAAAAACATCAACAACAACCAATAGGAGTAACGATAAGAGGGAGACGCCATTCATCTTCTTCGTCGACACTTTTCCGAAGAGAGTGAAATAGAAGTAATTTTTTTAGAAAATTCTACAAAGAATATAAAACAAGTAGAAGAAATTGCTAAAGGTAATTATTTCTAAAGAAAATTAAATAGAAGAAGAAGAGAAAAATTAGTTATAATTAAAAGAAAAAGGGGAGGAATACACGAAGAAGAAAATCAATTAAATTATGTATCGCCAATTATATTGCATCGGTGGCGTAGCGAGTAATTATGTTATTATGTAATTAAAGTTATTATTACTATTATTATTATTACTGTTTTTGTTGTTGTTGTTGTTGTTCTTGCTCTTAATTTTCTTGTAATTTATCGTGTTATCATCTTTCGTGCTTGTTCGTGTGAGTGGTGTTTTTTCAGCCTTCTGCCCACCAATACTTTATCATTATGATCACTACAATTAACTCGAAAACTTTCTTGAACTTCAGTCGCGTAAATCAAACGATAGAAAGAATGGCATATCGTATGTATTTATTAGAAATCCCAACACTAACGATGTCACCACCTTTATGACCTATATCGCACATATCACTAACAGCAACACCTTTATCAGTATCAGCATCATCAATTAACATCAATTCGATACAAGTGTCATTAAATATAACGTCAATCAAATATTCCAAAATAATGTAATGTAATGATCATTGAGGATTAAAATTCACTGTATTGTTGTTGTCGTTCTCGACGCTGTTGTTGTTGTTGTTGCTGTTGAAATTATTTACGAACCTTTTTCTAATCGTTACGAAAGGACATCCACCAATTCTGTCTTTGCTCGCAAAGTGTTTTGAAGGAAAGGATGACGAAAGGCAAAGAAGAAAAGCAGGAAGATAACGAAAATAAAAACTGAAAAAAATTATAGAATTTCGCTCCGAAGTCTTAAGTTTCACTTTGTTTATTCATTTTACGGGATTTTCAGTGAAAGCGATTTAAACTTCTAATTTACGCGATTTAATTTCGAATCATTCCAAGGCGCCAATTGTTCTTAAATTGCGCAAAAAAAACACCAACAAAATGTTATTTTTCTCTTAAAACGAGCATACGATTTTTAAGAGCGCCGTAGACCATTTTTGACAGCTTCATTTTCTTTCGGCAAATTCAAAGAAACGCATCCACCCTAGAAAATCAATAGTCACCCTGTACTTAGTTACTAGCATACCGACTGGATCTGATGGGCTCAACACAACAACAACACCAGCAGCAGCAACAATAATAGCAACACCAACAACAACAACAACCATAATAACAAATTATGAAATTTAAAATTGATTGCATTCTATTTTTTAAAGGAATCGATTCTTGGCAAGATGCAATTTTTGTTATCATCACAACTTCTCCTTCTTCTTCTTCTGCTTCTTCAACACAACTTCTCCATCAGATCCAAGTCAGCAATTCCTCTTCTCCCCGCCTTTGTGCTCTTTTTTTATAAATTTTTTTTATTTTAGTTTATTGCGCAGATTTTTATTTTTTTTCAATCGGTTTTCTTTTTACTTCGGCATTTCAAAGAAGCTGAAGAAGAAGAGGAAAACAAGCGAGTGCAATTATGCGAGATTGTTTGCCGAGGAGGTTTTCAGGAAGGCGAAAATAATGGCATTAATAAATAATAATGAAATAAAAAAAGGAAGGGCAAAAAGACTAAAAAATGTAGTCTGCAATTTTATTGAAATTAATTTTTCTTGTCAATATTATTGTCAATAATTTAATAAATTACAGACTGGAATACAATTTTCCATCTCGAGAAGTTTCGAGCATTTTTATTGAATTCGGTTTGATCTTTTAAAGTATTCTTTTATCTAATTTATTATGATTTTATATTATATTATTCGCTTTTATTCTTTATTTCGAATTTTCACAATTCGTGACTTATTCAGTCGTGCCTGCTTCTTTATGGATTATCCCGAATTTGTCATCTTGTCAGGCAAGATGGTAGTATGGTTTAGTAGATATAAGCTCTCTAAAATGTTTTGCAAAATTAACAGTAATTTCAATTTCAAAATTTATAATAACAACAATGATGATATTGATGATGTTGATAAGAAAAATGGTGGCTGTAGAATTAATAACGAATTAAAAATTAGAAAAAAAATATATCCAAAGAAATTGTTATGAATCTGCAGTTGTTCAATGTAATCTCGTTTGGGTCTCGTTTGGGTCGTTCAATGTAATCTCGGTGTCGGGGATTTTTACTAATAGCCTGTGTATTTTGTGTTGAGCAGGCGAGATCTATGGAATATTTGTCACCAAACCAATACTGAAGGTAAAACGTGGGTTCACCGTTATGGCCTTGAAACTAAGCACAGAAAGTAAGAATCTAAAAATGGCTTTTTCAGTGCGAGAATATCAAAAGGTAATTAGTCACTGACCTTGCAGTCCGAAAAGGAAAAGGAGGAAAACTATTTTTGTGGTGTCATGGAGTGCAAATATTTAAATATAATTACTACCAAAGGGCAATATAGAGAATGCTAAAAATAATGTACATCAACATTTTTATGTTTTAATATTTTTTAATCCCAAGAATACCGAGAATACGTGAAACGTTCCTCATAGACTGAAAGTAACGACCATATAAACTATATACTTTAAGCATTATCCTTCTTCTTTGACGGTATCGAATAATACTTTATCAGAAATGTTCGAAACGTCAGCAATTCTATTAGAATTAATATATTAAAACTTTTATATATTTCATAAGATTTTATAAAGGTAATAAATTGTTTTTATAATAAATTTTTGCAAAAAATAAATACGAATTATATAATCTTTAGCGAAGGACCGAATACACAAAGGAATTTTGATGACGACCCCACGCTACCCCCACACACTATCATCATATTTATGACCACTCCCATTCAAATTTCTGCAAAAAAATTAATGCTTTAGAAGTTTCGAATCGTTTTTAAGAAAATATCGTGTAAGAAACATCCAACATTTTTGAGAAAGTCAATACAAATCTAAAAACGAGTAAGAAGAAGAGGAAGTAGATTGCTTGTCTCTTTTTTACTTCATATTGAGAGACATTTGAAGTTTTCGACGGACAACTCGCTCGATAACGGTTAAAACTTGGGGGTTAAAATTTCGTCAATAACTCAATACAGAAATGTTTCGTTTGGAACATATGTATACGCTTGTGAGTGTTTGTATGTGTGAGTGAGAAAGAGCTTGAACTCTACGGTCGACCTGTCTTCGAGGGCAATGCGAGAAAAAGAGAGGAAGAGAGAGAGAGAGAAGCCGCGTGAAAAGGCCGTTAGTTCCCGGGTTGTTTCCGTTTCCGTTGCTTCGTTCCATTGCTGTTGCTTTTCCTCATAAGCTCAATTACATATACTCTCACTCACACTTAAACACATACGCTCACATATGCACGCATATATATGGATATCTACGAGTATGTGTACGTGCACCTTCACGATGATTCTCATGCATGTCCATTGGCAAACATAAAGAGAAGAAGACGCAGTAGAAGCAGAAGAAGGAAGAGAAGAAGAAGAGAAAGACGAAGAAGGTGAGATGGAGAAGAACACAAGCGAAAAGAGACTACAGAAATGTGTACTCGATACAACTGTATGGGATTTCGTTAAGGCTTCTCGGTATCTACACCGAGAAATACAATGCGGTGACGGTGTTTGCGACGGTGTTGGTGGTGACGGTATCGGCGACGACGCTGGTTTGAGGACGCAGACGTGTGTGCATATTATGGCAATGCTGCTGACAATGACGGCGACCTCACACACACACGCTTACACACATACACACGCATACATACACACACGCATGCACTTGGGCACATACTCACAAATTCATAAATATATGAAAACGTAAAGCCGGAGAGAAAGGAGCAGCAGTTCACCACCGACACCACAAGGCGGCTTCAGCCACAAAAGAAGGGGACTAAAAATAAACGACCACTATTATTACCACCATTCCTACCCTCCCGGGCCATCCAATTTCAATGCTCCGTAAAAGCTTGCTAAGGGTTGAAAGTCGACGAGATGTCGACAATACAAAGAGGAAGAAATAAACTGGAGAAACAAAAACAATTACGAAGAAGGGAAGAAGAAAGATGGACATAGACCCATAGTACAAGAACAAAAACTCTGTGGAATGAAGAAATATTTTTTTCAAAACAACTGCTGACTCTTTTACTTCCTTTGCCCTGCCGGCTCCACGATAATGCGAACCAATGCGATAAGCAGCAATATATTGAGACGATATATAAAATTCTCAAGAAAAATTGGAGGCAATTAGTTCTAAAAATTACAGAAACAGAAAACCTCGAAGAAGGGTAAGAGAGAAGCTTGAACTTTGAGGTGTTGGAGGCAGTGAGAAGTTCAAAAGGACAAAAAGAAATATGAGAGGTCTTTTATCAGAGCCTTTTAAAAATCTATTCGAATCGTCAAAAAGTACATTATTTCTGGAGGTCCAGAAAATCTATCTGAGTACAAATAAAATATGTATCTATCCGTTTTCTATTCTATTTTCGCATCGTACTCTCTCGCCAAAGATGAAGGGTTGGTTGTCCAGCATTTTCCTCTCGCGTTTCTCGCTCACATTTTAATAAAAAATTCACGATATTATTTATACTTTGCGATCATCGTTAGCTTCATTTAATGAAAATTAATTAAAAAATACTCGGTGAATATTTTAGCAAAGGCTTCCTACTAAAATATAAATCATAAGCTTTGAAGGGAGAACAACCCTCTTTTTGGAATAACTTTCGAACCAAGTTCAAAAAGAAAACGAGGAAAGGAAAAAGGATGAGTATGAGGATAATGTGCAGGCGAAACAAGGATGATATGGTTAAACCAATATCTATTTATCAGAAGGAGGTGTATATGGTCTCGTAAGTGTAGAGAAAAGGGGCGATTCCGATACAACCACAGGCAAATGCGGGGATGAGTTGAATATGAATTAATTGCGAAGGATGTGGAAAACATCCCCTTTTTCATACATTTCTAAAATATTTTATAAGCGTGTGTACTCCCCGATACGCACACAGAGATGCATACACACACATGCTCTTCTACGCAAGCAGCATTTTGTGGTAAAGCGTTCCTACGAAGGCTAATGTTCATCCTGAATCTTTGCCAAACCTTGCTAGGATTCTTTTGGCAGGAGAGGGAGTGTAGAGGCTTAATAAAATACGATAGTGTAAAAGTTAGTTTTATTCCTCTTGCTTCCACCCTTTCTTTTCTCCTTTTTAATTGCTTTGGTCTTTTATTAATCTTTCACAAGACGTTCTCTTTGATTTGAAATAACGTACTTGTGATTTTATACATCTGTCTATCAATAGTCTCCACGTTTACGATTAGCGGCGAAGATAGTTATTTTGAGTACTAGAAAAAAGTCGTCCTACAAACTAATTCCGTCTATTCCTCAAACTGATTTTCCCACTTTTGCCATTTGATTCTTCCTCTTGAATGAATATTTCCTCCTTTTTCTTTGTTTCTGAAATTCCTATGAATTTGATCGTCTTTGCCGAAAGGAATCTTTCTATGAATCGGTGACAGCCAATCAAGTTAGTACCCGACCTAGAACATTTGCAACATTCTTGGATAAGACAAATTCATAGATATTTGCCGTCAAGGACACGCACTCCTTACCCAAAAAATGACTGTTTACTTTCTTCTTACTTCGTTCTTTTCGTTCTTCGTTTTGCTTCCGCTTGGAATATTCACAAGTAAAAAAGGTCAAAGTTATTGACAGTGACATTGACAATGAAATTGACGCAAAGTAAACAAATCCAAAAGAGCAAAAAAAACCAAAAAAAGTGAAGAAAAACACGATTTCATTCTTATTCGAAGGTGAACGACATCTGCACCGCAGTCAGGAGAAGATTAAAATATCCTTCTTGGCAAGGACGAGTATGAAAATAAGAAGCGAAGACCTCGTAGTAAGAGTCGTAACATTCAGAGACTGCGGGGAAGCAGTTGGTTGCGGCAGCAGAAATTCCAAAGAGCTGCTTATGCGTTGTCAATGGCGATATCCTTTCTTCGATCCTTCGCTATGCGTACCGGGAGTTGGATTTGCCTTGCCAGAAGACCTTAACCCGCTGTATTTTTTTCCTTTTTTTCTAGGTGAAGCCAGTTGTCATGACAGACCACGACCACGTGGCGAAAGGAGCAAATAAGGAAAGTAATTGATACGCATCGGGGTTAAAAAAGGCCAACTTATGACTGTCCCTCCAACTCCTCAGGGTTAACCACCCCTTCGAAGGTCATTATCGGCTATCCGGAAGGGATAGAAAAACGCGGTACGAAACGATACGATGAAAAGGTTCGAAATTGTTTGGGATACCGCAAAAAACTAAATCCGTCACTAAAGACCATTCTTGCCACTTGGCAAGCAAACGATAAACGGACCGTATTCGTCACGATAAACTTCGCAGCAGGCGCACATTGAGGGTCGGGCAAGTGTAGTCTGAAATGTAGTCGCCACCGGGAATAGGTCACCGGGTCAAGGGTATGAACGGTTGATGAACGGCACGCGTTTACTAGACGCCCTTTTACCCTTTCGTTGTTCGATTTTTATTTACATTTGTGTTTTGAGCCGATAACCTTGACCCAGAAAACGATTCGATTGATGAATTTCGATTGTTTGTTGTTGCAAACAGATGGTGTCAAGTTTTTGGATGGGCGGGATAGCCGGTATTCGGTGGCCACTACTGAACACATATTAATTTCCCCGTTCGATTCATTCAATGATTAAACAGACGGCTCGTTTCGGGTTACAAACTGAACCGAATCGAACTAAACATCCGCACGCAGGCCAGGCCGCACATTGTTCAATGATGGCAGCGGTAGTGCAGTTGAAAGACCGACAGATAGACATTCGGAGTATTTTGCCCGGAGCCCGGACCTATAGCCCGGAGGCCGATAAAAGCAAGACAGACACACACACACTCACGCCGATGACAGCTCTACCGTATTGAGTGGCATTGCTGACAAAGAATGACCGGCCCTTTCGATCGCTTATCGAATAGCATAAACCAGCACCAGACGCAGGCAGCACACGCACACAAACGAATGCAATCGTAACAGGGTGGATGACGGACGACATTTATGAAGTAATGCCTCGGAGACCCCAATGTTACCACAACGTGACCGACATTCAGTGTCTGTCAATTCAGAAGTTCGGTAAACGGCCTTCCAGTGCGGTGACGCGTTGCGAGTAGACAGACACTGATGAAGATAGACCCAAGTCAACAAGTAGGCATAACGCAGACGACGCGGCGTTGGCTTGCCATTCAACAGGCGGCCTGTGACATAACGGCAAAGGGATTGCCTCGTCAGGGCCTTGAGCGAGTTACGGTGTTGGGTCGTCAACAATGAGGAGAAGAAGAAGCTGATCCGAATACAGTAGCGGCATTTACGTCATTATAATCGCGTCGCGCCGTCTAGATGGGATCGTTTGTCCGGATAAATGAAACAAACACAATACCGTGTAAGGCAGTCACGTGCTGAATTAAAAGGTCCACCAATTCCACGCTTTACTTCGTAACACTGAAGAAATCGAAAGAAACAGAGGTAAAGAGACGAAACATTAAAAACAAAAATATAAAAATCAGTGCGAGAGTTGTTGACAACCGAGATCTAATGGGTCTTATTCGTGACGTTTGTTGTTGTTGCCTTCAGTGCTATGTGCGAATAGTCATGTACTCGTTCCTTTTGTCGTTACAAATTCGTTGGATATGATTCGGTCGTTGGATTTTTGTTGCGAGACCGCCGCGACGAGCATTAACGTCCATGCTTTTGTCAGATCGAAGACAAACAAAAAAACCATTCACAAATCAAGCGTAGTCCGTCGTGCGAAGGCGCGTCAGATTACGACAAACGAAGCGATGCAATGAATTAATGAATGGACGGACGGACGAGGATGATGTGCAAAGGAACGCACATGAACACTTGGGTGATATCTCGTGTTAAGTATTTAACGATGTTGAGTCTAATCGACCCGATAGTTAATTAATCGATTATTATGATCAAGATATTCATGATCTCGACGTCTATTTCGTCGCGTCATTGAACTGATTGTCGTTCCGTCTCTGCGCGGTTTACCGACAAATGTAAAGCCTCCCTTCGTTTCAGTCTTCGGTGCCTGCCTTTATCTAGCACTCTAGACACTTTCCAACCTATCTATCTGCTACACCCTACGTCTTCTGTCTCACGCCGCCACTTGTTCTTTTAAACTGCCGGTAAGTCTTCAACACAAAAAATGCCCCTTGAAGTCGTCACTTGAAGTCTTCATAAAGTTACGTCCATCCAAACGTAAGCGCGTCACGTCACACAACAAATAAGTGATTTTTTGTGGTTGTTCCTAAGCGAATGGTGGGGGTCGTAGGAAGGGGAGAGGTAAGAGAATAAAGTGTCGACAAGTGGTGTTTGTGTTATTACTAATCGTGTTAGTTTACATGGTGTGGAGTTTTATATTCGCTCAGACTTCTCTTTTGTAAAGGCAAAGGCTATGAAGGGACCATTCTGACAATTCAAAGAACAAAAAATTAGATTGACAAATTGTAGGTAATGAAAGAGACGGAGGCTCTTGCCGTCTTTGTGACAAGTCGGTTATTGTTTTTCTTCGTATTGTTCATCCTGTTGAATGACAGACCGAAGTTACTCGTTTGTTTAAAAGGCGAATCATCGTAGATTAAAGTTTTGGATAAGAGGATTTGCTAAAGTTACCAGCCGGAGAAACTTTCGACTCAAGCTGCTAATGAGCTGATTTAAACCGAACGTTGTTCTCGGTGTTATGTTGCCGCAAAATGCAGTAACTTGTTCTGATTGAGTGAAAGTGACACCCAGTTCGAACAACATTCTTTGGCTGGTTTTCAGTCGATAGCTTTTAAACTGTCTACGGTTGTGGGGGAGCATCCACTTAGCCGCATTGAACCGATTTATTTCTCTAAGAAAGAAGACACGCAATGAACTGAAAAAATCAACGACGAAATTACTACGATTCCAATAACTTTCCCCCATCACGAACATTGTTGCTAATTCGGAAATTTCACAGACTCTCAGAGTTCGGATCCCAAGACGAAACAGCGAACACAAATACCAAAGAAAAAATAGTATTACCAATGGTTTTTATGGTAAAAACATTTATGTTCGACCTTTATTTCAAAGAATGCCAGCACGAATCCCGACAATGGACATAAAAAAGAGTAATAATAATAATAAGAAGAAGAAGAAATAAGGAGTAGAGTAGAGACCGTGACTCACTGAAAGGCAACCAAACCTTATCAAGCCAAAGTCACAGAAAACTTTCCCTGTCATCGTGATACCATAGAGAACTCTTTGTGATTGCGGCGTGACGCGGGGTCGTGCAGAAGGGAGTAGAGGACCTCTTCGCGTACGGTAGAGTCATCTCCAGCTACTTCACCGAATGAATGCCGGAAGAATAAGGCAAGAAGTCAATGGGAAAATACCCGACCGGCAATCAGCCATAGCATGAACGGACAGACACACGACGAACGAATAGAGAGATAAACAGATGTTGAATGCCAGGAAAAATCTTGGAAGCCGGTTACCGTTTAGCGGATGAAACCGAGAGCCGGAGCCATGCTCAATCCAATTGCCGTTTAATAACGATGGTAAGCGGTGGCTCGTGCTGTGAGTGAGTGTGTGTGTGTGAGTGAGTAAGTGTGAGTGTTTCTCCATTGCGTCGTACACACGAATGCAATTACACAAACAAACACTTCGTATAAGTCCCAGCACGATACTGCGTTGCCATCGAGGGTCTTTTCGCAACGATGGCACGGCACAACCGATGAGGACAACTGTTGCATTCACTTTTACTGTTGCTTCTGTTTGTCTGGGTTCGCAACAACATGTTCCTTTCTGTTAAATCTCAATTGTCGATTGTCGACTGCCGGCAGCCGCCAGAAAGTTACTCCTTTAGCGCACTAAAAAATAAGAAGTGTGAAGTACTTACTGGCTTTGATTCTTTGCTTTACGTCGATGCGGTAAGTGTGTCAAACATTCGAACGATAGCTTTCTCACTACAAGGACGATCAAATAACAACGACGACAGTGACAATGATGACGACGATGATGACGACGATGATGATGATGGCAACAGCAAGATGAGAGAACGGCCACTGCCACCATCTCACCCAGTCTCAATCCAATTAGGCTCCTAACGACGTGGCAACTTCTTAAAACGTGCCAAGCCACATTGAGCTCGACTAAATCGAATGGTCGCGTCGGTACTGAAGCATTTTATATGCAACGTCGTTGAACGAACGTCGCAGAAAAGCATAAAAATGGTGCAAGAAAGAGCGTTTCATGCGGTGAGGCGTTGATGGTGTTTCATAAAAATGTTTCAATGGCAGCACGCTGGAGTCCCTCCTTATGATTTTTAAAATTTTGCCTCTTGGAAAGTGACACGGAACGACTGGGTTTTTGATGTGGTGGCTTGTTGGAATGCGTCCGTGCGATGAAGGTCGGTCGTTTGGCCGCACTTGACTTGGTTTTATCTGGATTCTTACAACCGCCTATACCCCTCGCGTCTCGTTGTCCCGGACGTTGCTCGTTTGGCTGGCGCTATTCATGCGGCTGTTCACACCATTCAGGCAGTCGCTGCGGGATTAACTTCTCAAGACTACCGGTAATCGACAACGACAACGATAACGACAACACGCTATGAACACTAACGTTCTCTGGAGGGATCACTGAAAGAATGTGTGCTGCATTGCAGTCAGACTGTGCCAATCCCTCTGTCCACTCGCCACCCGTCTTTAGCCGGATTTCGAGTGTGTGTGAGTGTCGTGGTTCAATGCGTCTCATCCCAACCAATTGTCGGTGTGGCAGGCGCGTGTTTCATGGCGTCTGGCACGTCTGCATGGCGTTTTTTGTTGGCAATCATTTAGTCGTTACTCACTAGTCGTTACTCGTTACTTCTGGAATTGGGTTGTTGTACCAACCGCTGTTACAACTCCAGGCGGCAACAAGTGTTGCAGCAACAGTAGCAGCAGAACCAGTACTAGCACCCCATGCACGTTGCGGTTAACACCTCACGGTTTAATTTCGCTTTGGTTTGTCGGTTTGATTTTTTTGGATATTCTTTAATTCTTTTGGATCGTACTAGTGCTCCAGTTTCGATACAAGCGCGAGGGAACACTTTCTATTCGATACGTCGTCATAAGTTCGAATGAAATTGTGTCTTTCTGGTTTCCCTAAACGGATGCAGGATTCGAAAGGAAGAGTGGTAGAGTAGATGAAGGTAGCTTTAGAAGGATAAAGAGAGTTTTTGGATGGCAAGAAGAACTTATAATAGAAGTTTTTAATTGCTGAACAATGGCTGATGAAGTGACAATATATCGTGGCACTAGGAAAATCTCATCCGCAGCAACAAATATCACGATACAGAAATCGATTGTATTCTGAAAAAATATCGAAATTCTCGAAATAGTCTGATCGGGTTTCATTAATTTCGGTGCTTCAGAGTCCTTAATTGAATAGTCTCTACAATTCAATCAAAACGAGCACACTCTCGTTGATTTCAGGCACGTTCTGCCACCCTTGCATTCTCCTCCTCTTTTCCGATTCCGTGTAGTTTTCGGATATAGTAGCCTGCGGTTAAGCAAAGTGCAATTTGTTTGTTTGTTTGTTTGTGTGCTTGTATGGACGAAAGTCGCGGTGGTTATTTTTGCTTATTCATCAGATTTCGTTGCGCCGGTGTTGACAATAATGCGTGGCAACGACATTGACACATCGTTTATTTGTCTCACGATCATTTCAGCAGGTGTTGCTGCCTGGAGGTGTTGCTCCGTTTTGATAGATATTTCGTGAATGTTTGTTTGGGTGTAGCAACTATGAATTTATGCAAAGGAAGTAGGGTGTAAGGTGTAGGCTGTGTTGGTTTCGTACTAGCTGAAGTTAGCGTCCTTACTTGTTGTTGCCTCACTTTGCCTCGCCTTACTTCGCTTGCAGCAATTACGTTGTTTTGAATTACGTTTATCCAGTTAGCTTTCGTTCCGATACGTTTCACCTAACTGCACGCGTCGGTGACCGTTGATTGCATTTAACTATAAATTGATAGGCGTTGACAATTATTGCGATGGATGCCCTTGATTTTCTGTTTTTTCTCGTCTTTTTTTTTGCTTCGAGAATGCTTTTAATCGAATTAAATCGAGATGGCAAAAGAAGCCTGAAGGTAGTTTTTCGATAGTTTTAATTTCGATGAATTTCTAACAGACGTCGTTAATTATTTTAATGATCATTATGAATGGCAACGGAGTTTAAAATGGATTTATGCTAACCGAAATTAAATCTCTGACAATATTCCAGAGTCATTCCAGATTCTTTGGATTTTATCCTTCTTTTTTGTAGTCCATTCCGTGAATTCTTGTCGAGCAAAGAGTTCATAAAAGCATTAATCGTTTATGTTGTTTCGCTATGAAATATTTTCTTGATTTATTTCGGATTGATCAATCAAATTCTTTCGAGATCTCATTATACGCAAAGTTTCAGGAATGCGTTCATCCATCTGGGAAGACTTCGTTCTTCTTCGAATGTTATTCGAAAATTCGATCTCGATTGAAAGTGTGTTTAAGATTTCCTTACAACGTAAAAAGAGGAAGACTAACAAATACCACTTTCTTGGGAATTATTATATAAAAGTCAGTCTTGAGTATTTCGAGTTAAAAAAGTCAAAAATAACCGTCTGCGGGCTGGTTCCATAAAACCGGATTAAAGCATATACGTTCGACTCCCGGTAGTGACTTCCATTTGTGCTAATTTTTTATTTATTTTTCATATAATCTCAGAGAGAAAAAGTAAGATTGAGGAAAGGGAGAAAGCTTTACAAAGTGATTTCTGTGGATTATGTATTTCATATCGTTGATTGCGACGATGTTGGTGGCAATGCAGCAACAATAAAAGCATTAGTAAGACCGCAACAATAACAATAAGAACAACAACAACATCAAAGCTTCCAGCAGACATCCAGCAGACGGAGTCATACCGAGTGAATGACACGCATAGACCGAATCCAGCTGAGACTGACAGTTATTTTCATAGACGTTTACGACTCTGCTGAAGCTATTAATATTGATGATGATGACGATGATGATAATGAGGTGCCAATGCCGACATTGGTGCTAGCATGAATGCTATAAATGTGTTGCTATTGGTATTGTTGTTGTTGTTGTTGCTTGGTTTCATGTGGTTACTTCGTCTAGCAGTTTTGTCGGGAAATCAAAATCAAAGTCAAGTTCAAGTGACGATTAAGTGAAGACAAAGAAAAAAGAAAACGAATGAATGAAGACATGCATATACACACACGCATGCACATACACATATGCATGCATACATACATACACACATTTTTATCCACACCTACATAAAACCTCATACAAAATCACGCAATCAAGAAATGCGTAACACGTCAAGGTAAAAACAAGGTAATCAAGGCAGTTGTGTCGGTGGTGGGAGCTGTGTTGGTGTCATTGACGATGAAGGCCTTAAGTCGGCAACCGAAGAGGGCGTTGCCGGGAAATGGGTTAATCTGGTTTAAACCAAAAGCATGCAAAAGAATTAAACAACACCGACAAAAGTGTGCAGACGAAAAAAAGTATCCAGCTGTTGCTACTGCCGCTACTGCTTAGCAGCAAAAAGCTACCGATGTTGTTGTTGGTGGTTTTGACAGTTTAAGCAAATCTTTAGTTTGGAAAATAGCAATAAAGTTTGTCGAAGAAGGGGAGGGAGGGAGGAGAGGAACATATATGATATCTTCATAAACTTCGAAAGAAGGAAAATGTCGTTATGAATGATGATAGAGTAACGCAGAGAGTGAAAGAGAGAGAGAGAGTGAGAATCTTTAATATACAAGAAGGAACTATTACTGATTAAAAGTATTGTCATAAATCAATACTACCATCATCATAGTTATCATCATCATCATGATCGCTATCATCTTCAGACTGATACGAACTTTCTGTCAGCTTAAAAGAAAGGGAGAGTGAGAAGCAATAGGAACGGCATAGCATTCAGGACGGTAATAAAAATTATTTGAAAATATTATTCTGTTTTTATACGTATCGACAAAGAGAAGTCGAAAAGACGAAGATGCCAACAGCTCCGATAATTTGTTCAGTATTACTTCAATCTCTCAATTTATCATTGATGAATTCGGGGAACACTTTCACTGATTTATTAGATTTGGTTGGATTTTTTTGGGGTTTTTAAAGAGAATTGCAGTAAATAATTATGAGTAAATTAAAGAAAATCTTTTTTATTTTGTCGATTTTTGAATTATCAAATTTTTTAATTTTTTATTTATTCTCAATTATAAGTCAATTAACTTGATTTGATTCATTGAATCTAAAAAAGGCATAATCTTTTGGATTTCAATTTTAAAATAATATTGAATTATTTCTTTGGATTTGGGTTAGTTTTTGGCTATTTTCTGGTAAATTTTTTGCCAGTTTTGGGGATAGAATTCTCCTTTTCTTTTCTAAAATAATTTGTTAATGTTAGTTTTCACGCAGCTTTTTCAAGTTTTTGGTCAGATAAAAATTAATTAAATTTTATTAAATTTTAAATAATTAACTCAATTTAATAATTTGAATTAAGTAAATTAATTTTATATAATTAAATTGATTTAGGAAAAAACATAAAATTCATGTTATAGAATTTCTGATATAATTAAAATACTCATTTTAATAATCTTTAGATCCTTAAAATTTTTTTAAATAATTATTGGATTTAATATTTTGTGATGTATCAAGAAGTCATATCAATTGTTTTATTATTTATTAAGAATTAATTTTAGTCGAAATTTCTAACTGTAGTTTAATTTCTTCTAATTTAGCAAACATATTAATCGTATTATTTTATATATGCATTATATATTTTGCTATCTTTTAATATTATTGTTAGAGGAAAAAAATAAAAACAGAATTCGTGTTGAATAAAATAAAACTCACCGCTGGTGCTGCTGGTGTTCCACTTCCGGTGAGTGTACGCGCTTTACCACGTCCTCGTCGTGACTCAGCAGGAATCGGTTGACCATCCGCGCCGTAGACAATCTAAAAGGGAAGCAAAAAATTGATTTTTATTATTCTCGAGCTCAACATACAAAGAGGCACTGAAACAAAGTTGGTTTTTGTACATGAGTTATCATCGGTGGTTGGTGTCCAGGGTATATAAACCATTTAAGGTTTAGTCAAGTGATTAACCGTAGACGAAGTCGAAGAGAAGATGTTGTTGCCACGAACCTCAATCGTCGAGTTATGTATCGTCGTTTTCCAGTTGTCTTCAATAGTTTAGCGTCGTAGTACAATACCTTGTCATAGCGTTTACGAACAATTGAAAGCCAACTGGAAAAGGCCAAACCAGCCGTTAAGAGACTCTTGAAATAACCGTTAAGTGGTAGGAATATCGTGTTTATGCTAATAATCAGTATTTAATAGAAAAATGTAATTAAAATTTGTTCTGTTCTTGGTCTTCTGTTACTTTGATTGATTTTTGGCTTTGCTTTATTTCTATAGATAATTCTATAATTTGACAAACAAATAATTATATTACCGAAAACAGTAAATGTTTCTAATTATGGTTTTAATGGTTTGTAATTGTCGTTCACAAAAATCATAAGTTATCTTTAGTCAGTCTTTAAGCAGTTTTAACTAATCAATGAAAGAATATCATTAGTCAGCGATGTACGCATGGCAATTATCAGAATTGTTGCGATAATAAATTATTGAAATGCTTTAATTGTACGAATTTGGCAACAAAAAAGGCATAATTGTCACAAGTCTTTAACGCTTCAACTGAAAAGGTCAGATGTAGAAATAGCTCTCGGAGATTCATAAAATGGAGCCACTGCCCCTCCCTTCCCCTGCCCCATTTTTGGCAACTGTACTTTTATGGGATGGCTACTGAAAGATTTGACGAAGGTGCCTATTGGTTGTGTTGTTGTTGTTATTGCGAGTTAATGTTGTCAGCAAAAAAAAAAACAGAAGAAAAGCAGCATCAGCAAAAGAACGTCGTGGTACGCACAAATGTTTTAATACAGTTTTTTTAGAAAACATCGCATTGTATTAGTTTCAAGTTCAAATCAAATCCCTTTACGTGGTATTAAAAATATCTTATAATTCATCAACACCACCAACAACAACGACGACCAAAAAAAAGACCAAGAAAAAGTCGGCAGCATCATCAGCACAAACCACAGAAGCGAAAGTATCAAACATACACGAAACGATACTTTGCGCCTAATGTTTTACATGCATTGCTACGACAACATTGGCTATGTTTCGGTGCCAACAACAACAACAATGACAACTGTGTAACTTCATTGGGGGGATGCTGGAATGCGCATTAAAAATAATTACTTCCGAGTGTCATCTGCTTGCGGTAGCATCGAAACCCGAAGGCGCTTCGGCAAAAGCCAAAAATAGTTCATTTCCCTTTTATTGCATTGTCGCTTGCTCTATACTCGCTCTCTCTCTCTCTCGTTTATCGCTACGTTTAAATCCACAATCCCCAACGCCATCACCATCATCATCATTACGATCCTTCGCATTTTTCATAAAAAAGGAACAAGAATTAGAAAAAAAACATTAAAAATATTTTAAGGAATCCATTTATTTTCATATTATTGTAATGATGATGATGATGATGATGATGATGCCGGTGATACTGTTCGTTGTTGTTTTCCCTTTTGTTTGAGCGCGTCGTTTATAAAATGTTGACAACATGTGTGCGCACGCGTGCCACGGTTACGGCAACAATAACATCAACAGCAATTGCAGCAACTGGAGCTGCATCACCATCATCGCATATAAAGTCCGACCACGAGTACCGACGCAGGCACGGGCACAGCTATAGCACAATCACTGTCGCAAAGTCATGACCGCAGCTGCTCAGGGTCTTAAACGATTTTAAGAACAAGCGACGAATGACATTCTGACAGACCGATACCGCAAAATCCATCACATCCGTATCCGCAACGACTTCTGCTCGCTGCAACATTTGTATCTCCGTTAGCACTTATGCGTCTGCATCGCAATATCCGCCCAACCATCCATCCGCTCGCCTAACCTTCACATCCATCACATACATAAACGTCAGTCACTCCGTTAATAAGACGAAAAATGATTTCGATTATGCCGTGCCGATTGCCGCGATGCCTGATGCCATCCGATGAGGAGCACATTTTTGAGGGACCCCAACGAAGCGACATTACAAAGGCATGAAATCCGTCTAACGGCAACAGACAGAGGGGAAAGGGGGGGCGGTGCGAGAGTGATGTGTATGAGTTTCTTGACTTCCATAAGGCTGATACAGCGACGTCAAAAATAACAAAAGACCACCGTTACAATAACATCATCAGACAAAGATACGGTAAAAACCAACTTAAGAAAAATAAAAACATTACATAAAAATGATGACGAAGGGCAACGAATTAGCTGCTGGAGCTATTTTTAAACACTTCCAACAACAACAACAACAACCAGATCAGCATTGAGATCTTAAGAGAAAGAAGAAGTCGAGGAATCATAAACACGCAACACATGTGCGTTATTTCGTAGAAAACGGCGAAGAATAATGAGAAAAAATTGAAAAAATTTGAAAATGTAAGAACAAGCAGACGAGGGGAAAGGGTAGATAGCGCGGATATACCATTCTCAATAGAAAGAATTGCCAAGAATCTACTGATTTTTACCAGATTGATCGCAGCGTCAGTCAAATGCAGGAGTAGCCAAATAAATCATTTGGCAGCCTTTCAACAATTTCAAGAATTTTTATTAAACCATTATCGGAAAAATCTTCGATTTCAGCTCTTCAAATGGATTTGATATTATTTTCTTTGATTAGACCGTTAGATGGTGTCATTCAACACTTGACTTATTATATTCTTCTTCGTCATCTTTTTCTGTCACTGCTTTTGAACTTTCGTTTTTGAAATATTCCTTCGTCATTTCATATTTTTCACAAACACATAATCATCATCATAGTTATTTCATTGTTAAATTAAACTATTAAATATTTAATTATTTATTTCCATACCATCATCATGCTAATTACTCGTTGGTCATTATGACGATAAGAGCAGCGAGTAACAAACCTTATTGTTAGAAGAGGTGCTGCGGATAAGCTTATTTTAGTAACGAGAGAGTTAGAGAATGGAGTTTGTGATTAGGAAAAGTTCAAAAGGAAAAGTTTAATTTGGATCGTTGTTCTCGCTGCTTGTTCGTAGCAGCAAGTTTCCTTCGGTAATGCAAAGTAACGAACTTTAGTTAACGAGAGAAATCAGTTATTAAAACCCTACCCGCGATTTACACTAAATAGGAACAATGACTAATAAAGACTAATTAAAATAGTTGTCTTCACTTAATAATACTTAATAATACTTAATAATAGTGATAAATAATAAACAAACAGTTTATAAACAGCGATAAATAATAAATAGTAAAAAATAGTAATAAACGAAAATAAATAATAATAAATCGAGAATACACAAATTAGGCTACATTCCTGACGAATATTCCCTACACCTACATAATGTATGAACGAGTATTCGCAGTCGCTACCAACGAATCATCACTTCATACTCATTAGTTACGATTATCATTAAGGATTCCTTTATATATTCGTTATTAACAAGCAATTTATACTTCATACTCATATAGTCATTACAGACACGCGTTGGCAACACTGGCGGTGTCAATGAGTATTTCCTTTATTCGGTATACAACGAATATTCGGTGTATGATAATTATTAGAGAGTGTTCGTATCACAGTCATTACCAACGAATATTCCCTATACAATCATTACCAATGACTATTCGCTATATAGTTATTATCAGCGAGTAGGCAGTACAGCGATTGTTTAAAGCAGTCATTTTGAACAAGTGCTCATTATTAAAATATATTGCCTAAACGTTTCTTTCTAACGAACAACCGCTCCATAATGGTTATCAACGAGTATTCGCTATCTAATCATAATCAAAATGTATTCGTTGAGCGTATGAGTATTCAATTCGTATTAGTCACATGTATATCTTTAACGAGTATCGTGCGTTTATAACTGGTACTCGTTACACTTACATATTGCTCAAGCATTTATCAGAATTTCCGACTTTCTAATTAATTTGTGTGAAGAGGTAGAAGGAGAAAATGAAGAAGGAGTGATATTAGCAGGTTGAGTGATTTAATGCATGGGAGGAATTTAATAGGGTCACAAAAGGAAGATTTATTACACATAAAAGCACACAAAACCTACATACGAGAACACATGCGAATAAGCACACACAATTACGCACACACACGCACTTACTCAGACGAGAAAAAAGTACAACTTGGGAACATTGTCCACAGAGACGTTGTCACGATTTTGGTTATTACGATTTTTTGCTATTGTCGTTGTTCTTACTGTTGTTTTTGAAACGCCCTATAAACCTATTTCGTGTTAACACGATGTTGTTGTTTTAGCTCGGTTCGTACGTAAAATCGTCAAGAGAGATCCAGTCGTTTCAAGTTCAAAGTCAGTTGCTACAGATATTTGAACACATCCCGACATACACGCACACACGCCTACACATCCACATTCACGCATGTCTACCTATAAGCCAGCGTCTCCACAGGCTCACATGGTCGTCATTGAGACAATGCCATTTAAGGTACCCCAAGACCAACAAATACATATGAAAATATACACCTACTTACACAAACACATACACACACATATATTTAACCGAAAATACTCAAACTAAATTTATGCGAGTTTACGTAAAAGACAATAAACGAACGGACGGCACTGACATTGTCCTTGTTAAATTAGAACAACAACAACAACAACACTGGCAAAGAGAGCTTATAATAGAGAGTATATTTGTTGCTAATAAAATATTATGGAGTCGTTTATTTAAGTCAACGCATACCAACGTACATACCGTATACACCTAGATAAAATATACTCTCTTCGAAATACAAACCAATGACTTCCAAAAATAGTCAATAAATTAAAAGAACGACGGAGTATGAAATTAAGAAAATTTCTGCAAAAGAAAAAGTGAAAACAAAATAAAAGCCATGACAGAAATCGAAAGGACTCAGCGCCTATGAAATGATGGCGTCAACTGTGGGCGTGAGAAAGATGACGTCGAAAACCTTGACAATGACTGTAACGATAATGATGTTCGCAATGACAATATCGTATCGCCGAACTTTTTATTCGATTTGTTTCTATTCCAGGAAGTAGGCTACCATTTAAGTTTGAGTAAGAGACTGTATGTGTGTGCGTGTGTATGTGTGTGTGCGTGCGTGTGTATAATGTGTATATAACCTATGAAAATGTTGGGAAAAATATTTTTAAATGGATTTTGAGAAAGACATAAAAGCAATAAAAAGCATATAAAAATTCAATATTATACCTCAGGGAGGATTACTGGAAGGTCTAATGGATTTGAAACTGCACTTGGTGACTTTGTAGTGAATCGAAGGACTATACGAATGTCCTTTAAAAATACACCCTTGGGTAGTATTAATTCAGCACCAGTTGAGAATTGATTTGGTGTTAATTGCACACGGTTTCTCACTAATTGGGTGCAGTGGTGGATCCTTAAAACACGTGCCGATTTTGCTCACGACTTTAGACATGATTTGGTACTAGCCTTGTATACGTTTAATGCTAATTAATTGTTCGTTTAATAGTCGTGCAACAATACTTAGTAATAAGGTAACATTAGCATGCTTATTTGTTCAGCATTACTTTACCGCTAATTCTGGATTCGTTTCACACTCTTGATATTTAGTTGAAATTTGTTTTATATTATTTAAACAGTTGTCTAGAACTACTTTCTAAACCAGTTTTCTAGTGCTGCATCACACAAAAGCACAAAGGTTGTGCATTTTAGTACTAATTTTATATATTCTTAGCACTATTAGCAATACAAAGTATTAAATTTTTTGCAATCTATATCTGTCCAGTACGGATTTTAAATGTTCTAATAATAAATTGTAAGCGGTCATAATGTCGAGTGGCCACACATAAGAAGTAATCAAATATAATTGGCAAAGCAAGAAACGCATGATATCTCGAAAACCAGGAGGTTATAGAGCAATATGAAGGAACGCGCGATTTTCTCACTTTACGACACAAAGTAAAATGTGAGATGCATAGTAAACAATCAATTTCAGGATGAGTTTGTATAAAACTTTCGCGAAACGACTTCAGGGCACAACAAAAAACCCTTACAAATGATTAAACATTCGGAGAGGAGCTCTCCTAAACTTTCGCGAGAATAACGCTTTGAACAGAATTTAAAAACGTTTAAATTTCAATAACACGCAGTACGTAATTTTTAATTTAAACGAAGCAAGCTTTGGTGAGACGCTACATAGTAAAATAACTAAAACATAAATTGACACGCATGGATATCTAGTAAATTTTCCTACAAAATATTGCATGTTCGATAACAAGATTGTAATTAGTTACGAAAGGATCTGAAGCAAAAGCAACGACTCCCCTCACAAATGTCAAACCAAATAAATGAACATAAAACGCAAACATTAATAAAAACAACACAAGACGAAATTTGGAACCACAAAATGCTCCCTAAAAAATCGGTCAGCACGTGAAAATTAGCAAACGCAAACGCATGCTTGCGGTTGAACGACACGAAGGAGAAGAACAAGAAAAAGGAGACGAATAAACAGAAAGCGAAGCAGAAGCAAGAGTGGTAAAGGAGGAGCCTCTACAGTAAAGATCCCTAACACCAATAACAACAACAACAATAACAATAACAAAAACAATCCTGTACACGGTACATAATAAAAACATCAAAACACCAAACGAAGATTCCGACCTACCTCAAGCGAAATTTAAGTGATCCAAATTGAACCTACGAAACTGAACCGAAGAGGACACACTTAAGGGAGTCCCGATCCTATTCCATACATTGACAAACTGAAGAAACCATCACCACAACAACAACAATAATACCAGCAAAAACAGTACGAAAGAGTGAAAAAAATATATGGGCACAAATAAATCTGACAAAAACGAAAACAGAAAATTATAAGAAAAATATTATCGTATATCGTATCGGGTGATGGAAATTTTATGCTAACAAATATCTCTATAAAATCGAGAACAACAACATAATTTATACCAGAAAGGGACCCTCCAAGAACAACAAAAAGGCACCAAAAAGGCGACAAAAGAAAGAAATCCCCAAAAAAAAACCAACCAGCCCCAAATAATCGCAAAAACAACAACATTAGTATGAACAACAACAATCTACACTCCAACAAGTTGGTAATAAAAGTCGAAAAAGGGGAATGAAAAAGAGGTATAAGAAGAAGAACAAGAAGTACAAGAATGGAAGGACGTAGCCCTGAAAGAGAATGTGCTTGGTCGATCCGCTTCTTCTGGAGCTGGTGGCTTTTATTATAATTATTATCATCGAAACCATTTTTGTTGCAGTTGTTGTTGTTGTAATTGTTGTCGTTGTTGTTGAGCTTATTAGGTCTACCCCAAAGTAGGTTACTCCAAATTATTGTTCATCGGTTTTCTTTCATACTTTTCCTACAAACGTCATCGCTATAGATTCTTCCGGCTTCTCTCTCTCTTTTTTTTTCTTTTTGTTTCTTCTGAGGACTCGCCTCCTCGTTTCCCTTCTTACCATCTTCGCCACACTTTATTTTATCTTCATTTATTCTCATTAACTTTTGATTCTTCAAGACTTGATTGGATGGCCCCGTCGGTTTCTTTCTAATTTCAAGATTTTCTATCTAAGCTTTTTTACATTTTCCATTACTTTTTCAATTACTTCTTGTTTTAAACTTTTGTGGTCTGTATGCGAGTATCTCAAATTTCTTTTCCATCTTTCCAATTTATAACGAACGTTCTAATCAAATTATTTCAAAAGAGTTTTAATAACATCGATCATGTTTAATTATAATCAACCCGGCAGAATTATGGCGTAGCACCCAACCGACTTCCCTTCATTTTGTTTCGACACACAAAGGGTAGTCGCCCCTTCCGAAGGCTATTTGTGGTAAAAATCTACTTATTATTAAAGGATTAGATATTCACCCAATTGTTGTTGGTCTGATTGACTTTTATTGAGTAATTTGTGAGCCTTTTGTGAGTCATATTTATATTTGAGGTTTTTTTTAACGCTTTAGTGCTTTTGACACCATAAGCGGTCACGAGCGCAAGGAATATCTTTTTAAAATGGCCCACAGTCATATTTGCTCGACCGCATGATACGTCGCCACCCCTTCTTTTGAAATTCTAAACCCTTTTTTTCGTTGGTGGTGGTAATTAACTGAGGTGTTAGACGAAGGGGAGTCACCCTTCATTAAATTGAAACTGACAATAACAGAATTTTAGAGGCTGCAGGGCATATTATCGATATTCTGTCCCCTTCTCTCAATTCTCTCTATTGATTTCCCTATCGTTTTGCAAGAGGAACAAACCCTCGACTACGTCGAACCTTGACCCAATTATTTTAGTTGTCCTTAAAAAATACTTATCCTTTACCTTCGAATTTTTGTTATGCATCCAGTATAAGAAAATGGATAACGCTGGGCTTGAAAATTAGTCTAACAAGCTGTCATCGTGATTCAACGGGAGCTAACGTAAATTAAGCAAAGTACTAAAGTGTATTTTTCCATGACAAACCTTCGTCAGTAATGAGCCTTCCATAGAGCCTTGCAAATGCTTTCATATCTCGTAACAATTTGTTAAGGATTATCACCAACATCCTCAAAATTTATTAGTCGCCCCAACAAGATCATCTCCCTTTTCATTTTCCATTCAACCATTTTGTCATAACGAATCTTAAGGCAACAGAGACCGTAACAGGTGTCGAAGTAATTGTCAGAAGTCTTTTAAGAAATTTTTATTTGTGGTATGAATTGCTTTGAGGTGAATGAACTTCGAAATAGCCCGAAAACTACTTCAAGTTTAATGTAGGTCACGTTTAGGGTCATGATATCTCAATTGTGAAAACGGTGGCACGCAAAACTCATTTAATCGAAACCATGAAAATCAAGGGCTTGTCATGATTGAAGCTAAAAAGCTACACGCTGCGGTGTGGGGCGAACCCATAGCTTAATAAACGTTGACAATGGTTAGGTCCATTATTCAGTTCCTTCGTTCGCATCAAGGAAAGTCTCAACCCTGACAAACACAAACACACACACATATCGCACCCTCCGTCTGAGACAACAAATTTGACAAAATGTTGCCTTTTCCTTCATTAGACTGATTTAAATCTTTATGGTTTTCTTCCAACAGGGATAATTTGCGGTTAACCCCGAGCTATTGCATTTGCACGCATCGCCCTTGCCGAACGATCGTAATAAGAAACGAACGTAAGAAACAGAAAGGGACAATGGGAAAGATTGCTCTTTAAGGGGACCCCTTAGGAATCCTTTTAACCAGGATCCAAGAGCAATATTAACACAATTTTATTTGCACTTCTTGCCCCACAAACGTTTGGGATATTTTACTCCATACCGTCTGTCGGCATTCAACGTCGACGTCGTCTATAGTCTTCTCCATTTGACACCCTTGAACATAATTCATTGCCAAAACGTATTGCAAATGACTCTGTCTCGTAGTTAGTACCCTGGTTACCAGCTGATGCCTCAAAGAAGGGGCGGATTGAGAAGGCCTTATTTCTCTTCCGCAAGCCAAGGTGTTGGCTGCGTCTGACGATTTAATGGTTTAGAAGAATCGTCATTATCCTGATCCTTTTTTCATATACTTTGCTATTTATGGCACCAGCCAGCGTTGGTGGTTTTGTTGGTTGGGTTGTATTGCGGAGGGTCACCTAAGCGTGCGTTTCCGGATGTTAAATATTCCCAGAGTATTCTAGTGGGCTCGGGGGTTACACGCTTATCACCTACGACAAAGACATTCCTTGTTTTAGGAGGGCACTCATACGTTTCTGACGACGATGGTGTTTTTTGTATCAATATTTTGTGAGTTTTGTTTATGACCTTACCATCAGCATTCATGTAACCTCTTCTGCTACCCCTCTCCGTATACCCATCATTATATTATGGTGTTCTGCTTGAATATATTGCTTATTCTATTGGGGGCTAGCTTCGGAGTTTGAAGCAAGGGATTGTGCGAAATATTGTGTAAATAAATGAAGGGTACATTTCGATGTTCTTCCACAAAGGAGTTCTTTGAATTTGGCCCTATTCAAGGTCACGTTAAGTGCTTCGTGTCTGCAGTCTGCAGTCTCTCCTAATTCTAAACAAGGTCAAGTTCATCGTGTAATCACGCTACCTTTCCAACGACGGGATAATGACTATGAAAGGGGACCGTGACAAGGGGAGTAAAACGCAGGAATGACATCACGCAAAGTAAGAGTGAGATAAAAGGAAGAAGCTTTCATAAGATTCTAAATAGATTTCAATTAATTGGTTACAATTAAAGAAGGAATATCCTAAGAGGAATAAATGAAAAGCGTAGTGAGGAAGTGAAAATAAGCAGTGGCTGTGGTTAGGGAAGGTACTCCCCCTAAGTAATTATCTAATTGAATTCAATAATTGATTATATGAATTTTTTATATCGAAGTAAGTAAGATTTGTCACCTCGCAAAGTTAATGCGACTTCAGTCTAGTTTCAGTCTAATTGTTAATTTTTAATTTAGTTTAGTTCAGCTATTTTTCTGGATAAGAGATTATCCCTCTCTCTCAGACCGAGATTTATATTAGGTTCTGTTTTGGAGGCGATATGGCTTCAGGCCGTAAGTGCCTTTAGGATAAATTTATATTTTAATATATTTACTTGTTTCTATATATTTGTTTGTTGGATTTGTAACGGATAACGCGTGGTATCGGGATATTTTTGTCAGTGAATGAAATTTGATTTTGTATAGCCCCGCGGAAGGAGGTCCCTGCCATGAGGGGTAAATTTTTCCATTGTAGTTAATGATTTTTAATTATAGTTATTTCAATACAAGTGAAATTTATTAATCACAAAAGCGTTAACTTCATAGACGGGAAAAGATATAACGTAAATCTACCCACTACTTCATTAGTGAGGTAATTATTTCGCAAACAATGTTCGTTATTTCATTTCCTTTCAACATTCAGCGAGTCTCATTACACTCCCTTGACAACAATTTGTGCTCATTAATGAATGAATCGATTCCACTGCCAATCAACTAATTTGTAAGCATTTGACTGCATCATGATTAATTTTTCGCTCAACTCGCAGAATTAATTAAAAGAAGAAAAATTTAATAGTTCTTTCATCCTTTCTTTCCTACTTCCTCAATTTCCATTCTTTTTCCTCTGTGTCAACATTTTATTGTACCAGAAGAATCATCAAGGGACGTTATCTTGTAGCGCATAAGAGTACGAGACGTGAAGGATATCCAGGACGCCTCATTGGGATTTTACGGCATCGACGTGGGAATTGCAAGAAAGACAGAATAATTCCAGATTCCATTTCGTAGATTTAATTGAGTTGAAATCAAATTAAAAATAATTTATTTGCAACCCTCGTTCGAGCGCTATGCGAACGAGGCGTTGGTGACCGCCATTTAACGCGTCACCCTTCAATCATAAAATCCAGCAAAATCATACACAAAAAAAGGAAAAATTGCGCGCGTTCAAAACCGTTCATACGACGAAGGACTCACGTCCAGGCCACGCACTAAAACGGCGGCGTGCGTCATTTTATTAAGACGTAAGAGAAGATCCGTCTGAAAGTCTGATGGGATGGTAAGAGAGCCGAGAGGAGAAGAAGGAAGATAGAGTCGAATCATTAATCGTTAAAGTTTTAACATTAGATATTTGTTTGTTCTAAAAAACTTACACGGATAGACGTCTACGGCCACCACACACTCCTCGCAGCACTTTTATTAATCTCTCTCTCTCTCTCTCTCAATTCATACGTAGTAGCAACGCACTCAAAATGGCGCCATGGACAATGCGTCGTTAGCAGCTGGGACAATTTATGCCGCGTCATTATCGCAACAACAACAATACAAACACACGGGCAAACAGTACAGACTGTGTCCAACTATGGGCGTTACGTGTGCGCGCGTGTATGCGTGCGTCTGAACGCATTATTTCAGAATTTAAATAGAAAATTAAAAATTTGGACTGCTGCAATGCCGCAGATTCAATGGCAGCAATTTATGCCTGAAAATGGTTTAAGGCCGAATGGAATGATCATACATTCATCACACGCACGAATGCGTTGCCGGCCCGAACATAATGAGTCCAGGATGTTCATTAAATGCATTTCCTTGCGTTTTAGGATAATGAGAATTTCTATTTGTTGCATTGCGTTGTCCGCCATTCCGCCTAGTTCCGAACGGAAATGGCCTAAATCGGTGAGATTAAGCGGAATATTAGTGATTATTGTTCTCTCATTCCGATCCCTTTTGTTTTTTTATGTCTGACTGACACCATTTTTTCACACCGAAGTGTGCGGGAAAAATGCACAATCAATGAAAAGGAGAAAGTGTAATCAAACCGAAAATACAAAAAAGGAGCGGATCGCGATGCGAGTTATCGATGACCGGTTCCCGCTGCGCGAGGGATACCACATATTTATGAGTTTAATTTGCAAACAATGTTGTTGTTGTTGTTGGTGTTGTTGGGAGTCGAATACAAAGGACGCAGTCGAGCAAACAAATAAGAATAATTACTACCGCACCCCTATCCTCCTCGTCACGATTCTACTGCCCACTAACGTCACCCTCCAGCATTGACCATCAAATCATAAAATGAAAAGGATCAAAGAAGAAACGCATATCGGAGCGAAACTGAAGTAAAGATGGCTGAAGTGATATTTTCCTTTTGGGGACGATTGAATATTGAATTCGACAAAAGAATATAAAACTTTGTTTCTTTTAAAAGAAATTCTATTACAAAGGACGAACACAAGAAAACACAATTTCAGAAAGGATCAACTGCGGAAGGATAAACGAGAGATCGTTGTGAGACGCTGAGAGATGAGGAAAAAGTTATTGCCTTTTACTTCCAAAATACATTCAACTAACTCTTGGGTATTTTAATACTTGCGAAGAATGTTGTCCAAAAGGAAGTTTCTCATAAAAGATGGAAGACAATACTGAAGAAGGGACTGATGGAAGGGAGGAAGAAAGGAAAGGAGGAGGAGAGAACGCGATGAGGAGAAGAGAAGGAAAGAAATGAATATTGCAAAATTGCATCAAACTCGAGTATCATTTTTTTGTTTAACGAAATTTTATTTAATTTCATTTCGCTTCATTGCTTTCGTTTCTCTGTTACGAAGTTTTGTTACGCTTTGAAAATTCAGAGAAACAAATCTCTTTCTTGTTTATTTTTTAATTTTTTCTTGGTTCTTCTTTCTTGTGAGTTTTTCGTATTATCCTTTGAGTATTCTTCTTTTCTAAACTTAGTCCTCCCATTTTATTTAATTTGTTGCAAAAATTTTCTATTTCACCTCGGTTTCATGATGTCCTTCCCTTTCTGCTTTTAATTCTTTAAGGATGAAAAGATTGATTATTTAACGCGTATTACGTTCAAGATAATTCATTTAAAACATTTCAAAACATTTCATTCTCTATAAGACAATTCTTTCGAAACCTCTAATTCGAGACCTTTTATTCCGGAATTCGCTCACGAGATCTCTAACTCGAGACCTCAAGTATTTCATAGATATTTCATTTGAGCCTTGCTTCAGATTTTTTTGGAGACAACTAATTTAACACCCCTCACTTCATACCACCATTCGAGACCTGTTAATATAGATTGCTTATTACCGTTTATCTCTCATTCGATACCTTAATTTCTTGGCATCTCATCCGAGACCTCTTTTTGGGAAAAAATCCAACTCAAGGCCTCTCATTCCGGCCCTTCTATTTAATCGAATACTATAGATTCACCGGGATCAAATATGTATTTTTTTGCTATTTTTATACCCTACATCCCCGGGGGATATTCTTGTTCAGAATCACCCGCCAATAGGGTGTTTGGTACTGAAAGTGGACATTCGAGGCGAATTTAATTGAAACAATTTCGCCTAGTTTTATACCTAATTTTGAGGTCACCATTTAAAGCAACGGTATAGCTCGAAATATGGGCGTAGTCCGTCCACTGGTGACTACGGTTGGAATCACATGAATGGGAGTAAGCATTATGGGAGTAAGCATTATGTAACGAGTGTAAAGTATGTAAGCTTCGGTCAGGCCGATGTTAGCGTTCTTACTTTTTCAAAGTTACTTTTTTCTTTCTCTCCCTCTCTCTCTTTCCTTTCTGTTCACAACTTTCTTACAGTCCCCCTTTTCTTCATTTTAATTGTACTTGCTTCGGCTCCAACGATTTCCCGTTCAAACTGACTTAAAGTATCGTGCATTGACCTACCTATACAACGAAGCAATTGCCGTATCCTTTCAATGCAAAGGATCCTTGCTGGAATGAACATATTTTTGAGGAACTCGAGGCGTCAGAAACTAAAAAGGAACAAATAAGGAATCCTTAAAAGTACGAGAAAAGTTTGAAGAAGCGTGGATTGCAGTGAAGAATTCCTATTGTTGCCGCTTTGGAGTTGCTGCCACTGCTGCTGCTTTCGCTACTTCAAGTGGCATAGGGTGGTATGCTTGGGGGTGGTTTAGCCTTCGGAAGAATGCCTTTATTCTTGTATTACGAATTCTTTGGAGCTTCTCGAGTTTGGTCGATGGCCGTCTTTGCTGCATCAGCATTATTTGCAATTTGTAAATATAAGAATCTCGCAATAACAATGAGAAAATATACTAACGTCCTCCTCTACTTCTCCACTTTCTTCATCATCCTCAATTCATCTCAGTTTATGCCGCAGCAAAAACTTATTTGTGCGCAATTTTTTTTGCTATTTTTTAGAAGTTTTTTCCTTCTTTTGTTTTCTTTCACCGCCAGAGTTTTTCTTTATGTTTGTCTATTCTCTCAACATCAACCAGCTTAACAGTTTACCACAGGAAGAATCCTTGCAGCATGCAACCATGTTGAAGATATTGCGGAAGGATGAACGTACGGAAAGATGGATGGAAGGACGAACGATATTTGCAAAGTGGGAAAAGGACTCCTTTTGGTCCTTTCGATCTGTCCGTGTTTGTAGTGCTGGTAGCATTTGCTTATTCCTCATGGCTTCTTCTCCTCTTTTTCGTCTTCGTCTTCGGCTTCTCTTTCTCTTCTAGTTTCGAATCTTTCTTTACTTTTTCTTCATTCACTCCCTTCACCCGACGGCACTTTTACGTGATTATAGTTGGCAACTCGTGCATAATTGGCAACACAACGTCCACGAGTATGTTTGCTACTTCGCGTATACTCGCGTTCGTGTTTTATACTATTTGTATGACTTGACTCGATTATATTTTGTGAATTTTTCTTTTATCGCCTTTTTCGTGCTTTCATCTTCTTGTTTGTTGTCTTTTTCCTGGTCTGGCTTTATTTGCATTTCTTTTGAAAACTCTTTCAGTTTTCTTCAGTTCAATAATTCTTTTCAAAGTGCAGGAATACTTGTGTAGTTTTGGAGTTGTTGTGAATTTTTTTTTTGTCAATTGGTGACTTTCCAAGGACCTTGCTGTGGGTGCGGGTTGTGGGAGTGCGTGTTTTGGTGTAAATTTTGTATTCCATTTAAAGGAATCTTTCTGAGTCTGTCTGGGGTTATTTTGAAAGTGTGGTAGCAGGCACTTTCCCAATCAATGGATGGTTCATTAAAGTGGTTGATAAAATATCCAATAAGGCCATATCACGATCGAGAATTTTTATTCGCTTTTAGTTTTTACAAAAAGCGTTATAAAAATCAGTGTGGGTGTCATAGATTTTTTGTTAATTAATTGGCTTTGTGATCGATCATTTTATCGAGTCTTCATCCATTTTTCTGTGACGTCTGACTTCTTCTCTGACTTTATGCGAAACCTTAAAAGAACTCAATCTGACAAAAATGTACTAAAACAACAAACAGTCATAAAAAATGAGTGACACCAGTTTAAAATTGAAAGAACTGAAGGAGCTGATAATTGAAAGATGTCAAAAAGCAGTATTGAACAAATTGAAATGAATCGTATTCGAAAAAACGGTGCGAGCGTAAAATCAAATTTGAAAACCTAGAAATGCTTCAAAATGCAAATTATGACACTGCAAATTGATAATCTGTCAAATTAAGCTGACAGAATGAAATTCGTATAAAAAAATCGAAAGAGACAGCACGTTTGATCAATCAAAATCCATTGATTTTACGAAATCGAGTGTGATCAAAAAATTATTTTAAGCCGTCCTTAAAAAAAGAAAAAGCATTATATGCCTTAGGGTTAGAATTAATGAATGGTACACATCATTAAGTCATCATTATTTGAATAAATTTTTAGTTATATCTGGAGGACTCTTCCAATCTGAGATATCATTAAAATCTATCTTTTCAACTAACATAAAAAAATAAATTATTATCCAGATTTCATTTAAACCCTTCATTTTAATACGCAAAACTAAAAAAAGTCATGGCATCACTTAAAAACAACCCCCATTTGGTGAACGCATGGTTACGTAAAATTTTTATGCAGTGCGTGTCACGAAGTCCCTCAATGCGTTCTAATGGGGATTGTGATAAGAGCCTTGCTTCGTAGCGAACAGGAAACAAGGTTGGGTGAGGGATGGCGGAGGGGGAGGGAAGGTGTAGGTTTAAAAATATGTTAGAGCGCCAGTTAAATCAATTTTACTCTGTTGCTAGGCCGGTAATATACGCATCAGTGGTACACTTTGACCCCGCAAACGAAACGCAGCAACATCTAAGCCAGACGCTACGCAATGCAAAGCAACGTAATGCAGCGCAACGCACTGTCGTGTAATATGAGAAGTATGCACAAGGAAAAATAAATATATGCTGAAGAAAAAGAAGACGAAGAAGAAGAAGAATAAGTTTCAACCAAACTCTTTCGTAATTCATCCTTCGGATGGGGGCCTCTCGGGAACTCATTCAACTGCGAGGAAAACAAATTTCCTCCAACTACTCGCTCTTCACGGAGGTGGTTGTTGCTCCTGCTAGTCTTTCCAATGCTCCTGCTTCTGCTTTCGTTATTACTAGAGCGCGGGGGGAGGGGGGATGGATACGCGTGCATTTTAGTTTCATCGTGCGTACGAGATGATGCAAAGAAAAAGTTGTTTTGTAACGAGACCGTAAGGCGTAAGGAGTACCGAGTTTCAATGTGTGTACATTTGCTTGCTGAATCCTTCATTCGTACGTGTGTCGTTTGCGTGATTGTGTGTCTTATACTTATTCTTATGTCTCTCTGAATTTTAATTTTGCTTCTAAATGTTTCTCAAATGTCTTTCGCATCTCAGAGTTCGATGCATTTCGAATTTTGCTGAAATCTTCAAAAAATGTGAACTTCTGACCATTTTGTTGTTTTATCTTAACGTTACATTCCCACCCCTTTTTCACCTCGCCATCATTCTTCTCACAGAAATCACAAAATCCATAAAAATTTTTTATTTAAATTAATTTTTTCTCGGATTATATTAAATTTCTTTTGAGCAATTCTTCAAGATTTCGCCTTTGAATGACAAAAGTTTTTCCTCAAAGTCAACGTTATTTAGAAAAATAGTTTCGTGATTGTAAGAATGAATTCATCCTGGTTTGGTTCTCTAAAGCATTTGAAGATGGTTATTTCAAGAGGGATAGATAGATAAACGGACAGGGATAAAGGGGGACAGATAGGGATAGACAGATAGGGTTAAATCAGCTTCATAATCACAATTCATTTATACATTTTTTCTATAACTACCACGCCACTCTTATTGCATTACAAACGGAAAAATTAAATGAATACGCTACACCCTCTCGCACCCCATCGGTAAATGAGTGTAAGAATAATAACTGAAGCAGTTGAAAAAACAACAACAACAACAACAACGACCGAAGTGATAACAGCGCATAACATAGTTTTTGGCACCGAACTAACGCTAATAGGAAGGATAACGATGCTGCCTACCGTCATAAAAATGATTTGATGTTGTTTCGCTTGATAATGTTCTTGTCGATGTTGTTGCAGTTATTGCTGTTTTTTATATTTTTGATTATTGTTATTACTACGATATTATTATTATTATTATTATTATTGTTACGATATCGTGAAAATATTAACTACAAAGAAATTTTTAGCTTTGCGATGGCTCATGCTCGTGATTATTGAATGTGCTCTTCTGGCAACTACGCTGTCTTCAAAAATCTCCCCTCCCGAAGCGCTTCCACACTAACAAGTAGATACACACCACCTTGTCTAATCTTGCCTGTAAAACTTTTTATTCCGATTTTTTAATACTATTTTTTCATTTCGTGTGCCGTCGTAAACCTTTTGGCTGATTTTCAAGCGAGAGAATATCGGCTTTGGTGTTTGTGTATGTGTGTGTGTTTGTGTGAATATGTGTTTATGGGTGAATGTACATGTTCATGTACATAAACGCACGTACATGCTTCTGTGTGTGAGTTAAAACTGTTAGCTAGATGTAGAGAGAGAGAGAGAGAGAGAAAGAGAGACCACATGATAGTAGCAGTGCTTTGCAAAAAATGTTTTAATTTTTCACAATTTTTTTCTTTCTCTTTTTAGCAACGAATTATAATGTGGCTTACTATACTCCCAGTCTCAAATGACACAGGGTTTATCCAAACTCGCACTCGTGTACGCTCACGAACAAGCGCGTGTATGTATTCGTCTATATCTCATTCTTCACAGCAAATATCCACCCCATAATACCGTTGTCCTCCTCCGCCCACCACCCTCTCAGGCATCTACTGGTTTTTCCTTATTTTTTGCAAACGCAATTTTGAGGGATGTTGACGACGACGATGCTTCTCAATTTTCAGTTTCTATACTTTCTTTCTTTCGTTTGTTTTTTTTTAGTTTCTTCTTCTTTTCTCACTGTTTCAAAAATTGATTTTATTTTCACTTTTTTTGACTGAAATAGAAAATTAGATTCTGTAGTTGTTGAGGCTTCAAAAAAGCGGAGGTAACTCACCCACCCCCTCCCTTGGCAATAACTTGCCAACTAATTTGTTGTTGTGTTTTTACAACTGCGTTACAATGAATCATCCAACGAGAAGAAACGCCACATGAAAGAACGAGTAGAATAATCCAAGAGAGTGAGAGTAATAGATAGAGGTAGAGAAGCGTGATGAGTGTTATATAGTGAAAGAGAGAGGGGAGAAGGGTGAGAGAAATGAACAATTCCTAAATCGCAATTTACGATTGAGCCAACAAAACTTTCAAAATAATTAAAAAAATTTTTTCGTATGAAAGAAAAACCAACAATTATTCAATTGTTCTACTAGTTCGATCTAGTTCGTAAATTTACGAAAAAAGTTTATCTTCTTCAACTTCTTCCCTCTTTTTTCTCGTATTTAAATTTCAAATTAACTAGAGTTTAGTTAAGGATTAATTAAAAATGGAAAAAGTTCGTAAAAACTTTTTCCATTTTTATTCCATTCACAAGATTCTCTTAAATTTGTTCAATGAAATGCCGTCGGTCTGCATTCTCAACCGAATCGTCCTTACGCTTTCCGTGAAAATTTCAGGAATGAAATAATTGAGAGGAATTAGAAAAAAGAATGACTGAATGGGAATTTATCAAAATGAATACTTTCAGAAGTAAAAGAGAAAAAAATTTCAGAATTTGTTTGAAGGATATCTCACAAATATCTCACATCTAATCCCCTCCCCCAGGAAGATACCGATGTAGGGGTTCAAAGTGAAATTTCGTAAACTTCCTTTCAGTATGTTTTGAAAATAATTGTTTGGTTTGGTTTTTGTGGGGTTTTCGAGTCAGGTAAATTCAACTTTATACTATTTCCACTAATTTTAAAAGTCCCTAAAATTACATTTTTTAGACACCGTGCCATCGGTTCAACTTTTAAAACCCATTTTTTCGGTTATACGATAGGATTTGATGCGTCTAATGCATTCTTATATATTGAAATTTAAGACTAAGGTCGTTTAAGACTTGCGTTTCATATGCGTGTTCCTTAGGCTGAAAACATATAGAAGTTGACAATATATTTTCTCTTCTATTTTGTCTTTTATGCGACATCACGCAAAAATGAAACGAAGCAAACGTTTTTGTTTCGTTTCGTTTGGCGAGTGGTGGATGATAATCGTAAAGCCTAGCATTCTGCCAACTCACACTGAACCCAAAAACTTTGTTTCAAAATTGCGCCATTGTCGATAACTGTATATTTTTTCAATTACGTAACACAAACTGCATCAGGCGAAGTAGAAAAATCAGGCAAAACTAAAATACTTGGCATGTTGTTGACGGCTGGTCAATTGTTTTTCGACAACAAAATATGGATACTACTATTCTTTAGTACAAAAACCACATGAGATCATATCATACGTATCGTAAATATACGCACATATACGTAAGATAAAGAGCTTGACTATGTACGAAAGATGTTTGATTAAAGAGCTAGGCAAAAAATCTATTCAATTTTGCATTTGGGGCACACCAAACAAAACACCAGAATAAAATATTTTGCATTGCATTTTGTTTTACTTGGCGTGTATTGGGAAAAATAATATTTTCTTGTTCGTGAAAAACGTTTTGTCCGAACCAATGGTGGTTTCAGACCATTTTTTTTGATTGTTTTCTGATGGATGAGATAAATAAAGAGATTATTGATTTATGCTTTATGTTTCCGTCAATTCTTATTTGTCCTTCCATCAATGCGGGCTACATCATATCAATTTTATAATCAGATTAAAATCAAAACAATTGCGGAAAATATTCCGGAACGCACTATTGTTAAAATTTATTTCAGATGAGACGTGGATAGTCGGTAGATAAATAAAGGATAGAAAATTGCAAATATATAAAATTTTCTAAATTTTAAAATCTGCTTTAGTCCATAAACAGGACCTAACCTCTCAAAAGAAATAACGAAACGAAACCTAAGCAAGTCAAGAATCCTCACTCCATGTTGCCGCCTATCTATTTTCCTATTTATTTACTTCTTATTGTCATCGCATCTCACTCTAACGTCTTAAGGCAACTTTTTTCGAAGGCGTTTTCCACTCCAGTTGTTGCTTATGTCCCCGTTGCTGTTGTTGTTGTTGTTGATGTCATCAAAGACAAAAGGAAATTTTTAGGGAGAGAGAGAGAAAACATAACTAAAGAATTAAATTGAATTTCTGAAAACAATAACAACAACAACAACAACGATGAAGTATGCTGGTAGTGGGCAGATGTCGGAGGAAAAATCGATTTTCAATTTTAGACTCGTACAATTTTGCGTAGTTTTATTTATTGCGTTATACGAATACGGTCATATTAGGGCCAAATGCGATTGTACCGCGTCTTTTCCATACCAGTTACTTCAATTTTTTTAAGACAAAACCTATTACCAAAGAAGTCATCATGGTGGACCGGATGCGAAGGGCTGCGATTCGAATACTTTTGAATTTTACGTCTCAATTAAAAAATTATAAAAAGGGAAAATGAAACACTAATTGAATTAAAAAGGAACTGATGGTAAATTAAAATTTCCAAAAATGGTTTTCTTCACTTCGCCGAACATTCAAAGCGAGTAATGAAGGTAGTTAAAGGGTTAATAAAAATTGGAAGTCATTAATACTAAATTTATCTCTTGTACTTTCCCAAGTTTTCTAAGCTAACTCTAAAATTACTTAGCTCCTTTGAATTCAATCTTGGAAGAGAGCTCGAACGGAAATATACTTTAAAAGACTACTAAAGAGTGACAAAAATTCTGATTCCTTCCCCTCACTGAAGGGTGTTTTCACCCATTTTTGAATCGTTGGTTCTAAACGCAGACACTGTTTTAAAGTAAAACCAGATTACGTGAAGCGTCTTTGCGACACACTCATTCCGCACATCCTTCTTTCGAGGTTGCGCGAAATTTGTCTGAATATATTTCAGAACTTTTTAGAATAATCTAAAATAAAATTTCGAAATTTATCCAACTTCAGTTTCTCACGTATTTTCTCTTTTTAGAGCAATACTATAGTCGTCTGATGTGTCTCGTTACAATATTTTTATCCCTTTTTTCTGTCGCAATTCCTTTTTCTTTATGCTTTAGTTTTTTGTTATCTTGCTTGCCATCGATTATTAAATTATGTTGCACGAAAAGGGAGACGATACTCGTACGTGTAAATTTATAAAGGAAAATCTGTTGCAGGAGAACGTTTCATTGAGAAGAATTCCCGATAGAGGAAGAAGGAATGTAAAGCAAAAATCACCGAAATAAGCAAAGAAAAAGAAACCTGATACACACATGCACGCACACATAGAGTGTGACTAATAAAAAGTGACACTTTTGACAGCATGACAGTTCGTTTTTTTCTAATATGTCGGAATTAAGAATGAGAGTGCCGTTGAGGGGGGGGGAATGCATTACTAGGGGTGTTAAGCGCACGTGTGCTTGTGTGGGTTAATAAATAATTTAAAAGTCAATTGTATTAGAGATTCCAAGACTTAATGAAACGTCGTTAAAAAGTCAAAAAGGATGCACAAATGCTCTTCACTTTTCTTTCATAATTTTTCCAATGAACGGATAGAAATCGAAAGTCTGCGAAGTTCCAACATTTCAAATTGGGTTTTTGCAATGAAAACGAAGCGCATATCGCGTATTCTGTCAATTCTTGGCAACAAACCAATATTTACGTATAGTTTGTTTTAATTTTTTTTACATTTGTAGTCAAACTACATAACATATATCGTCCTGTTCTCGCAGTGCAAGAGACGTCAAGGAAACGTCCTTTAGTTGAAGGACGATACTATTTAATCGCGTGATCTCAACACCGAGGATTGAATTCCGGAGTATTTGCGCAATTTCCAAATATCTAAAACTCAAGGAAGACATGACGAAAAGGAAAGCATAACGAAATCTATACAGACAAACATAAAAGCTAGAACACTTATTAACACATACAACAATACTAAAGGAGCGTGTGTGCGTGTATATATATGTGTGTGTGTTATGGGAAATAGTTTAGGGAAATAATTCTAGCCCCATTTTGCTTTCGTCCCTCCCTTTTATTATTACTATTAAGATAAAAATGTTACACTTAAACTTGTACCCTCTTCTTCTCATTTCGTCTTCTTCTTCTGCGACTAGGAATGACAATGACTAGGCAACGACAAAACAATCGTCGTCTTATAAGAAGTGGCTTACATAACTAACTAACTAACAACAACAGCAACAAAAAGCACCTAATTGACAGTGATCATTAGCGAAAACGTCGCCAAGGGTTTCGTTACCCTTAAACGTTACCGAAGGGACTACTCCAATCATTAGAATCTGAAAGGGGAGAAGGGTTAATTAAGAAGACGAACATGAACCATAAGAAACGCTCTTCCTTATAACTAAATGTATTTCCTCAGGCTCAAACAGGATGAGAAATGCAAGAAAGAAGAATCAGTAGGAGAAGTATAAGTAAGAACGCTAGCTTAGGCCTAGACGAATCTCGTATACCCTACGTAAGTAATTTGAAAAATTACTTAGGACGTGTAAATTTATAAGGACGTGTAAGTTGTTGTTATCTTTGAAAGGTATGTCTTACATTGGTTAGATTTCGCTCATTTTCAAAACTAAATTTCTTAAGGGAGAGGACACAAATTTGTGTGCAAGTTTCGTGACAATATGTGTGTTCGTTCTCATGTAATTGTAAATTCTACAGACGGACCGACAGACAGATGGAGGTTAGAGAGAATCTAATTAGCAGCTGATACTGATATATATGCATTTCCATACCTCTCCATGCCATAGCTTTCGATGCGTTACAAATGGAATCACAAAGTGAGCATAACCCTTGGGAAGTAGGGTATAAAAATGAGAGAGGAATAGCTAGTCGCATTCGTGTAGAGAAAGTAGACCGTATTTTTGTTCTTGTAACTATTTACAAAAACAAATAATCTTCATTATGATATCTTAAGGAAATGAAGGATATTTTCTGCCTCTTTAATTGGCTTGTTGTTGTTTTTTTTTGTTAAATTTATTACTCTACGTGGTAAAAAAGCTGACAAAGCAATAAGAAAGAGAAAACGCGGAAAAAAGAACTTTTGATATTCTTTGAAGCGTTACAATGTTTCATTTGTTGAAATATTCGTATCTGGCAGGTGCATCCATTCATCCATGCATCCATACATAGAAGCCATTGGCGGTCATTCACTCATTTATTACGTTACGATACAGTACGATACGATTGGCGACTGAAAGCAAATGGTGTTACGGATATTTGAAATGAATTGTGAAGGCTTTCGATTCTATGGCACTGTAGGGGAGAAAAAAGGATTAGGAAGGTTAAATTTCTTTGAACCCTAAAAGGGTTATGATTAGGGCTACAGCTGTCAGGGAGCGATGAGGGGAAATTTCGGGGAAGGGGAAGATTTAGTGAAGAATGAGATTATATGTTTGCTGTAGCTGTATAATGGCCATGTGTAATCAATTATATTAAACTTTTCAATCAGAAATTACTTTTAATCACATGAAGCCTTTTTATTTCAATCATGTTAGTTTTTCAATCACATAAAGATTTTCGATATTTCAAATCATAAATTTCATATTTGAAAAAATCATCGAAATGTTTTGAAACGTATGAAGTTATTCAATCACATAAAACATTTCAATCATCTTGAAAATTTCAAAATTCTACCACTTTTAATTTATGCAAAACTTTTCCATCAGGCACACATTTTGAAAACCAAACCAACAGCGAATTTTTCAATCATTTAAGATTTTTTAATTACGAAGAATTTATCAATCATATGAAGTTTTTTCTATGAAATTTATTGATCTCATAAAATCTTGCAACCATAAAAGCTGTTTAAATCATTTAGAAATTTTCAGTTATGTAAACTTCTTTTATTATTTGGAAGTATTCAGCAACCTTCTCAACCATTAATAACATTTCAATCATATAGCACATTAAGATCATTTGAAATCTATCAGCAAAATTATTTGTTTCAATCATACGAACGTTTCAAATGCACAAAGCTTGATATTTATGTAGAATTTCTCGATCCTATCGCTCGTTCGTATTGTTTCGTAGAGTCTCTTGTTCGACCAAAAATCTCTCACAACCTTGATCAATTAATGATTTTGCACACATTTCAATCTGAATAAAGATTTCATGAATGTGGTAAGCTCTTTTAAATTTCAAAGTTTTTATGGATTTGTGAAACATGATCAAGGGCACAAATATTTCGATGAACAGAAACTCGAAAGTATGGAAGGAAACAAATAAATACCATTTACTATAACTAAAAAATGGAAGGAAGTAACTAAATAAATAACCAATTCCAAAGTAATATTTTGTAACCATAATAAATATTAAGCACAATGAATGGACAGAATGGATGGTTGCGATTTAGAATGAGATGCACTAACGGGATGAACGTCAAAGTAATTGAAAAAATAGTGCCTTTTTTAAAACCGATTAATCATATATGAATAAATTAAAATAATAATTTCAAGTGATTTAAAATAGTATTTCTATGGTGGAACAAAAAACAACAACAATAAAGGGAAGAAGGGACTATGAAACTTGTTCCTGTCTATATTCATGAAGGCAATGATTCCCGATCTTTTTTTGTTCCTTTGTTAATTTTTTTGATGTCTTTTATCATCTCTTTCTATCAACATGTGCTTCATTTCACTAAAAAGGATGTTGAAATTAAGTGACAGCAACAACAACAACAACAATAACAACAACAGCAACAATAACAGTATCGGTAAAGATAATGGTGCTCGCGGTACTCAGAGAGACTAAACGTCGAAACAGAAGCAGATTCTTCGACAGTTTAAGCAGTCATGTTGTTGTTCGCGTAACAACTGACGCTCTTAACTACAACAATTACAACATCAACAACAACGCAGTTGTTTAATTTCGTCTCGCTATGTTTGTCTATCGACAACTGTGTTTTATTGAATAATATCTGACAGATGCAAGATTTTTTATTATTTAATTTAACAGAAAATAAAATAAACATCGGCAGCAGTGGCTGCAGTAGTAAAAGCAGTAAAAGCAGCGTGCAGAACACTAATTTTTAATAAGCATGCAATACAACGACAATAACAACAAGAACAACCACTCGCTCACTCAGTTATTTTGTCTATGAGAGCATTGGAGTGCTGTGAGAATTGTCTTCGAAATGATTGTTTGACAACAACAACAACAATAATAACGGCAGCAAAAACCACAATAAACCCGAATGAAATATGACGCGGACATTGAAAAGACACTGGAAATCCACTTAAGAGCTAGCGACCAATTTCCCGCATCTCCCGGTTTCACACTTCACTGAAAGAACTAGCTGCGCATTCGTCCATTTAAACATTTCCGTTCATGCATTCATTGTCCTTTCGTTGTCACCAAGTGCTGCCTATATTTACCGATAATGTTGTTTTTATTGTTGTTGGCATATTCCTGTTTCCTTTATTGTTGTAATCGCTGCAGTGGTTGTTGTTGTGGTTGTTGTTGTTGTTGTTGGCTATAGGTCCTTCAGCGTACCATCGATTAATTCGATCTTCAGCATTTGTGTCGATGTAATTCGAGTCATTCGTAAAATCATAAACGAATCATGCACGACATCTATTCACTATTGTGAGTGAATTATATAAGATATATTGCCTCAAAGAAAATCGACGAAGCGACAATCGGATTGCCAAATAAATGATCAAATTGTCCGCGATGACACGAAGATGGAGAAGAAGAGGAAGAGTAGTGTTGACAACATCTTATCGGGCTTAGTTGCGAGCTATTCACGACAGCTGCGAGAAATGTTTGTTTCTGTTGAAACATATACGGAAACTATCAAGTATATTTGCAGGCGACTGTGCATTTTTCGATGGCATGCATCGAAGGAAATAAGAAAATGGAAGCATGAGTATTGTCTGTGGTGATAGCTCCTTTTGAGACAATATCGAAAGAATAATAGTAAATATCGACTAAAGTTAATATCGATAAAATTTTATCGATAGCGCGTTTAACAAATCCATTTCTTTTTAAACAAATATGAAATACTAAAAAATTATCGTAAAAAGTTACAGAATTGTTGTGTAAGAGTTTTCGTCAGATATTCATCAACGATTCATTTCGAATGCATTTTTACAAGACTACTGCAGTTGTGGTTATCATTGCTACCTCGCCACTCTTGTAGATACAAGAGGAAGAGTCCTGCCTTCTCTTTCCTCTCTTTCATCATTTCCCATTTTTCTTTCTACAGGTTAGTGACCTAAGCTACAAACTGTCGATGCGTACATCTGCCGGACAACAAAAAAAGCAACAACAGGGACATTTTTTCTAATTCAACAAAAATCCTTCAAAGCCTCTTTTCTTCCCTTTCCCTCTACTTCTTCTCTTCTTTTATGCAAAATTTTATTCAGCGCATATTTTATTCGTCGATTTGCGGTCTGTAGTTTGTAGTCTGTCGATTGTCGTTTACCGATTATGAAAAGACGATTGCTATTGACTCGATTTCGTTTCTTCCTTTTTTGGTGTAAGTTTAGCTGTTTTTATGAAATCTTGAGAATACTTTTTTAAAAGTTAAATGACTTCAGGATCATTTCACTGACGTTGTTCTTGTGGGTGTTTGGTATTGCGGTATTAGTTTTTTCTTGTACAATAATCTCGGAAAGGAGCTAAAATATGACTAAAAAATTTTCAATAATTTGTTTCAATTTCCTTTCGGGTAGGATAAACTTAACTTTTTTGTAAATTTTTATGTAAAGGATTTATCGAAAAAATTTATTATCTGAAGTTTTTCTGAAAAATATCATTGTTGTCTTGCCTTGACCATGTTAGTTTTTTCCCTCTCGATTCTTTCTGTCATATTAAATTACTTTTTTGAATTTGATTGAAATTAATTGGTGACGATATCTCATAAGGAAACATTAAAATTTTATACGTACTTGTTTGTTTTTTGGTTCCTGAAAATAAAAAGGAAAACAAAATAATTAAAATTAATTTTCGAAAAAATGAAATCAGTTATAAATTATTAAAATACATTAGAATCAGAGAACTCAAAACATAAAAACATTTTTGGTGATTTTTGCGTAGATTTATTTTAATCTTAAAGCTTTTGCCAAGGTCAAGAAAACGCTAAAGGCTTCATAATTATTCTCACTTAATAATGCCTCAAAATCGTCTTTAACTCCCTAATCCCAACCAGTTTTCTATTAGACCAAATTAAAATCTAGAACTGAAGAGTTTGGGATGATTTTCGAAATCATATTCGGAAAATGAAATCGATGAATGAATTCATTGAAAAATTGACGCAATCAAAGAAGCAAAAACAAAAAAGGGACAAACTATTAAAAGTAGAAAAAAATTATACAAATTTTTCCTTCTACACAATTTTTGTTGGTGTTTTAGCAGTTGCATTTGCCGTTTTCGATAAATGAGTGAATGAATGTATGTGTGAATGGATGGATGGATGGAAACTTATTCAGTTGATCGACGAATTAATAAATCAGTGCAATGGATGGCAATTTAAACAAAAGCAGCATGTCGATTATTGTTAACATTATCGTTATGATTATGATTGTAGTTCCATTGCCATCACTACGGCAAACAGCAGAGGCTACCACAGCAATGACAACAACATCGACATATCAGCAATAAAAAGAGGAAAAAATAAAACACAAAATAAAAAACAACAATGATGGCAATGGAAGGACGGCAATCGAGAACATTAACAAATTTAATAGCATTTGCAGATTCATTGACTGGCCGTCGCGACGGCTGGCTGGATAGATGGGTAGCCGTCAGCCCTGCAGTTAATCATTAATAGTCATCATTGCCATCAAAAGCATCAACGTGATCAACAAGATTTTCGTCGTCATTCCTCACCATCGCAATGATCATCATTATGTTATTATTATGGTTGTTTATTCTTTTTATTGTTTCACTTCATTCATAAATTTGTCATACGCGATTGTCATTATTGCATTGACTTAATTTATTTTGTCTTTCATTTGCTTCATTTGTTTTAGTTTTGTTATGATTGTAGTAGTTGTTTTTGTTGTTGTTGTTGTGTGGGATATTGTGTTGTCATGTTGTGGTGGTTTATTTGCCCGATTAGTGTTGGTGGTTTTTTTAATGAAATTTATTCAATTAGTGCCGAGTGATAAAATATTATTCCTCACATCTATCCATCCAAACATCATTCACTCATCCAGTCTTAATATTTTAGCGATGAAGGAAAAAATCTCTTAATTTTCAACAAAATTTCAATCTGAATTTTATTAATTGTCAATCGTCTGGATCAAATTATTTTTAATTTGAAATAAAATTCGATTTTTTTTTGGATTTTTAAAATTAAGATTGTGTCAAATTATTTCATAAATAATATATTAAATGTTTTTAGAAGGTCAGATACAGTCTACTGTAGTTTATTAAATGCATCTATCTTCCCATTGTGCTGGGACAGAGAGGGATGGATAGATAGGTATGGATTGGGAAGGGGAGAAGGAGAGAAGGATGCCACCGCGATACCTTTTCTATGAAATTAGAGATTTTTAATAAAACGAATTTTAAATAAGTGGGAGAGGTCGTTTATTATCTTGCCAAAAATGGCTAAGAAATATTAAGGAAGGATCTTCTATGTTTCAATTCAGTTCGAATGGCAGGCTTAGTGAAATATATTTAGATGAAATAGTTGCTTATGGTATTGCATTTCAATAGACCTAATCGTTTCCAATAATTCGGTATTATTTTTTTAAAACGTTGTTGAAATTTTTCAGAGTAATTTATGCAATAAGAAAGGGAAAAAGACAAAATAAATAAATAAATAAATAGAAATTACTTTATAAAGAATACGAATGATGTTCACGTTGATTTTTCTTGCAATCGAACAGATATTTTTTGACTTCAGAGCAAATATTTGCGTCTGGTTGCGGCTCGCTCTCACTTTGTGTATGTATGTATGTATGTGTGTGTGTATTTGCCCTGCATTCGGATTGCAATTATTTGGCTTGTATGTAAGTTGGTTTTGATCTCATTGTAGTCGAATCAAATCGGGAACAGGTGCGAAAATCAATATTATCGAAATCTAATTATCTCGTGATTAATTTGCCGTGAATCAAAGATAAAGGTTTTTGTAAAAAATTCTACAACAAAAACAACGAAGACAGGCATTAAAGTAGTAAGCGATGAGATGAAATATCGTATAATGATGATCATTATCATCATGACGATAATAAATCCTGTAGAGTAGCAAAACCAAAAGAGAACAAATATAAAAATAAAATAAGACAATGGACGGTGAAGGAATGGCAAGCAGATGCTCCTTTTAAAAAAATATATATATAAATTAAAAGAAAATAATACCGTATAATAAAAAAGTAGTAGTAAAGAAAAGAATAAAATAAATAATCCAGGCTGCAACAGCTCCGGATCACCGCGACTTTTATTACGAAAATGAGAAATTAAAAAACAACAACGAAATCAACGGCAACAACAACAACAACTATAAGAAGGAAAACAACAAAGAAACTAGCATATGAAAAAAAACAAGGCCAAAGGAGAAAAAAGGAATCAACCGCACTAACACTAATGAAATCGTTGCCGATGATAAAGGAATTTATCCAGGCAACAAGCCAGCGAGTGAACGGACAAGCGAATAAACGAACGAATGAAAAGTCAGAACAAGCGAACGAACGATGACCTTCTTCGGCCGATCGGTCGACCCGAGAATCCTCGTTTTCAAAACGGATGGAATTGGATGGCGGTGGATTGATGTTGTTGTTATTTTGTTGCTGTTCTTTGTATTATTGTCTTTGTCGTTATTATTCTTTCTTTTTTGTACAACCAAAAGAACTAACAAACAAACAATGTATGCGTGAATTGTTCGTTGCATCTGCTGCTACCGGTGGCGGGCAATGCGATGTTGTTGTTGTTGATGTAATGGTTGCTGCTGTTATTGCTATTACTGTTTTCTCTGTTATTCTCAATTTCGAATTTTGTTGGTGCGGTTTTTTTCATTATTATTGTAAGATTTTTTATACTAATGTAAATATTTTTGTAAATATAAATTTATATTTTTTATAAAAAATGAATGTTTATTTTTTATAAAACATAAAATTTGAAAAGATGTTCAAAAACGATGACACAAGTCTTGTTCCAAAGGAAAATATTGTACATTCTCTTCATGCATCGCATACAGGAGTACGTCTTCCTCTCTCGCTTTTATTTACTTTCCATTCAATACCATTTTTCCAAATACTTATCCTACTTTTAGCCATTATAATATCCTCATCGCTCAACAAAGTTTACCAAAAAAAAAAAAAACAAACTGGCGAGTTTAAAACCATCACGAAGGAGTGAAGTCGTCAACAAGAAGTCAACATCTTTAAGAGTTGTCAGCGGGTAAAGGCATCAAAAGTGATGAGTCACGCATAGGTGAACTGCCCAACGAGTAAATGAATGGTAAATTCATTAACGAGTGCTTTTTCGAACAAGTGAAATAACCATAAACGAGTGAAATATTCGGCGAGTTACTTTCGAGTTTAATCACCCATGAGAAAAGTCACCAGCGAGTAAAGCTATCAATGAGTATAGTCGACAACCACTAAAATCAACAACGAGTTAAGATTAAAGTCAACCACTAGTGAAGATTCCGATGAATGTATGTCAGATATCATTGAAAGCATAAAGGAAGGAAGGTTTTGATCTTCCAATTAATTATCTTATTTAAATTTAGTATTAATTTAAGGACCCATTCATAAATGTTAAGCTTTACTAATTCCCAATTTTCTCCTGCTCGGTCTGTGCCCAAGAATGTTACGCAAACTTTATCTTCATTAACGCCCTCTTTCTGTTTTCATCTTAGGCTACAAGATTTCACTTAGATTTCGATATTCGCTATATTTGCAAGGATTTCAACACTCGACCTCATAATTGAAACCAAATTAAGTGCAATACGCAAGTAATTCCTTAAAGTGCATTTAATTCTTCTTATTCATTTTCTATGTTAAAACTATTTAAGAGAAATAATGATTCAAAAGGATCTATCATCATCGTGCCCTTTAAGAGCATAATTTTAAATAAATTTGACTCTCCATAATTCTGATATTCCAGCTTGTTTATGAGTGAGTGTGTGCGTGTGTGTTTGCTAACGTATCTGTGCGTGTGTTAGGAGGCGTATGTGTGCACTAAGCCATATCCTGTTTTTGTTCTCATGTATTCCATTATATAAATGCCAGCCTCCAGATGTATCAGATTGCAGAGTTCATATTTTGTTCTCAACATCAAGCCTCTCTAACACTCTCTCGTCTTCTACCCCGCTCTAATGCATCTCTTCGACGCATTCAGAGACTGAATAGACCCAGATTTTAAGTGAATATTTTATACTAGCACACGAACTCTGGCATACACATACATGCCAACACACACACACGTGTGTAAAAGTATATGTATATAAATCACATAATTGTGCATCTGCACTTAAGTGCTTACGTGTGCGCTTGTTTGTATGCGATTGAAATAAATGCGTGCCTTTTGTAATTCAGAAGAAGAAGAAGATGAAGAATAATAAGAAGAAGACGAAGATGCTGAAGAAGGTGATAGTGATGATGAAGATATGTAGAAAGGACCAACAGGATATAATGGTAGTTAAGGACGAACGTTTGCATGGAAATTCACATAAGTCACAAGAAGGAGATTATCAAGCCGGTTCCAGCTGTTACCGCCATCAGAACCAAATGAAATCTGTCACGAACATGACATTTTTTAGCCCGGTGAGAAAAAAATTGAAAAATTTTGAAAAGATTATTTAAATGTATTTCATTCTTCCAATTGCGCAGAAACAAATTTTGAGTCAAAAGACGCTTTAGATCACGCGGAATGAATGAAAGGAGAAGAGGAAAGGTTTTGAAATTAAATTTGAAAAAATTAAAAAAAATTAAATCAAATTTCTTTGTTAAAAGACAATGTTTTGTTTCTCTTAGAGTCAGCATAATTAAAACTTCCAAAAATCTTTGAGTAAGGTAAATAGAAAGATAAAGAAGAAGAACGAGGCAAGGGGTTTGCATTTGAAAAGAACAATTCGTTATGTAATTCGTTATAATGCTAAAGAGATTTCCAAGTATAGACTAAATCTAAAATTATCAAAATTTAATGCAAAATTACATTTAATCTCCTTCCATCAATTTAATTCGAACAAGCAAAGCATTTTACTTGAAGAGTACTTCCGGTATAATGTTATTGTAATGATGATGTATACTTATAACAAATGTAATTATGGAAACAATAATTATATTTATTGATAACGATTTTTTTCGCTGGGAATGCAATCACAAGAATTCTTCAAGGATATTAAAATCAATCATTTATTTAATAAGTATCCATTTTTTCCCCTTTTCAGCACAGAAACAGTGAAGAAGACGCAGAAATGAGATGCATTTATTGATCTCAAGTAATATTCATGTCACTCTTTATAATTCACAAGTATCTCTCTAATGGGATGATATCTATGAATTGAAATTTAATACAATTCTGAATGGATATTATGTTTAATTTTTGACGAGTTTGCATTTTCCTTTCAAAGAACCGGCATCCGTTTTTCATTTTCAAGTAGTTTTTGTCATTCCCATCTCGAAAATTCTTGTTCTTCATTATTATATGGATTAATACTGCGAACGATACGAGACACGTAACCATACGAGGATGTTAAATAGTTTAAAAGAGAATGTAATAAATGTGAAAATCGAAAAGAAGAAGAAATATTTAAAAATAACAAAGGAGTCATTAAGAGTTAGCATGTACTACAAACGTAAAATTATAAATAAATTCCTGCATAATTCTTGCCCTTCATTTAGTCAACTCTTTCATCATAATCCCAATAAGGATTCTCTTATGTCAGTCTGCCTGTATCCTTTCACAGACAATCTACAGACAAGCATGAAACCGTAAGGAGTTTAAAGGGATAACAACAAAGGGGTGACTAAAAAGGTTACGGAAAAGGTCTATAACATCGACGGTCAATAACCGTCGGTTAAAGAGTTTAAGGTAGTTTTAAGGTCTTAAAAGGTTACTTAAGGTTATTCTGAAAAATATAAATATTGACAACGGTTCGATAGCCGTCGGTCAAACGAATTAACCGAGGATGCGAATGATTTGTTCGGAGTTTACGAAAATATGGGTAGGGGTTCTTACAATGCAATACACAACTCGAAAAACACTTCAACACCATGCGAAAGGGGAGTGGCCTTTCGGATTTAACTATGAAGAATCAACTAATGTAATTCTTGGGCAACAAAATCTAAATCGAGAGATTCTTTCTTTCGAAAGATCTTTTTAAAAGGTCTTTAAGAAGTCTCTGCTAAACGTTTGATCTTTACAGTTCTTACAGAGCGTTATGTAAAAGTACAGAATGATAGGATAATAAGATGAACCGTAGAGGATCGAGAATAATTCCTCAAGGCAGAAGGAAAAGCAAGGCAGAAGTTCAGTTTTTGAAGCTCTAACTGGACATGCCATTTTTTGTTATGAATAACAGTCTCGCGGTTTTCGTCATCGTGGAGAATACGAATAGGATACGTTGAATATGCCGTTAAATAAAGTTGAAACAACAATCAACCCTTACGAATCATAAATTCTTTTTTATAACTATCTGAATACGTTTGTTTCGACTGCCATTTCCGAACCAAACCTTTTTTATACTCGCCCAAAAATAACGTTTGCTACAAGTACTTGAGCATTTGCAGCTTTCCGACAGTTATTTACGATATTGTGCCTCGCCTCATCATTTCGCCGACTGATCCGCGGCATGTGTTGGTTGTCTAAAATTTGTTTTTTTTCGATCTCAGGTTTTATTTATTCATATTCATTTTTTTGAAACCTAACCTCTCGGATATTCTCGACTTGCTCTATTCTTTAAAACTCTTGCTATTTCTTTCTCTTTTTCTCCTAGTTTTCGTTTTGGAACTGGTTTAAAACGGAAAAGTGTGTAACTGACGGCAATGGTTTATTAGTTTTATCCCTCTTCATCAAAGAATTACACACACATATATGCTCACACACATACATACATTCATTAATAAAGCATGTGTGTGTGCATGTACTCGCTTTTGTTTCGGCATGAATCGGTCGCAGACGGCTGCAAAAGCAACAACAATCAGATATGCAGGCAGTGCTAAAGTAAGACGGCAATTTCTATCCGTTGCTGGTGCGTCACTTTCTTCCTCTTTTTCTTCTTGTCGTTGTTGTTGTTTGATCATGACTGTAAATACAGCGCTCTAAATATTTCCACATGTATGCGTGTGCATGTATGTATGCATGTGTGTATAGGTTTGTGTGTGTGTGTGAATATATGTGTGTAAACGTCCGTCTGCTAGGCTTGTTCCAGTTTGGCTGGATTTTGAACATCTGCTCATTTTTTTGCCGCTTCGAACGTAAACGAGCGCGCTGCCTTTATTCCATCGCATCGCGTTTCTTTGCGACGCATCAACAATGATCAAGTAAAGCTACAAATTAGTTTTTCTATATCCGTTTTTTTCCTTATTCCCTTCTTCTTTCTCTTCCACACTCTTTTTTTATTGAATTTATAATTTGTTTTCAAATTAATATTTTTCTGTTACAATTTTAAAAACGGGGTTGGTTGATAGCTCACGAACTGTTGTAAACTAGCCAACAATTGCCGCAAAGGGAATTGATTTTATTTTATAAGATTTTTGTATGAATTTATTAAAATTATTTGCGAAAAGCATTTCCGAAATTGAATTCAATAAGCACCGAATAATTTCCTAAAAAAGCTATCACGATAACCAAACAAGCTTGTGTGATAAGATAAAATTATATTCCAAAGAATAAAAATTCTCATAGCACATATTTGTTTTTCTATGGAGAATAACAATTTCAACGTGAGCAACGCACTGAACGATTTTCATACTTGTACAACGTTTGAACATTAGTCATGGTAAACATAATTGACGTGGTGAAGATTGTCTATGGAACCTCCGTTACTTCTACTGCTTCTGTCGCAATAGTGCTCCAACTAGACTAGACTAAAATATTCGGGTTGTTTTTCTAGCAGTGAAAAAATGAAATGGTCAAAGTATTGAAATCATTAAAGCCACGAGAGTTTCGATTAAAAATTAGTAAAATTTTCACAAGTCCACGTTTCTACGAATCTTGGTCTGTACTAAATAAGATAAAATTTACTCAAAAATAGAAGCCTTTTGAGAGAATCTCCGAAAGTTATGTTACGTCCTTATTGGAAAACTCATACTGATGATACTCATCATATCAATACTCAATATTTATGAATATTACGAGCATACACGCATTTTCTGCTCGTATATGGTGCAATTTTTCCATTTTTTTATGTAATTCTATTTTAATTGCTCTTCAAGAGGAATAAATAAATAAACTCATAAATATTTATGAATAAATGAATCAATTATTGAATGATTAAATGAATCATCGAATGAATGAATAATTTTTACGACTGTAAAAAATAAGTTTTAAAAAATGAATAAAAGGCAGAAAAGTCACCAATCTGGAGACGCAAAATATCATTTCGATGAGTTTTTCTATGAATCCTTAGAGGCCTGCCACATCGTCGCGTCAGGGGGACGGATTTTTTATTGGTTTTCGTTAATGATTTTCCTTCTTCACTCATTTTAGGTTCATCAAAGAATTTACCCAAAGATAATGAGCGTACGTATAAAACGGAAAAATGTACGAGCCCACGAAGAAACCAATGTACGTAAACGTAGACGAAACCGATGAATAAACGAAAAAAATTACGAATTAGGAAGAAGACCATATGCCTTGAAGACATTGCCCAAATGCCTTCCGACGCCTTGTACCATCCGCCCATGCTCATTCTGTCTGGCAGCAGCAGCAACGATAACGAAAACAACAAACGGTTCTCATTAATTTTGTTACGAATGCAAGAAGTCGTCAGGCGTTAACATCCTGAACTCAGTGTTTCTTGAGCCAGTCTTTCTGAACATCTGTTGCCCAAACTACGTTTGTAAGTTGTTGTTGCTGCTGCCGTTGCTGACAGTTTTATTGCCACGTCTGAATCAATTTTTTGTCTTAAATATTGAATTTTTTGTATCAATAAAGTTGTTGCTTTTTGTTCATTACGACTTAGACTTACCTTCTTCTCGGTGAGTTTCTCACAGCGTCGCTGCTTGCAGATCTGATGACTTTTATCGTTGCGGCACGGTGCACAGTCACCGCAATTATCCTTGCGTTGGCAACCGATGCATTCTCCGCAGCGTTTGCGTTTCTTTTTCGACTGTAAGGGAAGAGATGGAGGAGAAGAGAGAAACGACTGATTAATCGTTGATCGCATTTTGCTGTCGCTGCATCCCGATCTCACCTGTTTCTCACCGCTGGTGGTGTCATTACTGTCGCCCATTCCCAAAGCGCTCAGCGGACTCTTAAAGTTCGCCGTACTGGAGACTGCATCCACCTGTCCCGGATTGCTGGGATCGATGTCCATAGCGTTCGATTCCACCGAGTCAGCGCATGATTCCAAAGAACTGCCACGATTTTTCCGCCTTTCCTTTTTACGCGCATCGACTCGTGCAATCGGCGAATTCATCATCTTCTCGACTTTTATGGGAGTGGTGGTGGAAGGGGTGGGCGTTAGGGGTTGAGTAGTATGAGGTGTATGAGCTGGCGTGGGAGCAAGTGGCGTAAGTGGCCCCGGATTAGTGGAATGAGGAGTGTGATAGGCATTGCCGCTGCCACCGCCAACGGTGTCCATCATCGAGGAGGTGCTGCCATCGTACGACGGTGTTGGCGTGTGCATTCCGAGGGGCGTGAGAGGCGTGCCTTGATTGAGATCAAATGGTGAATTGGCGGCGGCGCTATTTGCATTGGAGGGATCTTTTTTCATCAGCGGATCCAGTTGAGGTTGTGCCGCCTGTAGACTAGAGCCGATAATGGCCGCGATGCTGCTGGTGGACAATTGCGCTGAGGTGGGCGCCACTAGTGTCGAGCTGGTATGAGAACCTAAAGATGATGCCGATATTGTTGCGTAAGTGTTACCAAGTGATTGATAGATTGGCAAATGATGTCGATGAGAGCCATCATCGAGAGTCGACGTGGTGAATACGTTCGAAGGTGTGATCGACTGTAAATTGCCGACGACATCACGCGCCTGAAGAGGTGCCGGCACTAGTGGATACGTCGTCGCGCGATGATGCGTGTGATTGGATGAGCCGAGCGGATGATGAAACGCATTTGGTGGAGCCACTGTCGCGGATAAACCACCAAAGGAGCTTGTGGGCGGTGTTATGCTTGTCTGAAGACCGCCGAGTTGCGTGAGCGGCGAACCAACGCTCATCAGACCGGGTGAGCTAACGGAAATACTTGCCGGAGACATGGCAACCGTTTGCAATGAGGACATCGAGGGTGGCAAGCCAGACGCCATGGCACTGCCATCGCCCATCAATGGATCGTTGAAGCCATGAAATTGACTTTGAAAGGATGGCAGTTTGGGAAAGGGCTCAAAACCACCGCCACCACCACCAATACCACCAATTCCGATGATGCCACCGTTGGCTCCACCGCCGCCACCATCACTGCTGCCGCCCCCACCTTTAACGTCCTTGGTTTCCATTTCCCAAGGACGATTATAGCTACTGTTGCTGTTGTTGTTGTTGCTGTTGTTGTTTTGGCTATGACTGTTGCTGCTGTTGCTGCTGCTGTTGTTGTTGTTGTTGTTATTATTGTTAGTTTCTTCCGTTTGAGAAATGATTATTGAATCATTTGATCGATTGGGTTGTTCTTGTTCTTGTAGTTGCGTTTGTTGTTGCTGCTGCAGTTGCTGTTGTTGCTCCGACTGTTGCTGCCCTGACTGTTGCGATATGGCGTGATGTTGTTGTACTGCATAGTAATTCCAATCAAATTGTTGCTGCTGTTGCTGTTGCTGTTGCTGTTGCTGCTGCTGTTGATGTTGCTGTTGCTGCTGCTGCTGCGCATAGGCATTCGCATTGAAATGATTATTGCTATCCAGACTTTGTTGCGTTTGTGCTGAGTTGTTTGGCAAATTGTGGTTTGTGGTTGTCGCTGCAGACGTTTCAACTATTTCGCCGCTAGATGGAGCTACCATGGAAGACGCCATTTAACAACAATGAATAATCCTCGCATGGCGCCGATGAATGCGCACTCGCTACAAAAACTTTACTATTAAATCAGAAAGAACTGTCGCTTCGTCTCACTGACGATACGCGACTTTGCGATAAACGCACTTTTGCTCGAATATATTTAGATATATATATTTTTTTCGATTCACTAAAAGTTTTGATTGTTTTAATGGTTTTATTTTTAGTTTTTATAAATCACTCAAAAGCGATAACGATAACGATAATATGATATCGTCTGTTATCGATTGTCTGTTTGCGTTCAAGCACTTTTCCGTGCGTTAAATTTCCGTAGAGGGCGTGTAGGGGGCGTTTTGTGTATCCTTCGTTGGAGCTTTTCAAATTTGTACACTTTTTGGTTTTTTTTTTGTATTTTTGTTTTTGTACGCTTGATATTTCTGAATGAGGTAGTTTTTACAACAACTTTCGCGATTCGAGAATCGCGATTTTCGATTTGCACTTTTTGTTTGTTTGTTTGTTAATTTTATACTTGTTTATAATTTGGATTTTTGCTTATGCGTGAGCGACTGTATTTTTTGTGTTAGATTTTTTATTTGGATAATTTTTTTTTGAAGTTACGAAAGTCAAAAATTACTTTTTTCCGATTGGATTGGAAAAATTGGATTGAGATTGGCTCGATAAAGTAGTTTAAGACTTTATACGCTCTTAAAACTATTTTATTTTGTAATTATTATTATATTTCTGTAAAATATGTTAATAATAATTTCATTTCGCGAAAAATTTGTAATTCATTTGTAGCGTTTTCTTAATGATTTTGAACTAATTCTTTTTATGCTGTTTTGTGTAATTTTTCTCAATATGAATTATTTAAAAAATTTATAAATTTAAATGTTTTATTTGGTTTTTTCTTTAAAAAACGAGTTCATTAAAAATTGTCGATCTTTTGTTGGGTTTGACGGGATATTGCTGCTACGGGTGTTTGCTCTCGCTGTTTGCTTGTGATTTTGTTCGGCAAATGTTGTTGTTGGTATTGTTGGTTTGTATAGGTTTGCTGTGTTTTTTTCTTGTGAGTGCTTAGAAAATATTTTGTTTTTTTTTTGTATTTCAAAGACGCTTAACTGCTTGATATAATTATTTTTGTACTGTATTTGTTTTACGCGAAAATTATAAATTAAAAATATTAATTTTGTAAAATTTGTTAAAGTTTTGTATTTGTTGTTTTTATTTTTTTGTTTATTTATTTTTTATATTTTTTTTGTTTATACTAATTTCTAAAAATGCCGTAAATTTTGTCAGTTTTTTGCTTATTTTGCAATTTTTATTTATTTTCATTTGTTTTTAATTTTAGAAAAAATGCAACCGAAAGACAATTTGATTTAATTTTGGTTTTAATTTATTTTAATTGTTTAATATGTAAATTTGTATTTTTTTAAAACACTATAAATTGCTTAATTTTAATTTTTTGGTTTAATTTCAGACTTTTTTTAAATGGTTTGCTTTAATTTTCCTCTCCTTTGTGATTTTTTGACGTATTACTTTTTTCCATAATTTTTGACATTGATTTTTTTATATAAAAATGCTTTTTTGTAGCTTTAATGTCCAGGTTTTGGTTTTGTTATTGTGGTGCTAATCGGGTAACTAAATCTGTTTGAATTTTATTAATATTTCGTTTTTTTTCTATCTGTTTAATTTATTTTTGTACTTTTGAATTTGTCTGTTTTGTTTTTTTTTTTGTTTCTAAAAGTTTCTTTTTATAACCATGAAATTGAACTGAAAACGAGATTTATACAAGTATTTTATATATTTTGTATTTGTGTGTTTGTGTTCGCTGCAAACAAGTTCAAACGCAATCTGCTTGAGAAAAAACTTTAATAATTGCTACGTTAAAATTTGTATTTGTTTTGTTTGTGTTTGTTATTGTTTATGAATGGCTTTAATGTATTTTATTTATAAATACATTCATATTTTTATGACGCTTTAGAGCAGTTAGAATTGCTGTTGTCGCTACTGCTTTTATCAATATGCTGTTGTTGTAAATGTTGATTAAAATTCTCTTTTCTACATGTATTTATTTATATATTGTTTGTTTTATTTTTTAAAAATTAATTTAGTGCTAAATTTTAATATTGCTTAAAAGTAATGAAGTATTTTTATGTCTCCCGTTTGTTTGTTTTGCTTTAGTTTTATATTTTAATTCTTATAAAATTTTAGAATAAATATATGTATATATATATTAATACTTTTTGTTTATAATTTAATCATGACTAAAAATTAATCAATTATGAATGTATCTTTTTTTTTTTGGTTTAGTTAAGAAAATTTAATTTTTTCAAATTTACATTTTTGCCTTTTATTCTCTGATTCTTCCATTGCTTTCGTAGTCTTAACGTCTAGAACAAACATGTTTAAACACACGGGCTGACTTTGGATTGATTAATAAACAATTTATTTCTTCAAAATTGCTCTGAATTTATTTACTTTGTCGACAACGAATTCTTTGCATTTCGGAAGTTTGTAAAATTGTTTGATTTGTAAAAAAAAATTTTAACTCCATTTTTTTGGCAGCAGAATATCTGAAACAAAGGAGAAATACTATTGATTAGTTTTTAAAAAATTAAGAAATTTGTAAAGAAAAAAATTGAAATTTTTTTTAAAAATATTGGAGTCCATAAATATTTTATTCTTTTTATATTTGTCTAAATTTAAATAAATTTTAAATCAAATTGAGAAATTGATATTTTAAGATTTTTATTTGTATTTTGAGAGACTTTGAGAAATACAAAAAAATATAAGGATTAAACAAACAATCCTTCCTGGAAAGCAGATACCATAATTAGCCACCTAAGACCTATAGAAGTATTAATTAATTCAGTATTCCCAAATGAATTCATTCAATAATACGGAACAATTTTTGAAATAATCTGATCTAATTTTTGAGAACAAAAGCTCTGCCACAACGTCCACCCTTTAAACACGGCATATGCTCTAACTACGATACTAAAGAAACGCATCTCTATTATGGCTCTGAAGGCATATTCGTAAATTGGCCAAATGTCGAATTTATCACAAAAATGTCTGTTCCTTCGAAAGGTACTCGATCCTCTACGATTGTTGTTGTTGTTTCTATTGTAGTGCCGGAGGATGCAGTGAATTGAATGCGCGACTTACTATTACTTTTTATTTTTATTTTATTAATTCGTTTTTTGGGAAATGGGTTTTTAGTGTAGAGTAATAAGAATACGCGACAACAACAACAACAACAACGGTTAAAACAACAACAGCGAACGCGTTAGTTGTAAAGGAACACACATACAAACGCACACACACACACCCACACACCCTTCTCGAACCTTCTCTTCTTCTACGGATTGTTGCAGTTCGTTTATTTACATTACGTGCTATCGTTACTGCTCTTCATTGTTGTTGCTGTTGTTGCTGTTGTTGTTTTTGTTGTTGTTGTTGATATAGTTGCAATTGCTGATACCGTGCGCCATCGTTCAGAATTGCACTTGCGTTGTGTAAACCAAAAGCAACAACCACCAAAACGACACCAAACGATGGCTACCACCCCAATCATGAAGTTCAGCCCTTGTTTGTTCGATGTTCGTTATTTTGCTGTTTCGCTTTTTCGCAAATTTCACCAGTTTTGTGCTAATGAAGAATAATAATGTGCTTCGAAACAGATGAAACGAAACGACGCAGCGCGGTGGAAGGGGATAGGAATCAGCACGAAGGATTTTGAGCGGAAAGTAGGGTGATATTCCCCTCCAAGAGCATGCACCTGACTCGTTGCCCGACTTATTGCAGTTTTTTTTTCATTTTACTGAATTATACCGAGTCACCTACTTCTCTGCTTTTATGCATTGTTTACCCAGAAAAACTGTGCGTCCTCCGTCTGTTTATTCGTCATCGTCATCATCATCATTGCCCGGCCTAGGGGAACCCGTAACGGATAACTCTGTTATTTGTTCGGTTGAAACTTGTTTGGAAATTCGCGAGCATTACGTTTTTCACGTGTTTACGTGTTTATCGAGTCATTTCTTGTTGGACCGTTTACTCGTTTTACCTTCCCTTCTTCTTCTCACGCCATTACCTTTCCCCTCTCTCTCTTCTCGCTTTATCATTTTCGCAGATTTCACCAACACTTATCAAATTTGATTCCACTTATAAATTCATTGGTTTAGCAAAGACACGCGAAACGATTTGTTTGTGTGTTTGCTTGTTTGCGGTATTGCGGCATTACGCCTATTAAGTCGTATTCGGTTCCATCAAGGTTCCGTTTGGTTTTAATCAGTGACGACAATGCGAAAATTTATTTTGTTGCATCATCGTTTGGTGGTGTAGACAGGTTTTTTTCATGGCGACTGCAGTGCATGATTGAGTATGAATGTTTCTTCTATGATTCCCGATAATTTGTTGAGAGAAAATTAAATGGCAATGCACTAAAGGAAATGACACTACTATTTCCAATTTCCTGAGAATTTTTTAATTTTAATCGCTCTTCTTGCATGATATAATTTTTATTTCAAAATATACTTGAATTAATTTCGAAAAGGTATTCAATAGAATGACTGGATTTGGATGATTCAAAATAAGTATGAAGAATGCATTTTCGTGAATTGAATGCCACGAATTTTCAGCAATGTTTTTCCACCAACGAAAAATTACAGAAGTGATGATTTTCTGGTTTTCTGCATCATATCGTTGATTGGTGGTGAAAAATGGATATGCTGTAACAGACCGAAGCGGAAGGTCTAATCACTTCTCGACATCAACGATCAGCAATCAGCTTGATGTGACGTACTATGAGCTACTCAAACTCAATTAAATAATTACAGGAGACTAAATTTGATGCATTTGAGGAGAGTGTTGGGAGGTGAAAGAAGGCCGCAAGACAACACCGAACACGACTAAGCTATTTCGCAGCATGATAATGTCCGACGCCGTGCTTCAGGAATTTTCAAAAGTTATTTGGAAAAAATCGAATGGAAAATTCTCTCGTGATATATTCGTTCATCGGACTTTGAATCCAGCGACTACCATTTATTTCGATAGAACAATTTGTTTTCTTTCTACGATACCAAAAATTTGTTCGCATCGTAGACTGGACTGAATTAAATTAAATTCTTTGAATAATTCTTAAGAAGGTGTAAAAATATCAAAAGCATTTAATTTCATAATAATGTCTTAAGTATTTGAAAAGTTTTTATTATTTAGAAATACGAAAATTATCGGCCTGACTATCGGCTTATGAATATAAAGCAGGGTTAACTATTACATGTAAGACGGGTACACCTGCTCTACTTGCACTTGAAATGTGTTGCATCAAAATGGGCGTGGCATTAGTCCGATTTTGTCCATTTTCAGTTTTTGTGATGACAGAGGATTCTTCGAGCAGAATTTCATAACGATTCGTTCTCCTGAAATCGTGATTCTCACAAAGAGACAGAAGAGAGAGTATCTTTAAACTAAATCAGGAGATGATTATAAGCAAGAACGTAAACACTTTTCTATATCTACCTCTCCATTAAACGATTAAAGCGTCCAAATCGGAGGCACAAATTTAATATGTCGCCATCTCTTCGGGTGTAGGGTATAAAAATACAGCGATAATTTTCGCCCATGATATTCAACACCTTTCAGAAGGCTAAACGAATTTTCTGCTGCGGAAATCATTTCTATTAACGTTATCCTTTTCTTCTAAAATCCATAAAACACCCTTAAGTTTTCAAGTTATCGCTATTTGAAATTATGAGCAATCGTTGTAAACACAAATGCACACACACATTCAAGACAGACTCACATAATCGAGTTATAAAATTACAAAAGTCTGATAGTCTTTCTATTGCCGTTCTTTGTGAATCGGTTCCTCACACATTTATGGTCTCTGAGTTATGCGACGGCCATAATTAAAATGGTTATCAATGTTTTGCAATAGTGCCATTTCGGCGAGTAAAGTTTCATTAACGCGAAATGATACGCACATGTCGGCCTGACCCAGACCGTGCCCGGCCGGCCGGCTTATTCCTTCATTGGCGAAGATACAATGCAGCACCCTGTGCGATGGCCTAATTTTAACATTTTGCCATTTTGCCATTTCGCTATTTCGTTTTTATTATTTCGTTGCAATAGTTTTGCAATCTACTTCATTCAAGTACTCAATAATATAATTGCAAAGGGTCTGACGAACTAAACGACTTACTGTCTGGCTTTTTTCGTTCGTGTCTCTTCGTTCTGTGCGCAATGTACGAACAACCATTTCCTCGCGATAACTCGTATTTGATTAATGTTCAAGAATTATATACGGAACAATATATTCCAGCAACAGCAACAACAACAACGACAACAACAGCAATGAAGTTGCAAACGCGTTAAATACAATAACGACTATTACGAACGTAACGTAACACGTTATATCGAATACCATTAACATCATCGACGTCATTATTATCATCATCATCGTTATATCGTTATCACCATCATCGTTATTGTCAGTGTCAGTGGTAACAACAATCTTGTATGATAATGTACAATATGCAGCACTTTCAATGCGAGCAGCTGCAACTTTTTGTGGAATCGTGTATTCAAATCTTTCACTCTCGTTCTTCCGTTGCCGTTCTTCTTCTTCTTGCATTTGTTCTGTCTTTTTGCTGTTTATCGTTGCTTCAGATGATGTCGTTATTATTGTTAAAACCGCTTTTGAACATTTTCCTACGTATTCTAGTTGTTGTTAGTAGTGTTGTTGTTGTTGTCGTTGTTTACTTTCTCATATTTCGCATTACATTTGCATGTCATACGATCGCCGCGAATTTTCAAAAAACAATTAAAACTAGATATCAGAACACCCTCTCGCCTTCCCCATATCACCCTCTTCTTATTCTTTCTACTCTTACCGTTACGAAAATTCACATACCGAAATCTCATTAAGATATTAAAGGATAATAAGCTTAAACATTGCCTTCGAAATTGAAATTTTAGAAGTTCGATTTTATTCAACGAATATTTTTTACAAAGAATTTAAAGAGCATTATTAAAAGATTATATTAATCGTCTACTACGTTTTAGGAAAATTCAAACAATAAATCCAAAGTAGTTTTATTAAAATGTTAGAGTATTAAAATATGTCTTTCATTCAAAAAAATTATAAAGCCAGGAAGAACACTTTAATAAGGCCCACCAGGGCGCATGAACTCTAATTTAATGATGCCTTTTTTAAGATTATTGCCTTTTACACTACTTTTTCTATTACAGTTTGCTACTACTTATTTCTAACTTCTATTATTTCCAACTCTTGTAAAACCCGCGATGGATTTAGTTCGTGGAAGAGACAGTTTCGGTGCTCATTTAAGATTCAGAAACCAACAACAACAACAATACCGTGAGATTTTGTAAAGGATTAATTCATGGAGAAAAGAAATGTATTTAGCGCGCGGAAGAGGTGACACAAATTGTACATCAAGTCAACAATAACAAAATTTGGAAAGAGAACAACAACAAAAATCAGAATAAGTAAAACAACAACATCATAAATATAAGTGCAGTAAGAAAAATAAATTCAACAAAACAACGGCAATACTATTTTCAATACAATCCCACCAATAATAAAAAACAACAATAAATAACAATAACGTCAACGTTGGGAACACAACTCGATAAATAAATAACAATAAAAAACTTACAGAAAAAACGAAAGGAAAACGGAAGAGACAATGACCAAACCAGAACAATAAAAAGTCAACGAAAATCGGTACACCTGTGCCCTTTTTTAAAAAAAAAATAAAAACTGACTGTTCGCAGTTGCAATCGCAGAGCCTAAGAGGGGGCGGAGGGGTAGTGGCATCTACCCCTGCTGACCGATCGACTCGTTGACGGATCGTCTTGTTTTCGTTCCGATGTAAATGGTGAAATGATTATACAGAATGATTGCATGCAGACTGTTTAAGAGTCCTTTAAAACATACAGACACATGCTCTCATTCGTTCTCTCTTTCTCTTTCACCCCTTTTCAGTAGTTCTCACTCTTTCGCTCTGTCGACAGTGGGGTGAAAAAGAAATAAGAAGTAAATAAATGGCTTAAAGGAATGCAAGGAATAAAAAGGCAGTAGAGGGAAAAGACAAGGAAGGAAAAGCAGCAGAAAAAAGCGAAAGATATGAGCAATAGAAGAAGAAAACTTCTTCATTAAATATTTTAAAAGGTTTCTTCTACGATGAAAATAAAAGAAAAAATATTCTGCTCACTTCATTTTCAGGCTGTTTGGTTTCATTTTATCTCTTTATTCGCGCATACCACGCTGCACCTGGTTTGTAAGGCGTGAAAAACAAGCGAAATTGGGAAGGTGGAAAAGAAGAAGAGAGAACTAGAAACTGTAGTTAACTTCGTGTGAAAGGAAGAAAGCACAATCGTGCATTCTTGTTTTAAATGACTAAAAATAAAATTTAAGTTAAAATTATTTGAAAGATAGCGATCGCTTGAAGGCATGAATGAAAGAAACCTTTTTGTGAGTGAATTTTATTTTAACGTTATTAATTATAATACCGTTAATTTACATTCGACAGTCGTGTCTTGCTTTTAATTGAGAGACAGGTGATATTTGTAAAAGCATACGATTTGGGCTCTAACGTGCTTTTGGAAAACCATCTAGATCGTATAAGAAGTAATTAAGAACGCTAACTTCGTTTCACCCAGCGAACCGACTACGCCTTTCTTCCACAATGGTGTTAAATGAGCACTCATATAAAATTTCATTTAAAGATCTCCAACCCTTTATAAGGTCTAAGAAGTATGGTGGAAAGTGTAATCCTTGGCAACGTGATGTTGGGATTGGTAGGTGCGAATGTCGATTGAATCATCCAAAAAGATGTCAGTGCTTCCGCTCCATTAATTTATCCTTCTGTTTAAAACTTCTCACAGAAATATATTTTACCATAATACATGATAGATATATCCATGCAGACGATATATGGAGATTATTCCTTACTGCGTTAAGGTGAAGCTAATTGTTGTTTTTTCACCTTTCGCTTAAGGTTCGTGACGCAACGAAAGGGACGACGACTTATTGAGGAAATGTGAGTCAAGCCAACGCGTTTTTTTTGTGGTTGTGTCTCTCATTACCGTAGCCGTGGTCGTCATCGTGGTCGTGGTTATGCTTCCTGTCGTATTGGTGTTGTTTTTATTGTTGTTCGTGTTCTCCGATTCTGTTGAAGAGGTAACAACTTGTTTATCCATAAGCTCGTCCTACGAGTTAATTTTTGTTGTGAGCATTTCTTCCTTAATTCCTTCCTTCATTTTTAAGTTAACTTCTCCTCAATTCGTCCTTTTCTTTTATCCATTCAAACCCAACAACCTCTCCTTTCTCCTCCTTTTTTTCCTTGCCTTCGCACACTTTTCACATAATTCCTTTCATTCGTTTGCGCTCGACACTCAGCAGTAAATGCACTCCTTGGATTTCTTTTTCATATATATAAATAAATTTTTATTAAATTTTTTAAAAACAATTTCACCTTCGTTCTCATTCCTGTAGCAAAATCGGAACCAGCAAAAGCATTCTTCTTGAAAAGGGTCACAATAGTACTTATACGGCACCGACATCAGCATCAGCACCGGCACCATCATCGCCATTGCCACGACCGTTACCATCGTGTTTAATAGCCTTGGGTGTGGTGAGGAAATGTGCCCCATTACGGGCTAACCCGTGGTTAATTCAAATTAGGTATGTCATGCGAAGCGTTCTGGCTGGGGCTACTTCTCCTACAACCGCATCTGCAGACTCGAGTGTCACTTTGATGCACTAACATCTGGAGGAATGCGAAACAGCGTGTATGCAAGGAATTTGTAACGAATACGTTAACGAATACTATTCAAGAGAATCCTTTAAAAAGCAACGACCCGAAAGAACTTTACGAGCATAAATCCATTAAAATTCACAAATTTAGAAATTTACCGTTACGAGATGACTTGTGCACAGGCATGAATTTGCTTGGTTTGTGAAGGACGAATACGTGCAAAATTGTGAACGTGATCGTGTCGTTCATAAATGAAGCAAAAAACAGTATGGAGCGAATTAAAATAAGAAAACCTTGTAGAACCTATTCGTGATAATTTTAATAAGAATCTCGAAGTTAATTTTGTAAAACATTTTACAATTTTTTGATTTTTTATAATTAATATTTCTTCACACCACTTACGGCCCACCATTCATTCTTGGGATGTCCTCAAATATTATTTTTCTCGAGATCACCAAACCAGACCAAAATTAAAATAGAATTTTCTGAAAGGTGTCTTTTTTAAGTACCGTGACAGATCCTTGGGAATTCTATCACATCAAATTGCAGTGAAGGTAAACCCATTTTGTATGATAATTATCTCTCTAAAACCCTTCAAACCTCACAAATATTAATGGCATGATTATTCAGATTGTGTTGTAAAGAAGTTCTCAATTTTTCATTTTCTTTGGGCAGAGAAGAAAGAGTATCACTCATTGCAAGGACCCTTAAACCAATTTCCATAAGAATTGCAACTCTCCACCATTTGGTGGGATGGAGTGGTGATTTGGTGGTGATTTGGGTGGGTTTGTCGAGATGGAGGAGATGATTACATATGCAGGATAATTGACTACGAGGACAATAGTTTCAAATTAATGTTTTCGCTTCTCATTTAGCTTCGTTCATAGAAAGACAAGCTGCGATGTTTTCGAAACTACTGCAGACTATATTTCAATCAATTTTCCAAGAAGAATTTTTTGAATTAATGGACGAACTGATGCCGCTGTTTGCTCTTTTAATTAGGTTTGCTTTTGTATAATTGCGCTTGTATTTGTGTGCGTACGTGTAAATATAATCTGTACACAATTTCAGCCGTGAACAAGAACAACAATAATGATAGTGGGGCGATCACCCAAATAAGTCACCTCGTAAATTCGTTTTACGCTCACATTGTTACATCTAACACACACACAGATGAAAGCACGCACACACACGGCACACTCACATACACTCAAGCAATGGTTGCCCACGTAGGTCAACGAAATCCTTAGAAGCTGGCATTACTGGTTTTGCATTGTCTGCGTATTTTTTGTCATTAAAGAAAATCGATATGAATGAAATGTAAACAAACTTTTATCAAGCGCCCCTCAATTTTTTTCCTCGCCAACAAGATTCCCTTGGTGTTTGTAAAGTATTTAAGGGTGTTTAAATTTAATATTTAAGGCATGAACATTAACCCTCACCCTGTTTAATCCTGCAACTCAAACTCGAATGAAATGCGTCGAAATAAGTTCAGGTGTAGACAGATAGGTTACCTGCATTGTTATGTTTAATGATGGAGATAATGAAGATGATGATGATGAAGACTGGAATAAAATTAAATAAAGGAACAATTCCAGTTAGAACTTAGTGTGAGTTCTGAGATGTGTAGATAAATCTAATGCCATCAGAATTTTTCTTTTGCATTTTTAAAGCTTTCGAGAGATGTTTTTCCAAAGGGGTGGAATGGCTTTGTTTATTTTAGTTCAATTAGTTTCGTCATCGAATCGAGTCCGTTCTAGCATTTCACCCGAAGCAATTTACTTTTGAAGAAACGCTTTGAAGAGGGGTTTGCCGGCTAACGATAAAGCCTATGTCCTTCCTATTTCCTCAATTAACTTTTTATTTTCTGACTGAATGAATGATTAGTTTTATGCATTCTCAACTTAAACGCAATTATGATTAAAACAAACACAGTTCTCGGTTCTTCCTTCGACCCTTCGCTTCTTTGAAGGGTTAATACTATTGATACAAACGTATAGTAATCCTTTGGGGGTTTCCCTTCTATCGATGCTGGAAAACTTCGACTCAATTAATCACAAATACTAAAAACTATAAAATGAAAAGGATTTGTAACGGTGAGATTGTGTTGGCGACGGTGACCCTTAATTGCTCGGATTTATTTTTAGCTCGTGATGGGGATTATTCCGTAGGGGCCCGCTCTCTAGAACCAAATAAATGCAATGAGTGGAAGGAATATTTTCTAATTCACCATTATCGCACTGATTGCTGCTGCATCTTCTTCTTCTTCGTCATCTTTTTTCCTTCTTTTGAAGCGTTGTTCTATTTTCAAATGCTTTTCCTTAACACATTCCTCATAAATATTGCCCGACGAACGACGACAATTCGTTGGGGGTACTCGAGTCACCGGAACACATGCCGCATCACACATACCCACACTCACAAACACACACTCACACGCAAACACACACAAGAATAAATACATACGATTACACGATTGGACGCGCAAATACTAATCCATGTTCGTGCGTTTGTGTTAGATCAATTCACTTTCTTTCTTCTTCTTCGTGACTGCACGGCTCCACTCTTTCTACTAAACTCCCACGCCCCAACCCTCGCGAAAACACTCCTACCACACCGTTATCTTGCACGATTGCTTTTGCAGTGAGCTCGTGCCGATGACAAATACGAATAGCGACCGACCGAACATAAAGTGCTTTGAAAATTATTGGAAGGCGGCGGCCTTCTTCGTAGTTTGTCGTTTTCTTTTTTTGCCAACAAAATTTTTACGATTTTTCTTGAACTTGAACTTCTTCTAAGGCAGGCGCGCGTCATTCCCAACGTGTGTGTAGGACGCGACGAAGACAGCCGCCGCTTAGAAAGAATATTGTACCATCATTATCGTCATCATCGTCGTCGTAATTGCCGACTTTATCGTTTTTGCTGCCACAACTGTCCTCGCCGCCGTTGTCATCGTCGTCGTCATCATCATAATCATCATCATCATCACGTATATCGCGCCCGTTTTCTTAAGTCGTTTTTATTAGTAGAAACCACGACGCGTCGCAACGCGACGACACGTTACGATTCAGCGCTTCTTAGCCTTAGCCAAGTTTTAGTCTTACTAATTTCATTTTCTTGTTCTCCTTCTTGCTCTTTTTGGTTGAGAATGAACGTGTTCGCATGGTTTATATTTTTCTTTTTAGTTATGTTGTTCTTGCTGTTGTTGTTGTTTTTGGCGTATTGTCTCTCGCCTATTTTCGTAGTATTCGTTGGGGGGCCATTGAAATTTTCGTATTTTTAGAACTTTTTTCTGGCTTCTTCCTTCCCATAAAGCCCTCCCCTCCCACGGGCCGATCATCGGACCCACCCGAACGTTGAGTCGACCAAACGTCACGTCGGCTGTTTGAGAGACTACAGTGTTCTCACATTCTCGCCGAAGTGTTTGTTGTCATTGAGGAGTGGGTCCTCCTTTTCTTATTGTTGTTTCTTGTGTTCGTTATTTTTTTTGTTTGACTTCTGTTTCGGATATTCCTTCACTTTATTCATCGGTGTGATCTTCTTCTTCTTGTTGTTATACACTTTAGAATTTATAATGTTGTTGTATTGTTGAAGTTTGTTGTTCCCGTCGGAGCTTCTGCATTTTTAGGCTTCACATATTATTTTTTTTTGTAATTTTGGTTTGGTTTTCAGCCTGTTCGTTATTCTTTGGTTTTTCTTCTTTTCTATCGTATTTTGAATTTACATTTTTATCCTTCTTTTTTAGTTTTGCACACTCTCTCTCCCATTCACGCATACGCGTCTCTTTAGAGTTGTGTTGGATTTAAGTGAGATTGGTCGTGTCGTTACAGCGGGTTTGACGGTGTGCGGGGAGCATGGCGTCCATTCGTTTCTGACGCTTTCGATTTTATTTACATTTTCTTACTTCGTTGAATGCTTTTAGTCTACACACGATACTGTTACGTGCAGTAATGTCGTGGGCGCCTTAAAGACACTCTAACTCTTCCTTTATCTCTCTTGAACTGCCTCCCCTCCCTCTCCTTCCTTGACATTTACACAGTTACGAATATTGACGCCATTAAACGATATAATCGTGTTACTTTGAATACAATGATAATGACGATGTTGATGGCAATGGCGGCGATAATGATAGTAATGATAATGACGCTGACGATGATGGCGATGATGATTGTAATGATGGTAAAAAGTAATTATGCACTTTTATCCTCAGGCTTCTGCTGCTCGAGGAGGATGTCCCGTGGTGAATGACCGAATACTCGTTTGTCGCAGGACTATGAGGCTAAAGGGTACTACAGTGGTAGTTATTACAGTGGTAAGAAAAAAAATTCCATGACGGGTAGGAGGCAAAAATAGAACGAAATTCTTTCAGAACTTTTTTTAATGCACTTTAAGAAAAAGACTGCTGGAAGTGTCGATATCTGAAAATTTCCTTCAACTTGCTTCTCTCGTTAAACCTGGATTTAATCCGGAATTATAAATTGTTGTGCAGAATATCGGTCTTTAGCAATATCCTGCATGAAAAACAGTTCGACGGTGCCAAATCGCATCGCACAAAACCGGTTAGTTCTTAACAACACAAAAAAATCTATTCAGGACATTGTCACAGCAAGATTTTGCCATTCGGTTCCTTTCAGATTTTATCATGATGATTTTGCCGCGATGTTATTAATTGGAGATTTTGTCGGGATTGTTTCTCAATCTGGATTCATTCCATTCGAGTATTCCTCAATTGCCGTTCTTTCATTTGTAATATTTTCCGTTCGGGTCTTCCTTAAACGAGATTTTATATTTATGAATTTTGCCCGCCAATTCCTAAAAGCCAATATACCATTTCCTGGCCCTTACAAGACGTATTTTATTTTACCAGAAGCATATATTTTTATACCCTGCACCCGAAGGGATATAGTACGTTTATTCACCTATTTCTTTCTTTTGTAATCCATTAAAAGGCGTGATAGAAAAGTATATATATATTCTTGCTCAGAATCGCCTCTTGAGATCATTTAGTCATATCTGTTTGTGTGACTGTTTGTCTGTCTATCTGTCTGTGGAAAGAGATAACGATATGAAATATGATATTATTTGTTGTTGTTATAGGCTGTTTGGCATTGAAAATGGACAAGAAAATCGGATAAGACCACGCCTTCCTTTTGTAGCAAATAATTAATAATTCGTTTTTGTAGCTTACTTCCTCAGATCTTAGCGTAATTTTTAAATTGCAATTACGCTTCCGAATAAAGTGTTTAGATTGAAACCATACTCAAGAAGCGGGCGTGGCTGGCCTATAGTGAAAAGCTACAATTAAAAGAGAACGAATAGAGGTATTTGCATGAAATTGGGAAATTGAAAGACTATTCTCTATTGTTTGGGGTTGTTTTTAATTAAAAATGAGCGAAATCCTCCCAGCGCCACGACTAGGTTTTAAAGTTAAAACAGACTTATCTGTGTTAAAGGAATTTAAAGACAAGATTTAAGCACTTCGAGAGGTCTTTTACATATAACATCTTATTATTAAAATTTTACATGTAATTTACATAAAATTTACATATAACCTCTCTTGTAATAAAATTATTTATACAATAAAATTGTATATATTATTTTTTATAAAATTTTTTTTATAAAATTCACAATCTAAGATGTTAAATCCAAAAATGGGTCCGTATCGTCCACTAGTTGGTGGATTTAAGCCATACATTTATATTATTGGTGTAGGGTAACTGCTCTTCGGCCAGATCGAAGTTGGCATTTTTGGTTGTTTAGTTTATCGCCCAAGAATTCTTTATTGCTGAAAATTTCCGAGAAGGATAAACCAATGACTTATCCACTGAAATGTCATGTTACGGCCACCGCAAAGTTATTCCATACGAATTATCCCTTCCACATTCTTTTCATAATCATTTTTTTTCATAATGAAAATATAGGATATTAGTCCAAGATTTAGAAATTTTTAAGAAAAGTCTTGATTGGTTGTCTCAAACTATTAATGATGATTGATTGTCGGCACGCTCGTTATCATCATCATTATCAGCGAAATCGGTGTAATCGTTTTTAGGGCCGTTATGATTTTTATCATTATCATTATCGGCGTCAAAATGGTATAGCCGTAAAACTATAACATCTAGAATTGTACAAATACACGGGTGTTGTTGTTGGCGTCTTCTTTGTTTATTATGAACATCAGCTGCTGCTCCCTGTTTTTTTTTAATTTTTTCTTGTTTTTCAATTATTTTGTTGTCCTTAGTTTATTTGCTAATATTGTTTTCGTTGTATTTTTACAATAAACAGACAGAACATGTATTTGTTTTTCTTTTATTGTACCCTACACCCGTGGGGCAAAGAGTAATATTAATTGCGTTGTTCCGTTCGTTACGCATTTAAGGAGGCGCGGCAGGTAGAGAAAAGTATATACGTTCCTGCTAAGAATCATTTCTGGGTCGATTTAGCCATGTCCATCTGTCTGTCTGTCTGTCTGTCTGTCTATCTGCGGAAATCACCATTACTGAAGAACGAATAGGGCTATAGTTGTCAGATTTGGTATGATTATTCTTTGCCATTATAAACTAAATGGTATTGAAAATGGGCCAAATCAGATAGGCTCCACGCCTACTTTCTAACTGAACTGTAGAATAACATTGTAAAATTAGGCTTGGTCCGCCCATTAATACAAAAGTTGGCGTTATCTCGTAGACCATTAGAGATATTTAAATGAAATTTTGTAAGAGCGGTCATACCGTCATTCTGGTAATTGTAGAAAATGGGCGGGTCCCGCTCACTGATTACTGGATGGAAGCTGTAAATTTGTGTTATGGTGTATGTAGGGTATATTGGTCTCGGCCAGGCCGAAGTTAGAGCTCTTACTTGTTTTATTTTCTTCATTAATTTGTTTAGTTCTTGGATCTTTCTTTTTAATGGTTTCTTTTGTAACGCACACACTGGTCCGATTTCTTTCAGTCTTTTCATTTTCTCCCTTTTCTCTTTTTTGTTCTCTTCTGTTCGAATTTTTTGTTTCCGTTCTTTGTTTTTCCTTAACTGATGGTGTTTTTTTGTATATTTTTTTGATGGATCTGTTTAGCTGATGTTCAATGTTGTTATCTTCTATTCGTTGCTGTTGTTGTTGTCGGTTACTGCTACAATAACAACAATAGCCATATGATCGCACAACAAAATATCATTTTTTCAATTGTATTGTCATAGCTGTTTGGTTAATTGTTGTCGCCATTGTCACTGTTGCTGCCGTTGTTGTTGTTGTTCTTTTAGTAGTTGTTTTACATTTTATATGTTTTTGTGGCATCAACTGCCTGTTTCCAGTCGGTCCTTACTATACTTGTCCTTGTTATTTTGCTGGTTTTTTTCTGTATCTTTTTTTATTATACGCTTATGATTCATTCTCTGAAACTTTGCAGCCCTTTCAACATTTCTCGACAATTTGTGCTAATCGCAAAAAAATTTCGGCAATGAAATAATACTGCACTTTGACATCACGCCACTTCGATTTTTTCGCATTAATTTTTTTTTTTTGAAATTTTCAAATAAATTCAATAGTTTTCAAAAAGCTGTTAATTATCAGGAATTACTCAGATCATTCAAAAACGTGGTGCATATCACATAAAATTTTGTTATCTTGATTCCGCCTCGATCGGCTTCGATTAAGTCGAACAAAGTAACTTTTTCTTCATCAAATCAACGCTCCTAAGTGAGAAAATATAGTAAAGCGTTGGTGCCTATGGGTATATCCATTATTAGATAATATATCCTTTCCAAAATATTTCAAAAATTATAACTGAGGTGAGGAAGAATCAGAGATAAAGAGATAGGACACTCGTTGCTGTAAATTATAAATTCGTTATAATGCCCATATTTTTATAGTCTGTTGAATTCGCGGACACAATATGTGAGTATTCGTCCGATGTTGTCTTTGTTCATTGTGGGTTTGCTAACGAGTAGTACGCCATATTTGTCATCGAGCGTGTTGAAAAAGTTTTACATGGCTTCTATTTCGGTATAATTTTCACCAAACGTGGCAGAATTCACCTACAATAGCGGTAAGCTTCATAAAATTCGAACGAATTCATAAAAATTTTCTTTCGCTTTTCACCCGCATAAAATCGTCCCCTTAGAATCGATTCTAGTGCAAAATGGCATATGCGAGTGCCGTTGGTGTGGATACAAATTTCTAGTGAAGTTTGTACCAATTTCCGAAGAAACTTGAACTTTATTGTGAATGTATGCCAAACATTTGCATGGCTTAGTGCAAGTGTCCTACCTCTTTATCCCCGGCCGAATCGTCTAAGGTCCAACAAAACAAATTCAGTACCATCAAGAGCAAACTAAAACGAGCAAGCACGCTAACTTCTGCCTGGACGGAACGTATATAATTCACACCCAGAATATAAATTTATAGTGTGATCCTCGTCATTAGTGGGAGGTGCACGCCCCTTTTGATTTTACACTTCTCTTTTCGTGGTTAATTTAGGTCCACTGATTCATCTTCAATACAAATGCATCTTCTCAGAAAATGCTGTACCTGGGATAGTACAATAGTGGACGCTGGAGACTGAAAAATATTGCTTCGCAATTTTATTTCGTAAAAAGTGGGCGTGGCACTAGATCGACTTCGCCTCATTTCAATACCAAACAATTAATAATGACAGAGAATATTCACGGCATATATCCTGACATTACCTCCGCTCGTTCTCTAGCAATTCTGTCTTCTTTTGTAACTGCGGTTCTGGCAGGCAGACCACACACTTTTATTACGATTTAATATTCTGTTGGATGTTTATTTTGGAAAGATAGTATTAGCTTTATATCTGCTCTAGAAACTAAGAAATTATTCTTTAAATATTTATGGGTTTCTTAATTATTGTGAAAAGTAGACGCGGTCCTAGACCCATTATGGCCATTTTTAATCCCACACAAACCGCGATGATAAATGATATTCGTGCTGAATTTCATGGGAATACCTCTCCTCTATTCGTCGCCAGATCGAAAAACATTATTTCAATAACTTTTACTCAATATTTTATTCGATACATTTGAGATGTTTTTCTAATCTAAATCTAAAATCTGCTAATTAATCTAAAATTGCTCCCAAAATTATTTTCCCAATTATTCTCCCAAAATTATACAAGAAACAACAAAATATCCATTTTCAACGACGTATGTGATAAAACCGATTAAGAGTAATTAAAAGAGTCCACAGGATTTCTTTGTCATATAAAATAGTTGCTTTGTCATATAAAATAAAAAATCTGAAACGATTTTTTGCAACGTATTAATGATTTTATAAATTTTTGTGTTTTTTCAGTTTTTCTCCTTTATTTCTTCCGGATTCATTTTGCATTGTTATAGAAGTCAAATCTTTTTTCTAAAATGTCACCAAAATATAAACAAAAACTTAATAAAAAAACTCAGATAGAAACGTCAAATTTCATGAAATGTTAAACCATAATAAAATCGTCTGTCTAGGGTGACCCTCATAAAACCAGATCTCGCCTAGAGCATAAAACTGAAGTTTTTATCTTTGGGGTGGGAGTGGGTGGCAAATTGCTTTTCTTTTATATCTTTTCAACTTTTCTCTCACTGAATCTTCTTTACTTCTAGATTTCTTGCTTTTCTTCAATTACTCGACTAGAGTTAGTCGAGCTGGTCTACATCGAACGGGCTACCATTAACGACTGCCCGTTGAATTAGGTCAAGTGCAAATCATGAACCGCCGTTTTGATAAATTTGTGGTGGTTCCCGCTAACCAGGAGGGGGCCGGGATGGGGAGAAGACAATAGTAGGAGTAATAAAGAGGACTAGCGTCGATTCAATTGAGTTTAGAACTTCAGGAATCGTTGGTCTTCAAGCATCAACCATAATCGACATTGTCGCCAGTTAGAATTTTTAAATGCGTCGCAAGAGCGCGTTCTTCGACATATTCTCGATTCAACTCTATGGCGAATTTTGTGTGTCACGAAGGAAGAACAACAAATGTTTTGCTTCAATTAAAACGATTTTTTTATTCCTAAATTACCTTTTTTTGGCTAAACCGGAATCAGGCCAGATTTTATTGGTCTTGAAATTCAAAAAGGAAGCTCCTTCCATCGCACAGTGGCGCAAAACATTGTTCCACTTTTTTTGTACTCCACTAATTTTTTTTTTGGAAATCTTTTACTTTTTTGTACAATTTTTTCAAGAATTTTTTGCTTTCTTTCTTTCTTTTTATAATTCGGTTTACCTTCGGATTGCCTCTTTCTTTTTTTCTTTTATTTGCAACAATTTTCTTATTGTTGTTTTTGTTGCTATTGCTAATGTTTTTTACCGATTGACAAATATACACACATACACATATGTCAATAATTGTTTACGTTAGCCCGCTTTTTCACTGCCCTCGATTATTTTACTACAATTATTAATTTTTTGTGTTTAATTTTTTTTCGTTTTGAGATTTTTTCTTATAGTTATTGCATTATTTTCGATCTATAAATTTGTGACGCTATTAAATGCTCTCCCCAAAAAAATAAGGCGAGCTGATCCGTATTCGTTCAATAAATTTAATAAAATAAAACGCAACACAAAATAACGACACGACGACTTTTAGTGCGACGTCCAGAACGAGATTCGATCAACGTCCGGCCGCTTGCAATGCAAAAGTTTCGAAACAACTTTTCACCCTACGAAGGATACACAACAACTGCTCGCTCTATCGAAAGTCGAGCACTCGGAAACCATCCCCTGTTTCAGCAGCGCATTCGGCCCGGCCCGTTCCCGTTCGACCATTATCAATGCGTTCTTTAGCAACGGCAGTCAGCCGCCAGCAGCAGTAGCAGCTGCGTTTGGTCTTTGGATGGTTGGTTCGTTTGTTCGTTCGTTCTCTCGTTCTTCACTCACTCGTTCATCCATCGCCCGATTCCTTCTCTCGGTCATTGATTTACGTCCGCTGCTGATGCGTTCGTCGCTGTTAAGTGCGGTTCGAACACGTCGGACGTATGTTGCGAACATGAAACAACTTGACATGTGGCACGACATGACACTGCACGGCACGGCTCGGATCGGCACAGTGGTTCACTTTTGAATTATGCTCAAGTGTTTGTGTGTGTGTGTGTGCTTATATGTGTGTGTGTGCGTGTGTGTGTGGGTGTATATATATATTGTTGCATACTCGTTCATTCGTTCGGTTGTTTGCTTTTATCTTCTTGTTCTACATTTTCGTATCGGTCGTTTGCAATCTGCAACCCGAGCGAAACCCAACAATCGCAACAACAATAACAACGGCAACGATGTTGAGGATTTGCTCCATTTTTTCAACGGTATGTTCGATCCAGTACTCTACGGTCTAATGAGGTGTGATGCGGTGCTTCATGTTGCGCCTGCAACATGTTCTCATTCCCCTACGCAAACGAAGTAGGCACTCGTTGCTCGTAATGAAGTTCTTTATCGAGCGGTGTCGTGTCGAGTTTGTTGGCCTATCAGTTGCGGCCTGGGTTTGAGCGCCTTCGTGGACATCCTTTCACAGAGATAGAGAAAGTGTGTTTAGGCGGGTGGAGGAAGAGTTCACTTATTTCACTCAAAATCAAATTGACGAATGCGAACAAAATAAAACTAAAACGTAATGACGTTTGCCACTCGAGACCCGATTGAATGATGTTAATGAAGACGAAGGTGATGGTGGTTAGTGAAGGAAACGATTTCGATGATGATGATGATGATAATGGTGATCATGTTAATGCAAGTAATAACGATGATGATGATGGGCTTAAGGGCAAACTATGTAATTGTGATGGAAATAATGACATTATAATGAGGAATAATTATGATTATTAAGAATGAATAATGATTGCAATGATTACTGAAGTGGTTGCAAAGGAAAAAATTAGGATGTTCAAACTTATGATAATCCTTCCAACGATGGTTGAAGTTAAGGAATATAATTTTAGCCATCGGGATAATGAGATTATGAACAAAATTACTGAACAAAATCATGATGGAGATGATGATGAGCATGGGATTTATAGAGAAATTATTTCAAACACACTAAAGTGCCAAAATGATGGCGTTGATGATTGCCTTTAATACTAAATACAAGGATAATGATGATGAAGATGTTGATAATCATTCTAATGGCACAAAATTATTGTAATCAGAATAAGAAAAAACTCATTAATGATTTTAATAATGAGCATAAAATATTAATCAAACCAATACTATCATGGTGTGTGATCATGGTGATGATGATGACGATGAAGAGAGTTTGTGCCGGGTGGCGATATCATCCCTTTCCATTGGCAACGCCATTTCACTCAAACGATGTCAATGATTTTTTTTATTCATCAGTGACGATGATAACGATGATGATGATGATGATGATGATGGTATATAGCCGCAACCTCACTGCACTGTTGTTCCGATTACAAAGCTTTTCCTGCGGTTTTCCTTTCTTTTTTTCTCTTATTTCGTCCAAATTGGAATCATTTTATTTTCACTTTTTTCACTTCCATTATTTCCATTTCATTTTTTAGGTATTGTACCATTTTTTGCTTCTTCGAGGTTTTTACATTTTTCTCCTGACTTCGTTCTATTTTTCCATTCTTTTGTGCCAACGTTTTTCCGCTATCCCGCATTACATCCTTCCATAAACGTTTCGATCCTGTTTTTCGTTTATTCATTCACTCGTTGGTTGATTCATTCGTCGTTTAGTTAGTTCGTTTGTTGCTTCGCCACTCGCTTACTACTAGCTTTATTTGTTTTTTCGCTCGAAATCATACCGTTTTCGCATGCATGCATTTTCCTTCGCCATTTGTTTCACCACCGTCATCGACACCGGCTGCAGCGCAAACACCCCGAACCTCTCTTTGTTTTCTCTCTCGCTTACTCCCGAGGTTTTTTCACTTTCTGCTTGTTCTTTAATGCCAATTGTCAAGCTGTCAGTTGCACGCAAAAAAGTTGCACCGCAGCGTTGCTCCGTCGCTTTATTTTCAGTCCATTCCTGCCCTTCAAGCATTTAAATTATATTGCAAATTTTCTCTACTCTGCTTTCAGTACTCTTCCCCCTTCTACTCCTTCCACAAATTTCCATAACAATCTTGTCATTTCTCTTTGTTCACGATAAATAGTCTTACAAAGGAAACGCATGGTCTCATAAAATACTTGTGAGTCAAGGAAAAAAAATTGTTGTTCTTTTCTTCTTCTTCAATTGGTCATCGTTTAAGGATGCAAATGATGATGGGAGAATTTTTGGCAAATTATTGACACTGACCAGTCATGACTGATTATTGAAAGCTTTGTGAAATGATTGAATGATGAAGGTAATGAATGAAATTTACTAAACACAAGACTATTTTTAAGGACGGGGTGGATTGACCCCTTGACACACTAAAATGAAGACAATATTGAAATAATACCAAATCGTGGTGAATAGCGTGGTGAATTGTAAACGATCGGTACACGTGAATGCGGAATAAAGGATAATGGTCCTTAAACAGATCGTCATTCCCCATCCCCATCATCATCATCATCGTTATTGGCATGCTCATCAATAATACTTTCTCTTTAGTAAAACAGTTTGTTTTATCCCGGACCATTCTTGATCACGGAACGCAATTCAATATTTGGTTTGTGTCCTTCTGTTTAATGGAATCAAATCCGACGCAATACAACAATTACAACGACTGATGACTCAGGGAACAATCGAAAAAACACGAGAGGTCGCTAATTTCAGTCTGGACGAAGTTTTTATACCCTACACGCATAATATAAATTTACTGCTTAAATCGAATAACCAGTGGGCTGTTCACGCCTATTTTTTAGGGCTAACATCTCAGATTGCGGTTTTTAAAATACAATTTTAGTTTCAAGTTTTCCTTTCAAAGCTGTGGCACCAATGCAAATACGCCGATATACTTGCACCGCCCCTCAGAGGTGGATGCGTGACTGGCCCGACTAAGACTTAAACAGCCTGAAATGACAAAGAATATAAGAGTAATTTCAGACAATCAGACAGATGAATGTGGACTAAGTCGACCTAAGAGTACATTCTTACCATACCTAAGAGTACATCTAACAATACATATACTTCTCCTTACCTACCACACCTTCTTCAATACGTTACAAAACGATGAAATAGATGAATCTACTCGATCCCTTTGGGTGTTGGGCACAAAAAAGAAAGTAACCGAAAGGAAAACAATAAATTGACCAAATTCAGGCACTGTTAATAGATGAAGAACAAGAGAAAGAAAAATAAAAGGGAGCAGATATCACCAATAAGAAATTTAATAAAATACTTGAAATTGCTTGAGCAGATGTATGCGAATGTGCATATATATATATATATATATATATATATATATATATATATATATATATATATATATATATATATATATATATATATATATATATATATATATATATATATATATATATATATATATATATATATATATATATATATATATATATATATATATATATATATATATATATATATATATATATATATATATATATATATATATATATATATATATATATATATATATATATATATATATATATATATATATATATATATATATATATATATATATATATATATATATATATATATATATATATATATATATATATATATATATATATATATATATATATATATATATATATATATATATATATATATATATATATATATATATATATATATATATATATATATATATATATATATATATATATATATATATATATATATATATATATATATATATATATATATATATATATATATATATATATATATATATATATATATATATATATATATATATATATATATATATATATATATATATATATATATATATATATATATATATATATATATATATATATATATATATATATATATATATATATATATATATATATATATATATATATATATATATATATATATATATATATATATATATATATATATATATATATATATATATATATATATATATATATATATATATATATATATATATATATATATATATATATATATATATATATATATATATATATATATATATATATATATATATATATATATATATATATATATATATATATATATATATATATATATATATATATATATATATATATATATATATATATATATATATATATATATATATATATATATATATATATATATATATATATACAATTTGAACTGTCCCCTCATACAGGGTGCTGTGAAAAAGTGTTGAACTCATGCGGCAACGCATGTAGGCAGAACACCCAGTATGTTCATCGTCTTCTATCGATCTGTTTGTCATTTTTTTGGCCTGATAAACGAAATAAGGAACATTTCTTCTCGTTCTCTCCTTCTTCCCTTATTGTTATTCTTTTCTTTTTTTACTGCATTTGTGTGTGTGCGTCTGTGTGTGTGCGTGTGTGTGTGCGTGTCATTATGATTATGATTGGCTATGACTATTGACTGTTAACGCATCGTCGTAGGACAATAATTCGTTTATTGAAAATTGTCTCTTTAACTCATTCTTTTCTTCCATCTGCGATTGTTTACCCCCCTCCCTTCCCAGAGTTTTTCTCTCTCATACTATTTAATAAGCCTTCTACGTCATAGATCATGCAGTCTTACACATGCTTGTGTCTAGTCCTTTCCCTTTCACACTCTCCCTCTCTCCCTCTATCTCTCTCTTCCTCTGCACCTTTCCTCGCTTTTTTCACAATAAGAAATTATAAATGATTCGATACAAACATTTTCGAACGGAACAAACAACAACAACAACAACAACAAAACAAAGTAATACAATACAATTTTCTGGACAGGGCGATGATCGACGGGAATGAAGAAGAAGAAGAAGAGGATCACAAAGAAGAAGAGGATAGTACAATAACAACGATGGCATGGGTAAACATTATTCACATTAAAAATCCTCGCGTTGCCAGTTTTTCCGAAATCAGCACCGAAAGGAGCAGATGTTTAAATCGTATTCCTTTATTCCTGTTATTGTTATTGTTATTGTTATTTCCATTGCTATCGCAGTTGTTGTTGTTGCTGTTGTCGATGATGATGTTGTTGTATTACTGAATGTTACAAATTCGTCCGGTCGCGCCGCATCAACGCATTTGCAGAGTTCGTATCATTATTATTGCTCTGCCTCTGCCGGTGTTGTTGCTTTTGTGGTTGCCGTATCTGTTGTTATTGTTGTTGTTTTTTTTGTTATCCTCCTCGTCTGTTCTCTTGTTTGAAATGATTATTATTATTTTTTGTGTGATTTTTTCCTCGAGCCGCATGAGCTCAACGGTCGACTAACCTGAAATTGAAATTTTCCTTTTCCGTTCCGCCCGTTTCCTCTCATTTCGTTGAAACGAATCCTGCCGTCTGGGTTTTATTTCTTGTTTTTTCCTGTTTTCCTTTTTGCATTTAATTTCTATGCTTTAATAGTATTAATGGTGTTGTCGTTGTTGTTGTTTCGATGAGTGTTTTGTTAAATTAAAATTAGTTCGATTGAAGCATGAAAAAATCCTTGATTGAAGAAATACAGACACACTCACACGCATACACACACACGCATACGCACACAGACACGATTTTATAATACGATTTTTCTTCAAAGATTTCTTAATAAAGATTTATAGAAAAGTGAAGCAAAGCTAAGGCAAAAATTAGAACTGAAGTAAAATAGCCGTCTTCTCTTTCTTCATCTTTCTTTTCTTCTTCTTCCACCTCTCAATTTCCGTTAGAATTATCATTTCCATTTAAAAAATTGGAAAAATTCAATGACCTTCTTTCTTTCATTAGTTTTAATTGCTTGCTTTTTAGCTAGGGTTCACCACTCGCCCCCCTCTCTATCTATCTTTCACTCTCAGCGCCATCCCTTCCCTAATGAAAAATATCTGTCCGTGCCCCACTAGGACTCGTATCGAAGGAGGTCGTGACCAAGAGCCTAATAAGTAAAGACTGGATTGGTTGGTGTGTGGGCGTATGTATGTGTATGTATGTGTATATGAACACGTGTGTTTCTATGAGCGCGTGGATATATATCACTATTATTCACCTCGATTTGGAGAGATCTTCTTATGACCTGCCTGAATTCAAAACTCTTGCCGTATACTCTTTCTTTACCTTCACAATCACGTCTTCAATCCACGTCTCTATCTCTTTCCTATTCGGCTTTATTTTCTGTCCATTTGCCTTTTTTTTGGCCACCTGTAAAAAATCGACTTTTTCCAAAAAAACTTTATGAATTTTGCTCCAATAAATTTTTTTTCAATTGGTAAACTCTGAATAACTTTTTGAAAAATACAAATTGTAATGAATTGTCCATTTGCCTAACTGTCTAATTTCGTTCCCCTTAAACGAAATTTTAGGCACTGAAAGTGGGTCACAACGCCGAAACCGGTTTGTCTACAAACCAAACTTGATGACGAGACGTAATGGAAATTCGTTCCGATATAGTTTAACATCCAACCCTGTCACAAACTTCAACGAGCATAAACATATTACTGTATTAATTCATTCATTAAGTTCATTCTACATTTTCCTTGAATTAATTTTGAAATTTTGGATCACAAATTTGAACCTACAATTTTTCTGGATCAATTGTTGTTTTTGTTTCACATACAAAATATTTGATCTGATCCGAAAAAATACGACTATTGTTATTTTCATTTCCATTACTTTAGCGGTTGATTGCGATAATACTTTAATTTATTTTGCCATTTTGTTTATCAAAAAAACTTTGACTATTTCCTAAGACTCTATTATGAATTATTTTTCATTACCAATATGTTCATTCACCGTTCCTTAAAAACTAATTTTTTTTACTTTCCTACACATAAATAATTCATCGTGTTCATTTTCCAGTTCATTTCTAACAATTGAGTAATCGATCCTGTGAATTTTTGAACTGATTTTAATACTTTACCATCTCATTATCATTTTTTTTTTTTGCTTTAAATATTCATTCTACATCAGTTCATCTTGTTCATTTCTGAATTTATAAATTTACTGATTTTTTATCATCATTTTACGAAAAAAGATTAATATTCATTTCTGGAAAATTGTTTGATTTTTGTATTTCTGTTTCTAAAGGATTAGTTCTCAAAAAATTCCTTCCAGTCAAGACACAAACCTAAAATAAATTTTAACAAATTGAAAACGTTTTTCATTTTTAATTGTGATTTTATTACGTTACGTGAAAAGTTTAAATTTTAGTAAATTTCAAACAAAAAAGAGAAAAATGTTGAATCTCCTTTTTGAATCATATTTTCATTCATAGAAATGATTTTATCGTTAATTTTCGTCGTTAATTATTCTTTTTTTGAGAATTTGAGTCAATTATCACAACTTGTTAATTATGAGCTCATTACGTTTCTTTATGCGTGATTATATTCGTGTATATGTGTAGGTGTGTATGTGTGTGTGCCCAGGTTCGTCTCCTTTGTCCCCTCTAATTAGACACAACGGTACAGACGCAACAGCTCGGAAACCAAAAAGTGTCCGTGTAAAGATTTTGGCCGTTCGCTTGTAAAGCGATCAAACGCTTCTGGACGAATTTCTGTTCGCAACGTGAGCCGTAACCGTTCGGTAACTGGCACAAATTTGAGCAGGTGCTCGAGCTGAAAGGAAAAGACATAAAAACAGAAAAATAATAAACATTAATTATTTAGAAGAAAAAAAACTATTAAATATAAGCGGAAGAAAGGAAGAAGCTGAAGCGGCGGCAGTGAAGAGTCAGTCAGTGAACGTCAAAGCCATTGCGCGAGGGGTTTAACGGAAGAGGGCAAGAAAAGGGGACTTGACACTTTACAAAAGACACAGTTGTTTTATTCTAAAAGTGCCTTAAGAGCACCACTAATTAGTAAAATGGTAAATGACAACTAAATGTCATTCGGTGATGGTTCTGTTGCTTCGCGCGTAATGCGCATTTGATGACACTCAAAATTGTCGTGAGAAGTTTAAGGAAGGGTTCGATTTGGGAATGGAACAACTGTAGCAGGTGCGGTAGCAAGACGGGAACGAATTTGTGGTAGGTCGAAGGATCTGCAGACGGACTTTTTAGGTGACCCGACGCTTGGTCTCTTCGGCTATCTAATTATTTCTTTACATCATTTAACATTCTCTGAATAATATTTTGTTTCTTTCTCTCTGTCCTTTTCCCCCCTTCTGTCTTTACCTCTCTATCTATCTATCTGTGCCTTTTTACCTTCTTCTCAGCTAGAAAGTTGCTTCAATGATAATTTTCCATAGAAATTAAACATTTTACGTAAAACCCATTTATTGCGACCAAAGAACTCGTTGACAAAACAAACACCTGCGTCTTTCACAAACTTTAGTGTAAAAGCCATTCGTTTATGAAGTAGTTAAAAGTAAAGACGTGATAATAAAAAAAGGAAAGGAAAACATTTCCCAGTGAGTTCTTGCAAGGAATAAAACTTTCAAAAAATGTTTTTTTTTGAGACGGATAAAATTATTGCTAGGCCAAAATTATACAAAATATTTTCAAATGGAATAAACATTATGTTTTGATAAATAAAAATTATAAGACCATAAAATTATAATTGTAAAGGATTATAATTAATTGAGATCAGTAATTAAATCGAATTTAAAATGCATAAAATTTAAGAGAGCGATTCCTTAGCATGGTGTAATATGCTAAGGAATTGCTCTATTAATTTTAAGAGAGTATGCCATGACATTCAGTGCTCCTTAAAAAATTATTTTTATTAATAATTTTTGGAGAGCTGTTGGGGCTCTACAAAAAAAATACTGATTAAAAATATTATTGAGAAATTTAAAAAATATCTATATTAAATTTGGAATTTAAACGCATTTTTCATTTCTGATCATTATTTGATACAACTGATATTCAATAAAAATGTCGTTTAAAAACTTCTCATGAATTTGTTGATTTGGCTACAGTTTAGTAGTCACGAACACACTGTTGTTTTTAGAAATAACGGCGTACTCAAAAAATTATGAGAAGAAACAGTATACAAAAAACTGTTCATACTGCCTCGCATTATTTTCCTCTCTTTTCCGATTTTAGACACAATCCGCCAGAAAAGTAAAATTCATTTTCACAAATAGATGGCTCTGTAATCAATAATAATTTCCTTCACAGTAGCTTCTCAACTTACGCACACAATTCCGTTTTCACCATTTGCCGCGCTGTATTCATTTCATTCACCACGAACATCCAGTTACCTGTAATTGATAAAATGTTGATAAAATTAAAATTAAATATATTTTGCAATATTTTTTGCGATCATCTTACCATTGCTATTAAGCGCCGCCTGCGGTGTTACAAATTGTGAAGTGGTTTGACACAAAGATGTTCTACCGGGACTTTGACGTTTAACACGTTTGTTGCTTGTGACACTGCTGCTACTGCTGATACCACTGGTGCTGCTGCTGCTGCTGCTGCCATCCTTTTCCACACCCACAATATCAAAGAGATTCAGATTTAAAGAAACGTCGCGTGTGTGGCGTTTTGACGGCGCTTTAACGTCTTGTTGTTTCGGGACTGGCGGTGAAGGCGATGAACTAATCGTCGTAGAAATTGATAACCCTTGTTCGTCTAATTCGCGTGCAATGCGTTTCAACCAAAGACCAGGACTGTTTGGGGTTACGTTCAATAAGCTAGTCGTGGCACCGTCATGAATGGAAGGACTGCCGTTGATGCCGGCGGTATTACTGCTAAATAAATGCTGCAAATGCTTTTTCACAGCAATTGTTTGTTGGCCCGCCGAGCTGTAAAGCAGAAACCTGGTCAACAGACGCAGAGGGGAGGGATTATTTTTTTTTAAAAACCTTTCAATTTTTTTTTATGAAAATAAAAAAATATTTTTGATTGATCCTTACGTCGGCTGCTCTGTCGTTTTTGCTATGTAAAGGCTATTTCCGCCAGTGTAAGTCGCGCCATTTTTTGCTCCAGCATTTTGGACATGGTCGAAGGTGTTGGTGGTTGCAGCGTTACCTATAGGTGATGGTGGCGGCGGTGCATTGTATTGGTAGCCATTGAAGTCGACACGTACATCTGTGTCGTGGCCGAAATTATACTTGCCAAAAATAAACGCCGGATCGTAAAAATGCGTCGAGTCATGCCAACTCAATGCAGAAAAGTCATCCCACGTCTCATCGATGAGCAAATTCTTCGCTTCGTAACCCCATTTTTGGACAAGATGCCTAATGAGATAACTATGGCGGTGGAAAGAAAGAAAGAAGAAGAAGAAGAAGAAGAAGAAGGAGAGGAAGAAAACAATAGTATGATAATTAAAACGGAATTAAAACTCGATTGATTGAAATCGAAACTCGATCATTACGAATGCCTTAAACACGACAAATGGTAAAATATGAGAAAAGCCAAAAGGGTGAAGAGAAGAGCGATAACAGAGGGGGGTGGGGAGAAAACGCATACACTACCGCTCTCCAACAACTTTAAAGAAATCATTTAAAGAAATCATAAAAATAATTTATTAACGAAAACAAAAATAAATGTCTGAAAAAAATTTTAAATAAATTTCAACGACGTCAACATTTTCAAAATAAAAGAAAGAAACTAAGAAAAACCCAAAGCAATTCCCTTTGGCAGATTCCCACAACAAAAGCTCATGCACAAACAACAACACGTACGCAGTTACGCAATGATCATACAAAAAATTCATTACTTTCGCTGGAAAAAGAAAACACGTCACACCGACGCGTCGCTTTTTAAAAAAAACTGCCGTCAGTCACAGATTTGTCCATTTTTCTTTTAATTCCGCGGAATTTGAATTCACAGCACATACGATAAAAACATACACATTTTACACAACAACAACAACAACAACAACAACAACTAATCTAAGAAGTCAATAAGCAAAATCTCTCGAAATCGTACCGTGGTTGAGCAACTAAAGAGGAAAGAAAGAACAAGCTGAACCTTAAAATTATCAAAAGTCCGACTTAAATAAATCAGTTAGCATTTTCAGTTGCCAACCACCATTAATGCCTCCTGTGACACATGATCGATCGATCCATCATTTTTGCATTATGAATTGAGATAAAGAGATAATTTATGAATGGATTGACCAATTCAAACCATTAAACCAGCTTTTGTGAGATATTTTAAAAAAACTTTGCATGGTTTATTTCGTTTATGACTGAAATTGAAAGCTTGCTGAAAGAAAATAAAGAGAGAGTAAATACAAGACTTTTTTCTTATGCCCTCTCCCCGGATTGTTTTCTTCAGCAATCCAATTTCATTTTCGGCTTCGTGAGAGAGAGAGTGAGGCAGTAAGCGAGTTTCTATCTTAAGTCTTTTATAAGATGATATATGAATAAAAAAACTAGAATCTCTCTCTTACTATTTTACTGCCTTCGTTGAATAACCCAGTTGGAAAACCACATTAAAAGAAAGTAAGCCTTTCAATTCAATATTTTCAATCCCCGGGAATTAAATTCAGTTCTGAATTTACTCCCGCCAATTCCGTCCAATGAATACGCAATCATTAATAAGTTCGACGAAGGCCGTCACGGATTACACTTACTAGGGAGTATAATTTGAAAAATAATGATTTATAGACCGGCTACCAACACGAGTTACGCGATCGAACCATCTATCACCACGACAAATCGCCACGATCACTCATAAACGATGATGACGCAGCGGAAGACTGAATTTTTAGCACTTCGTTCTTTTAGCTTTGCCGCTGATAAAGTAAAAAATCATCGTCGGCAACCGTTTGGTAGAAGAAGCGCAATGAATAATATGTTGGAATGATCCGGTTTTATCAGCCGGTTTACATATGCACACATACGTATACACATATTACACACCAACGTACGAAATACATATAAAGGCATCAAAAACTATCAACCCGAAAATTAATCTACAAAGATAGAGATAGATAGAGAGAGGGAGAGAGAGAAAGAGGGAGCAACAGAAAAATAATCTGCCTATCCGTAAAAGAAGCAACTCAAATAAACCAAATAAGCAAAGGCACGCCAAAACTACCAAAAAAGAAAACGCCCGCTATAAATCTTATACAATCTCATAGCGATATAATCTCCTATTAGGTCAAGGACCATTGTTAAAAACCAATTAGACGTATCCAATCAGATAGGAAAACTAATTAGAGATATCTATAAATAGATCGATTTTCGAAGAAAAGGAAAACGACCAGAAGATAGTCACTGAATTTGGCTACACAACGATCAATTGCTTTTCCTAGACTGTTCAGTAACCAAACCCAACTATATATTTCTAAGAATATGTCAAGAGAAGAGGAAATCAATTTGCACAAAAATCATAATCGAGCATTTGATGATGACTCCGTCAACTTTTCTTAACTTTAACAGGAATTGCCTTAGTTGGTTATTGGAGAAACTCCATATAGTTGCAAATATTTGTAACTCTTCAACAAAAAAACCTTCCAAACTCAAGCGTTTTACTTACGTGGGATAATTATCGATGTGCTCACAATATGTTTTACCCGGTCGTGCGCATGAAGGCGTTTGTCCCGGTGGCGCTGGCAGGAATTGGCAAGGTGGAGCCCCATAGAGGCCGCAAGATGGGGGCGAATGGGCTGAGCAAGAGGTAAATGATAATATCTAAATGAGGCGAATAATGATGATTAAAAAATGTATATCTGATACATAATTGCATACGAAAATAAATTAATGAATAAATTTCACTTTAGTGAAATTTTTTAGAAATGAATATTTTCATTTTCTCTGAAGTAAATTTTTGAAATTTTTGGAGTTTAATATTTTCTATAAATATTTTCAATAAATTAGTAAAAACGATTTCCTGATCATTTTGAAAATATTTTCCACAAATACTTTTTAAAATATTTATTTAATTGTTGACCAAAGTGTGTGTTTTCTACGTTTCATGTTTTGTTAAGTTTATTTGGTCTTTTAGTTTTACTGCGCTTATAAACAAATACACATGTCGAAACAAATGTCATGTTTATAATGTTCATATTACGTCATTCTATCAAAAAATCTATCTGACAAAAAATGTTGTTTATTTTGTGAAGATTTTAATTAAAAATTCTCCATAAAGATTAAGTTATCAATGAAACAATAAATTTTATAGTGTAATGTTTAAAAAATGTGAAACATTTTTACGATATTCCCCTCTTCTTTTTCTTAATCTTCAACCATTTTTTTGATTACTTACCACATAAATCAATGTATTGATATATTTACTAAAAAGTAAATAATTAATACTCTTCATTGTCTTTCCTTTTACATGAGCTGATTAAGTATCTATCGTTCGTGTTGCTGCGCCTTCAGACTTGACCTGTCGAAGAATATTAGGAGAAAAGGAAAGATAGAGAAGGGTTAGATACATGATGACAGATGACAATTAAATGCAAAAATCGTAATAATAAATTTATACAGTCCAAAAAGGAAATGACCGAGCGACTTTTCGTACTTTTCATTTTGACAGCTTGTCAAACAGAAAAACATCTGTAACGGTTTTGTTATCAACAATAGATAGATAGAGGAAGAAAAAGATAGAAACAAGGGGCTGATGTCGTTAATTTCAATAAAACTATAAAATGTATTGAATTTTGTCGTATTAATTTTTCAAATGTAAATTAAAAGCAAAATTGTATTTAAAAATATATAAAATTTCTCGGTAATATTTTTATTTGCTTTTATTTAATTTCTAATTTAATTTTCTTTTAACTTTTTAAAATATATCTTAGTTTAATTATTAATTTTTATATTATGAATTTCAATTAATAATTCAAAATTAATAATTAAACCAATAAATGCAAAAATTTAAATTGAAAATTGAAAATTAATAATTAATAATTTAGGTAATAATTGAATTGACTAAGGCTAATAATTTCAAGAAATTGAACTAAAGTTAAAAAATAAAATATAAAAAATTTCATTATTAAACTAAGGTAAAAATAAAAATCTAAAATAAATGCAAATTAAATAAAATGAAAAAGCAAGTAAAGACAATTTAATATTTCACAATTTGAAAATATATTTTCTAATAAAAATACTTTTCTTAATTTTTACAATCATGACAAGGATTCTCTTCAAAAAAAGTTATGTTAAAGAAAATGCGCTCCTGCGTCAAATTGTTCGTGTTCGAATTTGCAACAACAGAATTTCTTGTGTTGAAAGCGTCGCATTCAAATCGTGCGAGAAAAAGCAATGCCTTCAGCGCGCTTCCTTCACTTCGTAACGAAATAAGCACGCCACCCCGCGCGTTGACACACGCACTCACACACCAGCCCATCAAATATATTTCACCGAAGAGAAGTTTGAAAGAGTCGTGATGTGTGCAAGTGTTATCGCGTCAATGCATTTGCAAGACAAGAAAGTGAAATGCATGAGGTGCAACTGCAAGAGTTCATTCAATGCAGAGTGAAAGCTTAAATGATAATTACAATCAATGAACACAAGTAGCGATCAACGGTGTCAGAGAGACAGACAGATAGAGTCTCATAATATTTAATGTATGTTTAGGAGAGAAGGGAAGAAGGAGTAAGAGAGAAAACTGCTCTAGAGAATACATTAAACGATGTCGACGCTTACGTCGGAATCGAAATCAAATGAATATTTTACACGATTACCAAAACGTTTACCAACGAATGGATTTCATAAAAACGAAGTCGTCTCCAACGTCGATGCACTTCGGCTCTGTCATTCACTTCTAAACAGTTTATTTAACGGCTATTAAATTTAATAACAATTCCTAAAGCTTGTCGATTGATTAGGACTGATTTATGTGCTTTTAATTGGCGAGTGATTTTTATTATTAAATTTGTAAACGCCATTTGGTAAATATTATATTTAATATTTATTTTAATCGATCGACAATATACGTGAGAATAATAAACAATTTATTTCCTTGACGTTTTAAGTATAAATTAATATAAAAGTAATAATTTATTTTTATTTTTCATTTAAATGGAAAGATAATATGAAAAAATAATTTATAGTTTCGTTCTTTGGTAATAGTTATTCTTATTTATATCACTTTTCAAACTGTTATGGATTTGGGTTATTAATTTTCGTTTATAAAAAGATATAGAATTAGTATTTTCATTATTTTCGTGTAAGATTTCTTATTGTATAAATTTGTTCGTAGATCTCAAAAACACATACAAAGAGATTAATTTTACACCTACACATACATCCTCTTCCTCTACTTCGAATGCAAATATACGGTCTGAATCTGAGGCTTAGCAGGCTGACGATGGATGGATAAAATAAAACTTTTCGTTCAAATTGGTTTGTAAGATACTAAATTAATAAGCTACAAGCACGAATAAACGCAAATTAGTTTAGGTAAATGGGCGTGGCACAATCTCGCTATTTCCACTTTAAATAAAAAAGTCTAGGCGGTCAAAGAGTATTTTCAGAAGTGGCGAAAGCGATGCTTTCATTTTTCTTAAATAATTGTGATTTTCGTTAGGGGAATCTTCGGAAGACCCCGCCCAATTTTCGAAATATCTATCTCAATATTAGTTATGTTGTTGAACACCCGTAAAAGCTTAGACTTATTTTTCATCTATAAACTAAGAAATTTAACTCTGAAAACTGGTGAATCAGATAGATTTTTATTAGACACATAAACTCGTTTTTGATTTAAAATGTAGGCGTGACAGCGGTCCTATTATTATTCCTATTAGTTTTTCTATAGCTGTGAAACCTGCGTAGGGAAAGACAGATAGGCGTACAGATAGATAGACAGACAGTTAAATAAATGCAGAGACAAACAAGCTTCTGAGCTGGAATATATATTGTTTCGTATGCGTCGCGTCTTTTTGAATGCGTTGCAAACAAAGAATGTGTGCGTAGGGCTTAAAAATTACAGGAAGATACCAAACAATGAATATTGCATCGATGTTAAAAATATTCTCTCTAATTACAATAAATTTTGCGTACTATTCAAATAAAAAACATAAAATGTGTTTTGCTTATTGCAAAAAATATGACAGCGCTTTTATTGGATAAATTTGTATTAAATTTGAAATGCATCAAATTAATTACTCAAAGCTTTAATTCATTATTTATTATTGATTATCCAATAGACATTTATTATGATTAATCGTTGAATTTATAAACGATGAAAGAATTCAATTTTTCTAAATTGTAGATAATTGCGATAATTAATTGAAATATGATAATCAACTTTATAATCCAAGCAATAATATATTTAGATTAATGTATTTAGAACATCATTAAGAGAGTTGAATCAGAATTAATTATTGCTTTTTTTCTTCTGCCGGACTTTTCTCTCGTTTTAATCGTTTTGCAAACGCTTACAAACGATTATAATTTAATGCCTTTTTAAATGTTTTACTTACAATTCTTACTTACTTACAATTCATTATTTACAATTATTATTTAATTAATAAGTTATAACTTTTAGATTGCATTGGTAATTGTTTATGACAAAGCCTCTTAATTTTATACGTCTCACGGGCCCTCCCTTGGGGCCTTTTCCAACCATTTAATTACTTCATGAGTTTTTATTTCTAATAAACATTTTATTTTAGATCGAATGAATTAATGACTGCAGAGTTTCAATTAATCTTTGGGCTAATTACTGAACTAATCGGAGCCCAGTGGTCCGTTGATTATATTTTAATAAACTGTGATTTATGGACTTAATTATTACATCTAAGAAATAACTATTATGTCAGTAATTTAAAAGATTTAATAAGTTTAGATAATTTTTAAAACAAATGCTCGAAATAATTAATTTTAAAATTTTTTAAATTGTAAAATGTTCAATTTAATTTCAAATTCTTACAATTTTAGAGCATTTATATACGAGACGCGTTCAATATATTTTCAGTCTTGATATGAAAAACCTTTTAGGAAATTGTATTTTTTGTCTCTTCCAAGTTTATTCGAATATATGCTACCGAAGTTAGTTTTAGCCTCGACGTTTCATCTCGTTTGAGAAATATTTAATATATACCATTATATATATATATATATATATATATATATATATATATATATATATATATATATATATATATATATATATATATATATATATATATATATATATATATATATATATATATATATATATATATATATATATATATATATATATATATATATATATATATATATATATATATATATATATATATATATATATATATATATATATATATATATATATATATATATATATATATATATATATATATATATATATATATATATATATATATATATATATATATATATATATATATATATATATATATATATATATATATATATATATATATATATATATATATATATATATATATATATATATATATATATATATATATATATATATATATATATATATATATATATATATATATATATATATATATATATATATATATATATATATATATATATATATATATATATATGTTAAAGAACTTGCTGTTTTATTACTTGTACAACACTTCACATTTTATATCGAATTCAAACAAGTCGACTCTTTAGTTCTATCAATTGTATTGAAATATTTTTCTGTTCATTGCCTATTCAGAATTTCTTTCGTCTGTACGAGAAACATTTCTTTTAAATAAATATCTTAAATATATATTGGTGTGAGCTTATTCTAATTGGAACTTCGGGAGATCAAAAGTATCTAACAGGTTATGGGCCCAGGACACCTATAAAAGGTTTAAACTCAAGACACCAATAAAGTTTAAAATGAGTGGATCAGGATTATACTCTATTGAAAAACTGGATGATACCAATTACACGTCGTGGTCGGTCCACATGAAGAGCGTGTTAATCCATGTTGAATTATGGGCAATCGTAAATGGAAAAATCAAGATAACCAGCACGACACCGGAAAAAGATGCGTCGGAATTTATGGCCAAGGATGAAAAAGCATTGGCAACTATAATGTTATGCATTAAGGCTTCGCAGATAAACCATATTCGTCATTGTGAAACATCGTATGATGCGTGGAAAAAACTGCAAGAGATTTATCAACCAAGTGGACCTTTGCGTAAGATATCACTTTTCAAGAAATTGTTGCATTCAAGTCTATCAAAAGGTAAGAACATGCACGAACATATATGTGATTTCACTGAAACTTTGGAAAGATTGGCCGAATTAGAAATTAGTGTACCCAAAGAGATGGTTGTTATAATTTTATTATCTAGTTTGCCAAAAGACTTTGAAAATTTTGTAATAGCAATTGAAAGCCGAGACGAATTGCCGACTATAGAGAATTTAAAGATCAAGCTCATCGAAGAAGCCCAAAGAAGAAATGAAAATGTTGAAGAGACAGCACAAGGTGAAGTTGAGCAAGCTCTGGCCAGATTCAATACAAGAAAAAAGTATGCTTATACGAGCCATCACCAAAAAGGTAATGAAGAAAAATTTGATGTAAAACATAGTAATGGAAAATGTTACAATTGTGGGCGCCGCGGCCATTTTGCTTCAAAATGTAAAGAACCGCGAAATAGAAAAGAAACAGGAAACTCAAAGTCATTTTCCGCTATTTTGGCTTCCGTGTCCGGTTTTACATTTGAGAGTGATGATTGGTGTATTGATAGTGGTGCCACATCACATCTTTGTTCTGATCGTTCTTTGTTTGTTGCATATAAAGATTGTGTGGAACAAATAGATCTTGCTGCTAATAAATCTATAGAAGCGGTTGGTCGTGGCGATGTAAACATTAAAAGTAACGATATGTGCGTAACCTTAAAGGACGTTTTGTATGTACCAAAATTACGCTGCAATTTTATATCCGTAACAAAAGCTTGCCAAAACGGATTAAATGTAATTTTTGAAAGAGATTCTTGTACTGTTAGCAGAAACAATAATATTTGGCTTACTGGTGTAAACCAAAATGGTCTATACATGTTTAAAAATAGCTCTAGAAAACTTTTTTATGCAGAAACCACACTTAATCGTGCAAAGCTTTGGCACGAGCGATACGGTCACTTAAATTTTAACAGTTTAAAGGATATGGCAGCTAATGAGCTAGTAAAAGGGCTAAATATTAAGGATGTACCTGCATTTAATGATTGCATTACATGTGCTAAAAGCAAAATATGTATTAAACCATTTCCGACTTCCAAAAATCGGGCTAAAAATTTACTAGAAATAGTTCATACTGATGTATGCGGTCCAATAAACAAGCCGTCGATTGGCGGATCTAGATATTTTGTCTCGTTTGTCGATGACAAGTCTCGATACATCTTCGTTTATTGCATTAAATCAAAGCGCGAGGTCTTTGAAACATTCCGTTTATTCAAAAATTTTGTCGAGAATGAAACGAATTTTAAAATCAAAGTCCTAAGGAGCGATAATGGGGGCGAATATATCGGGAAAGAATTTAACAATTTTTTAAAACAAAATGGGATTAAACACCAACTTACTACACCATACACTCCACAACAAAATGGTGTGGCGGAACGTGCTAACCGTACGCTTGTAGAAATGGCACGTAGTATGATAGTGCACAAAGGACTAGATGAGTCATTCTGGGCGGAAGCTGTTTCAACCGCTGCTTACTTAAGAAACAGATCAGAGACCAAAACACTCGTTGGTAAAACACCATTTGAGGTATGGTTTAAGATAAAGCCAAGTGTGAACCATTTGAAAACGTTCGGTTCGCTAGCCATAGCTATGAATAAAAATCATTCAAAGAAGTTTCGAGCCAAGGGAAAAGAACTGACTATGGTAGGATATTCAGACAATTCAAAAGCTTACCGATTGTTGGATCATGGAACTGGGAATATAGTTATTAGCAGAGACGTTATTTTCTTTGAAAATTCTAATATTAAAACCCATGAAGGTCAATGTCAAATTTTTACTTTCGACATTGAAGATATTTCTCCAATCTCTCCCAATAATAATAATACTGTTGAAGAAATTATACCTGATGACGTTATTGATTCCTGTTTAGTACAAGAGCCTTCTGCAGAAGAATTAGTTTCAAACTGTAATGACGATATTCTTGAACCTATTCGATACGGTCGAGGTCGTCCTAAAATAGTTCGTACCGGTAATCCTGGGCGCCCTCGAAAAGAGCGAAACTTGTTAAATCACATAGAAAAAGGAAATATTGAAATTCCGGAATCTGTCAATGAGGCCATGGCAAGTAACTTCTCAGAAGAATGGCGCGCCGCCATGCAAAGAGAGTACGATGCCTTGATTAAAAATCAGACGTGGACATTAACAGATTTACCCCCCGGTGAGAAGGCGATAAATTGCAAATGGGTATACAACATTAAGAGAAATGCAGATGGCGCTGTTGAACGTTTTAAATCCCGTTTAGTAGCCAAAGGCTGCAGTCAACATTTCGGAATCAATTATTTCGAAACATTCTCACCTGTCGTTAGATATGCGTCGATTCGCATGATATTAGCGGTTGCTTGCGAGCATGATTTATACTTACACCAAATGGACGTGACGTCAGCTTATCTAAATAGTGATCTTCACGATACTGTTTTTATGAAACAACCCGAAGAATTTATTAGTAAGGATTGTCCTAATCAGGTTTTAAAATTAAATAAAGCAATTTATGGATTAAAACAAAGCGGACGAGAATGGAATACAAAGTTAGATGAAGAATTAAAAAGTATTGGATTCTTACCATGTCCTAGTGAACCCTGCATTTATACAAAAAACAATAATGGCAAATTCAACATAATTGCACTATATGTCGACGATTTAATAATAGGCTGTTCAAATTTAGAAGATTTAAATGCAATAAAAATGCAAATTAGAAGAGTTTTTGACGTAGTCGACGGAGGCAAGCTCCATTATTTCTTAGGAATGGAAATTCAACGTGAATCCGAAACTGGAAATATAAATATTTGTCAGAAAAAGTACATCAATGATTTACTTAGACACTATGGCATGGAAGACTGCAAATCTTTAACAACTCCGATGTCCGCAGGATTTCAAACAAATTGTACTAATGACAATTGTAAGAAGGTAGATCAAAGTGAATATCAGTCGTTGATTGGGGCGTTGATGTATGTTGCAATTTCAACGCGTCCTGATATTCTACATTCCGTATCTAAGCTTTCGCAACGTAATACTGATCCGCATTTCGAACATCTAGTCGCTGCTAAGCATATCCTGAGATACTTAAGAGGGACGAGTGATTTCCAACTTCATTACATCAAGACAGAAAAACCTATAGAATGCTTTGTGGACGCTGACTGGGGCGGAGACACAACTGACAGAAAATCTTACACGGGATGTGCGTTTGTGGCAGCAGGAAGTGTTTTTTCGTGGGAATCTAAGAAGCAGAATATAGTAGCACTTAGCAGCACGGAGGCGGAATATGTTGCCCTTTCTTCTGCTGCGAAAGAAGCTGTTTATATTAAAAAGTTGCTGGCAGAAATGGGTTTTCAATATACTACACCAATGATTTTAAACTCTGATAATCAAAGCGCTCAACATTTAGTAAAGAACCCGGTATATCACTCAAGAAGCAAGCACATCGACATTAAGTTTCATCATATTCGAAATGTTTATAAAAATAATGAAATTGATCTAAACTATGTTTGCACAGATTTAATGATATCTGATATACTAACTAAAAGTCTGCAAAAAGTTAAACATTTAAAATTTACCAGACTTATGGGATTGTACTAACATTAAAATAATCATTTTACATATGTATGTGAGCGTTGAGAGGGACTGTTAAAGAACTTGCTGTTTTATTACTTGTACAACACTTCACATTTTATATCGAATTCAAACAAGTCGACTCTTTAGTTCTATCAATTGTATTGAAATATTTTTCTGTTCATTGCCTATTCAGAATTTCTTTCGTCTGTACGAGAAACATTTCTTTTAAATAAATATCTTAAATATATATTGGTGTGAGCTTATTCTAATTGGAACTTCGGGAGATCAAAAGTATCTAACAATATATATATATATATATATATATATATATATATATATATATATATATATATATATATATATATATATATATATATATATATATATATATATATATATATATATATATATATATATATATATATATATATATATATATATATATATATATATATATATATATATATATATATATATATATATATATATATATATATATATATATATATATATATATATATATATATATATATATATATATATATATATATATATATATATATATATATATATATATATATATATATATATATATATATATATATATATATATATATATATATATATATATATATATATATATATATATATATATATATATATATATATATATATATATATATATATATATATATATATATATATATATATATATATATATATATATATATATATATATATATATATATATATATATATATATATATATATATATATATATATATATATATATATATATATATATATATATATATATATATATATATATATATATATATATATATATATATATATATATATATATATATATATATATATATATATATATATATATATATATATATATATATATATATATATATATATATATATATATATATATATATATATATATATATATATATATATATATATATATATATATATATATATATATATATATATATATATATATATATATATATATATATATATATATATATATATATATATATATATATATATATATATATATATATATATATATATATATATATATATATATATATATATATATATATATATATATATATATATATATATATATATATATATATATATATATATATATATATATATATATATATATATATATATATATATATCTTCACTAGTAGATATGTCAGACCAAATGTCTTTAGAATTAACGTCGGATAAATCACTCGAATGTAAAGAAAAATATTTCTAAGGAGCGCAATAGATCGAGTTGTCGTCGCTGCAAAACGTTTAAAATCGCGTTAACAACGCGTTTGTCGCGACAAGTTGTTAACGATTTCTTACATTTTTTATTTCCAACACAGTCTTGTTTTCCTTCCTTTCCAAGGCTTATTCACTTCATTTCAATCGTGAATTGTCAAAAGAGGCGAACCATAAATATCGCCCTCGCCAATTTCAAGTGGAAGAACAAAAGCAAACGAACGGGGGAGGGGGAAGGGAGTTAAGAGTGTAAACTTTTGAAAGTTATTTGAAAAAATGTTGCAAATTCAGGTTGGCCCTGAATTGATTTGTTGATTGATTATCGGGGGAAAAAATATTCAATAATCTCTTTTTTGCAGCAAAAGCAACAACAGAAACAAACAACAAAATCTATCAAAGAAATCATTAAATAGTCAAATGGAATCAGTGCCAAGCACTGTATTACATTAGCCATAGCAACAACAACAACAACACCAACAACAGCAATAATGACCACTGCGACAACGGCAGCAGCAGCAGCAATAGCCAACACCTTCACTAACAAAAGCACCAACTATAACAGAGCATTAACAGAATTTGAGTGACATTTGGTTTTGTTTTTTCTCCTTTTTTTCTTATTCCTTCTACACCCGGAACTATTTATTGCATGTGATTCGGTTCGGCGTGTCGCGACGGTCACTGATGGCGAGGCCTCAATGGACCTTCATTATTATCCAATTCAGTCTAGTCCATTTTAATTTGATTTCGATTTCATTTCTGGTCCAGCGTGTTTTGTGATCTTGCGCCTCTGCAACGTTCAATTTTGTTCTTGTTCTTGTTATTCATTCGCTGTATGTGATTCGATTCGTGGGCACTACGTTGCACCGCCTTTCTTACTAATGCTAAAAAAACAGAAAATGACAGACAGGCGAACAAAATTGAGAAAAAATCGTATTATTTTAAATGAAAATAATTCACTATTTGTTTCTTTGGACTTGTTTCCTTTTTGCTTGCAGTTTGTTTGAATTTGGATTAGTTTTAAATCGTATTGTTTTTACTGGTGCTGTTATTGTTGTTTTCACTTGACACGGAGGGGGCAATACATCGTCAAATGTGAATTAATTACACTGTATTGTTTTGTATTGAATCGTGTTGTTTTCGCATTGCTTTCCGTTGACTTGAATGTTAAACAATTTTATTCCTTTTGTGGTTGTTGTCGATGTTGTTGTTGTTGTTGTTTTTCATAGTGAGTGAGTTATTGTCTGTGTTCGGGGTCGCGTGCTTTTGATCTTTAATCAATTCATTCGATTTATTTATGTCTGACGCTTAACAATTTAAAAAAACAATAGCACAAAATAACAACAACAAAATATGTAAAGAAGTATTTAATTGAAAACTGGTACTCATTAAAAAACCATAATGACAACAGCTACAACAAAAACCGAAGCATAGCACAAACAACAACAACAAATTGCGATAACAATATCAGCAATTTCAACACAATTGTTAATGAACGATCGTTGCAATTGTAATATATTTAATGCTAAATTAAAATAAATGTAGATTTAAAAATTGCTGCATGTTAAATTAAATGAAAGTAAAAGAGTGCGAGCGAAAAGACAAGTCACGAGTGTGGGGGATAGGGGGAGAGAGAGGGGAGTTTAGTAGAGAACGAAATAACTTTTGTATTGTGATTGTGATTGACTTTGATTTATTTTAGTGCGCTTTGGTATTTTATACTTTCTAATGAAATCATTAGCTATCAGAGATATCATTCATTGATGAATAATGTAAGATCAATTGAAAAGTTATTTGGCCTTGTGGACCATAATGGACCACAATTAACCAACATATATTTTACTTGAGGTCTTTAAAGCCTTTCACAGATTTCAGTAATCTGATAATTAATTAATTGCACACTAATACTAAATGCACGGAGCGTAGTTCAGAAAATAATTTTTGGTTTATTTTATTTAACTCTCAATCAGAATAGGTGGCGACACAAGAATACAGTTAGAACCGCTTTTATGTCCGTAATAAATTTTGTATCGCATTAGAAGGAAGCAAGAGATTCCGTCATGTGTCGGAAACGTGTCGAAAGCGTGCCCGCTTATAGTCAATTGTTAACAAACACGGTAGACAGTTCTGAAATAATATTCTATTAACCAAATTTTAATGTAAATTCTTGTGCAGTCGTGTAACAAATAATCTCCAACAATATTGATTAATTTATATTCGATGACTTTCACGACTCTGTGAATTGATGATGATGGTGTTGGTGAATTTCTGACGGAGATGTCTTGTATAGCCGGGGATAGGGGGCGGAAAACTCATTGATAATCCCGGCGCATTAACAAAGACCACCGAAGTTTCCAAACCAAATTTCAGTTTGATTACGTAAATTCATTCCAATAATCTCAATCAATAATATCCGTGTATCATCGACTATATCTAGGAAATACTAATATGGTTTTATGAATAAAACTGACTATTTCGTTAATTTATTAAAGAATTTTCGTTAGAGTTGTCTGAAACGGTTTTTTCTTTTTCGAATTAGCATAATTTTATCACTGCGCGATATTAATTTTTCTCTATTTATAACACGATAATGTGGGTAAATAACTTTTGAAGAATTCTATCCATGACTAGACAATTTCATTATCATTTACCGAGCTTTTTCTTGGAGATACTTTTCCCAAAAGGCAACAAAAAATAAGCAGATTCCTAAGAGATTAAAATAAGCCTATAGAGATTATGATGAACATGATTTTTATGCCAAAATTGGAAGGTTCGAATTAAAAATTCTTTACAAAATTTATCAATTTAATAATATTTCAATTCCGATCAAGAATCTAAACAAATAGATACAAATTCTCCGCCCGCCGTTGGTGGTTTTGCTACAGAAGCAGACTTCAAATAAATAGCATTTGCAGAATTTATAAATAAAACTATAAAATCGTCGACAATGATGGAATTTAAGGATCTCAATTCAAAGGACGCGGGTAATTTTAGTGGAAGCACCTAAAGGGCGATTGTGGGCTATGGTATGGTTGATCGTTTTGATTGATTGTTTTCATTCATTCATGTCTATGAGTGTGAGAGAGAATTGAAAGCAATTTGAAATGTCATTGTTTACAATTGCTTTTTTTTGAGTTTTTTTTAAGTAAGAAATGTTAAAACTTTTCAAAAGCGCCCACATAAACGCCATAAGATGACTGACGGAAACATATGTTTTTTTTAAAACATGACAAATGAAATCTGATTTTTGAATCCATAGAAAACAATAATTTTTTTAAAAAAATATTTATTTAAATTTTAAATAATTAGGAGAAATTTAAAATCTGGATTAAAACAAATTTCTTTTGCTGTCGTGTTTATTGACTTGAAGGAGAAAAGCATAAGGAATAAACCAAAATATAAAACAAAAATTTCGTATTCAACGCACGTGCGAAAATTTACAGATCTATGAATGTAAAAAAATAAATATTCATTGAATCACTCACCAGTCCGTGGCGACGGCGACTTCTTCAAGAGACGAAAAATATATTAACACACTCGGGTGCACAAACACATAAACACACGCACACAACTGACTAAAATCGATTATTGAAATGCTGAGAGTTTCGAACCATTAGTTTTTTTAATCGACCAAATAAAAAAATCGTTTTGATTGAACCTTAATGTGCCTAAACGTTGGACGAGGTTTTGTCGAAAAATTAGAAAAATTTCTAAAAATGCAATATTTGGTTAATTTCATTCGGGTCTTTCAAACTTATTATTCTTTTACGATTTTATTATTAAACTGCGGGTGATTTTTCCCATCAAAAATTCTCATTTAAATTCCAATACTTGCGACTTTGTTTGGATTTGAGATCTTTTTAAAAAACTCCTTCACTTTAGTAATTTTCGAATATTTACAAAATCAACGAATTCTTTCTGTGTTTCGTAAGAAAGCCTTAGATGAACTTTCGATTTTGATCATTTCTTTAAGCCTTTTTAAATAGTTTTTCTGTTGTTTTTATAAAACTTTATATTCCATGACACTACGCGACACGACCACGCGAACAGCACACAACAAACGTACACTCAGCAAAAAACGAGCGATGAATGGCGCTAGCTTTTAAGTACAAGACGTTTAACACTTTTTCCAACTGATCTCACCAGAGAAGCGAAACGTATCTCTCTCTCTAAATTGCTTTTCTCTTTTTTTATAAAAACTTTCATAGAAACAAACTTTTAAGGCCCTCTCTCATTCAAAATGATCTGCCCACTTCTCTCTCACATCGTTGGTTATGCTTCTCACGGTATTTCAACGAACGCATCGCACCGGCTTCCGATCAGCTGGTGCACTGCAGTTCTCTAACATTATGCAAAACATTAATTCTACTTCTGTTAATTTCGATTAAACTCTCTTAATCTCATAAAATCTCTGTTATGTCCTTTAGTCCTATTGAGTCTTTCGTTTTGAATGGAAATTTTCTAAAAATACTTATTAACGGTGGTATGAATGTCGTTTATGGAAACATTATTTTCGCATTTACCTTTTTGTTTTGCTTACCGTTGACTGATTTGTCAGATATATTTAGAATAGAATAATAAATAGAATTCATCGCAAGCAAAAGTATTGTCAAAAAAAATTTAATTCAGTCATGGGAGGAAACGATTTTCGAATAACAGTCTTGCACATTCAATGACAATAACATCAACATATCAACGATATTACACACAGAAACTTAACCCAAGATTTCAAAAATATTATTCTTTGTAATCACATAAATTAATAGTCAATCGATTTCATAAATAATTAACAGGCACACAGACAGATAGGGCTCGACTCAGGAGATTGTTCTGAGCCAGAATATATATACTTTTCCATACATGCCACACCTCATTTAATGCGTTGCAAATAGAGGAACAATCTCAATATACCCTAAGCCCTTTGGTTGTAGGATATAAAAATTTTGAAATAATTAATTGCATTTCATTTGAAGAACAAACATGAAAAAGTCGGAAGCATTCCGGCATGAATTGATCACACCACACTTTTTCATTTAACTCGTTTCCTAATTATTCTTTTATCAAATCTCTAGCTTTTCCCCCATAGGTGCACGATTTTATAGGAACCTATCGTAAGACTCAAAATGTAAGATCAAATGCAGACTAACAACAATTTTATTCCATTCCATCTGCTATTCCTTCAATTCATCGCGCCTCAGAACCACCCTGTGATAGCAAAAGTATTTACACAATATTTCATTAAAGTTTCTTCGGTTTGTGGAAATGCTATTGATTCTTTATACATAATTTTAATGTGTGGTGAAAAGAGAAATACCATATGCGTCTGTAATACCATAATCGTCAATGAATCAGTGACGTATCCCTACAAATTTGGCTTTCGAAAGATTGAAATTTTCTTAATTCTCAATATTGCGCACTCAAAAATTTCACTTTCACGACCTCTTATTTAATATTAATTCAATGTTGAATATTTTATGATAAATTCCACTAATTTCTCAAAGGTCGAATTAGGTTTATAATCATGTAATGGCATTCCAAAAATTTTCGTGCGGTACTTAAGTGTACAACAAATATTCTTCCATACAAATTTATAAACTCAATAAATTTCACTTCTTCAGTTCGTCAAAATAAAATTTGCGCCGGCAGTGCCGAAATATCAAAACGTGGGCTATAAAATTCCACGTGACAAAAGGAAACTTTTCTAAAAAAAAGAATTACGCTCCTTTTAGACAACAAACAATTTACTAACAATAATTAGGATTGAGAGAAAATATTGGCAACAACATATCAATTAGAGGAAAATCAAATAAAAAGAAGAAGTACTCACGCAAACAGACAAGTCCTCTTTGAATTTTGAGAGGGGGATTTTTCGAACGACCATTGGAAACTCTACCGATGTTAAATGTTTTATCCGAATCTAAAAGTGCTCTCCGGGAAAATGTGTAGGATACGACAAAGTTTTTCAATCGGAAAACTTTTCATCAGTGGAGTAGCGGCCACAGTCGGAAACGGACGTGTTTTAAAAACGTTTGTCTCGTCATTTAACAGAACCTTACAAGGTATTTGTAAGAGAGTGAGTGAGTGAGGAGAGCATATACCAAAAAGGGCTGCAGCTTGTGAACTTGCCTTGAAATTAGGTGAAAATTTATACTAAATACCAGAAAAAGCAAAGAAAACCGTGTCAAAGGCAATTTCAGTGTTCTTCCTCAACACAAACTAGTGAACAATTTTAAAGATATAGAACAAATAAAAAGAGAGTAATTGAATAATGTTTTTTCAAAAATAAATTGAAAAATTTCTCTAGTCTGAAAAAAGCAAAATAAAGCTGCAACTCAGTCACTGCAAGAGTTTTCAAGGGGAGAAAAAACAATAAGGAAAAGTATGTGAAATAGAGAAAAAGTCTTTCTCTTTTTTACAAATGTTTTTGTCGTTTTTTTTTTCCTTTAGTTTATTCTTTAGTTCTTGGAGAGCGATTGTAGAAGTATTTGCATGTGTGATTATTACCATGAGCTTAATTGTGAATGTGCTCTGCGCCTCTGAGTGTGCAATTGTATGTGTGTACTTGTGATTGTGTTGGAGTAAAGGTATTTTGAAAATTTTGCGAAAATCTCTAACCCAAAAAATACGAAATTCTGCAAAACTCATTTCGAAATCGAAATAATACAAAAAAATAATAATGATGAAGGAAAAATTAACTCTTCGCCTAGAAGGAAAAACAAAATTGTGGAAAGACATTAGAAGTAATTGAGAAAAATAAACAAATTCCCTCCCTTCAGATGTTGAGTTGCTGACACGCCGACATCACGGATGTTGCCAGCTAAATCAGCTAACGACAATTCCGACGATGGCGACGACCAAAACTGTAATGACTATGACATTCACCGCAAAAGTGACAATGCTGAGGTGAGGGCGATGGTTAGTGACGGCGCAAGCAATGCCGTTGGTCAGTTATTGTTTACGAAGAACAAGAAACATTCATATAATTCGTCATATTCGTTCATCGTATTCAAGCACTCGTTGAAATCTTCTTATGAAAAGCGGAAATTACTTAAATACTCTTTCGTGAAAGAGAGAGAGAGTGATAAGGAGAGACGCACACACAGAAGAAGAGAGATTTATCATTTATCATTTAGATTTATCATTATAACAACAATAACAACAACAACAGCAAACACTTCCAGAAAAGTGTTCATTTAATTATTAATTTTTCTTTTAATTCCACTGAAAAGTTCTCCAGAGTTCAAAACCATTCAAAACCCGTCTAAAAACAATTCTGAAGACAAATTTTGTTTTGATAATCCTGAAAATACTTCGGACTCCGAACTCCTAAACGGCTTCTTTAAAGAAAGATTTAAAACGATGCTTACAATTTCGCCCCCTTCCTGATTTTTATTATTTTGTATTTCTGTTTTATTTTTAGTTATTCATTTCAATTTTGTTTTATTTATTTAAATTTTTTAATTTTTTCAAGGGCATTGTCGTTACTTCTTGGTATTTTTAATTTCTTCTTTTTTTTGTTTTTGCTCATTGAAAAATTATTCTATCTTTTTTAGCGGTTTCTAAGCATGCTATTTTTATAGCCGGCGATGCTTAAAAAACTCTTAAATGATTGCCAATAAACTAAAATCGGGGACAGTTAAGCAGCTAGTCTTCATTGTTGTTATTGTTATTTTTTCATTATCATTGTCAAGATATCGGAAACGTGGCCGGTACCAAAGTAATGTAATTAATGGCCATGATAAATATTTTAGAATAGGATAACTAAAAGCAAATATAAATATTTTTGAAATGGCGCTATTTTTTCAATATTTATAGAAAAAAACGTGTATAAATATAGCGTAGGGAAGCAGACGCACTGAGGAAATTACAAACACATTTCAATTAATCAAAAATATTTAAATCGTTCTACTGTAGTCGTTTTGTTACACGCGTTTTCTAGGATTTTATTTGCTCTTAATTAATCAAAACGTCATCCAAACCGATCTCATACAGGGTGATTAACTTGAAATAGTATTTGTCTGCAATACGATCATTTATTGGTTTCGTATTTAATACATTTTTTGAGTTTAAATGGTTTCCTCTAGAGAAACCTGCTAGTCTGTTAACTGGCGCACGCAGTATTTTTGTACTCTGCAAGCTATAAAGTCTGGCGTTATTGTATTGCTCTTTTTAACTTTTTCCCTTTTAAAAACCTTTAACAATTCCATTTGATGGTAGATTTTTATGGACGATGACTGTGAGTGATTGACTAAACCCGACATTTCTTTTTCAATTAGTTTTAATGCAATACATTTTATCTTGCATTAAATTACTTCAAACATTTTGCAATATCGTGCCACAGCAATAACAAGTTGCCACCTGATGAAATAATACAGACAAGAAGAGAATCAAGATCTCCCTAAAAAGGGATTACGAGACGAGTTATAAAATATCGACGCGATGATTAAGATAAAACAGAACAAAAACGTATTGTAAGCGTATTCATTGAAAACATAAAAGAAAACCCTTTAACCCTTTTTATTTCCTCCTTCGACCTCTTCCTCTTACTACTAAAATTCGGACATACTTTCCAAAAAGATATACCAAGTAAAAACAAAAGAGCAACACTTTGGTCCTCATACACTTTCGAAGGCATAAAACTGTATGAAATTATGTTGCGTGTACGTGTGTGTGCGTATGTGTTACGTGCAAGGCGTGTAAGAAGTTAGACATGTTTGTATATGTGGTACATTTCAATGCGCGCACAGACATTTTCAAGAAAAAAAAAGAAAATTTGTAACATAAAAACACGCGAAGACTGAACCGAATGAATGAACGAGGTAAAAAATTTTGAAGCAGAAAGGACTCAAAATTTGGCATTCATAAAAGTTTACGTAAAAAAATGAAGAGAGTGAAGTAATCAAGAAATAGTGAGAAAGAGAAAAAGAAGGGAGAAAGAAAGCAGAGAGAAGAAGAAATACCGAAAAATGAAACGGAAAATGAGAAAAGAATCTTCATCTGTCATTTCCTCCTTATTTCCCATATCCGCTCCTTTCCAAAATAACACTTTCCAGGACCAGAAAGAAAATATTGAAACAGCCCCGAATTGTTTGTGGCCACAAGGTACACGAGTTGTTTTAGCCAAATGTGCGACGAACCACATTGGAACGGAATGATAATGGAACAGGACAACGCGATGGAATTCAGTGAAATGATTGAAAATCACCGCGTAGATTGTGCCAGAGAGTAAAAAGGTATCTAACGGTATGGTCACTTCGAGGAGCAACAGCAGCAACAACAGCAGCAGCAGCAACAACACCAGCAGCAGCAACAACAGCAATCGAATTAGAAATTCAGTAAAATTATAATGAAAAAGGATAAAATTTTCATTAAATAAAAATCAATGGAAATTTTTTTGTGTAATTTAGTGCGTGAATAAGTGAGTGAGAAAATAACTAACGAGGGAGTACCGCGTAAAAAGACAAACGAGTGAGTGAGAAAGTAGCAGTGACTACCAAGAAAATGTGATCAAAAGAAGAACAAAAATGACATAAAGTATTTTCAATTAAAGTAATGAAAATGTTATAAAAAGGATACTCATTTGTTTTCTTCGAATAACCTTGAGGTGAAAAAAGCACGAAAAGAATTTGATTAGTATCCATTCAATGGACAAGAAGGTGTGTATAGTGGGAGTAGGCATTCACACGAACACATACATACACAAACGCAGATACGCGCGCATATACATGCTAAAATACTGTAACAAAAACAAAAACTCCAACATAAAACTAAATCCAAGAATACAAAAGAAGAACCGGATGAAGAGAGCGGAAAATGATACAAAATTTTGAATGACACGACAATAAAAGCGAATCCTCACTTTCCTCCCTTCCAACAATTATCCATTTATTAACGATTTATTCCTTGTAACGAATGCGTTTGACGGTTATTGGCATTTCGTCATTACGAGGTTCCAGGACTCCAATTACGAATTAGTGGACAACCTTTTGAAAATTTCACTTCCAGATTTTAATTTCATTTGACAGAGAACCAGACGAAGTAAATAAATACTCCACGGACAAAAAGATCGAAACGAAGCCGTAGAGGAAGGAAGAAAAGAGGGATAGTTCAATTCCTTTAATTCCTTTTACTGTTTTCCTTCTTTGCTTCGAATGTCTCACGAGAATTATCCGGGTTTAATCAACATTCAATTAAAGCATATTTATTAATTTAAAAGAAAAATTCCTCAGAGGTATTTGTGAAAAAAATGATTTTATTTAAAAAAAATTTTTTTAAATATAAATATTCAAATAACAAATTATAATATCCGGTGCCGCTTTCAGTGAAATACTCCTCAGCTCCACCGTTGTTTCCGTTTACAAATAAATAAACAATAGTTAAAAAACAACAACTAAATGAGTAAAGAAATAAAAAAAAAAATAAAAACAAATAAATATATAAAATTTTATATTTGATTTCTCCTCGTACAAATAAATTCGTGTTTAATTCTATTAAAATATTTACTCGTTTTTGTTCTTGTTTTTCATGTTCGTTTGTGTTAGTTTATGTGTTTAGCGTCTACAGCACAGTTTTGTCTCGCCGTTTATACAATTAGTTAATTGTATCAATATTTCACTCTATCAAAATTTGGTAAGTTTCTCATTTTATTGTAAATGATTTTAAGGTAAATTTTATAAAATTATTCGTACATATTGTTGCCGAGATTAAAAGAGAGAAGATTAATGTTAATGCAGCGATGCGTTTGGATTTGTGGGTGTGATACACAAGGGAAAAATGTGCAAAATGTTATAATTCGTTTTCTCGTTGAAATTAATTTGCGTTCCAAAAACAATTCGAAACAATTAAATTCTTAGAAATTATTTAAGTTTGTTTTGTTGGATGCGCTGGTAGAGATGATGCCAATACAACGCTTCTGATTAATTTGTTTTTGTTCTCAGTTTGACAGATAATTGCCAATACGTTCCGATATTTTAATTTTTAATTCTTACGCTTTCATTTTCTCAATTCGTGTTAAATTTTGGCATCGATTCCGCTTAAGGTGGAAACTCGTCGAAACTGACTTCGTAGAAAATTCATCTGTAATTCCATAAATTATTTTAGGGTCTACTAGTTTCGTTTTTAAAGTATTTAATATTCATGTGAATCGAATTTTTCTCTTGGATTAATCATTAATCAAGAAAAAATATTTTCTTTCCTCTCTTAACAAAAATTAATTCTCTAAAGAGAATTAAAACATTTTTCAAATGGCCAGTCTCTCAATTTTAAACACGTCCGTAATCCGTGAGAGCATTCTAAAAGTATTCTACTAAGCTTTATTTATAAAAATTTTAACGTAAGCAATTTCATAGATATTTCAAGGATACAGAGACCATCGGTTGTTCACTGCATACATGATGCGATCAACAGGAAAAGAAGAAACAGAAGAAGTTAAGCGAGTAGAGCAAGTTCATCCATCAATCTGACACGTTGCGCCGTTTCATGTAATTTGATTTTACTGACTTTGATATTAATGGCGATGATAATTAGGTTTTGCCCTAGTAATTTATATATGACTCGTGCTTCGTAGATTTGAACCGTCTGAAATACATCGACAATTTCAACAAAACAACAACAAAACAAAGAGCTACATAAAATACAATAGCAACGGTATAATCGACATCAGCAAGCACATAAAAATGCGTTCTGACTAAAAGAGAGAGATCGTAGTATCAGTTATAATTACTAAAATAATAATTACAATAATGATAACGATGACAATAATTAACGATTTGGTATAAAAATGCAATGAAACGTCGCTGTTCGTGTTTTATTTTGGGGAAAAGTTGAATTGAAATAATTTATTTGTAGAGATCATTACGATGATTGTTGTAATAATGTGTAATATACCATTAAAAATAAATAGTAGAATAAAACACAATATGTCTGGATTCCCTTCAGGAAAATAACAATGGCAATATTTATTAGAAATGTTCTCTTAAGGTTTTTCTAAACCTTCAATACCGAGATATCAGTCAAAGCAAACACTTTTATTACGATGAAGATCACGAATGGACACAGTTTGGAAAATACTAAGCCTAACACCCGCCGGTTACTGAGATTGGGTTCCCAAATTTGCTCCTTTGCAGGCTATGCGTAATTTAAAGGATATTTCCGGATCTGAGATTTTTATATGAAATTACTCTTAAATTAAAACAATTGAAGATTAACTAACATACTATTCCATGAATTTCTTTAGAAGCTGAAAATAATTCTCAAATATATATAAGGTTACACAAGAAATAGATCCTTCTGTGATAATTAAAAGTGTTTTAAACGCAATTCGCATTCGCACGCCGAATGAGCTTTAAATATTCTAAAAAAGACATACTTACTTCTTATGGTTTACATTTTCGAGGTAATCCCTCTTTCTGGTAATGAATGATAAAAATTATAATTATTTTCAAAGTCACCACGACATATGTATTTGCAGAGCCTATTTTTAGGCGGCTAGGCGACGAAACGCTAACATTTGAAACGCATAAAGAGTGAAAACCGATAATTCAATTATGGTTTCTATTTTCACGAAGGAAGTGACAGAATTCGTTAAAGCCTGAGATCGTCTTTAAGCCGTTTCATATTATGAAAATTTCAAAAAAAAAAAAGAAATCCGTGCTGAAAGTTTTCACTAAAAAATAGCTTTATACAAATTGCATTTTGAATTTGCCTTCGTTTGTTCAATTTTCTTTCTTAACCGCAAAAATGTGTCACAAGGACATAATGATAGAGAAACTGTAAAAAGGGTATGATTCGTAACCGATATTTTGAACTAACGAAGCCAACTTGAGGTTTATGTGATTTGTTTTGTATCAGCGCCGGATGTCTCAAAGCGACGACGACAGCAACAACGACAGCGACGACAGCGAAGACAGCGACGACGGGGACGTAACAGATAGATGTGGTACCCTCAACTTTTACTCTGATGACACTAGCTGAGCCTTCGGTGGCGTCGACGGCGTCACTGGAGACTCAATTGTAACAAACCAGCGTGAATCAATAGTTGGCGATTGGCCCAAAGAATGCAATGCCTCTTCTAATGTTTTTTTCTCGATGAAGCAAAAAATAGAAGGCAAAAAAATGTTGTAAATATTCGACATGAGCATGACTACCGCCGTGCTTATTTGCACATGCAAACACATACATGCAAACAACACAGCACACTACACACACAAACACAAACAATCATCCATACGACACACATATTTGTATGAGCATCATATTTCATGTTGGAACTTTTGCTTCTCCTGGAGTCCGGTGAAAAGTTCGGAAGTAGTTCAAAGGAAAAAAGGACATCACAATTTGTCTGAAGTGCTAATGGAAGAAGTTTATTTACTTTGTTGCAACAAGGAAGCAAACAACAACAAACGCAACAACGAGAAGCGAGGTAACCGAGGTAACATCATTACAAACGGACGACTGCCGAAAACATAACCGAGACTTTGACTGTCTCTAAAAAGCAACATTTCATAAACATAATCTCTTCATGAATCGTTTCTTGCTTCCTGCCATAAATGTTCTCCCTCCTCTTCTCTTTCCGAAGTCTAAGGATACTTGCATTTCTTAAGCCTTTTTTGACATGAACTGCTGCAGAAGCAATTTTGATTCCAGCTGTCGCAATGAAGCTGAAGTTATTTGCTTTCAGCTTCTTGTAGGCGGATCATCTGGAGTAAATAGTGCCTGCCGTGGTCTGGCAGTTTTATGAAACAAACGGCCGACAAAGAAAAAGGACGGCAAATAATGCCGGGCACGGGGGGGGGTTAAGAGAAAACTGACCCAAACGGCAAAAAATTAAGTCACGGATGTGCTTTTGGCAGAGAGTATTTATGTAGCTGGCTAACGGATCGTCAGAACAGCGAAGCGGAGCCTTGATTCTTTCGGTCTGTCGCAGCAAAAAGTTTTTGACGTAAGCAAAGGATTTTGCAAATACGTAATGAAAAACTTTTCTTGATATAATTAAAACTTTTGGATATAGTTTTGAAATCGTTATCGAGCAATCAAACAGAAACCGATCGACTTGTTGGATGACTGTTGGATGTTGTAGGAGTAAAAACGAATTGATTGTCTAGGATTGAAATTATCTCAACGAAAACGTAAAAACTAACTGATAACTGTGACAAATTTTTAGGTATTCTAATTCTTCTTCTTTTTCGCCTTCCTCTTATCGAAAATATTAATTTAAAACATGTGCAATATGGCTGGTAGACAAACAAAATACCAAACGACGTAATCCCGACGTAGTCCTGAACGACAAAATCCCGAATTTGTACTTAAAGCGTGATGACAAATATCCTATACAAGAATACCGTCAGCAGCGACGCAGGTGCTTAGTTTATTGAGGGTTATAGTCCTTGGCGCGGCTTAAAGCCGCCACATGAAAAAACTTGGTGTACCAAAATGTTGTAGCAGCGAAGCTAGTCTTTGCCTTCCTGAGGCTCAAAATCCTTTTTGTATCAGAAGGCCGCCACACGCTAAGCCTTTATATCCCAAAATTCTGTAAACACGTTAACTTCTAGTGATGTTGCCGCTACGGGAGTCTCCCTTGGAGAAGAATATTAAAGTATTAAAAATAAATAATTACGAAGCAAAGTTAGGCATCGTTTAATAAATTGATAGCTTTACTTTACGTCTATAATTTTCATCTTTTCATAATTTTATAATTGATTTGCAATCTAATTTTGAATTTGATTTTTCATAACACGACAAAAGTATTAAGTGTAAAAATAATAAAAAGGAATTAGGCTGAGAACTGAATCAAACTGAAAATACTAGAATAAATTAATCTTTTATAAATTAAGGTAAATTTTGTATGAATAAAAGAAATAACAATTCTAATTTTATTAAATTTCTCTACAATATTCCCATCAAATTTCTTTTTAATCGATTATTGATGGAATAATGATATATAAGACGAAAATAAAAAATCCGAAAGCAATGTCTCTTCGTACAAAATGTACAAACTAATAATTAGCAAACCTAATAATTTCGACAACGCAGTAAAAATGATTGATTTACGCCAGACTGAAATCCGCTTGGAAGAGAAATCTTGTATAAAAATTAGTTTAGATTATTGAGAGGCTTTTCTGTACAAAGGACTTCAAACCATGCCGCGACCAAATGCCGCCTTATGAGGAAAACTCTGAGTACAAAGAGATTACCAGAGTTTTCTAAATTTAGGTGTTGTTATCCGTATAAGAAGGCATTATGCACAAAATAACTTTATTTAACGATAGGGTCGCTTTGTCCTCGCCACTAAAAAATTCTCTTTCTTACTATGATTTGGGAAATTTCGTTTTGAAGGTTAAGGTGTAAACACTTCCTCGCCTTCTTTGTACACACTTCCTCCTCTTTTCTTCTTAATACGATTAACATTGTACAGAGTGTTTTGTAGGAAAACATTTCACTCTTAAAGTCACCTTAAGCCTTTGTGAACACTTATATGTGTGCGTAAGATCTTTACGATTGCATTAACGAGGGTCAATAAATTGTAAATATAAATTCCTATAGAGATGTTTTTTAAAAGCACAATTCTACTTTTGCGCCATCTTTTTCCTTGCTATTACGAAGTTGATGCAAAAAGACCTGTCTTAAACTTCCTTTAAGTCGCTTGAAACGTTTGACAGAGCCGTCCACCCTTCCTACTCCTTCGCCCCGGTTAAACGCGCTGATGCTAATTAACTCGATTTTGACGTGTCTATGATGAAATGATGTCGTACTAATACAATTATTGTACTCTACTCTTCTCATCAATATATTTTTAATTGTTCAATTAATGTATGAATAAACGTACTGAAAGATTGATGGAAGGATGCAGAGATTTCTTTCCTTACGAAAGCAGGGAAAATTCGATAGCGAAGAAGAAGAAGAAGAAGAAGAAAGAGTATGCTCTGCATACATCATCGCGATGATAGAATGTGCCGATAATGAAAATAATGGTAGTTGGAGGCGATGATAACAGTTAGCGTGATGTTAGTCTCAAAGCCATCAACATCACTGTTGTTGCGCTTGTTCTTCTTGTGAATCTCACGCGATAGATTTGTCTTTGCCTTAAATTTTCTAATTAATTTTATTTTTAAAGGTGAAGGAAATTGTTATCATTATAAAAACCTCCACGTCTTTGTGCCATTTTCTGATTTTCTTCATTGGAATTAATTAATTGAAAAACGGTAAAAACGTTTTTCATCAATTTTCTTTCGACATCTAGTGTCTCCTCGTTCTGTGAGATGCTTTTTTTTCTATATCCTGTCGATAAACTCTTGTCATTTCAATGAATAGATTTTATTTTCTTTCTTCATTGATTTGCCGCGTCTCGCCCGAGCTCATCGTCAACATATTTCTCCTCGGTCTATCTGTATTTTTCGGTATTTATTTTACATCCTTTAGTTTTATCCTTTGATTTCTTTGATGTCCTTTTCCATCCCTCTCTATTGAGCATATTATACTTCTTATTGTTCTTTTCTATTTTTTCCTCTATTGAGATTAAAGGCGTTTGGAAAAATCTGTTCTTGGTAATAAAGAAAACCTTAGAATTGTGTTGAAGCCCAGAATTGCTGCCACCACTTGAAATTGGGGGCGACACGTACGATCGATTGTTCGATTGATGAAAGGGTGTGGCACTCTGCGAAGAATATGACTATATTTTTAACAGGACAAAGGATCAAAACTAAATTTTTATGACAGAGTGTCTTAAGAATGTAAGTCTGAATAAGAATCTAAGATCTGAAAAGAGCTGATTCGGGGAAAATCACTTTAAATATCTTTCTTAAGTTTCTCCGGCTTCAATTACAAAGAACTTTGATTCTGCATAGATTTCATTAATTACTAAAAGAAATGAGGAGTAGTGCGAAAAATGTGATTGTAGTGAGCAAATACTGAACGTGTGTTAAAAAAATATGTATGCAATACGTTCTCCGATTTACGCGGTAAATTAATTTCTCCATCCAAGAATTGGGTCAAGTGACTAGATCCAATGAAAGTACTCTTTGTTAATTTTATTTGAAATTTTAATGAAATTAATAATGATTAAAATTCGAATGAATAAAATGGAAACGACAAAGTGCAAAAGCAATAAAATCGCAAGGGAAATATTTAAATAAATTTTTCAATTATTACATTCCATTAGTTTTATTGTTTTATCAACGGACTAGACTAAACAAAAAAAATCTTCATTGATTCAACCATGCAATCCTAATAACGGCTAGAATTGAATATATTCCGCGGTATAAAATTCTGTTGCTACAGTTTTGGCGTTTTATAATTTTTACAATATTATCTTTACAATTAGAAGTTTTCGTAAAGAATTACAAAGATCAAAGTTTTGAATAACTTTAGATTTCAGTGTCTTTTCGGGACATTTATTATGTCTGTCTTTCGTGACTGTAACCTTGATTCCCTTGATTGAAGAGAACTAAATGGAACAGATAAATAACGGCTTTTTAAAATCATTCAGAAATCCTCAGAAGACTTTTACTCAGATCTGAAACCCAATGACGATTTTTACCGAACCAGAGTTATAAACACGAATTTGGATGAAAAATATGGATTGAAAAAACAGAAACAGTACTGAAAACGAGAGAATTGAAAAATGTTGGCAGAAAAGTTCCGCCACTCCAATGACTTGAGAGAAGTCATAAAAGGCGTTGAATTTTATTTCAATATTATTTATCGAAACATTATGGTTTCGGGTTTTGTTGTCAATCATATCTCACTCGTCTATGGATTCTCAGAAAGGGTTAGGTGACCGATATATGTGCAACGAGTTTGCATAAAATTTCGTCAGATTGTGTTTGGAGACAAACTGGTTATGACGATGTAATGTGTTGTATTTTTGCAGAATGAAATTTTTTCTTTACTTCCCTTCGTGAAATTAATTTCCTTTTATCAGGCTTTTGGGGGCCACGGTTGCTCTACATTCTATAATGGCAGTGAAGCTATTGAAGTGATAAATATTTTTATACTGAATGTTTTTATGATGAGATAAAGAAGGAATTCTTTGATGTCCTTAAATTTCTAAGCGGATTTTTTATTTCAATTCATCACAAAAGTTTAAATTTTATTATCATAAAATTTTGTTTTTCAGTCGATGGGAAATTTTTAAAAATTATTCATATTTATTCTTCTGCTCTTTTTCTTCTTTTCATTCGAATATAGTCAAAATAAAGTTTTCATGAGGGCGATTCATGATCGGCTAATGATTAAGATGCGTTATATGAAATGTGTAATTATATGAAATACATAAAAAATGACTAAAATGTATTACTTTTCGATAAAATTGTTCTATTAAAACATTTTTAAAACAAATCAAATCAAATTATTGCTATAGTTTCTTAATAATGTCATTCAGTTATTCATTCCAAGACGTATTTTTGTATCCACTCCTTAAATCAACTCCAATTACCTTCCTAAGACAAAGGTTTATAAATAATTTCTCCAAAAATAACTTGACCTCTCATTGAATACCTTGAAATATGTAAGAATCGACTGCGATTAATCGAAATAACAAAAAACCCCGACAAATTATAGCATTACGAGTTCCCATAGCTTTTCTACTTATACAAATTCGTATAAAATATATATTTTCAATGTTTGATTATTTTTGGAAAGCGCGGCAATTAATTTTTAGTAAAGTGTTGATGATTTTTTATCTTAAAAATAACCTCAAAATCAAGGCATTTTTGCTCCTGTTGTAACGAATGGGCTGTTTGCTGCCGCGTCGGTTATTATTATTATTGCCGTCGTTATTGTTGCTTCAGTTTTCTTCTCCGTCTGAGAAGAAGCCGCTGTTTGTCCAATTTAACATATGCGTTGCATCACGTTGGGTTACTCTGCGATGCGTCAGGTGGTTTTTACTCAAACTAATTTTAGACCATCATGAGCATTTCGTTCATTACATTTCTTTATTTTGTTCAAACTTTCCTTATTTTTGCGTGATGCAAAGTCTAATTTTGGCATCTTGCGTAAAAATAAATTTTTCTCAAAAAATGCATGCCAGATACTCTGGCAACGCTGTTTCATGTTGGAAGTCGAAAATTTGGGACAAGTGCGTCGTTATAACTGAAAACCACGGAAACCGATTCATCTAGTGAATTATTTTCGATTTCCATTTATTTTTTATTAATTTTATTGTCTTTAAGAAATTTATTAAGACGGCGATGGTAATGATGATGATTATGAGAATGATAGAGACCAAGGAAACGATTCAAGAGTTTTTGAACTCAATTCAATTAATTTCTACAGGATGGGTTGGTATAAATAGAAGACCCATAAAATTAATAATTTTTTTAATTAAAAAGGTTCTTTTTGTGAAGGCGTAAAATAAACTTTTTTTTCAATAAGAACATAACATAAACCATAGCATAATTCTTACAGATTTCTTTAGTATTTGCAACGATCAAGAGTATTCAATTTTGTAGTTAACACAATACTCCTAGAACTCAATCTTTCTGCAAGATTTATCTCTATTTGCGAAATTATTGAAAAAAGTACGGAATCAACGGAATAAACTCAGCTTAAGCTAAGCCCGACTGCCCGACTAGTGCAGTATATTCGACATTTCGTCAGGTGATACAAAAACTTGTAATAGTAGACACTTTAATTCCAATTGATCATCTATAATATGCAAAGCTTATATAGGCGATTATTACTGATGGGACATTTATTATGATTGGTGTAAACCGGTTTAGAAATGTGACAGCAATTCGTGATAACTTCTAAGCGCTTTTGAAAGTCTTTGAAATTGTGTTGAAGTCGTTTTGAAATTGTGTTGAAGTCTTCATCACAATTTTAACCAATTTCGAAGAACTGTGAATAACTTTTTATGTTGGGGCATTACCGAAGCCTTGGGGCCTGGCCGAAGCTTAAATACCCTAAACCCACAAATCATTTTTGCAAAATGATTTAGTATTCGTGGTTCAGTTCCAGGATAAAATTTTATCTTAAAATTCGCTCTAAAAACGTAGAAATTGAGACTCGTATGTGCATATATTCATATAAGCTATAAAAAATGGGCGTGTCTCTCATCCGATTTCGCCCACAATACCAACCTGCTTACAATAACAAAGAATGTTTGTGCCAAACTTCATGACCATATCGCTTCCCGTTCTCCCGTAATCGTGATTTCAACAGACAGACAGACAGACAGTCAGACAAACGGACGGACAGGGCTAAATTGACTCAAGAGATTGTTCTTCCAGCCAGAATACTTCTCCATACCTGTCACACCTCCTGCAACGCGTTACAAACGGAGGAACAAATTTAATATACCCTAAACGCTTCGGGTGTAGGCTATAAAAATAGATCATCTCACAAGACGATTAGAAGGCTACTAGAAGACCATGACTACATTATTTTATGAGAGGTGAAATTTGAAGGGCTTTGCGTCCTATTGTTCCAATGAACTTCTACATTTTGCTGAATATTGAAATTTGAAATTATCTAAGAAGATGCTAGAGGCCGGCTTTAAGTTATTTCAGAACTTTTAAAAACTTATGAAAATCCTTACGTATTTGCAGATATTAATTGCAATTTTCTCTGACATGTTAATCGAGTCGTAAGAACTGATTTAAATTAAAATCTTCAGAAAGAAAGAATAAAGAACGGCAATGAATGTTTAACACGCTGGCTGAAGGATTCTCTCGGAGGGTTAAAAGAGGAAAGATTTTTCACAAGTCAGAAATTATGAAGAAACAAGCAATTGAAGTGGACACTTGCACTACCAACGCCTCATTCGATATTTTTTCGTACTTTGGATTAACCACAAAATGAAAAGAATTTACAAAAAAAAGAATTGATCCATTCTTATAATTTTTTTTTGCGAATTCTGTGTCAGCGACGCAGGAGGAGGCGGGGATCCTATTATTATTTCTACGTGCTTAAGGAAAGCGTCCGGATGATGCGTCACGTACGATGCGTCGTAAGTTGCGCATTCATTCAACAGAACTCTGTCAGCGATTATTTTTGGTGTCAACTCATACTTTTTCTTCTTCTTCTTCTTCCTCTTCATTTTCTATTTTAATTCGGTTGCAATCTATTTATTGCATCGAGTGAATGCAAAAACATTTTAAAAATAGGCATGCCTTCACATTTATTCGACGTGAAGGAGACGAGTAATCGCCTTTAAAAAGTTTTTTCTAAATTGCACTTATTTCTTGTTGAAATTGTTGTTGTTGGTAATTATTTTGCAAGATTAGTGTTTTGCATCGTATGCATTTAATAAATCAAAAATATCTTGAAAACCACGAAGCGATGAAATGATTCTTTAAAAATATAACGAATTAATGCGACGGAATCCGGCGAAAATAGCGAAGGCAAATATAAATTACAAAATGCTGTGAGCTGTCCTTAATAAAATTACTGAGTTTATTGTAATGGTAAGAAGAAGAAGAGAAGATATAAACAAAGATGTTTTATTTCAAAAAATGTTGAGAATCTCTGAAATTTTGAGAAATTTTTTCCCAAGCTTTCAGCGATTTTGCGTAATGATCTATAGAATATTGCCTACTGTTTGCAATCCAAAATTGATCGAATCAAAAGGAAATTTATTCCAAAACGCATCATCATCGTCATTGTCGTCATAATAAGTCGTATCAAACGATATCAAATCATTAGAAGGTTATCAACTAGAAAATGTTTACAAAGTTCATTGTAATCTTTCACTAATAGTTATGAAATTTAATGTTTTCAGAATCCTTGAAAAGTTTCATAATTTTTCATCGTAAACATTTCTATATCGAATAATAAATATTTTCTAGTCTGAAAGCAAATAATAATCTTGCTCTTCAGTACGAGTTTTACGACCTAGTCGAAAGTTTAGTTGGCAACTCTATGATATATTTGCTTGAGTGATTTTCCTTCTTTTAATTTCTTAATTTTTGTTCTTTATGAAGCAAAGCAATAACCAATTTGTTTTATATTTTGTTTTAAAATAAAATATAACTACAATAACAATTTAAGTTTTAATAATTTGCGTTTTCAAATATCTCGTGCTTGCATCTTGTCGTAAATGTTTCATTGTTAGTCATAATATTTTTACAATATATCATCCGTCTTACCATTGTGCGATTGTTCTTTTTTATAATTTTCCTATTGGTTTTCCTCATCTCTCTTCTCATTTCGTGAAACGGAAAATGCAATAAAATGCAATGCAATATAATAATTTTACTTTTCAAGTTTTTTGTGTACGAAAAACGGAGTAATACAATTTTCGATAAAATTTTCAATACAATTTTCTCTATACGTTTTTGTTGTTTTCCATGTTTTATTACATTGTTGCAATGTGTTTTACATAACTGTATGGAAGAAATCGTTTGCATTAACACCTTCTGCAAGTGTTGATTGAAGTTCAAGTGTAAAGAAAAAATTATCCTTAAATAAAAATTATTGTTTGAAATTATTTCTCGATTTACCTATAAGTGTTTAATTTTGATATTTGGCTGGATGGGTGATTTGCTTGATTCAAACAATTTGTTCAGTTTTCATAAACATTTATTTAAAAATTAATAAAAATTTCTTATATCGAAAAATTTCGATGATTCCGACAATAATTTTCCCGGAATTTCTTCATTAGTTTTTAATATTTATGAATGCTCTTGCTTTGATTAAAATCTTTTGTGTATTAATACTCTTGCATACCGATAAACTTTTTAGAAAATTTAAAATTTCATAGAAAGCTTATGCCACAGCCGCAGACGTTATGCAGGGTAAAAATTTTCGACGATTAAATTTTAAAAGTAATTAATTTTTCATTAAAATTTCTATGCTTATGGCGATGATGTTGACAATGATGATGATGGTAATGATGATGTTGATGATCAAAAATGAAAGTATTGCTTTATTTTGCACACCAATACCATTAAAATACAAAGAATAATCCAAAAAAGATTACTCTGAATGTAGATTAATGGATCGCTTTGTTGAGAGAAATTTTTGGATTTTATATACGCTCATCGTCGGCCGCGATTAATGTCGATTTTTATGGTAGTATTTTGATTGTTTAACGTTTGGACACTAAAACTGAAAATAATGATTTTCAAATTCTCCAAAAATGATTATTCAAAAAACGTGTAAAATATAATTTGCAAACTGAAAATAGGCGAGAGCATGAAAGATTTAGAATTATATTTATTTATATTAATACGAAATATTAAATTTGAACTAAGCGACACTGGAGGACGACGTCGATGAGAGGGCGTTGCATCATCACTTACACGCTTATCGATATAAATGATTTTTGGTTCTTTGAAAAGTTTATGGATATTCATACCGGAAATTTATATGAGCGAAATGTGAGTCACCGGTAAGGATGATGATCGATGAAATTACTAATACTTCGAAATCAATTATAAAAGAGTCCTAAATGTCTAGTTTGTGAATGAAAGGCCGACCGTTTACAACACAAACAATTATTAATTTCATAATTGACTAAATTATAGATAAGTTTACGAATAAACAGATTTAAGAGTGCGAAGTTCCCAAAAAGCCTATTAGGAGGAGTTATGGGTGAGGAAATTGTGAATGAGAACGTCATGAGAGAGCAAAATGTTAGTGGGCGCAGGCTATGAGCCAGAAGATTACAGAAGAATAAATTAAGAGTGAGAAAATTGTGAGTAGAAAAATTAAGAGTGAGTATGTTACGAATGCAGAAATTAAATAGAAAAAATTGTACCTGAAAATCTAGGGAATGGATACGCGTGAAGGAGAAAGGTTGAGGGAGAAAGTTATAAGTGAAGGAATGAAAGGTGGAAAGTTGTGAAATGGAAGATTATGAAGAATATGAATTTATGAGTCCTGATATTATGTGGGTGGAGCGGAAGGCTATGATTTAGAACTTTTTGGATAAATGATTATAAATTGAAAGACGATTAACGGACGATTATAAAATGAAAGATTATAATTGAGAAGAATATACGGAAGAAAATTATGTGTGAAAAAATTATGAACATTTGTGATATTAGTTGATATTCTCAATGAGGAAGGGAGTTAGAATTGAGTAAAGTTCACTTATAAACTAATTGAGAAGAAGACTTTGAGGGAGAAGTTCTTCAGTGAAAGAGTTATATCTATGAAGAAGTTGTTTATGAGAAACTTATTGGTAAAAATAGTAAGGGTAATAATCGTTAATATAACGATCATATTATAAAGAAATTGTCTATTCCAATCTAAGAGATTGTGTATGAGAAATTATGGATTGTAGGGTCAAATATGGAGATTATTTTCTGTTACGAATTGCAATATTATTATTCAGATTGATGGGATTTGGAAAGCGTTAGGCGGAGAGAGAGAGGAAACTGAAAATTGCAAAACGTTGATTGACAACTGCTGAATTGACAATTATAAAGTTCGAATAGATCGTAAGGAATAAATGGAAATTATGGGTTTTTGTAAATTCATGACTTCTTTCGACATGGTGGAAGATTTAGAATTAAAGTTTGAATTAAACACAATCCAAACGAAAGAAATAGACTAAAACATTGATCGATACACACAATTTTTTATCCTCCTCAAACCATAACCACAATACCCCGATGTCAATTATTTCATATTCTGTCAATCAATTATGGTTTTCATACGATAATAAAGGAATAACAACTAAAAGGATGGAACGCATGGAACCTAACGAAACACCAATAAATTCCGGGCAAATCGTGAGGCAAAAAAGAATAAAGCTAAAAAGAATACGCTTTGATACTGGAATATTGTTGAAGGAATGGTTGGGTGGGTGGATGGTTTGACTTATTTATAATCGGAACAGGAATATATTTTCCTCAATAGTCTTAATTGTTTTCAATCGTGCATGTCACTTTTACGTACATAAAGAATAAGCAAAATTGAAGTTGCATTACATTGCGTTCGGTTGCGCGATTTTTCTGTCCTGCGAGCTGTTTTTCCTTCTTCTTACTATAATACATATTTGAAAAATGGTTTAGAGCTAACACCATCGAATGCATCGGAAATCGTTTTTTTACATTACGCTTAATCTATTTTTTCATTTAAATAGTATTTAAATATTAGATAAACACAATATTATATTTCTTTAACTAAGTGCGATATCAGGACAATGAATAAACAGTTTAAAATAGATTTTCTTTGTCTACCATTCTCTTTTTGGCGACAGCATTATAATTACAAAGTCATAGGAATAATTATTAGAGAATCATAAAAATATGTATGCGTTTTTATAAAAAATACTTTGCCTCCTAGACGAATACATTGCGGTGCAAAGAAATCCCCATCTCATTGATTTAAATCATAATTTTAATACATTACGAAACTTTTTGCATAAAAAATTCTTGCTTGTATGTTAGTGGCCCTTAGCTGCGGCGAATATCAAAACTTCCACGAACAGAATACTCACAATGAAATGAAGATTCTTGCGCTTTGCATCCTTTATATATTGGCGACCTTCTGCAGCGGCATAATAATTATCAACCAGAGAATAGTCACGAGGATCATAACCCTCAGCTATCTGAATACTAAATGATCATATATCCCAACCAAAAAAATGCTAACGATAAAATAGTTTTGTTTCCGTTAGGGTTATTTTCGCAGCAATAATCGCAATCTTAAACTAAGAGGATACTCAAACGAAGTTATTTGCACAAAAGTTCTTTGTATATTTTATTTCAATTGCCATTCTAAAAAATAACTTTAGAAAATATTAATCATCGCCTTTTGATTAACTTAATCAGTATACAACGTAATACACCGTTTCAAAAGTCAGAAATAGGCTTCTTAAAAGGGGACATTTTTGATACCTTAATGTATTCGTTTAGAAGAAAATTATTTTTTATAAAAAAGTGTACATATTTTTACAAATCTTGATATAACTCTCTGTATATTAACTCGGCGTATTAACTGTTCTGATGACTGTTATATAACATAGTACTTGTAAGTTGGTAACAGAGACATAACTTGTGAATGCTTCTAACTCCAAGATTGGGGACTTCCTCCACCACATTTTTGATTATTTCAATTTCTATGAGTCAAACTTAAAATGTAACCTTTCAAACATTCCAACTAAAATAAAAATTTATACCCAACAGTTTGCAAAATTTCGGAGAAGGAACGGCATAGGTTCCATCGATTTGATGGCCTAATTTTATGATGTGTGTGATATATTCGATACTTTGACCTACACGTCATTTCATTAAGTCACAAATACTATGTAAATAGTATCAACTAAACCATGGATTCAGCCTATCTGTTGGACCGATCTTTGTGACTGAAGATTTAAAATTAAAAAACCATCTAACGGCTAGAAATCGCGATGTAGGTTTATAATGATTCCCAAATGTTAACCTTTTTGTTAACCTATTGTTTTACGAAATTATGTTGTTTAACACTGATAATGAGTAATGGTTGCTCGTAATTAAAACAAATTCGAACGAAACTTTTTAGAAAAGTCTTGAAAAAATATCTCTTAAAAAGTAATTTAAAATTCACTTGTTCTTCTTCTTCTTCGTGCATGTCGAGCGTAAACTTTAACAAGATTACCATTAAATTTAAGTAACTGAATACGTGAGTCGTGAAGATGGTGAAGTCCTTCCTTTGAAAGGATTAAACGAACCGAAAGGTGTTCAGAATGTAGTGAGAGGGTGAATACGAATACGAATATGATATTTCGTCTATCCTTGAAGCATTTCAACGACTACTCGGAAGTATTTTGACTCGGAACTATTTCTTATTTCCTTGAGTTTAAACGAAGAAAAGTAAAGAGAAGTGCAAATAATTTCAGCGTGATCATTATGATTGTCATTATTATGACATTATGATTCGACAATAATAATAAGAACAACAACTGCAACACAGCTGCAAGGAAGACCACACCATAATAAAAACGTCATTAGCAATAACGACAACACAAAAGCAACAATTTTAACGCTTTGTTAGCGTTTCCGTGCCTCGTCTTTCCTTTTGCTTTCCTTACGAAACTTTTCCAGTTGGACCGTTTTCGTCGAATAAATGGATTCCATTTATTCCAACACACACATACACACTCCCACATATATTTCTGTATATACCAACAACGAACAACCCCACACAGCCAAACAATGGAAAATACCTGAGATTGAGTTTGTTTTAAATTCACACAAAAGACCCGGATACGCCATTTTGTTTCACTTTTTCATAGGTCTTTCATATTGTCTGAGTTTTTAATCTTCTTTATTTTCTCATTCTGACTTGTTTTGTGTCAGTGGATTTTTCTTTTTTGGATTTACTGACGTTCAAGAGATTGCAAAATCTAACGAAATCTAAATTCATTAATAAATCACTAAAGGCCACACAAGAATCCGCTTGTTCCTAAAGGAACAGCAGAACTCTTCAATGCTTGGAAATTAATTTTGGTCACATTTTTTTTGTCTCCTATTCCACGGTGCAGCGCTATCTTGGCCTATTTGCTCTGGAAAATATTAAAAATTTGAGAAAGATATTTCGCCTTCCTTTCCTTAACAGCCTCCGTTGTTCTCCTTCTTCTCAATCTCCCTCTTCTTCCTTTCCTTCTTCATCCTCTCGCTCTGAAATTTAAGGTTAGACAGGCATCCTTCAAACTTTTTTACGAGTATCCTCTCTCTATTTCTAAATTACGAACTTAATTCTTCTTGTTGTTGTTATTGTAGTTGTTGTTGTTGTGTTCATTGTTACTTTCCGAAGATGGTTTCTACGACGTCAACGACAGTGATCCGTTCGGATGTAGGTCGTCTAACTTGGCCCACTTCGTTTTCTACATAATGACGTCATTAGTCCAACATTGCTTTTCTCACTTCATTCCGGCAGCCGTCAATATCAGCGTCGTCAGCATTTTTTTTATTGAATTGTCGAAGTTTTGGAAGGAGGAAGGGCTGGAGCAATGAATGGGGAGCATGAGTTTTGGTTACGAAGGGGGTTTCTGGCATTATTGCGCTCATGTCGTTGGCGGCGGTGGTGAGAATGTTCATGAATGTGTTGTTGGTAGTGGTAGTTGCAAGTCATATCCTTTAAGGTCCTGGAAAATGTGAGAAGAAGCATTAGCTGGAAATAATTTCCCATTTTCATTATCGTTTACTCTACTCTACCTGAACGCTAATTTTCTCTGTTTCAACGAATTACTTTATAACTCGTAAGTAATCGTATGTATTCGTAATTGTTTCATTGGACATTCGTGATAACGATGATGATGATGGTGGTGATGGTGTCCTTATGATAATGATAATGATGTTTGTCGTACTTTTACTATGGCGATTGCCTTAATTGGTGTCGTTTTGCGTCCTCAATGAAATTTTATTGTTCTCCAATGGTTTCAAATAAAACAGTTTTTTGTTGCCGCGACTGGTGCTAACTCTATCAAGGTTCAAACGGATGGAAATGTGATCACTTTGAAAAAAAATATCTAGGTAATAAAATACTTAATGAGTTAATTATGGAAAATAAAACTTTTTCTCAAAAAGTGCATGCTTTGAGGTTGAGCAAATGTCGATTCCTAAAGAATGTAGTGGAGTCCTTAAATGATCTTACGCCATTCCATACTACTGTATTGCAATTTTAAAAATAGTCCACGAAACTCATTTTCCTGGAATGAATTTATTTCCACAGTTTGAGTGTTTTATATTATCAAGTTTTATATCATCATTAAGGAATACCTTTGTGGGGCTTCCTTCCCCACAAACTTCATTTAATATATCAATAATTGATAAATAATAACAATAATATTTTCCAATACCACCGAAAGCTGAAATCTTGTCACACCTTTTTAATCATCGAATAATAAAGTAAAATCTCAAAAATAACAAAATATGATTTTTGCTTCCATTGTTTGATTTGGAATTTCTTTGCTTATTTCACATCTCCGAACGTTTCGTTCGTCTCTCTTTCCAGTTGTCTCTTAATATTTTGTGAGTAGTTGGAGAGCAATCGCAAAGATGAGACAAACGAAACGTTCGGTGATATGAGATAAGCGCTTCAATCTGATTGAAATCAATTCGTTTAATTCTTGAAACCTTCAAAATCATTCTCTCCAAAACAGTAAACAAAATTTTAGCTTTTTTTATGAAATTCTTAAAATTGAAGCATTGAAGCATGAAAGTTAAGTTCTATTGAAACATTGAAGCATTTTTTCAATAAAAAAGAAACAATTTCTTTCATTACAAAAATTCATTTCCGTCTTTCTTAATGTCTTTCTTGTCTTCGTGACAGAAAGAAAAACCGACTAAAGTATTATTTCAATTAAGATTGATACGGATTACAACTAATTCGAATTAAAAACAATTCCGGATAGGCCTAAGCTTACATTAGGGCTAGATTGTTTTTCACGCCAAGACAATCAGATATCACGAAACTCTAATCATGAAAAAAATGAGTAAAAAGAAGCCTGGAAATGTTTTACGCGCACAATTAATTCCGAATTCTCTCAATTATTCTACATCTCATTACTTTATCTATTTACGAAGCACTGCTCATTCTCTCTCTCTCTCTCCCTCTCTTCTCGCTCTCTTTGGTTAGGGCTAATGCATGTTCTTACTTATTCGAATACTTTTCGAATAATAAAAAAAATACTTCATCTGCTTCATTAATGAAAATGAGGATATAAACTATACGCGACCCGAGGATACGGGAAACTCGTGCAAGGACAAAATTTGATTGAGAGTTCACCTAGTTATACAATTCGACATCGATATGTCTTTATAAATTTATCTCTCTGAGATATGCCATTACTCACAGACAGACACGTTGTATTCCAATTCTTAAGATATTGATGGCGTGCCGCGCCCAAGAAAAATTCACTTATTTTCACTGCTCGTGTTTGGTTAAAAGAAACAAAATAAAACACAAACAAAAACAAATAAATTTTAAAGAAAAACATTAGATAAATACAACTGTATTGGTATCCGCTGATATGGGTATAAAACTCCTTCAATTACCTTAAGTGCTTGCCGACTTCAAATTTAGTTCGGCAGCGCTTTTCAGGTAACTGTACAATATCTCACGGAGTGCAGTCTACGAGGGTAAATACGAAATTTAATCTCAACCATCCCCAAACTCAACATTATTCCTTATAAAGTGTTTACCTACAGGGTGCTTAGTTTAATCTTCCTCTTCTACGATTATGATTAATTCTTTGTATTCTTCACTCGAAAGCTGCCTGTTGCTGATTTCGAATTACTCGAGTCCATTTTTCGTGAAGGGCTAATAATGATATCGAGATAAATAAAGAAAGAACATTAAAGAAATCGTAAACATAATTTTTTTATTTAAATTGTTTTCATATCCTTTAAATGGTTTGCTTTTATTGTTGGCATGAATGCAGAGACCATTCGTATCTTGTCATGTGTTTTCGGGTGTCCCCGTTTAGTATTTACGCTTTTGTTGATTTACTCTTTCTCTCTCTCACTCCCCTCGTCACCAGTTGCTTTGTCTATGATTCTTTTTCTCTCTCCATTTTAATTTTGTAATTGTACTTGAAAATGCATGACATGAAATTAATGGAATACCAAATGTCACTCCTCAATAAAATGCCGTGTGGCTTTTAAGGAGTGGATTATGTGTATGGATTGGTGAAGAATTCAGATAGACAATAATCTCGATACCATTTCATTCCTAAGTATAAAATATATTACGAACAATTTATAATAATGTTTCACTTTTATAATCTAAGATTATAGAATTATAATCGCAGATTTACCCAAACATGATCAAAATTAGTTAAATAACATTAACTAACTGAAACAAAGCCACGAAAATTGAGTAAGCTTGATTGGTTCAAAGTTAATAACGCAATTAAATAAATAAGCTTTTTTAACGGAAGAAATGCCGTGCTGTTTGGGATTAAAACGCATAATTTGGACTTTAGTAAGAAATCGACAAATATCATTATCGAGAGGAGCGATTAAGAACGTTAAGAATCATTAGGAATCTTAATCTCAATTAATCAAAACACTCGGGAAAATTAGTAGATTTAACTGACAATTAAAATACAGGCAAAGAATTTAATTGGGCAAAGGAATAGTTCAAAAAAATTAATAAAATGCAAAATAAATAGATTAATTGTAGAATAGAAGTAAAAGCAGAAATAGAATACTATTTATAAAATACCACCAATTAAACAAATTATTACTGAATTCAAAGTAAATTGAGAAGAATTAAGACTTTTTTATAGATTTATTTTTTATTCTAAAATATTCTCTAATCATAACTTTAAAGTCCAAAGAATATCTTCGTTAGATTAAGTTGATCATTCACTGTTGGTCGCGATAACTCCGTTAAACATTGCAGACCTCGTTTATATCCTTTTATATCCTTAACCAAATGAACAATTTTATACCTATTTCGAAAACTATAAACGTATTTTAAAGCGGCGTTTTAGCTCAAAAGAAACGAATAAAATATAACGCTTTTATATATTTTTTAGCGCATGCGTTTGAAATGTTAGGAAATAAATTTCATTTTTTACTGCATTTTCACTTCGTACCCGATGCCGTCGTTGGGGTTTTCCTTTTTCTTTGGTACTGTTAATATTGTTATTGTTGTTGTTGGTTTTAGCGTTATGTGTTGTGTTGTATCGACATCCCATCACGTTATTTCCGCTTCACACATTCGTTTCATACGTTGTTTTATCCATTCGTTTTTTTATACAATTTTGCAATTTCCTTTGGGAAGCCGCGATACCCAAAAGGGCGTTGTAGGATGCAAGGAAAAAGTATGCAGGATGCAGAATAACGACGTCTCGAACAAATTATTAACAATGTTTTTTTTCAAATAGTATCGCTCTAAAAACCTCACAAAGCTTTAACTCTTTCTGTTTTATTATTGAAATTATTTCCAATTGTTTTCTACCGATTATTTTTTTGACAAATGAATGTTTTGAGAAAAATTCTAAAAATAATATTCACTAATTTATATATTATTGATTTAAATAAAAAATTCAAAGCAATTTTTTGTAAAGACCATTTAGTTTTAGAGATATATGTTTGCTTAAAAATGTTCTTTGAGAATATATTTATAAAGATATTCTCTTATAAATGCCACCAATTAATTTCCGCAAATTAATTTCAGTTTATTGCGGGTAAGCCTCGTAGCTTGACAAACAACATGATGATACGACATCAAGCTTCAAATTACATTGACAGACATTATGATCTCAACGATAGATTCCAACGGACAGTTTCTCAACCGACAGTTTTTCATGTTCGATCCCTTTACCGCGAGGAAATAAACAAACAAATAAACAAAGATTTAAGTTCTTTATTTCCTCCTTTTGAGGGGTGTCAATATTTATTTGGTATGAATGGGGCGGGTGTCTATCAATCGATATTGAATCGCATCATCCTCTAGAAAAATTCGCTCTTAATTCGGTTTCTCGAGTATTTATTATTTTTTCGATTTATTTTTGTTTACGTGAACTTCCTCAAGGGATCCCTTTGATTTTGGTATTCTTCTTTTATGAATAAAAGATAACTTATTACGAGACTCATAAGAAAACCGAAAATTTCCAAAGCGTGGATGCTTTAATTTATGACAAAAATAATTCATAATATAAAAAAGAATCGAATGTTTTACGGAAATATTCAGGAAATATATTCTGTCTTACTATGAATTCCATGCATTAATATTTTTAATCTTTTGTTTTAATATTTACAAAAACAACGACACGGATAGCCATCACGGGATTAACAAAAAAAAAAACAAAAACAAACTATCTAAATTTTGAAAGACTTAAAAAACAATATATTTTATAAATAAATTTATAAATAGACGCTTTAGTGATGGTGACCTCAGTAAATGTTTATCCTAAAATGAAATAATTTTTAATGACTTCGACCGGTATACATAAAATTACTTAAATCAAATATAACAATATTATATATTTTATACAAAGCAGCACATTAATTACGCTTGGTGTTGCCGGGCGATTTGCCAAATTAAAAAATTCTTTAAAAAATCAAAATAAAAAAAGGAAAAATCTGATTGTACTCAATAATTTTATTAGAAGAAAAGTAGTCACCATCATCATCATCATCATCACCGTCGTCGCCGTGAAACACGCTCTCCTAAACCACCTCCGTCAAACGACGAATGACGTGTGTCGTATGACGTCACGGCTTGCGTCACCCTCCGTCGGTCCATCTAATGATTGTTGCGGAGAAGAAGGTATCTTTCATTCTGGCATTGATAGGAGAAATTCTCACAAGAAAAACTCTTATTGATTTGATTGTTCATGTTGTTATTGTTATTTTTGTTGTTTTTGTTGATGTTGTTCTTGTTGTGGTTTTCTGTAAATGTGTTTACAAGATTATAAAATTAGCTAATTAAATCAATCGATCTGCTTTTCTTCTTAATAAAAGAATGAAAAAGAAGAAGAAGCTGCACTGGAAGAAGAAGAAGAAGAGAAACTTATTACGTGCGATAATGTGCCAACATAATCTTTTTCTATCCTGTCGTTGTGTCGGTATGGGTGGAACATAACTCAAAACAGCGACCAACCACCGGTTTTACATAAAAAATTAATTGCTTTCCGCTTCAAAAAATTCTCGTCTTTTTTGAGGTTTGAGCAACCGTTTATTCATTCAAACGATTTTTAATAAATTTTTTACAAAAGTATCAAACTAAATATCGAAATATCGAATAATCGGAGAGTCACACAAAAAAGGACTGCAAAGGCAAATAAAAAACGAATTTATTAATTCAATTCGGATTAATCTTTGAAAAAATAACATAAGCACACGCGATTTCGTGAAAAGAATGCCTTGCTCGATTTCTGAAATACCTTTTATAAAATTCCTTTTAAATAATTTATCGACACGAATTATTTAACGTTACGTTATTGACAGGTAGAACCATCGCATTATCACAAATTTCCATAATTCAACGTCAAACATTTGCTATCGTCAATCGATGGATAGTCTTGAACTATTCGGGTCGATGTGTTGTATCGTTCGCTCATCGAATGTTACCAAGTGGCTAGAGGAAGGGCTGGCCGACCAAATCAGAAAGTGGCTAATGGTTTAAAGTGTTAATTTGCTTAGGGTGGGTGTGGTTAAGATTATTAGTTATGGCGAGTGCCAAAATTACATTAAAAACTAACATAAACAATAACAACAAATTACCACAAATTGGTTTATAATTTTGCTAAATGTGGTTCGTACGAAGGAAATGGTTTGGTTGAAAGGTTAAGAGCTTTTTTATTTACGGACTCAGCTAGCTTTTACGTCAAGAGCTTTACGTAATACGTGCGTTCTTATATATAATTACGTAAATCAATAAGTGTAAATTTGTGTTTTGTAAAACTAAATTATAGAATTTCAGAAATTTATTTGCTTTCGTAAGCAACGCCATTTGAAAGCTAAATGAAAATCGCTTCCAACGAAAAACTAAAAAAATATATAAATAAATAAAATAAAATGAAATAAAAATAAATGAAATTTTAAAGATTTCTTAAGATTAAATTCTTAATTGAAACAATTTAAGCGACACAACTAATAAGGTCACATAATTAAATAATCTTCATTTGATACTTCATTAATTAAGAGCAATTCATCCCAATTTCAAAACAATACTCTCCAAAATCATATTACTTTTCTTTGAGACTTTATAATCCGGACTTCATTTTAAAAGCATTCAATATTAGCTAAATTCCAAGATTCGTCCTTCAACAGAATTTGATGGTTTGCGGAGAGGTCAAATTTTTAAAGGCTACCTAGTATCAAACACCACCAAATCTTACGTCGATAACCAGAAACTAAAGCTTGAAAATTGAATGAAATGCTATGGAATGTTACACCTGCTACGAATTCCTATAGACTCAAGACTATTCATAGCATTTTAAGTCAGACGTATATCTAAATTTATCTCATGATTTATATTACTTTTCACTTTCTTTCTTTGCTTATTTCTTTTTTTTTTTCTCTCGTTTTATACACGTCCAATTCTTATCATAATCGAAAATACTTTCCTTGAGTATTAGAGTGATAAAAAGAGAGAGAAAGACTGGGGAGCTGTTTCAACTGCTAGAGTCATACACAGTTCATGCCAATGGCTCCTTTAAGGTCAATTGCGCTAAAACACTCACCCACTCAAAAGTCACGCACTCGAACTCGTAAGACTTTATAAATTGAAGCGTATTACTTTTAAACATCAGACATATTTGTGTTAGAGTTACCTTGGTACGTTGCTTCTGCTTGTTCTTTGATGTGCATGAGCTACCATACATATCACTTCCTTGCCATTCTTTTTATTAACTTGGTCACTTGGTATGTAAATTTAGTCAAGGTCATTTGATTGCATGCAGTTTGGCAATCGCCTTTCGGAAACCGTTTGTCTGCAAGATGCAAGAAAGAAATAAAGGAAGAAGAAGGAGAAGAATAAGAAGAAGAATAAGAGGAAAGTGCATGGTTGATCTTTTGTTGTTGCTCGTTTTTATGATAGTGGATTGGAACGATTGGTTTTCAATAGAACCGAGGTATGGCGAGACTACATCAGGTCAAATGCCCAATCCTCCTTAATTTAAAAAATAATTCACGTCACGGCCAACGAAAATTATTTCTACAATAAGACAAAAATAATAAAAAATATTTGCATAATCGAAATAATAGAACCTTCTCACCTTTGATACAGAAATAAGCTTTCAAAAAATTTGGATTTTGAAAATATAACGAAAAAATAGCGAAACGCGATGACGCGATTTGGACAGACTTTCAGAAACTGGAGCTCTTGAGACGGTCTACGAGAAGTCTTCATTCATAATATCAATTAGGAATTTACCTAACAGGAATGGGGAAACAATTAATCACTGATTACGAAGCGGAAAATACTTTTTTCTTCTTTCCTATTAACCCCCCACCAACGCCCAAAAACCTGGTGGGGCGGTGAAACAAACACCTCTTCGGGATTGTTTTTATTTGATACAATGCATTAAACCACGATTAAAAATATCATTTTTAATTCAAAAACTATTATTGGAATATGAAGCAGAATATCGGAATTTTCTTAATTTCTGTTTGTTAAGACTTCTCATCTCGGCTTCTATTAAATTTATTCGAATTTAATTTGAAGCGAGTGACTGATAATTCTGACTGGATAGATGGATAAGTGACTGAAATTTCAATAAAAAACAAGAAATTAAGAAATTCCAAAAATTAATATTCTTATAAATGATTGACGTTTGTAGTTTGACGTCTCCCAATTAATATTATTGCCTAATCAATTAGGCAATTATATAAAATCACCTTCTTATGAAATCCTTACCAACTTTCAAATTTCTTTTATTTTGCTTTTGAGACTGTATTTTCCAATCTTGCATATACTTTACGATATGGCGCCCCATAGGCTGCAACCTCATATAAATCCAATAAGGCTCTTTGGTCTCTGGTATCATTAAAAATGAAATGGTTAAAGAAAAGAAAACAATAAAAGAAAGCAGCTCTTATGCGAAATTTACGTACCAACTATTTATTCTTTTCGGCAAACGATAAAAACCCAAAAAAGAAAGAATTTTTGCATAAACCAAAGCCATTCCCATCTGTTTGATGTCATAATGGCGTCGGTACGGTACGGTGCATTGTCGAGTGAATTGAATAGAGAAGGACGTCGGCACAGCAGGACGATTCGAAACATTTTCAAAACAATGCGTCGAGCTATTCATTCCACCGGAAATTATTTCATACTGACGCGATTCGAACCTTCAAATCAAGGTCGAATTCGAACTCTTTAGAAAAGAGTCAGTCCTGCTGACAATTTCTCCTGCTGGCTTCGGCATTAATTTCTGATTATTTCATGATAGCCAGTCGTTTAATAGTCTGCTTCCACCGTACTTAAAATCAGCTCGTAGATCTTACTTACTAAGCAAATATAACGATTTTTAATGAAGTGAAGTGAAAGGAAAGAAAAAGCAAGGAATGTGAGCAACTTGTATTCTATTCTCTATGAATTCTGAAGTGATTTCTTTGTGTTACTTGTAAAGTCCATGGCACTATAAGACCCCCCCCCCCATCCCCGCAAGCAAGAACACGTACTAATGATATAATATATAACTTTTCTCTTCTCAAATCTTCCTAAACAAATACTTGTAGACGCGAATAAATAATGAATTGTATGATTGAAATTAGCCACTGCTTTTGAAGTTTATAATACTTGAATTTTTAATTGCAAGAATTTTGTCTTAAATCCAGATCATATTTTGGCATTCATTTACCAAAGCGGAAGCGCTTGGATTTTTGGCTTTATATCCATAACTGATCGATTTTTAGCCAATGCTTGAACTCCTAATGTTCTCCTCAATATATCGATATTGAGTGCGCACGTGCCGAGCCACACAAACACACACATTTTTGTTTGTGGGTGAAATTTGCAAAGCCTTGATACGTTCTGATAAAAAAACATTTGTTTTTTCTGAAAACAAGTGACACTCATTCTTCTTCTTTTTATTAAATTTTAATTTTTGTGCACTCGTCAACGAACAACAGCACCAACAACAACAATTCATCAATCAATGGTTGTTGTGAAATGCACCGAGGCTGCACTGCAGTGAATTTTTGTTCTCGGAATGTATGGGTCTCTTTTTGTGTATTTGACGTGAGGTTTAGTTGTGTGTATGTGTGTGTTTGTTCGTGTGTGCGTGTGTGTACACGGCCTGGAAAATGCGTGCATTTGTACATGAATACATTTATTTATGTCTGTGTTTACGTCTGTGTAAGTGTGTGCTCGCAGGTGTGTACTCGTGTGTCTGTGCGTATTTGTAAAAAAGACACTGGATGCATAAAATATGTAAGTCATTATTGGATTGAACCGCAGCGGTTGAAAGGCTGGTTGAATAGTTAATTTTTATGGTTGTTATGCGGTTGCAGACAATTTTTTGTTAATCAAAAGTCAAATATTGTAACGAGTTGAAAAAGGGCGCCTCTGAAAGGGAAGAGTTTTTCAGGCGTTCGTCACCGAGCGATGTCAAGGTAAAATTTAGCATAAAGACAGCAACAGGTATGAAAAAGGGCGCTTCAGATAAAATGGGTTAAGTGACAAAAAAAGAGACCAAAGACCCAAAAAGAGAGACCAAAGGAGTAATGGTCGAGGTGATGGTGGTACTCGGTCACATATTGCAATCATCAGTCTTCTACCCTGCCAAATATCGTCAGTCCACAGTTTGGAGAAAATAATGATATCAAATACTTCTAATGAGTAGTATTTACTCGAAAGTGAAAATGTTGTAGTTTTTCTCGACAGATAAGAGATGAAATATTTTAATCTATTTCCTGTGTGACCGATCTTTGTACAAACCCGTTAAAAAACCGTGATAAAAGGGGAGAAAAAGGTTTTGGCGAAATAACAAAAAGCGTTCTGAAATCTTTGACAAATAACGTTTTGGTAGTCACAAGCTATGAGAAGCACCTTCGATAATTATAGAATAGAATTTCTCCTGATTTTCTTCTTTATTTAGACCTTGGTTATCTGAAAATCCTGCGGTTTGAGTGAATCAATGACCACAAATTGGACATTTTGAAACTCTCATCGGATTTTTACATAACTACTACTACTACTAAAATTATCTACTACTAAGTAGTATATCTACTAGAATAATTTTTGCTTTATATTTTCGCTGTAAGGATTTCAATGAATGTGAGTGAAACCAATTTGAGCGGTCGTCTTTATAATTTATATAAATTCCATTCTATAAATAAAATAAATATCTTCTAAAAAGTCATGAATATCTCTCTTCTTCTTCGTTTGCTTCGCCAGAAAACCATTCGCAAAATAAAAAGATAAATCAGCAAGAAAAGACTCATTTTCTAGCTAATACTGCCTTCTTCGCCGTGATGGATGATGATGGATATTTTGATCAATGAAGAATAAAAGGGTTTTGCTTAGCAACCGCAAACTGACAGAATCGCTCGGGAAAGGGAAAATCTACGGGCTTAAACAGAAATTTGCATTTAATAAATTGCTTTAAGGCAAAAAGTCATCCAAAAAGGTACAGAAAAAGTGAAAGAGAAAGTGAACTAAGACAAAACAGGACGACGAGGTAAAGGAAAGAAACGAAGAATATTGTATCCTGCGTTCCAAAAGTCAGTCGACTGGATTCATTTTCCACAGTCGGTGCATAATCAGCATGATAGATGCAATGTAGCGGTAAGTTCTCATGCTAAATCTCTCATAATTTGTTCCCCCTTGAATCGATAGATTGTTTCTTTCTTTCTTGGCCTTCCTCCCACTCCTAATACTGTTTGCCTATGCAGTGACGGCCCTATGGTCGGCGAACGCGATAGAGACCGTGAAGCGGTGCGCTGGGAAACGGGTGAATCAACACCGCTGCATATCAATAATGGAGCAATACAAATGGTCGGCACTCTGCACAGTGGACAGGCTGCTAGCCAACAGCACCAACAACATCAACAGCAACAGCAACAGCAGCAAAGAGAACAGCAAGTACAAAGATCGCAACAGCATCAACAACAGCAACTACAACAGAGTTATTATCAGCAACAGCAGCAGCAACAACAACAATTGCATACTGCCAAATGGGTGGAGAATGAAGCAATTGGCCGCACAGTCTCAATCGCGGCACCGTGCGCCGACGGCAGCGGTAATCAACCATACTACGATACAAGCGGTAATGTCGATTGGACCCGAGCGGTGGGAACCGGTGGAGCTGGTCCATATGGCTACGGCAGCGGGTCCATGGCAGCAGCTGGCGGCCTTGTTTACGGCGCTAGCCCTGTTGCTTTGGCAAATCGAAACATCGCCAGCGCAAACAACGATTATGCTAATGGCAGCGGGGCTGCTGGTGCAGCATCTGCAATACCTTCACTACCAGCCGGTTCAACAACGGCACCAATTCCGCAGACCTCCAACCCCGGCACTGCCACTGCGACGCCTTCTGGCCACGCTAACGCTCCCAACGTCTCTGCTGCTCTACCGAATGCCCCTCAAACAGGGGCCGTTGGCAAAGAAGTACGCTACGCTCCACTACCAATCACCTCACCGACACATTCTAATCCGAATCCCACGACTTCCCATTTACCGAACGCTCTCGGTTTCGCCCACGCGAATGCCATCGGTCCCGGCACCAACGCTGGCGTCTTACAACGGACACATTCCAGATCAATGTCATCCATACATCCTCCAGAGCCTTTTATGATAGCACAGTACAAAGAGATGAACCATCGCGTCTCGATCAATGTAGGTGGAGTTAAACACGAGGTACTCTGGCGCACTCTAGAGCGATTACCCCACACGCGATTGGGCCGTCTGCGAGAGTGCACCACTCACGAGGCCATAATCGAGCTATGTGACGATTATTCTTTAGTGGACAACGAATATTTCTTCGATCGCCATCCGAAAAGTTTCAGTTCAATATTGAATTTCTATCGCACTGGCAAGCTGCATATTGTGGATGAGATGTGCGTTCTAGCGTTCAGCGATGACCTCGATTATTGGGGTGTTGACGAGCTCTACTTGGAGTCATGTTGCCAACATAAGTATCACCAGCGTAAGGAGAATGTACATGAAGAGATGCGTAAGGAAGCTGAATCGTTGCGGCAACGCGACGAGGAAGAATTCGGGGAGGGAAAGTGCGCCGAATATCAGAAATACTTGTGGGAGCTTCTAGAAAAGCCCAATACGAGTTTTGCCGCACGGGTAAGTTCGAAAGGTGCTTCCAAAATTGTAACCACGTTCAATTTTGTTAAAATTTATTTATTTTTTCGTTTTCATTGATCTCCATTCGGTTTGATTTTATAATGTATATCCTTTATGGTAATATTTCCCATATTGATTTTGTTCAATTGTCTTAAGTGAATCCTCATTTTCCTTATTTCTTTTTTCCTCATTTCTTCGCCAAAGGTCCTTTGATTGGTTTTATGGTTGAAAACCACTTTAGTTTTTCGCTTTATTTTCACGATATATTTAAGTATTATTCAGTGAAAGTATCGTATAAGGCCTCATCTTTTTGGAACTAATGTATTTGTGGCTTATGGAAGGTAAAAACCATATAGAACAGAAAAAGCGTGTATAATCGTTTAAGATTAATTTCAAAAGAAGAATGAAAAATATGACGCTTGAAAACGCAATTTTTCACAAGAAAAATCAACAGCATAAGTTGCTTGAACCCGAAGCAAAATTTGAGATTGAAGGTGGTATATTTTTTATCTTAATAAAGATGTACCTTTTCCTCCTTCGAACTCTCAACTCCCGCCAAATGAAAACGTACTCATGTTAAGGTTAAACGATATTTCATAGCCGTAGTACATTGATTCCAAAACAGCGAGACGTTACGCGTTACGCTCTATTTGCACTTTAATCGATCGAATAGCCATCGTTTTGCCATCTCGGCTAGCAATTATAATCTATGAAACATCACCGAAGTGCTGTACAAAATGCCTTTTCACTAATGCCTCACCCAATAATTATCAAGGTAATCTGTTTAAAAGATTATACAAGTCTCTTTTTCAATTTGCGGCATAAAATACCAGAAATACATTTTGCTTTATAATTTGCTGAGCAACTAAGCGACTTTCTTTCTTCCTTTCTATCTTTTTGTGTATTTTCTGTTGATGTTGAAGCTTTTATAATAAAGCAAAATAAATACGCATACATTTCTTCTCAAATATTTCATAAAAAAATAGCGCAGCAGCTTATATTTACAACAACAATAAAAGATAATAACAATTAAGCAAAGCTTGAAAAAAGCAATCACGATTTAGCTGGAGTCAAATCCGGCCGATATCCATCGAGCCTTTGTAAATAGCTAAAATATATTTATAATCATAAACTTCTTTGATGGATTGTGTATTGTGTGTATGTATGAGAGCATCAGAAAAGCTTATATGAATATATGTCTATTCATTTCTATTATCGTTGCCGTTATCGTTACCATTTCCGTTTCCGTTTTTAACTAAAACCAAAACAAAACAAAAAGCTTTAAATTTTAATGAATGCTAAAAAGTGCAAAAAGTCTCTAGAATGAAATCTTCATTGATGTTTAAAATGTCTTCTTTTTTTTAAAGAAAATTATTTCAGCTTGATGTTACCCCCTCCCAAGCCAGTTAATTTTAAATGCGCTTCAATCTATATAACTACGTGCGTATAGGAGACTAGACTAAAGCCCTAAATTATAATTCCTTCCGTATATATTTCAAACACTTTCTCGTCTTACTCAGACGAATTTCTTTACAATAAAATCTTCGCCTATTCGCGCAGATTGCGCGGAAAGAAGGACCCTTGAAAACCCATTGAAGTTTTGTTGAAAGATCCTGAGAAGAATAGTTTATTTACCATTAATTTAATGCATAGTGAATTTTATTTGAGTTTGTTTTCGTCGATTTTTTATGATTATGTTCTACATTTCAATCCCTGTTCAGTTTTTTTCGTTATATGTTTCTTATTCGGTTTCATTTTCACTTTTCTGGCTACTCTGGTTTAGTATTATTCCATAATAAACACATTCGTAATAATAAACGTACGTAAACGAATATGTGATTAATTTCGATATTATTAACATTTTTGTGAAGTTTTTCTAATCATTTAGATTTTTGCCGAACTTTTTTTAGCCTAAGTAACGCAATGTGAGAAAGACAGAGAAAGCAATGTTGAAATTGCTCCTTTGAAAAAAACTAACAACAACAACAACAACACAAAAACAACAACCACCAAAAATATCCTCCATATCATTATGAAATCACCTTTATTGTTCTCATATTTTCCTCCATAATACACACACATACACACAGAAATATATATATATATATATATATATATATATATATATATATATATATATATATATATATATATATATATATATATATATATATATATATATATATATATATATATATATATATATATATATATATATATATATATATATATATATATATATATATATATATATATATATATATATATATATATATATATATATATATATATATATATATATATATATATATATATATATATATATATATATATATATATATATATATATATATATATATATATATATATATATATATATATATATATATATATATATATATATATATATATATATATATATATATATATATATATATATATATATATATATATATATATATATATATATATATATATATATATATATATATATATATATATATATATATATATATATATATATATATATATATATATATATATATATATATATATATATATATATATATATATATATATATATATATATATATATATATATATATATATATATATATATATATATATATATATACACCCGAACAAATTTTCACACTATCGATATATAATTTCACAACTCGCATCGATATATAATGGCCACTGCAACTGCAACTGCAACTGCAACTGCTACTGCTACTTGCTGCAACGTGCAACGTATTGTAACCATGTTTGGGAATGGGCAATAAGCGATATGACCAGGCGGCAGGTGTGCTGTAGAACTCCTCGGAAAAAATTAATGACTCATAAGAACTCTGGGGAGAAGTGGCCAGAATTATCTTGTAATACATTTCCCGAACGCAGCCCACAGCAGACTTTGTTTGCAGACATTTTCTTAAGATCTGAATTAGGAAATCAACTTCCGACAGCTCTTTATATTTTTTGGCTTTTGACTGATATTTGTCATCAGTTCGAGCTGTTATTATTTTCTCTTTACCTTTCCCCCTCTCTACCTCTCTCTATCTAGCAATTTATTGCTCCCTCGACTCACAATTAAATCAAGCGTTCAAGTGGAAATAATTACAACTTTTCTGGGTGCATCTCCTGCAATTTTTCATATTTTAATTTCTATAATTTCTTTATTTTTTAAGTTTTTTAACAGTAAATTTCAATATATTTTCTCCTGATCCCGTCATTTGGCTTTCATTTGTCGTTTTCATGTGTCATTTTATTATTTACTTCAATGTTTAGTCTAATAAGCGCGATTATTGTCAAGAATATAGAAGAAGTGTAATACATAATAGTGTGATATAGTAGTGTTCATAGATGAATTATTATTTAAAAAAATTGTTGTAATATATTCTCCAGAGTAAATAAATTAATATTTAGAAAATTTTTACAAGATGGATTTTCAGGGACAGCAATACCGTTGCCCCGTTTCCGATATTTCAGAATAGCGATACCTTTGAAGTAAAAAAATTCCTTTCATCATAAGAATTATCTTCATATAATTTTTCATAGTAGAATCTTTACTCTAGTTCAATCTTTAATTCCTTTGTGCAATATTTTGCTCAATGATATCTCTTAATGTTTCTTCTATCATCCTGTAACTAATTGTGCTAATGTTTTAAAGGTTTCATCCAAGACTTGTACAATGACTGATGAAAATATATTCTTTTCCAGAAGGATATTATCCAATTGGGATAATTATATCTTAATATTGGGTCCTCAATGGATTTAATCTAACCGAACTCTCCTAAAGATCTGAAAAAATTTACATTGATATTCTAAGGATTGTTTTTTATATATATTTCATTCGATATACTTCATTCGAACATAAATATAAACATGCTCTTATATAAAGTTCAAATTTTTGGTGATACCTTGGAACATTTGGAGTAAAATTTGGATATTTTTTGATGCAATAAACGGCGCCATTTTAAAGCGATCTTTATGCGATCTATTTTGAATTAACAGAAAAATAATTGATCTGAATAGAAATTGATAGGAAAATTTTTTGCAACAATATTTTTAAAATTAATGGTCAGAATATTTTTAGAATTAGTTTTTCCACACCGATAAAAATGTCCTCGATTGAAAATTTTATTCTCATTCGACCCATTTCCGATTTTTATTTTTGTTTTTCCTTTGTTCGATTAATTAAACAATTTTTCTGTGTATTTTTTAATTTCATTACAAAAATGAAAAATTCTCCAGAGCTCTTGCCAGTTGTTCCCCTTTTATAAATTATATATTGTTTCTTGAAACTTTTTTTCGCCCAAAATCAGTAGATTTTTGTAAAATTATTTTTATTTTCAATAATCATAATTGATTAAATTTATAATTTTTAATTTAAATTGTTCTTAATACACCGCCTAAAGACATCCTTTTTTAGATAAGAATAATATGAGAACCGACGAGAGTAACCCGTTCAATGATAAAATGAATGTATTTAAAATAATAAATTAAAACCAGAAAAAAATTTGCCATACGCCCGTACCATACCCCCCAGTCAGATCCTTTAGTTAAGGCATAACAAAGCCATACTATTGCGTATACACACCCATTTACTTCACCACCCCCTTTTCGATTTTCCGTATAAAGATGTACATACTATATGTTATACGTAAACATATGCAATGCAATAGCATTGTATATATGTATGTATGTATGTATATGTATGATGAAAAACACACACTTATCCGTCCACGTGTCTCCGGTTACCAAAAATTTGCAATGTTGGGACAGACTTATAGTAATTACCAATAATTATTACGCTTTAGTTGTTTTGAAGCTTCGTATGGTTTTTCTATGTTTTTGTTTATTTTTTTTAATCCTTGCTTTGCGTTCCTACATTTTACGTCATTTTGGCTTTTATTAAACGAATTGGTCAATGATTTATTAATAAAAAATAGAATTATCGATGTTTTGATTATTCATTGGATTTTAGTAGTATTACCAATCAATTACTATTCCGATTTGTTTGATGATATTTAACTGGTTTGTGTTTATTTGGCGTATTTCTGTGTTTGTGTGTGAATTCAATTGTAAGCAATGGTACATGTGATCTGTAAAAACCTTTACCCCCCCCCACAGTATAAGCATTTGCAAAACGCTACAAACCATGCATTAATGTTAATGGCTTCGTCATTACCGTCGATCCACTAGATTAAATTTGTTTCTCTCGTACTAAATTTTCTTCCGTTTGCTTCGAGTTTTGTTTGTTTTTTTTTTTTTTTTGCTCATTTCTTGGGTATTTTCGACATTTGTTACATGACACATCTCCTCCCCCACTCCCCGGCCATGTAACTTTTTCCTTTACTCTGCTCAAATTTAAATCAAATTTTATCAAAAAATTTCTGAGTTGATTGTGTCACTTGTTGAATTTGTAATTGATTCTCAGCTTTTCGTTTTGTTTGAATCTTGACAAATATTCTTTTGTAAATTCTTCTTCCTTAACACTCCAAAATTGTATTCTGAATGATATTGAAAATAATGCATGTTATTCTACTTCAGCTTAGTTTATTAATACAAATATTACTTATATAATTAAGAATTGCACTGCCAGATTGTGTATATATTCCTAATAATGCAAGTCTTTATATCTGCATTCATTACAATCATTTTATAAAAATTATCGTAACTATTCTGCTTAAAGATACATTCGCGAATGATTCGTTATAGAATTTTGAATTAATGCAAACATTTGTTTATCGTTTATAGATTCTCAATTAATAAAAAAATAAGAATCACAATAGAAAGATTTATTTCCACCTCTACCCTTTTTTTCATAATTCCTTTTTCTTAATTCCTTTAAACATATTTAAATGAAAGTTATATACGAAGTCACTTAAAGTGTAAATAGCTATGCTACTTCTCACCATTCTCTAAATCTCTCTCTTTCTTCTCTTTTAAATCTGTAAAGAACTTTATAATAATTTTCCAGTCTTGATCGCTCGTGCCTCTAAGAGCGATAAAAATATTAAAAATTTACCGATCAATGTGATCCTCTCAATTAGTTGATTTCCACATATTTCCGATATTTTTAAATTTTGGGTTTCAGACCTCTGAGAATGCTAGAGCATAAAATGTAAATGTAATTTCTCTTTAAACATTTATGTAATTTCTCTTTAAACATTTAAATTAAAATGTAATTTCTCTTTAAACATTTTAACTAAAATCAAAAATATGATAAAAAATAACAGACATAAAAGAATGTTTTTTGCGTGCCCGGTAACGAACCTGGTCCGAACATCATTAGAGTTCCACGAACTGTTAGTGGTTAATAGAGTTCTACGACTAGTTAGCAATCAATCAATCCATTTTGATAAGTGATCAAACGAAGAATAACCGAGGTAATGCGAATGTAAAGTTGATTTATTATACCATCAATGCTGATAGAGACATCCCTATTGATGATCGTAATGCTTTAAAGTAGTCTATTAACCAATGATCGTCTACTCAAAGCATTAAAATTGAGGATCTTCTCATACAATTTGGAGTCAGATAAATCTATAGGGTATTCTTGTAAAACCCTTGAAGAAGGAATTTACGCCTTAGTTGATCAATTTATATATCAATAAAATAAAAATAATTTTAAAATATTTTAATTGCTTTGATTTAACAAAATATTAACATTTCTTCTATTCGCTTAACTTATTTCCCACTCGTTACGTTCGAAACCATTTTAACATCCCGCCTACTAATTCAATCCTCTTAAGATTATTCCTTGGTTTTATCAAGCTTCTGAGAATGATAATCCCTATAGAAATGCAGCTCAAAAAGATCCACTCATGAAAAAATTAAAAGCTTAATCTATGCATGACATTATTTAGAAGATTTTTCCAACATTTCATAGAATTCCACGAAATTCAAACAAACACAAATTAGAAAATATACATTCGGGTTTTACCATGCAGTCATAAATAGAACAAAAATAATATCTTATTTCATTTATTAATACTTCGAAATACTCAAGGACTGATAAAACTAATCTCCCAAAATCTTACTCAAGCTCAATTGAAAACAAATTCATTGTGTGACTGCGTCCAGTGGTCTCCATGGTAGATGCGGACACCTTCAGAGAACATGTTAAATGAAAAGGCTTCCCCGATAACGTAAATGAAAAAAGCAAATCAAAAAGACCAAAGCAAGAAATAAAAAGCATAATGGCTTTTGTTTGCGATTTACGAAAGAGCTTCGAATTTAATATGATTCTCTAAATGTTAGAATTCACAAAAAATCAAAAAAATTGAAAAAACAAAATAGCAAAAAATTGTCCCATTATGAAAAACTCCTGAAAGACCATCGCTAAGATAAAAGGACTACTTGTCTTTTCTTAATTAATAAATTGTCGCTTCTGACTTGGTTTTCCACTTGTTCACTAACACCCGCACCCACACTCACCCTCTGTGACTCAAACGAGGGCAAGGTACACACACATGTAACAAACACACATTTTAATCCACAGACAGATGGAAAGACCTCAAACCGTTCATGCAATAAAAAACAAAGAATCCTTCCTTCATTTATGCATTCGTTCGTTTGTTTAATTTAAAAAAACTGTACATCTCTACCTGTTTGACAATTTCTTGCATAGATTGACAATAAATTCTTGAATGATCAAACTACCTGTCTATCCACTCTAATATTTTTCATTTTCGTCTATTTAAATTATCCATGTGTTCCATTATTTTGATCAATGTTTTGATTTTGTTTTATAATCTTTGATAATGTTTTGATTTTGATATGTGTTTCCCAAAATTATACAAAGCTTTAATAAAAGGGATAATTAAACTAAAAATTAAAAAAATTATATAATCATTACTCTGATAGGATCTTACAGTCTTTAGAAATTCAGAAAACATAGCTATCAGTTTTGTCCCGAATTTTTTGCCGATCTGGATGTTGTAGAAAACTGATAAGTGTTGGAATGAATTTCCGTCAACGCTTCTCAAATTAATGAATTTTCAAGGGGAATCGGCTGTACCGACGAGGCATCTTTTTTCATGGGCTTAGTAAAGTTTTACATATAAGTTGGAAACCATCGCAATAACTCAGAAACTGCTGTAGTTATTCAGAAACTCAGAAAATGTAGATATTTTACATTTTAAACAGATATAGCGACTTAATATCAGTAATGATCATAAGTGTTAGTGCTAAAAGGAATACTTTCCTTTTAGAGCTTTGTGGAATTTTCCATATAATTCAAATAAAAGATTCTCGTCGAATACTGGGTACTTAACCATTTTTAATAAATGTATAACTAATAGAAATTTTCGTTTAAATTCATGGAAGTAAATTTTAAAATTTCCAAATAATAATTATCCTTTATATTATACACGGTTAAAAAAACACGAGTAATTATTTTCTGAATTTCGTAAAAACATTTCGTTCCGTTTTTTGAATTTTGGTTTTTTGTGTGTAGTAACATTTCAATCTTCATAGATTTGTATTTTAAATACCACAAATTCTTTATGATCGCAGTAGTTTTCGAGATCTTTTAATCAAATTCTTAGTTAAGTCCTTTTATCAATCATTTGTATAAACAATACAATTTTTTTTTAAAAAGAATGTATTGTAGTCTAAAAAGAATTTTTAGCATATTTGTGTTAAAGTATTTATATTTTCATTTTGTCCTTTTAATTTCCTCTTTTTCAAATACATTTCTGAAGACAAACAAACGAATCCAAACATACAAATAAAAACAGAACAAAAAATAGTCTTCGTATACGCTGAAAACTTCCGAGAAAAAATGACTGGAAAGAATTGAATTGAAACAAAAGAAGAGAAAATTAATCGACTGCAGACCCGGTTGGAACATTCACCATCCTTTCACCAATCATTCACGTTCTTTCTGTCTATTTTCTCTCAGTGTAATAAAAGTAAAAATAATGTGCTTTCCATCTCAGCTTCTAACCTATTAATTTTTCTCCCTTTGTCTCTGTGTCTTTTTGTCTATACTTCCCTCTCTCCCATATCTATTCCCTCTTCGTGCTAGGAACTGTTTTCCCCCCCTGTTTATCGTGATATGTATGGTCTGGTCATCCAGCCAATTTTATGTTCTCTTTTAGATTGTAAATTTAGACAAATTTATTTCTTAATCCACATCGTGTCCGTAGTTTTGTACAGAAGTAAAAACCAATAGTAGTTGTCCATAGACCGAAAAGCCATTGCATTTGTGTCAGTTTGTGTCAATTTCCTTTTGTCTTTCAAAGAATTAAATTGCGATAGTGTTATTGTTCCCGCAACCACTATTTCTACCTACTACTACTACTACTACTACTATTACCACTGCTACTGCTATCATTACTACTACAAATACTGTACCTCTGATGTTTCTTCTATTGCTACTACTACTAAACATTCACTACTGCTTTTTCAACAAGAAAATCCGTACAATAATCCGTGCTTCGTTTCCTTCGTACAAAAATTAAATTGCATTGTGAAATGGAACTGGAACGGAATCTTGTAGTTTAAGAGATATATCAAAAAATATATTTAAAGAGGTGAATATATTTACGAGATATATTCTCGATATCAGGAAGACTTATCAGAAATTTTGTGCAATTTTAATCATTGTTTTATATGTTATTGTTAATCAGCTGACAATATTGCGAGTTACGAATCATATTGCGGGTTGGCTGAAAGATTTAATTTAAGCGTTATAAAGTATTTTCTCTTGTGTGGTGAATATTCATTAAGTAGTTTTAACCTTATTTCTACTGATGATGAAACGTAGGTTCACTGCAAAATAGTAGGAGTATATGCAATGTCACAAGAGAAGTACTACCCCTACTACTATCCGTAATATTCAGTAACCTTTCCTCAGTTACTTCCTCAGGACGAGGAAGAAATTTTGATGACGAGGAGGAGTAATTTTGATTACTGAAGGAAATTCACAGAACCATCAGCTCTGCATTCTTATCCCAACAATTGTGTATGAGAAGCAGTTAGAAAAACTGACCCCCAATGTGTTGCTTCTCCAAACCTTAAAAATACCTTTGTCGAAATAATTTCCCGACGAACACGGGGTTACGGAGATTCAGGAATGTTATTTTTCACAGAGTATTGAAGAATTAATATTCGGTAAATATATTGGGGTTGCAGAGACTGTGTTGATAACTAATAGTAATATTAATTACCTACAATATATTGAACGCTGCTCGCCTATGAAATTTTGATTACATTTAACATTTACCTTAAACTTTAATCTTTTGGCATTTTCAAGTTAAATATCATTAAAAATCGTAACTTAAAAGGAAATTTATTCCCCAAAAAGCAATAGAAGCATGAAGTGAATTATTAACTGTTATCGTTAATCCTTGTAGTGTTGTAGAATCACTACTGATGCTAGCCTTACAACCCACCTAGCATCATAATGCTAGCATCACTTTTTCTACCATCACTACCACTATCATTTTTACTATTACTGCTACTACTACTACTACTACTACTACTAACTAACACTAATACTACTACTTCTACTACAACTGCATCTACTGCAACTGTAAAACCGATGTTATTGTTATTAGATATGTCCCTCTCTTATGCCCTTGCATCTACCGTTAGTAGTACTGCCATAGTTCTTTTAGGAGTGTGTTGTTACTTTTCATTATTAAGTTTTTACATCCACAGCGTGTAGTTAGAACAACTATAATTAGAACTTTTAGTAGAGTATTTTGTTCTAATTTAAATCTGTAGTAGGATTTTGTATAATATTATGTAAGTTTTTCGTTGTGTTCAATTTTTTCCATTTTTTTAAACATATCTCTATTTTCTTCTCTTATATTACACACCACAAATTACGAATCACACTACTCACCTGAAGCACAAACACTTACATTGACACTTTTGCAAACTAACACTTCAGCTCATACATACACGTGTAATTTTCTTACGCTTTTCACGTGTACACGTACACAGACACGAGCTTTTTATAATCAAAGAACTCAACAATATCACACAACAAAAAACAGAAAAGAACTTGGATTTTAATTCACCTACACCACTTTAATTTTCTTTAATTATAATTTTATTCTATTTTTTCTTTTATAAGACATAGAGTTTAATGTAGGAACGTCCTTTTCTCCCTTTATGTCCTTATCATCGCAAATCGTTCTTAGGCGAACCCCATCCGTTTATCACTATTGATTACCCATCGTCGACACCACTGATTAAATCTGTCCACTCGTATCTAACTTGATTACCCACCCCCAACCCTCCACTAAATCATTATCAGCTCCATCATGTCACCCACCCCCCCCCTTTTGAAATCGAGCAAATTTGCAACAACTCGACCAACAACAATCTTCAGCGCCTTCTCTGACACAAATGAAATTTATCAAACCCGTGCCTTTACCCGAATGAGAGGTTTTATCCCCTTTTTTCGCATTCAAACACCCAGAGAAATCAAATGAAACGAAATAGAAGGAATGGAAGTGATCACAATGATCATAAAGCCTTCCAAACCAAGTCCTTTTCAAAAATAATGCTGTCTTATCTTCGTACTAACCTTTTAAGAATGTGCTAAAATTATTCTCGGTTAATGCCTCAGACGCAACAAGAAGAAGCATTCACTTTAAATAAAAATAAAACAAATCGCTCAAATAATTGCAGGTTATCGCAGTGATATCCATCCTGTTTATAGTCCTGTCTACCATAGCCCTGACGTTGAACACCTTACCACAACTACAACACATTGACAATGGTACACCCCAGGATAACCCTCAACTGGCCATGGTTGAGGCCGTCTGCATATCCTGGTTTACCCTTGAGTACATCCTTAGGTTTAGCGCCTCGCCGGACAAGTGGAAATTCTTTAAGGGCGGCCTCAACATAATCGATTTATTGGCAATTCTCCCATATTTTGTCTCACTCTTTCTGTTGGAGACAAATAAAAACGCAACGGACCAGTTCCAGGATGTGCGCCGGGTGGTGCAAGTTTTTCGCATCATGCGCATCCTGCGAATCCTTAAGCTGGCCCGTCATTCCACGGGCCTGCAGTCGTTAGGCTTTACGCTACGTAATTCGTACAAGGAACTCGGTCTACTAATGCTGTTCCTGGCCATGGGCGTTCTCATATTTTCTTCGCTGGCATATTTTGCCGAAAAGGATGAAAAGGATACAAAATTCGTTTCAATACCGGAAACATTTTGGTGGGCGGGTATTACCATGACAACTGTTGGCTACGGGGACATCTATCCCACCACTGCACTGGGAAAGGTTATTGGTACTGTGTGTTGCATATGCGGTGTTCTGGTAATCGCTTTGCCTATTCCCATCATCGTTAACAATTTCGCCGAATTCTATAAAAACCAGATGCGGCGCGAGAAGGCGTTAAAGAGACGTGAGGCCCTCGATCGTGCCAAGCGTGAGGGAAGTATCGTCTCCTTTCATCACATCAATTTGAAGGATGCCTTTGCCAAATCAATGGACCTCATCGATGTTATTGTTGATACAGGTAAGTCTATTGGACGCTTTCGCACACGAAAAAATATGCTCTTTATTTATGTAATTCTTGTAATATTGTAAATATATCGGGCAACGTTTTGAGGCAGAGGGCGCTTGAATTAACAACGCTCTGCGTTAACGATTTTCGCAGATTAAAATTTCTATAAAGAGCCATTTCAAGAGTCCGCCGCCATAATCAAGCCCATTTCTTTGAACTTTAAGAATTTATTCGTATAAAATTGCTTAATAACTAATTTTCAATATTTACTAATGATCATTTGCTTCGTAATCTGTTGATGTTGCAAAAATTGCATGTTTTCTAACAAATATTTCATGATTTCGTCGGCGCTTACGCATGGGTTTTGCGTTCCAACCAACTGTTTAAATTCTAACGATTTAATTTGCATAATTATCTTGATCTTGATTGGCGAAGATCGTTACAAAATCTCGATTGTACATAAATTAATAGATAAACAATCGATGATGATAGAAATTTCAGAACAAATAATAAGTTAGATATACCGTAGATATGCCTTAGATATGCCTTAGATATGCGTTAGACATGCGTTAGACATGCGTTAGATAAATATGTACCACCAGTACATTCTATTTTTTAGACCATTCTTAGACAAATTTAGAAAATTATAAAAACTGTTTAGTTTTAAGCAAAACAACACAAATTTACATCGTAATTAATGTAGCAATTACTAAACACAATCGAACACCAACAACTAGATCAATTCATCAATCACAACGTCAAATATCACTTGCTTAAGGAATCATTCCTTTAATTCATCCGAATATCTTTATCGTATTGAGCTGAAACCAATTTTTCTTTTACTGCGAAGAGAACTTCCGGAAGGATTTTAGCAGTATTATCAAATCAATATTGCACCGTAATTATTCCCTTTCAATTATACACATCTTTTGTGCTGTGGCAACGTGATAATTTAGAACTAGAATATGGTCACACGTTAACTCTTCTAGTGATTTCTAGTACATTTTGTAGATTTTGTAATTATTTTTCATCCATAGAATCTACCTTTACACCTATTTCCCATCTTTACTGTAGTAAACGTCCTTGCGCGAATTAACATCATCAATTATCAGTTCTTTAAATTAATAATGGCCCACATGGGCCAGAGGTATACATGTTTTCTGAGAATCTATAACAATTTCAATTTATTTCCTAATTACAATTTTTTAATTAATTTCTTCTCATCATACTAAATTTAATACTATGACAATCACCACATTTATCTTTATGCATATATCATTTCTTTATTTTGTTATTCATTCTCATTTTATATTTTCTCACTTCGTAAGATTTTTCAAATGACGTCATGAAATGTTCATGACGTCCAAATAATCGACAATAATTAGAAAGTAAGATCAATTACATCAGGGGGGCCACTGTATCATACTCCAGATTTATATCATATCAGAATTATAACGCCAATAAACCATAATATAAATTATTGATAAATCCTGTTAAGTTAGCCTGACTTCCAAGGCGATACAATAAAATGTAAATTACACCTAACTTCCTATCCATATTGGGTGGTCGCACTTCTTCCTATAAACACATCTTCAAAGAATAATTCTCGTAATAGACATCTTTCGGATAGCTCTCTCTATTTGGAGAATATTGTAGATAAATATCGCGAAATAACAAATATCGCAAACCGGTCGAACAACAATATCATATCAATCCTAAGGAGATATTTTGTGAAAATAAACATATTTTAGTAGTTTATTTATTTTAGTAGTGGTTAAAAATTGGTAAACACCAGAATAAATCTAAAATGCACAGAATCAAATACAACAATTAGGAAAATTATTAGTCTTATATTGGTTGGGTATAAACGGCCGCTTTCTTAAGGTTTAAAAGCTCATTGAATAACGGGAGAGCAGCGTGATTATTTCAATCTCATTCCAATTATATTCTAAACAAGATTTTAACGACTAGTCGCTTAAACGCTTTTAAGATTAGCTCCTTCTAATAAAATCTGCTCAAACAGCTCTCAAATGATTAAATGAATATGGCTTAGTATTTATATAATGCATGATAAAATATATTTCAATTTTAAAATATCCAAACATTTTCCAAGACATTTTGCTTAAAAAAATATCTCCTTTATTTAATTAAATTTACGGCCTTATAGCTCAATCAGACTAAAGAGCAGGCGGATAAAACGATTTTTCCGTTCATAACTAATGAATATTAGTGTATATACCATAGTGATAACAATGAACTACTTCAATGTATCTCCACCTTAGTATTAGTTAATCGGATTAGAAAATTTACACAAACTTAAAAATACTTTGAGCGGAACAAATTTACCCTTGCCGAAACCAACCGTTATGTACCTTCTCGTTTGTAGTCTAGATCTAGTAGCTCTTTAATTCAATGATGATAGTAGTCAAATTTAAAGTGAAGTTAGACTTAGTGAAAATAATCGTCACATCCGGTGATAAGTTATGTAATATATTCTTATATCCAGACGATCTGCTTTAGTGATCGGAGTATCGATGGTCCTATGAGGGTTTATTCAAGCTTATTTTTATGTTAAGCTTTTCTTAGCATAAGATATAAGCTTTTTGTTACGGTTAATTAAAACAACAACAACAGAAACCACCAAAAACTCTTTTACTTGTACTTATTATTACTTCTAGGAAAGCAAACGAATGTTGTGCATCCGAAAGGTAAAAAACAGACAACCCCGAACATGGGAAAAAAAACTCCCATAATTCAAAAATCAGCAGGTGATTAATTCATTTCTCTCTTCACATACGCTATCATAGCAAAAGCATTAAACACAAGCAATCATTTCAGAAATGTACAAAGAAATTATAAATAATTATCCAGCAATAAGTGACTCGTATATATCGTATAACACTTTAATAATTATCCAGCAATAAGTGACTCGTATATATCGTATAACACTTTCATTCGTTCATCACACACACGCACACATACTTTCATAAACACCATCATTGTTGTTCAATCATCCCACGCCAAACAATCACTCACACTCATTACAACGAACGCTTAGACATTAAATTAGTTCACAAGTCGGCAGATTTTTTACTTGATTGTAAACTATAATCAACTTTCAATTACGTTATTATCGTACATAGTTGAGTAAATTTGCTTTTTCTGGATAAATTTTCATAAACGGTTTATTGAAACTTTATTTTATAGAATATGTCATCTCTTTTATTCCTATAATTTTATAACCAGTCCTAATAAAAAATACAATGGGTCATATAAGGGAAGATCAATCCCAAATCGGTCACGCGCTCGATTACAAGATCCATTACAATATCTATCACACTATCAGTTCCAAAATCAAGCAAAAATCTATTACAAGACTAATCACAAAATCGGTTGCAAGATTGATCATAAGATCGATTTATGGTCGGATTCTAGATCGATCAAAAAATGGTTGAAAGATTGATTATGAAATCGATCACAAAATCGACAAAATAGACACTGATTCCTAAAACGAATACAACAAGAGTGTATAAAGGCGTGGTTTGTATAGATTAAATAAATTATGTCTGTGAATTTGTTTTTATTTTAAATCACTTTCAAACCTTAGTCATGTTGTAAATACGTCGTTGGCATAAGTTTTTAAAATCCAAAAGAAAATTTTATAATATTTGTTCTTGAGTTTAATTTTCAAAGTATTTTGTTCAATTAGTGTGTTATATCGACATCACCATCATTAATATTAAGTCTTTTATATTGAAAATTTCATAATACATTTTCGCTTTTCAATTTAGAATTGTAGAATCATTTTATAAAAGAAACTGCAATTTCTTGTCACTAATTTCTATAAAATTTAGGCTTGAGCAACAAATTTGAATAAAATTTTTCAATCAAATTATTTCAGTGTATGTTTTCAGTATTAATAAAATAATACCGAATGCTTCTAAATTTCTAGAAAAAAGTTTTCAAGTGCTGAATTTTTTTTTTTGGATACTTCATTGAATGACTTCATTCTATCATTTAAGTAGATAACAGACGGTCAGTAAGTCCCGCTCTTTTTCAAAAAAAAATTCGAAAACTATTCATTCTTTTTAATCGCAGGATTTTTAATAGATCATAACCTCTCCTATAGATGATTTTCCGGAAACCTTAAGACATTACCGTATATAAATATTTAATAAATACTATATAACTTTTTAAAAGGTGAATCGGTAAGAGAATTTTCTTGTATTCGCCTTGCTTTATTCGAATATTATTATTAGGGTTTAACAGCAATAATCCATAGCATGACAAAAGGAAAAAGAAACGAGATAGTGTCTCTTATAACTATAACATTTCCCACCGAACCCCCTAAGTATATCCTTTCTTCTATATAGAAATATGTTCGAATAACACCAAGCCATCAATAAACCGTAATTTGCCCCTTCTAATCATTTATTTCCATTTAATCAATCGCGTGAAGCTCGATCACGGCTTTAAGACTATCCTCCTATTTCGCTGCATGAAAAATTTTGTTTTGAAATATTGTATTTAGTAATTATTCAATTGTTCAAAACTTGATTTTTATTTTATACATCCATAAAACTTCAGAAGTTCGCGTAAGTTCCAGACTTTTTGAAGAAAATCATTGAAAATATTGTTAATGTTAAAATTTTTCAATTATGAGTACAATATGCAAAATTGTAATATCATTAGATTCTGTTTTTTTCTTTTATATACCCACATTTTTCATTTTATTAAAGAATTATATATATATATATATATATATATATATATATATATATATATATATATATATATATATATATATATATATATATATATATATATATATATATATATATATATATATATATATATATATATATATATATATATATATATATATATATATATATATATATATATATATATATATATATATATATATATATATATATATATATATATATATATATATATATATATATATATATATATATATATATATATATATATATATATATATATATATATATATATATATATATATATATATATATATATATATATATATATATATATATATATATATATATATATATATATATATATATATATATATATATATATATATATATATATATATATATATATATATATATATATATATATATATATATATATATATATATATATATATATATATATATATATATATATATATATATATATATATATATATATATATATATATATATATATATATATATATATATATATATATATATATATATATATATATATATATATATATATATATATATATATATATATATATATATATATATATATATATATATATATATATATATATATATATATATATATATATATATATATATATATATATATATATATATATATATATATATATATATATATATATATATATATATATATATATATATATATATATATATATATATATATATATATATATATATATATATATATATATATATATATATATATATATATATATATATATATATATATATATATATATATATATATATATATATATATATATATATATATATATATATATATATATATATATATATATATATATATATATATATATATATATATATATATATATATATATATATATATATATATATATATATATATATATATATATATATATATATATATATATATATATATATATATATATATATATATATATATATATATATATATATATATATATATATATATATATATATATATATATATATATATATATATATATATATATATATATATATATATATATATATATATATATATATATATATATATATATATATATATACTTAAATTATACTAAAATTATTTCATGAATTGTTTCTAAGTAATACGTTTATTCATAAATTGTACAATATTTTACATTGACAATGTTCGCAATGAATACGAAGGTAAATAATGGTGACCTCATTTGTAAATCATAGATGCTTTTTAATAAATTTTAATAACAAAACTAGTCAAAATCTTACTATGATAGAAATTACAAATATATATATTTAGTATTTTGTTTTTTCTTACTTTTCATATGTGATATATAATAGATTTAGAAATATATATAATTTCGTTTTTTTACTTTTGTTTCGCGCAATATAGTTATTCTTTATACATATCGTATATATCATACTTCTAAAAAACACCTTTACAATATATTGAAAAGTCTTTCTTTCTCTTTTCTCTTTCCCTCTCTGAACACGAAAACAAATAATTGTAATTAAATACAACATAACTATAAACTTACATGGTGTGTTATTATCACCGCCACTACCATCATTACCACCACCATCACCGCCACCGCCACCATCACTATTACTAACACTACCACCGCCAATGCCATCATCGCAACAATTACCATCACCGACCACGGTCACTCAACAAAACTGCCGCGAATATGAATATAATCGATCATTTCTCATTAAATAATTGTAAATTATATTCATTGTAAATATAATGTTTATACAACAATTAATGTTATACTCTATATATTTCGATATTGTATAATTGTAAAAAACACCGATCACATCGCAACAATTATGCTAACTGACAATTCAATCAACGACAACAATCACACAAAAAAATTATGTAATATAAAAATGCAACAAAAAATTTTACGCTAATCGATCATCATATACGCTCTTGTTTTCACCACGCCAAGGTGAGAAGAATACATTGATCGAGACGCCGCCACCTCCATCTTTTGGAACGCCGCGACGACGTGCATTGTCAGCACGTATCCAGGAGCTTAATCGCAGTCTGTTGGAGGAACGTGAGGCACAAAATCAGAACAGTTCGAGCGATAATGAAGACAGTAGATAATTTAAAATGAAATACAGTCGCAGCGCCGGCGATAATAAGGTCATAGTGGCGTCGTCATATTGCTTTTATCACCATTGCTGTGACCATTATTACAACCACAACACCAATCACTACTACAATTACTATTGCTATTACTATCGATGCTACAATCAATAATATTTGAACAGTTCGAATCCGGTTTTGTGTTCCCGTTCAAAGATATTGCAATAGCAATTACCAGAATCATCCAACCAGAATATAATTACCAGAATTCTATAGAGAGATAGAGAGATACGATGCTGAAAATGGAGATGAAATATTGATTTATAAATATTAAGCCATAGACGAAATTGCAATAACGACGATGTCTTAACAAAATACAATTAAATAGTATCTAAATTATAGATTGATTAAAATATATATAGTGTATACGAAACAACAGAAAACGCTAAAATCGGTAGAACCACTAAATACATTCTAAATATTCATATACACAACGCACACACGCACTCTTGCAGACACACACATTTCCTCTATATCCTTCTCACACACATACATACGCACACACACATACTAATCCAGACATATTCAGAGATAGGCAAATATATACATATATAAAACAGGGGAGACTTTCACCACCCTACACCACCCTACATACACACACACATTAAAACACTGCTTCCGACATTCCGTTAATTCGACATTCACACAAAACCGTATAACCAAATGTAATAAATACCACTAGAAAAACTAAGAATCGTAAACAATGTAGAACAATACAATATTTACGTGCAAGACAATGTTTTAGGGATATAAAAAATTTATCACTTTATTAATTCACGATAAGTATGCTGTACACTTAATGAAAGGTCTTACCGAGTAAACCTTATGAACGATCTTCCTGAAGGATCGGTCCTAACGAAAGATTTATTATCGAGCTCAAACGATCTCTTTCCAATTTATGCAAAATATGAAAACCCTAAATAATAGTAATACAATCTAAAATGTCGTACTTCCATGTGAGATTAGCATCAATCAGTTATCGAGAAATCAACATCGAAAATTAACGAACATTGTCGTTCCAAAGAGAAAACTATTCGCAAAATTCAATAACAAAAAACAACATTTTTTTACCGTAGTTTAATGAAGAATATTCGTATGGTAGGTATTATAAAAATGCATTTATAATATGCAGTATTCCATTACAAACCCAAACATATTCAGAGTCTCCAATAAAATGTCTTTCACACATATATATGCGAGCATATATGTCCTTGATTATTTAGTATATCTAAAGGATATGATTATCGAATATATGTAAACACATAATAGAAAAGAAAGCTTACACGATCGATATAAGAAACTTTCAAATATAATTTTGCTACACATTTCAGAAATACATGCACTCCTTTTAAAAGGTTTAGTTTTATGATGGGTTTCCCGATGACTAAAATATTTAATATTTGGAATGAGATGGAGTGAGTCCAATACTCAAGAGTACCCGAAAATTTCGTTACATGTTCGAAAGGCTAAATTTGGAGCCTTATACAATTTCACAACCTGATTTCAGAAACCCACGAAATTTCAGAACTCTATCTACTTTCAAATTTTTTGGAAAAAATTTTCCTCCCGCTTCATCTTCATATACGAACACTATTCAGAAGAGACCCTTATGCTCAACTGTTCTATTTGTTAGATCTTGAAACTTAATTGTTTTACGCAGATCGTGTATGTTCACTACCCGTAGCACGCTCTAGTGAATTTACTTCACAAATAACAGAAGAAAAAAAGTAATATTAACGAAATAGAATAATAAGAGAAAATATATCACCATATAAAACTACTACTTATTACTCGTTAATGTGCGCGAAGCACAACGATAGCTACCATTCTATGATAACGAATCTACGTAGATATGTATAAATAGACATACATTCACACATACATTATCATATTTATGTAGGTTTTAGAAGAAGCTAAATTGTAATAAATGATCGTAAGCATGATGTTCTAGGAATCGCATATAGGCTAAGCTCATAATGTGAGTACGCGCCGAAAATATTACTACATAGTCACAACCATACGCAATACCACTATTCTTTAAATCACACATTATTACATACATACGAACACACATTTCCACACACCCACTGACTCGTAAACTTATCAACCGTCTATCGCATACCTTGTAATATTTACACAAACAAATTCAAAACATTCGTTCAAAGAACATCTCGAGAACATTGTAAATCCAAAAGAAAGAAACTTTCTCGCATTCCGAGATAACAATTTTGGGAATATTTTGCATTATCGTATCGCCATTGCAGGAAAGACCGTCAATAACGCTGTGAAGATCATTAAAATTCAGCACTTGAAGATATCATTTGCAGTCTCACCCCAAAATCGTCTCCCAAAAAAGAAAAAATAATCGGAAAACTTGAAATACTTATAGTCTATTCAAATTTGTTACTTGTGCTGTATTTCATTAAGAATATTATTTCATTTACTGGTTTTTAATTTAGTTATGATGATAATCATTATGCGCTTTCAGTTTTGTGTCAGCATTTATTCCCTTATTTTCCATATTTTCTATTGTGTTTGTTAATCACAATTTAAAGTTTTGTTTGAGGCGGTTTTTGTTAAAGAAACTTTCGGTATTTGTGCTACTACTGCTAAGCTGCTATTAATCTCATCGTGCGCAAAGCTTTCAGCCTTAGAGCTTTATGAGAACAACGAAAATGATTGTTATTAACTTTTTATCGTATTTCCGGAAATGCAAATTTTTAAACTATTTTCTTATGAAATTGCTGTATTGTTTTTTCTAGTGTTCAAATTAAATATTCTATAAGTCTTCTACCAAAAACTTAATAATTTATTACCACTTGTTATTTAATGCTTTTACGGTGACCAGAAATCGGCCGATTTAGAAAAATGTCGTATTAATTAAATGCGACATTTTTAATAAAACACTGTGAGAATCCGAGGAATTATTATTTATTTAGTTATTAATCAATTAACTTTTCGTCACATTCTTTTCTTAATTTTTATATAAAGAGTAAATATCTCGTAAACTATAACCGAAATTTTATCCGAAATTTTTATCTCTTGCTCGTAATGCATTATTGGAATTTTTTTATATACGCCCCAAATATCGGATCATTTTTTCAATTTTTTTATATTATACCTCTACAATATTTTATTGATTTTATTCCGAGCTAAAATTTAGATGCCTTTATAACAAGCTTTTATTTCTGACGAACGGTCGGAGTCTCTTTCAGTGAATATCCCACTTTTGAGCAAAAAAAACAAGATTATGAAAGCGTACTATCAATACTAGAATATTGAAAAACCATGGGACAAGAATCAGGAGAGGATGAATCAAATTTTCGTATAATTCGTTCGTGCCGTGAGCTTTTTAATTGAAGAATTCCCACCAAAAATTAGAAAAATTTTGAAAAAACCACAAGAATTCAATGTCGCAACCTCTCTCCATCTCTCCCTCTGACTCTTTCTATCTTATTATATATAATACCATTAAAATGCATTATTATATTCTTCATGATTTCTAATTGGATTGATTTCGTTGTTCATAAAATTTCCTTTCATGAATTGAAATTTGCAGTATTTTAAATCGTGCCTTGTTTGTGTACTTGTTATGCCTGTACGTGTTGGTAGGCTTTACACAACCAAACACACGTGTACACACACACATAAACATACGTATATATATATATATATATATATATATATATATATATATATATATATATATATATATATATATATATATATATATATATATATATATATATATATATATATATATATATATATATATATATATATATATATATATATATATATATATATATATATATATATATATATATATATATATATATATATATATATATATATATATATATATATATATATATATATATATATATATATATATATATATATATATATATATATATATATATATATATATATATATATATATATATATATATATATATATATATATATATATATATATATATATATATATATATATATATATATATATATATATATATATATATATATATATATATATATATATATATATATATATATATATATATATATATATATATATATATATATATATATATATATATATATATATATATATATATATATATATATATATATATATATATATATATATATATATATATATATATATATATATATATATATATATATATATATATATATATATATATATATATATATATATATATATATATATATATATATATATATATATATATATATATATATATATATATATATATATATATATATATATATATATATATATATATATATATATATATATATATATATATATATATATATATATATATATATATATATATATATATATATATATATATATATATATATATATATATATATATATATATATATATATATATATATATATATATATATATATATATATATATATATATATATATATATATATATATATATATATATATATATATATATATATATATATATATATATATATATATATATATATATATATATATATATATATATATATATATATATATATATATATATATATATACTCATGACAAAGCCACAAATAATACCCCTTACACCGATCAAATCCAAAAGGAAAACACAATTAATAATTGCCTGTGTATTGTTGGTTTATAGTGTATACTATATAGTACTTGTACTCGTCGTATTCATATTTGTACTCGTACCTCGCCTTATGTGTAAACAATCTGCTTTCTATGTTTGTATTATCAGTTGAGAACAGGAAAAAAGAGAAGAATTTAGAAACCGTTAGTGTTATTAAGGGACGATTTTACTAATAATTTTTATTAAAATGAAGAAAAAATTTATATACAAAGTTCTAAACGTTAAGAAAATGAGAAAGATGTTATACAGCTTAAAATGTTTATGTGTTTGCGAAAAAATGTGTTACTAAAGAAACGTAAGAAGATTGATTTGTCCTTTGGCAAAATTTTGAAATTCAAAAAGGATTTTCTTTTGAACGAAATTGGCTTAGAATAAAAGTAAGTTTAGAAATAAAAATTTTTTATAGAATTCATTAAATCGTTTTTGTGAGAGAAATTATTGATTTTAATCAAATCGGATTTTTTTTTCTAAATGTCGAATTTTTCTAAAATCAGCAGCAATACCGGATTATGCGAAAATAAAAAACGTACCCTATTTTTATAAATTAGGAAAAAGTATGATATATTGTATTATATATTTATATATCAATACGCTCGTTTAGAAAATGCTAAATGCGGATATATATACACGCCTTATTTGCCTTATTTAAATTTATGCAAACTTAGCTTCGTAGCGAATCATAGCCAAAGACTTAGTTGCTCGATCTCTAAAAGATTCTCTAAGAATTTCATATTATCGCATCAATTTAGTTCGTAAGGTCAAAATGTGTTAAGAATGTGCTTTTAGTTAGCAGCATTTCTGTTGTACAATTTTTGTGCTAATTACGTATAAAAAAAGAAAATATTACTTGTGCGATATAATCGTTGATGTTAATAAAATATATTGAATGCTGAAAGTGATGAAAATAAAGTTGTCTCAAGCAAATTTGCCTCAGTCTCAGTGTCTGTCTATGTCTTATTTTTCTGTTATCATTCGTGTGCCATCCTGATCAGAAAACAAAAACAAAACTTGATAAAATTAAATTTTGTTCTCAAATTTCTATCATTATCATTTCGAATTTGAATTTATTGAATTTGAAAAAATTTACCCAATTCTTTTTTAATTGAATGGTATTATTTGTACCCTGTGGAGCCAGAGAACTCGTAACTCTTTAATAGATTTTTGATAAATGTAGAGAAATTGTGTCTTAATAAAACATAATTAAGATAGAATATGCGGTAAATAGTCATCGAATTGATCGTTGAAACTCGTGGGTTATAAACAAATTTACATTTTAAAAGCTATTCATCCTAATTATTTTGGAATGAATGAAACCGAAATTGCCGATGGAATCCTTCTACCTATCAAACTGTGCATGCACTTCTCTCTTAATTATTCAATATTAAACCACATACCTCTCTTAACGCAATCACAAACCGTTACCACTACTACTACTATTACTACTACTAATATCGCTATTATTACTACTGTTATTGTTACGTATTAATAATATTATTAATCCTACATCGTAACACTTCACCATTTTTTTTTATTATTGGTAAGATTTGCTATGACTAAATCGGATCATTAAATCAGTTACTATTCTTATTACTACTACTGCTACCGATAATATGTCTACATATCGCCGAAACTCAATAAATATACGTAATTCTAAACTTATTTCTAAAAATTGTGCATTCATAAATTCTTGGTTGTTACTCTCATATTATTGTTTCGTAATTATAATGTGATATCGTCATTTTATGCTTAAATACAATGTACGTATTGACAGATGTCAATGTTAAAGAGTATTATAAAAGGGATCAAACCGGTGAATTTGAATCCTGAAGCTCTTTTTTTAAGTCGAGATTCTAATCAAAGTTATTGCCCCATAATGACTTTTTCATATTGATAAGTATGACAGGGTTATTATGATTATTTTTATATATATTTATACTATTATTAATATCGAGTTGTCGCTCATTCCATAGCTTTTCATCTTAACGTCATCAGAATCAAGTATTATCTTATATTCATTCTTATTATAATTCCTATTAGTTTCTTCACATCTTAGTAATGCATATACGTTTTGTAATGTTTGTATATATATACATATATATACATATATGTTACGGTAAACGTTACGGTAATTATCCAGATTTAAATCTTCGATTAGTATAATGAATATAATTTGGTGTGGCCGGATACATACGTTAGAAGATCCTAGAGAAAAAATATTTGCAATAGACGCTTTAAATAATAAGCTAAATACCTCAATGTCCGCTCAAATACTTGCAATTAATCGCGAATAAATATACTTCAACATTTACCAATCAATTAGATTAATCATCAGAATAATCTGATTTACCGTAACGAATATTTTTAAATATTTCTAAAACTGCACATTTTTCCATAAAGATAATCTAATGAATATGTGTATAAATTAATTAAATGTATTCGTATTGAATTCTATTACAATTGAATATTTTAAAAATATTTATGAAAATAGAAAATATTAATATGAGCTCAACAGTATTGGAGTGTTATTGAAATTTTCAATATTTCATTAAAGTTTCCAACGTTTTTCCATGTAATGCATAATTTTCTAAGGAATATTTGCGAAATGCTGTTTTGAAAATCATAAAAACATTCGACCATCTCCGACGTCATTAGCATTTCAAAAGTCATCTCACTCACATCTTCTACAAATATATTTCAGTAAAATTAAAAATCAATCTTGAAATCAATAAAAGAAATTGTTAATTGATAAATCCACCGATTTGTTTTGCCGATATTTGCGCAGCCTTTCGATGACTTTTAGTGTTTAGGTATTAAATTTTATGGAATTGAAGCAAATAAATTTGGCTGCGGTTGTTTTTATTCTTATGGCGAACAATTTTCCTTTGATGTATGGACTTTTTTCTGAAACCCCATGCCTAAAGGTTGTCGATTTTGGAATTTTATACAAAGGAAAGAATGGAATAAACAATGTGTTATCAATATTTTCTCAATATTTTCAATGCTTTCAAATTTGAATTATTAGTCTTTTTATCCAAAAAAAATTTTTCATTTATTTATAAAGTTAAATAATATTTATAAAATTAAAGATAAAATATTTGTTTTTTAGAGACCTATTCTAGATAACGTAATGTATTTATAGCTAGTCAATATAAAATTATATGGAATATAAAAAGTAGAAATAAAACAAATTGCAAAATGTAGAATAGAATGGAAATTAATAATAGCGAATCGAAAAAAAATATTGAAAGAAACCATTGCATCTCACTGATAGGGATTCAAATGTTGACCAAATTTTTGCTATAAAAACGATTTGAAAAGGCGACTTTTTGAATTTTGTTTAAATTTTTATTTTCAATTTAGACCAGTCAAGAAATAAGTGTTTATTTTTTGAGTGTACTTAGGTATGTTTTCTGTGGGCAATTCTTGTTTTTCTCTGACTGCAATTTTATGTTAAAATTAGATGTTTGTTGTAAACTAATATGGGAAAATATTTATTATATTCGTATATATATTTTATGACTAATCGTACTGGCATCATAATCTGTGTTGTCTAATACTAATCCTGGTGACCCTACTACCACCGTTACCGTTAATACTAATACATAAATTTATTGAATCAAATTATGCTAATCGTTAAAATCGAAAGCCCAAATAATTTGTCGTCTCTCCCAAAAGTTTCATTCGTCGTTTTGTTGTAATGTAAGTTGTTGTATATTGAAAGACATTTGAATGTCATTCTTTCTGAACGAACTGTCAAAATTTCATGAGAATATTTCTTCTCTCTTTCTCTCTTTTTCACTTCCATTCAAAAATTAATAACGTCTTCGTTTTTTCAATACATAAAAAAATAATGATAATGATCAATTGCAATACAACAAAAATAAATTCAAAATAAAATGTTTAACTAAACGTACAAACTATGCTGCGCTCAAAACACGGCTTAACAAATGTACTAAATTCTTATAAAAAACTAATTTAAACAAAATAAAACCAAAAACAACTGATCCCTAAAATTATCGTAAAACACTACTAATGCCAATATCATGCATTCATCGTCATCAACCAACAACGATTGTCACCAACAACAATACACCGTCTACGAACACTGTTATTTTTAAACAATAATAATAACGATTGTTAAAATGACAATAATAATTGAAATATTGATTGAAATAATGTTAACAATATCACTACAAACATCAAAACATCGCCGCGGTGATCGCTAACATCACTAAATGCCTTTCAAACATTTCGCTGTTTAATAAAAAAACAAAATAATTACTCTGCTGCTCCGCCTATACATTTTCGTCATTTACATAAAAACAACAAAAAACCCAAAAAATACATATTGAAAAACAAATATATGATAAATCAATAAATACGATAACGATTTGTCAATCCAAAACCATACAAATACACACATATTCCTCTACACGTAAACACATCCACCACACTTCCTCACACTCATCCTTACGACCACACCTACACTTACAAATACACACATACACAACCATCGTCTCATATATCACATACATATGCATTTTTCTATAACCCAAAACGTATTAGAAAGACGTGAAAATCGCAATAGATCCATTAGAAATTGGCATCGTTTAACCCACGCGCTACGGCGGTCATCACCCACAGGGCACAATCTGTCGCAGACCGATGGTAACAGCACAGAAGGTGAATCGACGAGTGGACGAAATCCGGCCACAACCGGGATCGGATGTTGCAAGAATTACGAACATTTGGCAAATTTAAAAAATTCAAATGTTCTTCACGTAAGTTTGAAGAAAAAATTAATGTCTTCATATGTTTTTAAGCCTTAATGAAATAAAAAAAATTTAAAAACGAATTTTTAATTAAATCGTTTCCATTATCGTAATCATCATATTCCAGACTCTCGGAGTATTTTGGTGACAAAGTTTATAATTAAATGAATAATTCATAAGAATAATTTTACAATTAAATGAATAATCCATAAGGCTCATATGACTTCTATGATCATTAAATGATTGACATTGGTATAGGTTTCATCCTACAACATTTTCAGAAGTCTCACTTAAAAAAAAATATAATATCAATTATCGAAAATCGTTATTAATATAACTGCTGTGATCATGCACTATCGTATATTTCTTTAGCGTCACACTTCGGCAACCACCAATCAGGAGACTGCCACTTCTCCACTCCACAGTTTAGAGCCTCATCCCAATTCGACCCAAACGTCGATGATGGCCATGGAGAGTTATAAGCGTGAACAGCAGGAAAAGCAACAAGAACAACAATTACTACAGCATCAGCAGCAGTCACAACAACAACAGCAGACAAATCAGCAACAGCAACAATCTACGCAAACCACGCCAACAAGATCATCAACGGGTGCCGCTGGCAATGAGATTGCGGTTGCGCAATCCACGGCTGTCGAAATTCGAAACAAAGATAGGGGTACCCTCCCCGTTCAAATGATGATAACGCCCGGGGTAAGTGCTGATGGTAATGATGACAATTATAATGATCATATGTAAATTTAATAGAAACGTTTTTCAAAAAATGCAGTAGATTTTGATAATTGCAATAATCGTAATTATTAAATGTAATTATTAACCATGATTATTATTACCAATACAAGTACATTTTTCGAACACTGTAAACTAATAGAGAAATGTACCATCCTCGCCACGTTACAATAGACAACATCACTCTACAGAGATTCCGTTCACATCTTGATCACTAAAACTTAAGAAAGTTTATTTAAGAGATTTGAAAGTCATTAAAAAAGTCACTCAAAAGCACTTGCAAAGTTTTAAAAAACTATTTCCTGAATTTAATTGCATTCTAAAGTTTTTATGAAACAACTATAATGCGTTAAACTGCAGAGCTCAATGGATTAAACTCGAAAGTTACGAAGGACGTTCATTGCACTCTCGGTATCGGAATAAAAAATATTCATCTTATACTATTTTTATATACTATACACGAAGGGAGAGTATATAAAAGTATATAATTCACTTCCTTGTTCTGCTTATGATACATTAGAGGACTCGTGGTAGGAATAGCACTCATACCTCAATACAGGGGTAGCATTACACTCTTACTCATCTCCTCCTTGCTCCTTAGCCATCTCCTTAGTCCGCGCCTCTGTCTCTGTCTGTATATCTGTCTGCCTGTCTATCTGTCTGCTTAGGAGTCTACCTGATTGTATGTCTGCCTGGCCGTCCATTTTTTCTGGCTCTCTGTTTGTCTTCTCTCGATCAGTGTATCTATCAGTCTGTTAGTCTGTCTGACTGTCTGGCTACCTGTCTGTCTGTCTGATTGTCAATCTGACTGTCCGTCTGTCTGCCGTCTGTCTGACCAAAATTCTATGATAAAATGTTTCCCCTAGAAATACGTTCTCAAAAGAGAGCGTATCCACTCTCCACGAAAATTTAACATTACTCACCTTCGTAGGATTGGTTAGACTTTAAGGTTATTACTCTTTAAGGTTAATACATACATATCTGTGATGATAACTCAATACCTCAGCTTTCACAAGAAACGTAAAGATAAGACTTTACATTTGGGTTCACCGTTTAAGAACAAATATCACATCCAACAATGCACGTGATCCACCCACTGCTTTTTGGATTGAAACAATAAATTTATTTTACGGATGCAGATAGTATGAGCCTCGGCCAGACGGAAGTTAGCGCTTCTATTTTCAAAACTATGGCCCACATTAACATTTCAATACAAAAAACCCTCGGACTTTTTCAAGTCAGGTCAAGAGCGCAATATTCTCGGAAAAATATTTCTGCATTGCAGAAACAACATACCGGCAGTCGGTTAACCACGCCTATCTTCTTCAATAGTTTCTCATAAATTAGGCTTAGTGATTGCATAAGATGCTGCGTCGATGGTTTCATGAACTCCGTCATTTAAATTTCCCCCCCCCCTCAAGTGACAAAACCGTATGACCATGAACGAAAGAGTAATATCGAATTTTTCATGAATTCAGTGGACTTTTTGTGACACTACAGGAATAGTATGTAATAATAGTAAACCCACGTGCGAAATCCGGAAACAATTCGCACAAAAATACTCGACAGATCTCCACCATCGAACCCTAAATTCGGCTTTCATGCAATATCGGCAAATTAACCATTCCAATTGCGGTTAAGAAGCGATAACCTCTAAACCGATTATCACAGTTGGGTGAGATTTTATATCTATATGTCGAGAAATTTATATCTCATTTATATCTCACAGAAATTGGGATTAATAAATTAATATAATCAAATCATTGACATTATTACTAGATCAGCGAAAACCGAGTATACATTGAACGGCCCTTGTAAAAGCGAATTAATCTCCAAATATTCCCATACATATTTTATATGAGACAAAACCCAAATTTCTGACAAAAAATTCCTATAATGAAAAGTAATGCAATTAATTATAAAACAATCTCACAAACACTTCTACACCCACAACAATGCTCACAGGGTAACCTACAAACCCACACACTCCATCCTACACCTGCATTAGAATTACACTCGATTTAATTAATTCCTCTGTTAATTTTTAAATAGTAAATAGAAATTCGTAAATTCTATTGGAAATGTTTTATCCAAAGCGCCCATATCGTAGAACCAACCCCCCTCCCCTTCATCTCCTATTATGACTATAATTGTTTCTTTTTTCTTAGTATTTTTCGTTAATTTATGTGTTCCGCTTAGTCGTTGTTGTTGCGTTGCATTTTTAATCGAATACACTTTATCCTTCTATCAGTCTCTCAATAGTAAATTGTAGCAATTGTATCAGTCTGTACCACACCAACAAAACACATAAAAACCATGTCGTTTTATTATTAAAAAATGTAAAGCGATTTTTTAGATATTTATTCATTTATTTGAAATATTGTAATTGTATTAATTTGTATTCTGTGAAACAACACATTGTTTTTGTTTTTTTAATATTTACACGCCTCCTCTCGAACTAATAGAAATTACGGGGAAGGAGTAAGGAGGTACATCCAACAGAATTCAGAAACAAAACATTTCTATTTTTTTTAATTATTTTTATAGAATAATTAATATATTTTTTCAATGATATGTTTCCAATACGATATTCCAATTTTAACGCATTTATGATAATTACGAATGGCTGACTGGCTAGAATCAATTTGGAATGTTTTATGAAATGGCTGCAACATATTTTTAATTCGGTTTGGTTTTTACTAAAGCAAAATGCACAGCCCGCAGAAACCAAAAACGAAATCTCTAATTGTGTTTGGATTTCAATGCATGGAATTCGAATTCGAAATTTGAAATTTTGCACACAAACTATTGGTTTTCTCAAATGATTTCAAAACATATAGAAGTTATAGAGCTTCGAAAATAATGCAGAGCTTCTCGAAAAAATCCACTTCTTCGGAAATTGGTTGATTTTAAATCGTTTCGTCTAACTCGATCCTAAGCTCTGAAAATTCGTTAAAAAGTACTGACCACTTCGTCGATGATGATTATTATTATATGAGAACTGTTGTGAATTTCGAAGCTTCGTCGATTTTCCAAGCTTTAAAATGGAAATATCTCGAAAACTTTAACATTTGATCGCCTTCGTGAGCTCAAGTTCTGTTAAATGAAAACTTATGAAAACTTTTGTGTGGTTTGGTTTCTGTCGAAGAGAGCGGTGAGAGGGAAACTTTTAAAATTAACAAATCTTTTTTAATTAACAAGAATTTACTTCCTTAAATCATTCATTTTTAGCTTTGAATAAAATCTAAAATTATTTTTAATGCAGATTTTTCCTACTGCTTTGAATGAAGATATTTTAATCAATTAATCAATATTTGCGTAATACTTATAAATAATTTATTAATGATCCGCTTGGGAATGCTTTACTAAAATTATCTAAACGCCAGATTGTTGTTTTTTTTTCATAAATACTTACACGACAGCACTAATGACACCCCTTTTGTCATCTTGAGGTCAAACCAGATGTCAGCGGATTTGCTTAATCAAGCAGTCTTGTCTCTTCCTTTCAGGAAAAGGGACTCAAGGAAAAATTTGAGAAGACCTTTTAATGGTTTACAAAACTAACAAAAATAAAAATGAAATCATTAATCCAATTTTTTAATAAATTCGAATTATTTATTTCGAAAATATTGCAAAATAAAAACATTAAAAATAAATTCAAGGAAATAAATTACAAATATTTTCTGCACATTTACAATTACAATATTTGCAGATTAATATATTTCTATATATTATAATAAAATATATGTTCAAAAAATAGCTCTGATTCTATCTTAGTCATAATACAGGAAGTCTTGAGCGACATTTTGTCGCGCATTATTGTTTCTGTTCTTTCGCGCCGACGCCGACGGTAGACTGGGCATTGGCAATATTCGTGGGACTGCTGTCGGCTTCTCGGCATCAGGTAGTGGTTGCTTCAGTTTGTCCATGAATTCGGAAATATCGAATGTGATTTTTGGTGGCATGACACCCTCTGCCGCCTGTAAGCCAACCATCTGCGATGATAGAGCGTCAACATCTTGACGCGCTGCAAACAATAGTTGATCATGAGCAGCTAATTGTAATTGTGCCGTTTGTGCACGAATCGCTGCTGCTGCCACCTCGCGTTGAGCATTTTGCAAAGCTGCGGTAACTGCACGCACTTTATAGGCGGCTTCTTCTAAAGTCTGCTGTGCTGCAGTTGCCACGGCTTCAGCCTTCTTAATCTCATTGGCTTCCAATTGAACGCGAGCTTGAGCAATATATAAATGCTGTATCAGATTGCGCAACTCCCTCGACTTTTCCTCCGCTTCGTTACTCGCATTAATGCTTTCCGACATGCTTTTGCTTCCGTCAAAGCTGAAGCTGCTACTGGCCGAATTACTTGGTTGATTAAACAGTGGTGGCGCACTGATAACTACCGGGTTAGGCGCATTGGTCGGAATCACATTTGCAGGTGCTGAATTCCCTACACTGTTTCCTGGATTTCCTGCTAAATTATTTGGTGCAGTTGTCGCAGCACCAGCTGCGTTTGTCTCAATCGCAGTCGCGACCCCTGATACGGCTACGATTGGATTCGCGATTGTCGAAGGTTCCGGGGGCATTGCCGTCGCACTACTTGGCTGTGGCGTTTGTGGCGGTGACGCTGCCCCACTATCGCCGCCTGTAAACTGTTCACCTTCGGATCTTCGTATGGTATCAGTCGTCTCTGCTTCTGTTACTGGCACTGGTGCCACTTCACAATGGGCTAGTTTTTAATTGATTACTTTTTAATTGTTTTCTATACAAGAATGCTTAGAGGGTGATACTTACCCGCATCGGAGGCAACGGTCGTCGATTTGACATTATCGTTCTCAGATGGAGCTTTGGTGGAAAATCCAAGAGAAGAATATTTGAAATTTGTGTAATCTTAGTCACAAGACCGGATCAATGTAGCCTTACCACATTCTGTCGTTGTTTCTGGCGGTACCAAATTGGCTGAGCGTCCCATAAATGGAAATGAAATAGAACGAGGAAATCCGGACATGAAATATTTCCGAGGTTGTGAATCCATGAGATTACTTGAACCCACTGTTTCTGCTTCCCCTTCTTGTAATTCTGGATCCTGATAGGATATATAATCATCGTACATCGATTGCATATTCTGGCTTTTGACACCTGTGACAATCTCACCAACCAACAAAACAGCAGCAACTATCGAAGGAGAAGACAGAAAGAGAGATTTCTTAAAGCAATAAAATTCTCAACTTCAGACTGCAATGCAATATGCCCAATCATGGAATCATTCACTGTCATGTTCCCCACTCCTGCCCATTCACTCACCGATCCATATGCTGATTTTCCGTTCCATCAAAATCCCATTCAGAATTATTGTTTATTGAAAAAGGTCGAAATTGCCAAATGTCAAACGAACAAAAAATTGACTGAGAACTTCATCGAAATTTCACAAATTTCAAAATTGAAACTAAAGGGACAGATAGATAGGATAGACGTCTTTTTTCCATTCCTCAAATATATTATTCAATAAAAAACAATACAAATACAAATTTAAGAAAAGAACAAAAAATACAAGTTTTTTCAAACTGAAATTAGCTCGCCGCTTAAGAGAGGCAAACGGAACCCCAAACGGCAAAATCTCGAACGACGAATTCTCGACGGTTTATAAAAAATCCCGAACGACAAAAACCTGAAATGACAAATTCCTGAATTAGCACTTAACGTCTAGGGGGGAAAATTCATAATGAAGGAATGCTCTACAATAGCACTGCATGTAGCTAAGTCAGGATACTCTTTGCTAAGGATTAGAATCACCTCTGCGGCCGAAAGCCGCTTTGTAAAAGCACTTGGTTTGCCACAATACTGTTGGCAGCGAAGCCCGTGTTCTCATACTGAGGTTTATAATCCTTGCTGCTCCCGAAGAGCGTTAAATGCTGACACTTAGTATACCATAATTATCTTAGTAGCGAAACAGACGTTATATTTATGAGCTTAAAGATTGATTGAGTAAGTTTAATTTTGATGCATGGATTTCGCAACCGAATTTTATCGTTCAGGATTTTGCCGGTCGGGATTTTATCGTTTCGGTATTTTATCGTTCAGTGTCATGTCAATCGGGATATTATAATCCACCCCGCTTAATCGAATTATGCTTAAATACAAAAATCGATTATCCCAAAATGATAAATCAGTCAATAAGACAAATATTCCTTTCCATAATTCAGTATGTGAACGCATTGCTATTTAAACCATTTTAATGATTTTCCGAGATCATTTTGCTCACTACAAGTAAAACCAATTAACAAAGGATTTACACAATTAATTGCTCAGACGGCCTTTTTTGAATACACTACTGCACTCGCACTTACTTGAAAGAAAAATGTATATGTACGCTCGTATATTTATATATATTTGGATGAAATTACAGTAAAACTGCAAGCACGAAACGAGAATGCATTTTCATTCAAGCCTGAAGATAAGATTGTCAACACTTAAGCAGCCTCAGTCGCTGAAGTCTAAGTCATTTCAAGAGTCATCGTCGAATGCAGTAAAAGTGAAAAAACAAAAGCTTTTAAACGATGCCTTGATGTGAAAATCTAGAAATACAGTGGGCGAATTGTGGAGGGGGGGAAAAGAAGAGGAAAAAGAAAATGTACATCCTGTCAAGAGTCATGAAAAGAATTGTCATAAAATTGCCGTAGAACGAATTGGCAAAGCAACTGGTGTCTGCTAGAAGAGATATATGAGTGTATAAAATTTTGTGAGATAAGCAACTAAGAAGAAGAAGAAGAAGAAAAAGAAGATCATGAAAAAGAAATGAAATTGAGGGTGGATAGACAAAAAATTTGAAAAGCAAAAGAGGAAAAATTTCAAAGTATTAAAAAATATTCTTAAGTGAATACTCAGATCTCTTGCACACTCACACGCACATGTAAGGACTAAGATTGATTTATTATAGATGAACAGGATTTATTTGTTATATAGTTTGTTCTTGATGATCTGAGATATCTAAGTGCCATCAACATAATTATATCGTACTGCAAGAAATATGTCCAAACGTAGTATATCATCATTGTCTACTGATCAAAAGCCTGTATAGCCTTCGTATAAGATATAAGATATAAGATTATTATCATTAAAAATATGTGTGTGCGATTTGTTCTAAAATTTCTCTCAAGTCACTTTTTTTATGATAAGATTTTATTAAGTCTTTTTATTGTTTGAAATAGAAGTCTTTCTTTTTTGGGGTTCCCCTTACAGAAGAGCTTCAGTGCGCTTCGTGAGGTTTACTATAATTTTCTTTATATCAAATAAAATACTTAACAGAATACGCTAATGGATTAAATAGAAAAATGAAGGAAACCCCATCACGAGACAGTATCGAGATAAAATTTGGTCATGAAAGGATTAACAATTTATTTATACTTTAAATAAAAGTAAAATTTTCAAAGGTATTCTTCAATTTTACTTTCACAAAAATCTAGTCTAAAATAATTACACGTAATGTAATTTATAAATATTATTTTCAGAATATTAAAATCCTTTTACTTAATAGCACATTCTTGGTTGGCAACCAAATATTCGTATCAGAATTTAATTTTATACATTAATTGATAAATATTATTTTAAAACAGATTACCTTGAACGCATTTTGAAATTAATCAAGGCGTGACCACCGAATGCGTATCGACGCATATATTGTTTGTTCTTGAAAAAAGATGAGCCTCGTTTTATTACAGACATCGAACGGGCAACACTTTTAAAAGAAAAATTATACAAAGAAATTCTCCTTTTAAAATTTCGTTACTTCAATAGAAACAAAAAACCAAAAATATATTTCGAATGGGCGTAACAAACACTGTCCTTCATTCTCTTCCACCGCCTACCACCTTCTGCCTTTTCAACAAAACATGAAATATTGTAAGAGTACTCTCCAGAAGACATTTGATGTTGAGGTTTAAAAGTATTTCGACCTACTTATGCAAATACTGTTCATGAAAGGACACTTACAAATTTAATAGAATATTGTAAAGTGAAAAAGACTTAACATAACCTAAAAATAGTTCATATTTTATGGATTTATGATTATACATTCTACAACAGCACTGTCAGTTGAGAAAAGTCTAGTAGGCTTTTGTTGTACCGGTATTGATTGATAAATATCAAAAGCTTCAAAATCCACGAAATAAAACTGAAAATACGGGTGATTTCCTTTTTCAGTATTCTCAAAGTCAATCAATTTAAACAATTTAGAGACGGTCAAAGTGTATTTTTTAAGCACTAAAATTAGTTTATCTCCCACACTTTGCATGATTACTTTATAACTATGACACACAGCTGATTAAAACATTTTTAGTTTTGTGGTTATATCTTCTAAACCTTATAGAAAATTGCCATGGAATGGCTTCTCTCAGAAAAGTACTTTTCAGAATTAAGTTTATTAGCTGCACCCGTCGCGAAATCGTTTCAACGGGAATAACACTAAAGCAACTTTCAACAAATGTAAGGACGTACGGCTTAAGGACTTACGACTATTTATCAATCTTTCCTCATAAATTTACACGCACACTTTTGCTGATTGCTTCGCTTAGCTTAACATACTTCGTCGCATGATCAGTTTGCTTCAATTTTCCTCATTTGTTTTCCAGTTTTTTATTCCTTCGTTTTTAATTTAATTATGATTTCGTTTTTTTTATTTTTTCCTTGTAAATAACCAGTAGTAGAAATGTTAAAAGAAAATTATACTTTACTTTATTTTGAAGAAAATAAATAAGCTTGTCTGAGAAAAAAGAACAAAATCAAGTCATCACAACTCGCTATAAAAATTCTTATAAATAATTTTATAGGAAGTGGCTGAGTTACGACGACAAGTTGCACTAGAAAATCTCCAAAATCAGAGGATGGACAACCTGGAGCAGGATGTACCGGTAGAGTTCGAGTGCTGTTTCTGTACCTCGAAGGTAGTACTTCTAGTTATAACGGAAATCTATGGTTACCCTCACCCCTTCCCTCCCACGTCTTTTAACCTCATATCGTACTTTTTCCGCTGCTTGTAATGCTGTAATATGCATGTACATTCATGGTGTAATATATATATGGCTTATTGTATATTTTCTTATAAAATATATCCATAATTCTTTTATAAAATTCTTCAATTGCTTTAATGGCTTTAATGACCTGGTCTATAATTTCATTCAATAATTTTGTTAAGAAAAACATAACATATTTTAAAAAAATGCACTACATAAAATATTTCGGTCACTTACGAATACAATACACAAATTATTTAGCTTTTTTATATAAATAAAATTTTGCATGAAAAATTCACAGAAAAGTTTTGTTTAATCCTTTTTCATAAACCCTTCAACACTTCCTCTCCTTTCTTGAAAAAATTTCCTAAGGTTTAACGCAAAAGTTAATGAATTAGGCTTGTTAGATTAAGCTGAATTAAATAGGCTTATTAGAATTAGACTTGAAAAACCCTCGAATTTAAAGAATCGATATTTAATTGATATTTAATCACGCATTTATATTTTCGAGCAAAAACGATTATTTCAACACTTGTCCTGTCTGCATCTATTTTAAATGGATGATTTCACAGGAATTTTAATGAAACTAAACAAAAAATCGATTTATTGCTAGTGGAATCATGCTATGGATATATTCGATTATATGCTCGTACGTACCTCGTTGTATTGCTGTGCAGTAAATTCCTAAGAAATCCATTTCAAATATCCTCCGAGAGGAAATAATTTATTAAAATCTGAATAATCCATTATAATCTGAACTTTTAGGATCGTATGTGTGAATTTCATGGCCGTCAATATGGCATGAAACAATTGGCAAGGCCACCACCATCACCAAAGAATTATTTGGCTGTCAAGCGTATGCTTGAGAAAGGACAAATCAGCAGCTATTATTTGTAGAAATATCTCGTTGGTACAGAAGAAGAAGAAGGTTTGGATTTCTTAATGGTGGGCAAACTGAGGAGCTTAAGTCTATTAATTTCTTAAGTCCATTGAATTGATAGATTGTTAATAGTTTTGGGTATATTTTGTTAACAAAATAGCTTCGACAATTTATGTTAATTTTTCCTTTAAATTTAAATTTTCATATAATTTTCCTCCTGACAAAAAATCCGGCGTTTATCTATTTTGTTTTGTTTTAATATCTTTGCGAAATCAGATTCTAAAATAATTTTGAGGATATTTTATTATCAAGGAAAAATATGTATATAGAAATTGAAAATTTGATTAATTGCTTTAAAATTTTTCTTTTAATTCTTTCAAATCAATTCCTTGCCACTTTCCTTACTTTACGTTTTCGAAATTGAATTTTGATTATTTTTTAAATTTTAAATTATAAATCGATAGAAATCAGACTCCTAAAAACATTTTCTTTTTCTTTGAACTCGTTTTTATTTTCCTCTTTTTCTTTTCCCAAATTATCCAATTTTAAATTCTTCACACAGTTAGTAATGACTGATATCTTCTTTCCTCTTTCATTAAATAAGCGAATGTAATAATCGGAACCTCTTACTAATTCTTATGATATATTTTAATTAATAATTTTATTAATATTTTTTTAATATTTTTTCTTCACATAAAATTATTAATTCCTTCTTTTCTTTTCTATTATTTTTCAAATTATATAATTTATTTTATTTATTTTTTTAAAGGCATTTGGAGGATGTCAAGACGAATGTATTCCGCTACGAGCAAATAGTATCTAAAAATATTTTAAAATATAAACAAAAAATCCAAAAAATGTCAAAGCATGTGATGTATAAAATGTTTAAGGGTGCGCTGTACCCGTGAATTCGTATTAGTAAATGTATTCGCAACCGTAATACATACAGTAATATCAGTATCAATTAAGAACCTAAACTAAGCTCGAGTTCGAAAGCTCAAAACGTAATCAAAGAAGGAAAAATAGATAATTATACTAATACCTTAACAATCTCAAGCTGCGCGAAAAGGTAGCGATAAAAATTCAAAAGACATAAAATATTATTCTTATCATTAAAACAAAAATAAATTAAAAAAAACAAAAATTTAGATAATTGTTTCACATTAATTAATGAAAACTATCTAATTAAACCAAAAAATAACATTTTCCAATAAAATCTGGCATTACGGAGTGATAATGTTTTATAAACCAAATTATCATCGAATGAGAGAATAATAGTCTTCCACAGAATAGCTTCGTAACGTTTGGTTTTTGAGATATCATTCCTCAATACTTGAAATGTTAGAAAGAAGGGAAGAAATTGGATACTCTATAAATTTTTCTTTTTATTATGGCTTTAAACTCTGACAACAGTAATATAATTTAGTTTAGTTACTTGCGAGTTTCGTATATGGTTTCGGAGATATACCCTAAATATCCTAAAGAAATTTGGGATTAGACTCCTTTGGGCTATAACTCCTAAATATCGGCAGAAAAAAGTGAAGTTTTACATGCTATTCATTCTAAGCCAAAATAAGTGCTAAATCTCGATTTCTATGTGATTTCCTTTTGGGCGAATTTAATCAGGCTTTCTCGGGCCACAAAATACTAAAGCATGCATCAAATGAAGTTAGCTTAAAAATTCCTTTAATTTTATGAATATGAGAAGAAAATTAGCTTCTATTGAAAATTTGTACAAATATAAATATGTCAATATAAATATGTCAATAATTAGCAGTAAATTAATCAATAAATTCTTAGGGAAAAATTGATATACATATAGGAGATCAATATGCGGTGGTCCAATACGATTTATTGCTGTAATATCGCGCTGTTAGAAAAATATATATCTATAATTTATTTTTGTAATTAAAATGTAAAATTAATTATCAGTGTTAATAATATATTTAGTTCATTAATTAATATTTGCAAGATGGGAATATTAAAAACTATTTATTCTCTTAAATATTTATTCGTTATTTTTTAATATTTTTTTCTCTTTAATTGTTTACCTTTTTCCATTTATTTATTTATTTATTTATGATTCACTTATGTACTATAGAGTATTGTACACTTATGGATGTCAGTAAAATACCGTCTATTTAATTTTAAGTCGAATTTCAACAAAAAATTCAATGCGTCAAAATAAATCCACTTCACACTTCTTCACTTTTCAAAGCAATCAGAATTAAAGAAATTTTATTTTTTTAAAAAATATTAACGATTCTCATTCCTTATGACTTTTCATTTTTGGTCGGCCGAAAATACATAAGATACATTTTGTTATATAAAATTTTCTTTCTTTATTAATTTGAAAAAAGGTAAGTAATCTGTGAATTTTTAATTATTTTTCAATTAAAAACATTCCACTTCTCATTTCAGTTAATTTCATTACTTTGATAAAATTTTGCATGAATTGTTTTAATAAAAAAATTATGCAGTCAGTGACTTTCAAACTGTTTAATTGTTCGATTTTTTTTAATAAACATGTCTTTTTTCGAAAGAAAATTTTTGAAAAGCTTTTACGTTCGAAATAAGAGATAATTTTTGTTTGTTAACACCGTTCATTTAATTTTTTGCATAATTATGCCGAGGTCAATTAGTTGGCCGAACACAAAACCATAATATTTTCCAAAAGATTAAAAAAGTCTTATAACCCCAAAACTAAAAATTTGTTCTTAAACGATTCGGATTCAAAAAGGCAATTTTATTCTCACTACTGAAAGAATTAATCTACGATAGAAGAGATAAAGAAGAGATAAAGAGAAAGAATGAAGGGGAGAGAAAGAGAAATTAACATAAGTTTTCAACCACACCTCCGTCATCCCATTTACGACGATTTGTTCCACTCAATTTCATTAGATCAATTTCTTATTTGCATTCATCCTCTTCTATTGCTTCTACTTCCTTTTATTTCCCTTCTTTTTTATCTTCCTCCTCTCACTCACAGGAATTTAAAGAATTTACTGATGCCGAAGGCGTCATCTCTCTTCCGACCTCGGACTTTCGTATACCGATTTGTCTTGAGATGCGTATGTCAGCTGGTCATACTTTGCCGTATCAGCATCAACCCAACCAATACAGTCTACTAGGCCCACCACCGCCCCCACCATTACCAATTCTCGGACGTCCAACAATCAACGCAGCAGCAGCAGGATCGTCAGCAACCGGCGGACCGGCGGGTGGCCAAGGCGACGATGTTGTTTTCTCTATCGAACGACGTGCACCGCTTATAAGCACAACAGCTACCGAAATTCTCTTACCCACCACACCCATCCCTCACTCGTTGTCGTCATCAAATTCATCTTCGTACGGCACGACGTCATCCACCACAATTGCTCTACCACTCGATACACCGCTGCGTTATTTACCATTTGTGGCAAATACCTACGGCGGTAGCAGTGCTGGCGGCAGCGCACCAATCGGCAACTACAATTTCAATTTTAATCACAACTACAACAACAACTTCAACACCACTTCAACCCTTGGAATGTATCACATGATAGCGGGCATGAATAATGCTTCTGCCGCCGCCGGCATGTCTACTAATTTCACTAACAATTTCAACAACAACAACATCATCAGTATTAACGGCAACTCGAACAATAACAATAATAACGCCGACTTAGCCAGTGTTGATAGTTCCGACACGTATGCGAGTTGCCAGACTCACCCGTTCTTGTCACAGGGTGACCTCACTTCGGATCTCGTTGATGAGACGTATGCCCTAGACATTAATATGGATAACTTGTATATTAATCCGCTTGAGAAGGATTCTTCTAAAAGTGGATCCGGCTACAGAACTGTAGTGACTTCTGCGTCCAACGGACTTGGTCCTGGCAGCCTCATCTTTAATGGATCTCCTGCCGCAGTAGGATCCATGCCGATTACGACACGTTCGCAGGTGAAAAAGAGTGCCTCGGGTGACACGGCTTTGCGGAACCTTGCCGCTGGCGGTATCAGTCCTCTGGATGATGTCTATCAACAATTCGATGTGCAGGAGCGTGGAAGCCGTGTTAGTCTTAACGAGGCACCAATGCCGAAGCATCGTAAAACCCGTTTCCAACAAAGTTTTACAACATCAGGAACTACTGCCCCCGTGGGAATTGCAAAACCTCGGGCACGTTTTGAAGATTCAAAAATATCACTCGAAAATCTGAAGCTTGAAGCCAGTCCTGCGAGCAGTACGTCGAGCAAAAAGAAGCGGTCATCGTTCATACCAACCAAAAGTCTTGCCACCGCGACAAAGCTAATCAATCAGCATCTTTTCGGACTGCAAAATGTGGGAAGCCCCAAAGGTATGTCATCACAACAAATAATTTCGGCTACCAAACTTTTGAGCTCAAAACATTGTCATGTTAAATTGTCCCTCTCTCTGGTTCCTCTCCAGCAAAATTTGAAAGCAAACACTCTTCTTCGGTGGACTCGATTGATGCCTCGCCCAACCTGGAGCATCACAGGCGCTCTAAATCGATACTCAAGAATAAGTCCGATGTGTCTAGGGTATTAGCCGATCCAGAAAGCGAACGTTTGTTGGCAGACAATATGTCTGGCTCTGGAGTCTCAGACAATGGCACAGTTATGGTAAGTTAACCGGTTCCTGCTAGAAGCAAGATTTATTCATTCAGTTTCTCTATTTATTCAGGGTGAATCAGGAAGTGATTACTCACCGAACAAATTACCTCAATCAGTTTTAGCTAAATCGATATCCCCACCCCCACTTAGGCATCGCACATCCGAATCTCAGCGTTTATCGAGACCAGCGTTGATCCAGTCGAAGCCAGCCAAATTTCAAATTCCACGACACCCCGAAGAACAAGCACTACGCCAGGCTAAACCGATGTTAGCACGTTCCAGTGCAGCTACTCATTTATCCAGCGACAGTCGCTTCGATTCCATAAATAGAGATAGTAGTCTAGGTAAGCAGAGATTTCAATACCAAGCAAAATTTCCATCCGTTTCTCATTATTCTCTCTATCGTCGTCCTCAATTATAAACCCAACTATCAATATAATCCAAGATTCATCTCAGTTTTATTTGATGCAGCGATTTAGTTTGAACAAAAACTCAATTAGCGGAGACCTAAACCAAAACAGACAAAATGAGGAAAACGTCAAATACGTCCTTCCAAGGTTTGAGAGCAAATGAAATTGTTACTCACCTCTATTGCTAAATTTGATATCCTAGATATATCTCGTTAAATGTCATTTATACAAATACGTATTTATAAAAAGCACCAACACTAAAGTAATAGAACACTTTCATCTTAAAGAACAATCACGAAAACACAATATATATTAGCTCGTAGGCGGTAGACCGATAGCATTCGAACAGAAATAATGGATGACAACATTAAAAATTTCAGTGCTCAAACAGACCATGATCGCGACCATGAATTTTTTTAATGACAGGCCGTGAAATCTTGGACGATCAAACTAACCTATTTCCGGTACGTAAACCCTGAAGCCCAAAAATTTTGAACAATTTTAGTCTATCACTTGACCGCTACCAATATCGAAATCTGACAAGTTTTATTAGCGGCGATAAACAGAAAAATGCACGGTAGTGATATCACATGTATCTAGCCCATCACACCGAACGAGGAAGGGTAGAGTTGGTACGATTAGAATTGCATTCCTCTCCGATGCGGAAGTGTTTCGAAACAAAGAGGTTGCGAAATGTTATGAAATTATGTTATAGTTGTAAAATTTTCTATAAGACGCCTGATTATCACAGCTCCTAAAATCATGTGTCATATGTCGAGGCATTGTACCATATTAGACAGTGAGAAGGTATACGATTTGAGGTCATTAAAGATCGAAATAGCAAAGTGGGCCAAAGTAGGCTCCAAAAGAAGCAAGCTTGAATGAAGGAACCATAGGCCCTAGAGAGGTATCTGTTCAGGTATCCTACTTCTTTCAGAATATGCGTGCAGTGACTAGTTTCTAAGCGGTTTACCACTCTTGGTAATGTAGCTTCACAAATGAAGCTGTAGCTTCTGCTTCCGTTAGGGAGGCATTCTCCGTGAAATAATTTATCAGCTATTTTCTCAAAATCCTTCCTTGCCCTTGTCCTGGGACTGCCTCTTAACTATTTAACTCAAACTGGATAAACATCAACTAACTTCAGACGCAAATAGACATTACTTAATAAACTAAATACAAATTGAATATCCAGCTAAGGATGCTAACATTCATAAAACAGCAAATAAAAACACCTTCTTTTTTAGAATATTTTTTATTTAAAACTTAGAATTAAAGTTAGATAGCTACCTACTACTTCTTATATGTGTGACACGAATCGTATCATAAAGCGTTTACACAGCATCCCCAAACATCAATATTTCCCACATGTACGTGTAATATTCTCCACGCTTCACTTTTCACCGCAGTTCTATTCACACCTCATGAAGAACTTCACTATCATTTAACGAACATTTAGCAAAAATTCAAACCTTTAAATCTTTAGATTCGGAAACTACCTTCACTTCGAACGTTTGCAACGCAATCGCAGGCAGCGGAAGCGGCGATGTCGGATCCAGTGATGAAAATCGTTCATTGCTACAGCGCAGCAATTCGGAAGAGAGACGAGATGGAACAGTAAGTGGTACCGGAGGTGGTGCCAGTGGCGGAAATGTTTACGGAAACGGAAACACTGAGCCATCGTAGCAATTAGCTAGAAGACGTAGAAACACTTGAATTCTAACAAAACGCAAATGAAGAAATGTAATTAACTAAATTAAAGAACAAAACTAAAAAGCAATGAATACATAAAACGAGAATACGACTATCTACACACTCCAAAAAAACACAAACACACACACACGCAGACACTATTTATATTGTATATGTATGTACGAGTAGTAAAAGTTTTTATTTATACAAATAAAGTAATTTTTAGGATGTTAAAAATAAGTAAAATAATACAATAGCAAATATTATTATAAAATCTCAAAAAAAACATTTTTTAAATTCAATAAAAAGCACAAAACAAATATTCAGTTCCCAAAAAAAGCATTAAAATAAACTCGCATAAATCGTTCTGAAATATGTAAATATTTAAACGCGACGCATTCCATTAAATTCGCAGCGAATTGTTAAGAAATTATGTAAAAAAAATAAAGCACATACAAAAAATGATAACTTTTTGCAGTGTAGTCATTTCTTTCTTTTTTCCTTTTGTTGTTTTTGTTTGATTTTATTTTCGAATAATTGCAAGATTTTTCAATATTTTTATAAGGAAATATATTTCAAACGCGGTGAAAAATTTTTAAAAATTATGCGAGAATCATTTATAAAAATGTACACAAACATGCACCCATTCATATTAACCTCGTAATTAACACGCAATCAAAAACATACGCAGAAGAGTTAGAAGTGTCTTACTCATACACTTATAAATATATATATTCACAGGTTCCTTAAAAAAAATTTCTACGCGCACAAAAATATGAAGAAAGTATAAAAAATTATGCCATTTAAATTAATTATGTCATTAAAATATTGTCATTTAAAACTTGTTGCTCGTATATGAATTCTCAAAACCGGGGAATCACCGAAAAACGAAGAATTTATATTCTTTAAATTTGTATTTTCTTTCGAATATCTTTTATATTTCTATTAGTTACTTGGATTTTTAATTCAATCTTTCAATTTTATTCTATCTTGTGTCCTCTGAATTAAGTACTTCGCATTCATTATACAACATATTGGACTTTTCAATGAGTTCATAACACTTTATTAATACATACATTAATATAGGCGCATCTCTGAGCGTTCCTCGTAACCCTGCAGAATCAAAATATCAGCCAGCATAAACGTTTTTCACGAGGTGTTACAAATTTCTAATTCAACAATTGCGTTAATTGTCGATCGTAATAATCGGTCGTTCACAAAATGCTGACTGTGAACGTTGGAATTAAAATATTTACTGCTAGAGTGATACACAAAATTTGTTGTTGAAGTTATAGTATAATATATAATAGCTAAAGTATAGCTATTGTGGACTAGATACAGTTTAAAATTATTGAAAGAATTGACTCCATTTCGTTTACAGAAATTGCTAGTATTGTGCCGGAATTATGGCGTAAAGGTCTATGTTTTAAGCCTTTCATTAAAATTAATGCATAACGTAATATCTAGTTAACACAATATTCAAGACCCAATATTCGTTTGGAGAGTTAAACGGCCAAAATTTAACCAATTGAACCGGTTAAAATCGTGTTATGTCCTTATTGGAAAGTCTCTTTCATTTTTCGCCAAACGTAATTTTGTCATAACATTTTATTTTGCCTACTTTCTCATTTTTAACCAAGTTTCTTTTCAATAATTCTTGTTAAATCTCGTTTTCTTTTGTTTAAGTAATATTTCATCTGAAGGCTTTCATTCTTTCGTCCATTATTGCTTCAATTAATTATCCATAGACAATCTTTAAAAAAGTTCACCAATGACACTAAGGCGAATCAATTTGGCATGCCTGTGGAAACTTTTTCCATTCACAAAATGTGCTAATTCTAAAATCGTTTAAAAAAATTAAGTAAAATTTTATATTTGATAATTATAAAACGTTGAAATGTTTTGTCAACGCACAAGAACCGAAATCACATTGTTGGGAAGGATTTTTTGCATTTTTTAGAATGTTTTTACGTTTAACGAATTGTAGATTATGAACAGTATTTGCCATAGAAGGCATAAGGATTAACATGGATTCTTTAACAACTAAAACATTTAAAAACGAATTAAAGCAAAACTGCACAATTCATTATTTTTCATTAATTCTTTCAATCATTTGTTCACTCTTCTTAGCGATCTAAATTCCTCCCTTCTTTAGAGCAAAACTTTCTTTTCGAAATAGATATTAAAAATGTACAAATTTAATAAAAAATGTCATAATGATATACAAGCAGATTTTATAAGTTCTTAAATTTGCTTCAAGCCACGGTCGATCAACTCAGACTGAACGGATCACTCTTTATAGGATCAGTTTCGACAGAATTAACGATTTAGAACGCATTTTTGAAGTACCTCAAATAACTGAAAATCATAATACTTACGCTTATTCTAATACACGCTTTTAACACAAAAAAGAAACATCAAAGACTCTCTAACTCACTTATTCATTCAATTTATTAATCAATCAATTAACAAATAGTGAATCTTCTTTGACAAAAATTAATTTAATAATGGCTTCTTAGTAATGACATATTTAATGATCATCCTCCAAAAAACAGCATAAAAAAGCGTTGTAAATTGAGCCAAAGCGACCACACGAACACACCACCACACAACCACATGTACAATACGAACACATAAATACATATTCACTTATACGCATTCTAAATATTATATAAATATTATCAGCTTTTTGCCATGGATTATATTTGGGGAAAAATATAAAACATAAAGCAAAGAAAAAAGGAAAAAACTAAAACAAAAATCATTTTTTAGCAATAAAAATTTAAACGCCGTCTAAAAATTCCAACATAGCAACAAATTTTTGCGAAAACCGTCACTACACCGAAAGTAAAAAGTCCGATAACGAATAAAGAAATTAAATTAAATCAAGCAAAAGCAAATCACACGCACTTTTAAAGCCTTCGCAATCTATTAAAGATATGAAAAATATTTAAGAAATGAAAAGGCAAATAAAAGCTTCCTCCTTTACAGAAGCCGGTTAGTTGTTCTCTAATACGTATAAATAAATATAAATCATATTGTGCATAGACTCCACACTTAAGGAAATAAATGCATTATGTATATAAATAACAACAACAAGAAAATCAGCAAAGTAACAAAAAATGCATACATTTTCGAAAATATATAAAAGATTAAAAAAATATATAAAATAAAAAAATATAAACTTGAAGATAAAAATGTAATTATAAATAAATAAATAAATAAATAAATAAATAAATAAATAAATAAATAAATAAATAAATAAATATATATATATATATATATATATATATATATATATATATATATATATATATATATATATATATATATATATATATATATATATATATATATATATATATATATATATATATATATATATATATATATATATATATATATATATATATATATATATATATATATATATATATATATATATATATATATATATATATATATATATATATATATATATATATATATATATATATATATATATATATATATATATATATATATATATATATATATATATATATATATATATATATATATATATATATATATATATATATATATATATATATATATATATATATATATATATATATATATATATATATATATATATATATATATATATATATATATATATATATATATATATATATATATATATATATATATATATATATATATATATATATATATATATATATATATATATATATATATATATATATATATATATATATATATATATATATATATATATATATATATATATATATATATATATATATATATATATATATATATATATATATATATATATATATATATATATATATATATATATATATATATATATATATATATATATATATATATATATATATATATATATATATATATATATATATATATATATATATATATATATATATATATATATATATATATATATATATATATATATATATATATATATATATATATATATATATATATATATATATATATATATATATATATATATATATATATATATATATATATATATATATATATATATATATATATATATATATATATATATATATATATATATATATATATATATATATATATATATATATATATATATATATATATATATATATATATATATATATATATATATATATATATATATATATATATATATATATATATTATAGAATGCGATGCATATGAACTTTATCACTGCTAAATACAGTTATTTACATAATATAATGCATATTCCGATATGAAGCAACTGCGTACATAATATATTCACATATATATAGCCTATTAGAAACATATCAAAATATTGAACGAATATTACAATTAAATACTATTATTGTTTATATTGCTATCAGTCTGATCATTGTTAGTACTATTATTATCACAACGATTATAAATTCTATGACTAGAATTTGTTTCTATGACATGAATGTGGCACGATACGACAGTACCTGATCTTGCCAAGGATGTCGCTGTATATATAAATATGCTTCAAATTATCCTGACTTTATGACCGATTTATAGACAAGCAAGCCAACAGCTGATTGCACGACTCAAGGACACATTCAAAAGGATACGGATTCAACAAAACCAGCTTTGAAATCGACATGAAGCATCGTTGCAAAGAACAGGCAAACAATTAAAATTGGATAGATATATTTTCATACCATACCAATTTCAAAACTGACAGACTATTTCAGAATGAACAAGCTGGTTTTTGGACAGACCTAATACACTATCCAATTAACAGACGATCACACGAACCATTGGCTATGGATCGATCGATCGATGGTCGCAGAATATAGTCGTCAAGAATCCAGTGGTAATAAAAGTTTAGTCAACATAAAATGAATCCATCGCTTACCAATAACCAAGCTAAATGATCGACAAATTTAACAATATATTTGGCGATGTATCAGCTAGACAAGAGACGATCTTGAACGTAACGCGATATCAATTGATCAATAAAGAGAAGAATTTGATAAAACTGACACAAAAATTAGCCTAACGATGCAAAACAATGCAATATACAACATGACTGCTTATACCACTCACTCACTCACTTCCTCAATTCATCATCTCATGATTTTTCCTGTATGCAATATACAAAGATTTTTATTCTCAATTTATTATCAATACCAGCAACAAAACACTGAAATATAATAGGGATAAATTTCATATAAAAACTACTTGTATTATTTTTAAACGCTCACTAAATAATAAAACACGTCGGTATTACTGAATGCATTTAATCGGGAAAAAACTGAATGCAGTTTTTTCTGGAAATACGCTTAAAAAGGGTTCTGCACGAATAGAAGTGATCGCTAAAGATCGCAGGGCAAATTTAATTGTTAATTAATACTATAGTTTTCGATTAAACTTGATTAAATTAAATTAATTTATATTCAGAAAAGATATTATGAAAAAATTATAAATTTACATTAAGGAAAGGCAAAGACTTTCTGTTGCCTTTTCAAATAAGGTTATTTATTCTTGTTACTTGTACAATTTGTTCCAAAAATAGTCTTGCTTTAGTTTCTGACGAGGTAAAAATAAACGAATGCATAAGCACTAGTTGGAACCAAAAGCATTTGACAATTGATACCTTAATTTAAAGATTCGGTTTATAAAGACTATCTTCATATATTTGTTGTTGTCTAAACCAAAAAGAATTTAACGTTTCGTACGTACAGTCTCGCCGAACGTCAAAGTGCTAAATACGGTAGGTTTTTTGTTTTTCAATAATAAAAAAGAAAAAATGACGCTTAAAAGTTACCTTAATAAATTTTCTAGACGATTATCATAATTTACATATAATCGAAATGAAGAAATTATTTTCTTCTTTTACTTCATTTTAAACTCATTGTATTTGTTATATCGCAATATCGAGGTTATTAATGCTATAATTACTAGAATCGTATTAGCATCTTTACTAGAATTAAATCATCGTTCAAATATATTTACAATAGCAAATAAAAGAAAGTAATAAAGATAAACAAAAATAAAAGCAAAATACTAAATAATACATAAAACCTAAATTTGTTGTAAGTTCAAAAAAAATTATTATTAATTACTATTGTAAATGGACCGTTGTGGTAATTAAAGTAAAGAAAAAGATATACACAAATATCTCAAACGACATTATCTACTAGTCTTTTCTTTCATTCGGAAATTTTTAGCAAGTATTTTATATCATAAAAATATTAACAGGGCAAAGTAAAGTGGAACGAACAAATAAAAGGAAAAAACAAAACATTAAAGTAACTGCAGGAAAACTATGGGACATGATCGACACATGCTTCTGGTTTTATTTTTTATTTCACAAACTATACAAAAGATTTAAGACATGAACTCGCTTTGAACGTCAATAAATCTTCCTCCAACCGACCAGCAAGCGAACGTGTTATCAGCAACTCATTGATTGCTATTCAATTCAAAATAAATGCTTCAGAATTTTAATGTCATATTTTCTATATTAAAAATTAACAAAGGTTCTTCAAACAAGATGTGGAAGCGACGGGAGTGGGAATATGTAGGCCCGGATTTTAATGTGTCCCGGACATATGTCCGGCGTCGGAGATGTCTCCGAACACTCAGAGAAAATGATTTTAAAGTATCCGATATCTTCGCACATGACAGTAACTTTATTTTGTGAGAGTCGATTGCGTTTGCTGAACTGTTAAAACCTATAGCGAACTGTTTATATGTGTGTTAATGCTTAAGCGTTCGTTATCTTTTAGAAAATGTTATCTTTTGGAAAAACAACAAACAAATATAGGACATCAAGCGTTCTTTAACTCCGATCAGAACACAAACTATATATTTTTTTATTTCGTTCACATTTCCTTTAATGCGTGGCAAACGGAAAGAGTAAGCGAATACAGTATATCGTATATTCAATTATATTTAATTCTATTAAACGATGACCTACACAACGTTGTTAAAATTCTCTTTTATAAATTAATTTTTTGTATGGGTCAATTAAGTAAGGGTTGTGCCATAAAAGGTTCAGAAATAAACTAAAATGGTACCACAAAAAAATCTGCTCCGTTGTATTTTTAGAAATGCTGTTGAAGGATTGAAGTGTTTGAGTTTGAATTCGATTGCTTTTGATCTTAGAAAATTGTTGTTTGTTTATTGAAACACAAAAATTATTTTGAATTCTAAATGTCAATTTACACAGGCTTTAAACAAAAATTTTAGTGCTTAAATTACGCAGCCTTTAAACAGCGTTTTGTAAATTGGAAATCTTCTTTATGAATAAGGTTTTCTTGTTTAAGAATTGTTTATAGCTTGAACAGATTCCTCTATTTGTTTTACTTGAGCACCTGCCGTGTTGGCTTAATCTCAAGGCGGGCCATCCCGCACGGGGTTGCAAGTGCGAACTTTGTGAACGCACCTTTTATACTTTATGGCGACAACCAACGCCCAATGCCTACAGGTTACCAAGCCGCAGCGTTTGTACTTTCGAAAACCATATGCATGGTATGGACATTCCACTTAAGGTATCGTCGAGGCCGATCTAAAACCTCTGCCGGTCTATGGGACCCGGCACCCGGTAATGATTTAGTGCATTACCACACCCGAGCTCATCCAAACTCGTACCCGCGTAACTTTGGGTATAACCACAGCCACCACGAAGCTCCCGAAGGGCCTACCCAATGACAAGCATGTGGGGCTTGGAATATATATTTACCAGATGGTGTGACTATTAGCCTAAGCTATTAGCACACATACTGGTTGTATTTTTCGTCAGCTTGTCTCCCGTGGTACCAATTTAAAGCCTATGGTAGGCTCCGGAACCAGGGAGTACCACAGTCGTGGTAAGTGACCGTCTCATACGCCTTGGTCACTGCCATTTTGGGCCCATGCACCCGGGACTGGCACCCTATTATAGCTTGAACAGATTTCTGCCTTGTGCTTAACGTGCACGCCTGCCATGATGGCTTAAGTGCACGGCGGGCCGTCCCGCACGGGGTTGCGAGTACGAACTCTGTGAACGTACTTTTTATGATTATATGGCGGCAACCGCACCCATTTCGCTTACGGTAGCCAACCGTAGCTTTGTCATGTACCTGTGGAAGCCTGTGTGTGGCAGGACATTCCTCGCAGGTTACTATTTCGGCACTATCTAAGGCCTTGTGCCGGTGGGGACCCTCACCGGCACTTGAGTTGACGGAGGCGGCCTCCTCGCGCAACTCTCGCGGAGACTCAAGGTCTCTACCCGCGTTTCTTTGGGTGGCAACCACAGCCACCACGAAGCTCTCACAAGTGAGAAGCCTACCCACGATGCACTATCTGCGTGGGCTTTATATTAGCGGGGTTGGAAAGACCCCTATACATCGTGCATCACCCGTGGTACCGCTTTTAAGCCTTCGGTGAGGCCTCGGAACCAGGGTGCAGCTTTAGCTCTTGGCTAGTGAACCAGCTTGCACTCTGGTCACTGCCATTTTGTCGCCCACACCACGACGGGACTGGCACCCGATATAGCTTGAACAGATTTCTGCTTTGTGTTTAACGAGGACACCTGCCGTGTTGGCCTTATTCCTCGGCGGGCCATCCCGCATGGGGTTGCAAGTGCGAACTTTGTGAACGCACCTTTTTACTATGTGACGACAACCAACGCCCACTGCCTCCGGGTTACCAAGCCGTGGCATATTGTACCTTTGGAGGCCATATGCATGGTATGGACACTCCACTTAAGGTATCGTCGAGGCCGAATATAGCTTGAACACATAGAAATGCTGCTTTCTGCCGGCAGGAAGTAGTATTGTCAAAATTACATTTGCTCTCATGGAAAACGAGAAAAAATAAATGCTGCCGGAGAGCAAATGCAGCATTCTGCCAGCTAATAGATTGAAAATTTCTAACTTTGCTGCCGGTTGCTACCCTTGTTCTTCTTATTTTGTTTTTATTTTTCTATTTGTTTCTTATTTGATCTCCATGAACGGAACATTCTTTCACACACTTCTTGTTTACATTTTGCAAAGCATTTTGACATTTTCTGCCTGCTGCCCGATAAGTTTATCTGCCCAATAATGAAAAGCTGCCTTTCTGCCGGCAGAAAGCAGCATTTCTAGGTGTTCAAGCTGTTAAGGTCGAAATCAATTTATAAATAACGCTGTTAATCCTTTTTAATCTTAATCTTTCTGCTATTTTATTTACATTTACATAATTTAATTATACTATTCTGACTAGTGTTTAGACTATATTAAATCAAATTACTTTCTTACAATTATCAATTATAATTTGTAATTATACATGTATTGTATTATTGTATTAATACAATGAAATACAAGCAACGCTGCGAGCAGATTTAAAAAAAAACTGAAACCAAACGAATGCTCTAATCTATAATTATATATATATATATATATATATATATATATATATATATATATATATATATATATATATATATATATATATATATATATATATATATATATATATATATATATATATATATATATATATATATATATATATATATATATATATATATATATATATATATATATATATATATATATATATATATATATATATATATATATATATATATATATATATATATATATATATATATATATATATATATATATATATATATATATATATATATATATATATATATATATATATATATATATATATATATATATATATATATATATATATATATATATATATATATATATATATATATATATATATATATATATATATATATATATATATATATATATATATATATATATATATATATATATATATATATATATATATATATATATATATATATATATATATATATATATATATATATATATATATATATATATATATATATATATATATATATATATATATATATATATATATATATATATATATATATATATATATATATATATATATATATATATATATATATATATATATATATATATATATATATATATATATATATATATATATATATATATATATATATATATATATATATATATATATATATATATATATATATATATATATATATATATATATATATATATATATATATATATATATATATATATATATATATATATATATATATATATATATATATATATATATATATATATATATATATCAATCTAGGTTTTTGTCAGAGATATAGATATTTTTCTTACCTTCTACTTCTATACAATTTTCTCAAAACTTAAGCAATTGTGCTAGATTTTATTTTAAGCAAATCAGTGGGTTATCACGGAGACGGAAGCTCCCACAAATCCATGTGAAATATATGGTTCGTAAATACATACAGAAATGTATAGATACGTAACTAATTTTTAAAATTGAGGCACCATAAAATTTGTTACAGCGAAACACTTTTACCTTATTTTCATTTAATACCAAAGAAAGCATTATAATTTTGTTATTTTAAATAAGTGAATTCTGACTACACCAAAATTCAGTTTTTATGAACAGCATCATAACTTTTTATTTGTCAAATGATTAAAAAATAATAATTAATAATTTTATTTTATTTTATTTATTTACTCAATGAATCAAGTATATATTCCAGCATTTTTAAAAAATGTCCCTTTAGAAATCTCCCTATAGTGAAATATTACCATTTTGTGAGTATACGCTAAAACTGAAATGGAAGAGTACGATAGGTCCTAATCTCTTTACCTACTGTTTATGTATTAGCTTTTCGTGTTCAATCCCTAAACCTATTGAGAGTTAGAGCTTTGAAGTGTTTTCGTCGGAATGGTGCTACAAAGGAAAGAGGACGAACATTGTAATTCAAAGGCCAAAAAAGCGTAATGGGTCCGCGGACATGTATCCGGATTAAAAAATTACATTACGAGTCCAAACCGGCTCCGAAATTAAGCACAACGCTAGATAGGGAAAACATCAAATAAATTTATATTTAAACACATCAAATGGCAATATGCTCATTAATTTACTCAGAGATGGCGCTGATGAACAATGCGTCATAATAACTCGCTGATAAAATGTAGTGCCAGTGCCATATGAAGTTTATATTTTGCTGTCATTAATTTTGAAAAGTTTCGAATGGATTAAATTAGATAGAAAGAAATTAGTTACCGAATATGCAGCCTCTGCACGATTCCGATGATGAAAACAATTATTATAATAATGCTGGATCGTCTAATAGCAAATCATACAATGTTAATAATAAGAAAAATGAACCACAAGAAACAGTACATCGCCAACGCGGACGTCCACCAAAAGTGCGTCGAGATTCAGGAAGTTTAGTACAATCTCCACATAGTTCACCCCGTTCGCATTCTTCACCAACTAAAAACTTGACTCCATCTAAACGACGTAAGCGAGAAAAACAATCGACGGATCAGCAATTGCAACGTATACAGGCTGAAAGTTTCGTCATGAAGCTCTTCGACCGCAGTCTCGATTTATCGAGATATACTGAGTGTACAGAACTCTATCCAATTTGCCGAGCTTGGATGGCGAATCAACCGCGTAATCCAAATATTCACTACGATAATCGACGCTCGCCCTCGCCAGCAGCTCGTCAAGATAATGGTACGCAAATATACGCTAAATTAAAACGTGGAGAAATTGTTGAAGTCACTTCAATGCCGTTACCGGAGAGAAAAGAAAGTATACAATCACCACCGATGGAAACTCCTAAAAAAGATCCGGAAGAGGAAACCTTAAATTATAAAGATGCTTCAAAAGAACAACTCTTGGCCCATCATTTAGATAAATGGAAGAGCATCAAATCGACATGGCTAAAGCAGATCAAATTAAATCAACAGCGTTATAAACTCAATCACATGATTATTCAAGAGCTGTTTAAGCCCTAAATCGTCGCTTGAAAAGCTAAACTTTTTAAGATTTATTTAATTGGAACATATGTGTTCCTCTTCAGGGATTAGACTAGATGGACCAGACTAGATGGTAAAAATAAAGCTTTAAAATCATATAAAGTATATTGTACTTAAACGAATAGACGAAATTAACTGAAAAATTAAAACATAATAATAATACTAAATATACCTAATAAAAAATAAACAAATTGTGGGAAACCTAAAATTTTTCTTCGTATTTGCAAACTTTGTCTAGAACGGAAATAGGGCATATCATAAAATGTTGATGATTTAAATGAAATCAATTATAGATACGAGTAAAGTAAGCATATTTAACCTATAGTTAAATAAGACGAACTCAGTTTTTGTTATGTCCCACCCACGCAAGAGACATTTGTTTCCAAACATGAAACTTCTTTTATTTTTCTAAGTTTTAAGTTAGGTTTTTCGCTTCGAACTAAATCTAATCATAAATCCAGGTTTGTTCCATTACAATTTTTTGTGAATTTTTGATAAACCTGACGTGATTTTTGGGTTTAACAGTTCACAACCCTGATTCGAAGTTTAAACAAAAACCATATAGTGTGGTGTTTTTCTACATACACTGCGATAGAACGAGGTTAATATTGCCTAAAATAATGATGTCAAAATTTCGTGTTGACATACTATTATACTATGAATAATTGTTTTGTGTTTGCTCATGTGTGTTTTCTTTTCTTTTTGTGTGGGTGATAATTTATAAAAAAGTTTTATACGTTGACAGCATAAACTTGGGTTATTGCATGCGAACACATTACACATTGCGGTACACATTATCGAACTTGACTTTCGGTCAAAATAGCTTCAGTTTTGACTGTAGGCTAGCAACGGCCAAACGATCAGTCAAAGCGAAGCTCAAACCGTCAGTCAAGCTGTAAAATTCGATTTATTCGTGTATCATGGAGAAGAAAAAATCGGGTGCGCATTATTTCTTATCGCGATAGCGGAAAAAGAAAATGATCAAAGAAAAGAAAAATATGGGTAAAACAGTGGATCAGATCCAGGAAAAAAAATTCCCATGTAAATATTTTAAAAGAAATAAATGACACTGAGCCCATGGATTTTAATAATTATTCCCGAACGACGAATGAAAATTATAAAATTTTGCTGACACTCGTGACTCCACTTATTAAAAAGAATGATACAACAATGAGAGAAGCCATAAGCGTATACGAGCGGCTAGCTGTGACATCTACAAAAACAAATATGACGTCTGACTGCCATTCAACCACAAAAATGTTTGTGGTTGACTGTTGACTGACAAAAAAAGCGGCCACACTACCAGTCAAAGCGAAATTTGAGAGAATTCGATCAAGACTGACTGTCAAGTTCGATAATGTGTACCCCCTATAAAGCCCAAACCCAGGTTCATTTTTTCATGTAAACAAGCGATAAGACATTGCTAAATTTAATTCTATTCTGGCAGATGGTAACTACTTTCTTCTATTTTCGAACATTATTGATGATGACTTAATTTCATTTTTGCGTTAATTTCGATGGCGATAGATTTTGTGGATGCATTATTCATCATTCGAGCTGGAGACGGATAAATATTAAAACTGAACAATAAACAAAATGAAATTTCGTGCAATGTTTTAGTGATTCGCAATATTGTGTACTTACTTAGGGCCATTTTTACAATGTTCGGTTAAGTGCTATCCGAGACTTTAACCGCAGGATAGAAAAAAAATTTGTTTTTCACAATGTCCAGTTAAGCGAATCTTCTGGTTAATGTCTCGACACCTGGGATTCTGGTTAAAGAACCGACACCTGTGGTTCCGTTTAACTTAAAATTTCATTGAATTTGTCAGCTGTCATTGTGTGTAGATTTTCATTCCTGTAAAGATTTTACATTCAACAATATTTCCATCAAATAAATTAATATGGAACTTGATAAATTTGATAAATAGCAATAATGAATGATGAAACACGAAAAAAGTGTTCATGAAATGCGTAGACTTCCACGCACGTAGACTTCTATGCACGTCCGATGACGAATCATTCGTACAAAGCATAGATAAAGAGATAGGACACTCCCAATTCACCACACGAAAAAGTGATTTGACGTCTATTTTTTATGCATTGCCAAAATCACGAACACTATGCGTGAATTTTTAGCATATTGTTGTTATTGTTTGCTTTCATCTAGTTTCAAGAAAAGAGCAACAACATGTTTCACTGCGCATAAACAAAAGTGGTGTGATTTCTCCAACGATTGTAACGGGGTCTCATGGAGCAGTAAGGCCCTCAACTCAGTACCAAATATTGTATATTGGAAGCTTGAGAGATCAAAAACAATATCTAATTTCCACACACTTATCTCCCTGTTCATCGCTGAACTATTTTTCACCAATCACTAGGTAAATTTTGTTAAAAAATTAATCAAAATTTTCAGAAAGTTCTATCATATTCACCAAACTTTTGACACTTAAATCCAAGGCATCTTCTACTCGAACCCACGTTTTTGATTGATGTTGTTACGAGTACGCGCATCATAGGAAATAAGTATCAAATTCCAGCTAAATTTGTACCATTCCGTGATTGTATAGAGCAAATACATGTGGATTAGTGCGAAGTGTCCTATCTCTTTATCTCTGGTACAAAGTTTTCGGCACTTGTTTTTATTTGTTGAAGGTTTTGTGAATGTATGATGTAGTATTTAATGATCAGCTAATAGATTTGTTTCAAATGCAATAGAGTAAACGTCACAATCTCATACAACTTCTAGTTGACCGAAGGTTTGTTAACGAAAGATTGTTGGAACCGAAAATTTTTACCCGAAGGATAAGTTTCGAACTTAAGTTTCTAAACTTCGGTTAACCATAAGTTAACCCAAACCCAAAAATGGTAAAATAAATTAAGCAAATATATAAAACAATTTACTTAAGCAAATTTTGCATGTTGCATTTTGAACATTACTCTGAAGCCAAAGGAAGGGTTTTGGTTTGAATTTTCATATTTGCTAATCACATGTTGAAGCAATAAAATTCTTGTACATATTGTTACAAATTCGCGAACTTTCGCGAAAGGGACCACATGTGTCGCATAACAATGTAACTACGTTACAGAGATAACGTTGTCTCTGCTACGTTATTACCAGAGATAAAGAGATAGGACACTTCGCACTAATCCACTTGAGTAGAGGGTGTTTGTATTTTAAGCGTCTATGGTTTACACCCTTATTCTAAGAGACGAGTCGAGACGAGACGAGCAAATTTTTGTACTGAAAAACAGCTGCTAATCAAAAAACTCGTCTTTTGGTAGCGCAAGAGACTAGTCGTTATTCAACTCGCTTTTTACGTCTTTTTTCCTCGTCATTTTGGTAATCTAAGAGACGAGTCGAAACGCGAAAGTAGGTTTTTTCTGCTAAAAAAAGACGAGTGCTTTTGAATTGTCGTCTCCATAAAAAATTAGAAGATTTTTAGGAAGATTTAATTTTAATTTTTATTTGTACAATTTTTAATGAAAACAGACTTGAAAATGCATTAATTTAATTTAGTTTAATTTGAATTTAATTTAATTTAAAAACATGTAATCATGTGAAAACGGTATTTAAACAATATTTAATTTTTATTTGATGAATTTCGTGAAATGTATTTAATGTACTGTGACAGAAAAATCCTGAACCTGGAAATAGAAAAAATAAATGTGGGAGCAGAGAAAATCATCCGTGCGTCCATTTGCAAATTACCGCGAATTTTTTGTGCATTTTGTCAGAAACCATAAGGTTTGTTTAGTGTTGGAAAGTGGCTCTCGTATATAAAATTGGTGCATACTTTTGACTGAAAATTGAGCAAATTTACGGAATAAAGCTGAAGTATTATTATATGAATGTCTTGCAAAGTTTATTTTATATTTTAACTATGTTTATTTTAGGTATTTCGTGAAGAAAAACAACCTGTTTTAATTTTTGTGTATTCACCCCATTGATTATTATAAAATTTGTACCTTCCAACACTGTAAAGATATTAGCCACCATAAGAGTCTGAGCTGATTTGACATAAGCTCCGACGCTAGAAGTTAAAGTTACGATTGCCTCAATTTTATTTCCTCTCTGGCATCGAGCTTCTTCTCGTTGTTTTTAAAAATACTCTCTTTAATTTCGAAAAATTATTGACTCTTTTCGGAAAAGTGGTGCCTACCTTTAACGAAATATTGTAAAAAATATAACGGAAGAGCATATGTTTTTAACGTTTAAAATTAAATTTCATTAACAATCGAAACTCGTTTTTATTTAAAATGGGATTCGAAGAGGCATTAGTGGAAGAAGTGCGCATCCAGCGATATTTAATTTGCAGTCCAAGGAATATAAAAATTTTAATTTAAAAGACCAAATCTGGAAGGATATATCTCTAGCGGTGGGTGTCTCAGATATGATTATAACTTTAATATATGTCGATGTAAGATGAAATTTGATGATGATTTGATTTGACGTCTAAGATGAAATTTGCTGGAAAAGGCGGAGGAGCCTACGGGATACATTTCGGAAAACAAAGATACGCACCGTTGCCGAACATCGCTCAGGAAGTGCTGCGCCAGAATTACTCAAAGAATGGAAATTTTATTCCATTATGAGTTTCCTAAATGATGTTCCGAGCACTAGACAGTGAGTACAAACATTTTTAATGAAAACTGAATAATTGCTATTTTTCTCCACAGAACCTTAGGAAACATGCAATATGAAACACCGATATGCCCGCCGGAAGTTATACCTTCACCGGAGCTGAGCACCCCAGCGTTCGTGCCAGTAGTTACAACTTCTCCGGAGCCTTCACCGAGTCTGGATTCACGAGAATTTTTCTCAGAAGAGAGTTCGCGGTCGTCTACGCCAAGGGGAAAGAGAGTTAGGTGTGGAGCACAAATTCAAGACCAGTTTAGCGAACTGTTAACAATGGCTGCGCATCAACTGTCCTCAAGGTTTGCGGCCAGCTATAAGTCTAGCACTCGTCTAATCCTTGACTCTTTGGCGGAAAAAATTGGTAACGCAAATTTAACGAAGCCGCAAATTACCGAACTGGAGAGCCTACATTTTCAAACGGTGACTGCAAAGTTACAGGAATACTCTCGAATTAATAGTGCCTTTTTGCAATGAAAACTAAATTAAATTAATACAGAAATCAAAATGGATTTAAAAATAATACAGAAATAAAAATGGATTTAAAAATTATACAGGAATCAAAATGGAATTAAAAATAAAACAGAAATCAAAATGGAATTAAAAATAAAACAGAAATCAAAATGGATTTAAGAATAATACAGAAATCAAAATGGAATTAAAATTTATATGAAAACTATAATCGATTTAAAATCAGCATGAAATTAATTTATTATTAGTTTTATTTTTAATATTATTTATTTAATTTTTATTAATAAAATGTAAATTGTTATAAATATTTTCAATTTGTGGTCAAATAATCCCTCAAAATATTTCGTAAGCCAAAAGCCTGTTGCGTTGTCCTGTTTTGAAAGGAGGACCTAGCGGATTGCAAATTTTCCACTGTGGTTTCAGCTTCCATGTTGGCTGATGTGAAATAAGCGCTGCCTTTTTGCAACATTAAAAAATTATGCAGCACGACAGTAGCTAAAACGATTTTATTGACGTTTTTGGGAGATGCGCTAATGGTACTGTGAAGGATTCTCCACCGGTTTGCCAAAATGCCGATAATGCTTTCGATAATTTTTTGTTAAACGCTTGTTTATCGAAAGGCAAATTTCTACCAGGGAAAGGTCGCATTAAATTTGTCCTTAAAGGGAATGCGTTGTCTGGTAGAGTTTTTGGCATTGGCACTGAAAACGTATTATTTAAAATCCTATCTCCAAAAACACTACGATCGAAGACTCCCCCATCGCTTTGAGACCCGCATGCTCCGACATCCACCAGAGTGAATGTGTAGTCCGCATCACAGGCCGCCAATAAAATGATCGCAAATATTTTTGTGTAACTGTAAAAAATCGATCCACTTCCTTTAGGACAAGCTACAAAAAGAAACAGATTAGAAAATGTTGCGGGTAGGGGACCTGAAAAGAATAAAAAAAAAAAAAAAAAAAAAAAGAAGAATTAGTAATGGCTTAACATCAATTGTTTACTTTCAACCTCAAAATTAGCATCCTAATGGCGGTGACAAGTTAACCACTCGCTAGCTTTAAACTGTTATAAAAATTGTTTCGAGAAAGATCTAAAGGAAAGGATAGGATAACGAGAGCAGATAGTAGAGACGTCTCATTCTATACCGACTGAGTTATATTTTTTTTTGACTTTTGACGTTTCATGTGTTTGTTGAGTGAAAAGAGCATAGCCACATTCTAATGTGTGAGGTGTATATAAAACCGGGTTATTAGAAAATAGATGCTGAAGTGTGTGGGAAAATACGTGTAAACTCTATATGAATATATTTTTTTTTTTGCTTAAAATCATCCGATATAACGGTGTCGAAGATATGAGTGCCATAGCGAGACGCGATGTACAGCCACCACGCTGTTGATTTGCTAAGTGAGTTAACATCTGGCGTTGGAGGAAACTAGAATAGAATATCGAGGCTCGCGATTGTAGAGTAAATTTTGTGAACAAAAAAAAAAAAAAAAAAAAATAATAAAAATTTTGAAATCCGCTTAGGGGTGGAAGAGATTGTATGAGAACGCCATTGAAAACGGCAGTTGAATTACTCGCAGTGGAGTTAAATATTGAAAGTGCAGAATTTGTGATTGCCAATTTTCCCTGAAGGTGAAGGTTTGGGTCATAACGGATCGGCGTCAAACTGCAACAAGTCGAACGATACGGCTGGCCGTGAAGGAGGAAAGGCGGTGCTGCCCTCCGCGCCGAGCAAGATAAGTCCACTTAGACTAGGGTAATTAAGACACCGCATAGAGCGCAGCCTCGATAGATAACCGTTCCGGGGGGGGGGAAATATTCGAAAAGACAAGTATTACTTACAGTGTTCCGAATCGCCAACTCCTAGGAGGATATCTGCCCCATGAAGAAGCAAAAGACCGTGGCATTGGTCCTCTGAAGCAAATTTGCGATAAACAGAAATATGAATTTTGTTATTAGTCATGAAATTTTAATGTTTTACGGTATTTGTTAAGATTTGTCTGTTATATGTGTAGAAACGCCCTATATATATAAAAAAAAAAAAAAAAAAAAAAAACCTGTACACCAACTCCTTGGGTATAGAAATAGGGAAGAAATTAAGTTTACCTTTGTGGGATTATTATTATTTTTTTTTTGCCTACCATATCTCCAATGAGCTCATTTGAGATGTAAGTTAATGACATCCTTGGGTGTGCATAAGTGTGTTATATCCACAAAAAAAAGTGATCGACCGAGGAGTTCGGTCAACTTCAAAACCTTCCGTTATTTTATTTATGTAATAATTTCCTGAAATAATATATTAAGCGTTGCCTTTAATGTCATATATGTATTTGAGCGGATATTTGTATATTAAATTTTAAAAAAAAAATAATTGTTATGATGTGGTAATTGATCTTGGTCGGGGAGGGATGATGGTTCGGTAAAGAAAAACAAAAGGAAAAAAGGAGTACAAATATGTAAAAAAAAAATGATTTTTTTTGTTACCCCTCGACCCGGTAGGACGGGTTGAGAACCCCACTGTAAGAACGAGCTAGCCGGTGGGCCTGTCGGGTACGATAACATAGGGTCTCATAACAAAAATGGCGCCCAATAGAAAATAGGGCTTTGCGATCCTTTCTCCACAGGGTTTCTAAATCCGGTGGCGTGAACTGGCAGAAAAATCGCCTAGTTCAAAAGCATCGGATGAAGGAGGCGCTGTGGACAAATAATCGCAGGCAGAAGAAAAGTTTTTTTTAAATAATATGAAGCGCAGTAACAAAAATGGCGCCCAATTTAAAAGGTAGGGCATCGCGGTTTGTTCTTCGCCGAGTTTCTCCAACCCAGTGGCGTAGACCAGCAATAATGGCAGTTCTATTAGCATTGAAATAAGGAAACGCGGCGAACAAACAACCGCTGGCAAACGGAAAGAAAGTGTTTTTTTTGTAATATTCAGAAGCGCCATAACAAAATTGGCGCCCAAACTTAAAAAGTTTCGACTCGCGGATGTTCCTCCACAGGGTTTCCCAAACCCTGGTGGCTTGCCAAAGCTGCAGCGGCAGAGTATCAATTGCACCGGCCACAGGAAGCATTGTGGAGGAGCAGCCGCAGGCAAAGCGATGAGAGTCGTATTCTACAGAAAGCAAAACGAATTTTAGAAGATATGTTTTTTTTTAAAAAAGGAACAATAATACGTATCGTAATAATACAAGTCAAACATACTCCGGAAAACTCCTTTTAGTGCTCTCCACGATCGAACCGAAATCCCAGCCCCAATTTAAGACTAATTTGGAACTAAAGAAAGAAAAGAAAAGAAAGAAAATTAATTTAGAATACAAGTAAAGAAATAGATTTATCAATGAGGTGTTCGGGATAGTGCATGCGATAATAGTGTTATCAAAGGCATTAAAATACGTATACCTATAATTAACAAGTCTATAATTTACGACTTTAACTAATCAGTTAAAGAACGGTTTTAACCGAAATTATATCATAAAAACAGATAATGTCGATAAATCAGAACGGAAATAATAACAATGAGGCAAGTGGTTTGCCAAACAATTTTTATATTGATCTATCCGAAACGATAGTTAGGCCAAAAGTTACATTCGATCAAAACACACAACCGAATGCGCAACCAGATCCGAGAAGACACAGTAGCGGTCAAGGGGCCATACCCAAAACGTCTGAAGCAGGTTTAATTATCCCTCCGATGAGTAATAATGATGCAGGTCATAATCAGAGGATACAGAGCAACACTAGTATAACTGACAATGACTATGCAGGGAATTCCATGTCCTTAGAATACGCAATCGAGAAGAGAGTTCAAGAGGGCATAAAAGCCGGAATGGCAGATGTCCTGGTGCATATTAGTGAGTTAATGAAACCTCTAGAAAATTTGAATAATGGCAATAATTCTACGATAGGGGCTGATAATCCGAATATTAATAACACGGCGTGGTTGCCCAGCTATAACAGGCGTACAAACGTAGCCGGCAATCTACAAAATAATAATGAGGTGTGGTTAGGAAATGATCTGGAAAATCAGGATATAACGAGGATTTTCAGAAACAATAATATCACTACGGGATTACCGAATGTGAATCAAATGTCAGGCCCCAGAGTAGGTTTTCATAACTATGGTTCAGCACCTCAAGCTAATCAAACAGCTCCGCCAAATCCCAACATTAATCCCCAAACGAACCCAAATATTCGGTACCTGATTCCCGCTACAATTAAAATAGATAAATGGGGGCTGATTTTCGATGGGAAAAAGAAAAATATGCCCGTGGATGAATTTATCTTCCGCGTAGAGCACCTCCAACTGGTATATAATTGTAATTGGAGTGAGATATTAAGAGATTTCCACCTTTTGTTAGATGGAGATGCTAAAGAATGGTATTGGCTATTCATTAGGTCTAATGTCGCACCCAATTGGCCTAATCTAAAGTTCTCCCTTATGCGAAGATTTCAGACATATCGAAGTGATTTCGAAATTATGAAAGACTTAGTGGAAAGAAAACAACAATCAGGTGAATCAGTGGATGCATTTTTCCATGATGTTAACAAAATTAGATCACGCTTAGTGAAACCGGTATCAGAATTCGACATTATCAAAATCATTAAACGGAATCTAAGAGAAAATATCGCTAGGGTAATCTACTCCATGAATGTAGTTTCCGTCGAGCAGCTTAGGGAGGAATGTAATGAAATAGAAAAGAACTTTCCGAAACGCGAAATTAGAAATTGGCCCCAAACCAACCCTAGGTATCCGCGTCATGTAGAGGAAGTTATAGAAATTGATTCAGCAGATCAAGTGTATTCAGAAGTTAGTCCCAATATGACAGTTGAAGCAATGACATTCCAAGAGAAAGAACATACAAGTAATAAACAGAAATCGACTACAAATGTTCCTATATGTTGGAATTGTAAAAACCCCGGCCATGTCTATATGGAGTGCGAATCATCAACACGCTCCATATTTTGCTACAAATGTGGCTTACCAAATGTGATTACGCCCAAGTGTCATAAATGTGCGGAAAACCGAAAGCGGAACGCTGCAGTAGCGGGGATGCTGCGCTCCCAAACGAATCCCGCCGAGGTATAGAACCTTGTGATACGCTGAATATATGTAGCGACTATATTTCGAAAAATCCTGAAACAAAAAAGAAAATTAATATTTTAACTATGATAAGAGAATCCAACAAAGTACTGAGTAATAACAGATATAAAACCTTAGAAGAAAGAGTCGCAAATTATTGTAAGGTTCGCGAGCGAATATTTAATGACAATCAAGTCTCCAGAAAAGTTAAAAAAGCCCGGGAGCGCTATGCTGCTAGGAAAACAGTTAGGAAACATATTATTGAGACGATACAGCATAATATGAAAAACGATCCGCGACCATTTGCAGAAGTAGCATTAAAGGGTAAAGTCGTTAAAGGTTTACTGGACACAGGAGCATCATTAAGCATCTTAGGCAAACATTGTCGCGAGTTAATAGAAGAACTAGAAGTAGAAATCAAACCTTTTTACTCCGTAGTAAAGACAGCTTCTGGTCAAAAGGTGAACATATTGGGAAAAGTAGAGCTACCTGTAAAATACAAAGAAAAGGAAATTAAAATGATGTTTTATTTATGTCCATATATGGAGCAACAAATATACCTAGGGATAGACTTCTGGAAATCATTCGGGTTAGCTGAAAATGTCTTAGGGTCCGTTTCTGAAATAACAATAGTGAATGAAATCAATGAAAGTGGTGAAAGAAAGGATGACGCTTTGGCACACGTACTTATCGACGAACAACAGGAGCAACTGACAAACGTAATTCAAGAATTTCGTACCTTTGAACACCATGGGTTAGGTAGAACAAAAGTGGAAAAGCATAAAATAGAATTGAAAGAAAACACCGAACCTGTAAAGGAAAGATATTTCCCAATATCACCCGCCGTTCAAGAGATAGTGTATTCTGAAATTGACAAAATGTTAAGGTTGGATGTTATTGAGTTAAGCCAAAGCCCATGGAGTAATAGATTCACGGTAGTTAGGAAACCGGGGAAAAATAGATTTTGCCTTGATGCCAGAAAGTTGAATGAGCGTACAGTCAAGGACGCTTACCCCTTACCAAGTATGGAGGGCATTATTAGCCGAATTGATGAGACGTACTACATAAGTAGTGTAGATTTAAAATCGGCATTCTGGCAGATAGAGTTAGAAGAAGAATCAAAGTCGTGTACAGCATTTACGGTACCCGGTAGGCCATTATATCAATTCAAAGTCATGCCGTTTGGGCTGTGCAACGCGGCACAGCGGTTGTGTCGTCTAATGGATAAAGTTATCCCTGCACGATTAAAAACAAATGTGTTCGTATACCTTGATGACCTTTTGATTATAGCACCGGATTTTGAAAAGCACATACACATATTGAGGGAAGTCGCGAAATGCTTATCTGAGGCAAATTTGACAATTGGCTTAAAAAAATCTCGCTTTTGTTATAAAGAATTAAAATATCTCGGATTCATAATAGGGGGAGGCATGCTGAAAACTGACCCAGATAAGGTATCGGCCATTAAAGGAATTCGTATTCCTCGTTCTCCTCGAGAAGTCAGGAGTTTTCTAGGAACAGCAGGGTGGTATCGTCGATTTATAAATAATTTTGCGACAATTTCTGCTCCATTAAGCGATACGCTGAAGAAAAAGGAGAAGTTTACGATGACACCAGAAGCCATAGCTGCGTTTAATAGACTAAAGTCAGTATTAGCATCAGCTCCAGTTTTAAGACATCCAGATTTTAGTCGTAGATTTTTTGTCCAGTGTGATGCTTCCGATATAGGAATTGGTGCGGTTTTGTATCAGATAGACGAGGAGAAAAACGAGTACCCTATTGCGTTTTATTCGCAAAAGTTAAATAAACATCAAGCTAATTATAGTGTTACCGAAAAAGAATGTCTGGCGGCTGTGATGGCAGTAAAAAGATTCAGGCCGTATATCGAGCTAATGCCGTTCACTGTAGTAACCGACCATGCCAGCCTGAAATGGCTGATGTCATTAAAAGACTTAACAGGCAAATTGGCACGGTGGTCGTTGCAATTACAGGCATTCAATTTCGAAATTGAACATCGCAAGGGCTCGGAAAACGTCGTCGCTGATACGCTATCGCGATATGTTGAAGAAATGGAGTTCAACGAGAATTCATTATTAGATTTTGAAACCACTGAATTTGAATCGCCTGAATATTTGGAATTAATAGAAATTGTTAGGAGCAACGCTGATAAATTACCAGACTTAAGAGTAGAAAAAGGGATGGTCTTTAAGAGAACTCGCTTCAATAGAGATGCGGAAGATTCAGAAGAGTTCCAGTGGAAACTCTGGATACCAGAAGCATTAACGTCAACGTTAATTACTAAAGCTCACAATTCGGTGACGTCAGCCCATGGAGGTATCGCGAAAACTCTCTATCGTTTGCGACAATTCTATTTCTGGCCAGGGATGACAATACAAGTTAGGAAGTTTGTAAATAATTGCGATATCTGTAAAGAGAGTAAATCAGTTAATAGGGAAATGAAACCAACGATCGGTAAAGAAGTCGTAACATTAAGACCATTTCAGAAAATCTATATAGATTTCTTAGGAAAATACCCGCGATCTAAGCAAGGAAATGCGTATATATTCGTAGTAGTGGATCATTTCTCTAAATTCACATTCCTCAAAGCTATGCGTGAAGCGAAATCGAAAAATGTAGTGGAATTTCTTACACGCGAGGTATTTTACAAGTTTGGAGTACCGGAAGTCATACACAGTGACAACGGGAAACAATTTATTTCTGGCGAATTTTCGAATATGATAGAAACATTTAAAATAAAACACTTGCGTACAGCAGCATATGCGCCGCAATCCAACGCAGCTGAACGAGTTAATCAGTCGGTATTAGCAGCTATTAGGGCATATTTAGATCAAGATCACAGGAACTGGGATTTATATCTCCCTGAAATCGAATGTGCAATGAGAAGTTCAGTACATTCCGCTACAGGTATTACTCCTTTTTTTGCTTTATTTGGACAAAATATGTTCTTGAGTGGTACAGACTACGAATTAGCTCGAAAGTTGAAGTCACTGGACGAGGGCGAGATATTTATAATAAATAGAGAGGATAGATTGGCTTTGTTAAGGGATAAATTGAAAGATAAACTACACTCAGCATATCTAAAGAGTGCCCAATATTATAACCAACGAAAACGGGTAATTCAATTTCAACCAGGGCAAGAAGTCTTCAAAAGAAATTTTATACTGAGCGATTTCACGAAGAACATTAATGCGAAATTTAGTAAAAAATGGATCAAATGCAGAATCGTTGAACCGCTAGGCAATAATATGTACAAGTTAGAAGATCTACAGGGAAAACCTTTAGGGAATTGTCACGTGAAAGATATCAAACAATAATGATTAACGAGATATTGCTCTAACACAATCATCATATTGAAATATGAAGCAAGTAGTCCAAATCACCCATAGCGAAATGTAGAAAAAGCGAAGGTTAGCTAGGGTCTTTCAGCGTGCGAATGTCTGTAGGGTGTTACGATCGAAAACGGAGTAAATACCTAAATTCCAAAGACGTAGCCGGCTAGCACAATCGCTAACTCAGGGTGTGGGCGGAAGCCTACGTTGGGCAGCTGGAAGAGAACGAGACGGTGTAAAGTGGCTCATCGGACAGAGCGGAATCAAGAACCTACCTGCACACTGCCTTTGTCCAGCGCAGGTCTGACCAAAGTCAGAGTTATGTTGCGGGTAGGGGACCTGAAAAGAATAAAAAAAAAAAAAAAAAAAAAAGAAGAATTAGTAATGGCTTAACATCAATTGTTTACTTTCAACCTCAAAATTAGCATCCTAATGGCGGTGACAAGTTAACCACTCGCTAGCTTTAAACTGTTATAAAAATTGTTTCGAGAAAGATCTAAAGGAAAGGATAGGATAACGAGAGCAGATAGTAGAGACGTCTCATTCTATACCGACTGAGTTATATTTTTTTTTGACTTTTGACGTTTCATGTGTTTGTTGAGTGAAAAGAGCATAGCCACATTCTAATGTGTGAGGTGTATATAAAACCGGGTTATTAGAAAATAGATGCTGAAGTGTGTGGGAAAATACGTGTAAACTCTATATGAATATATTTTTTTTTTGCTTAAAATCATCCGATATAACGGTGTCGAAGATATGAGTGCCATAGCGAGACGCGATGTACAGCCACCACGCTGTTGATTTGCTAAGTGAGTTAACATCTGGCGTTGGAGGAAACTAGAATAGAATATCGAGGCTCGCGATTGTAGAGTAAATTTTGTGAACAAAAAAAAAAAAAAAAAAAAAAATAATAAAAATTTTGAAATCCGCTTAGGGGTGGAAGAGATTGTATGAGAACGCCATTGAAAACGGCAGTTGAATTACTCGCAGTGGAGTTAAATATTGAAAGTGCAGAATTTGTGATTGCCAATTTTCCCTGAAGGTGAAGGTTTGGGTCATAACGGATCGGCGTCAAACTGCAACAAGTCGAACGATACGGCTGGCCGTGAAGGAGGAAAGGCGGTGCTGCCCTCCGCGCCGAGCAAGATAAGTCCACTTAGACTAGGGTAATTAAGACACCGCATAGAGCGCAGCCTCGATAGATAACCGTTCCGGGGGGGGGGAAATATTCGAAAAGACAAGTATTACTTACAGTGTTCCGAATCGCCAACTCCTAGGAGGATATCTGCCCCATGAAGAAGCAAAAGACCGTGGCATTGGTCCTCTGAAGCAAATTTGCGATAAACAGAAATATGAATTTTGTTATTAGTCATGAAATTTTAATGTTTTACGGTATTTGTTAAGATTTGTCTGTTATATGTGTAGAAACGCCCTATATATATAAAAAAAAAAAAAAAAAAAAAAACCTGTACACCAACTCCTTGGGTATAGAAATAGGGAAGAAATTAAGTTTACCTTTGTGGGATTATTATTATTTTTTTTTTGCCTACCATATCTCCAATGAGCTCATTTGAGATGTAAGTTAATGACATCCTTGGGTGTGCATAAGTGTGTTATATCCACAAAAAAAAGTGATCGACCGAGGAGTTCGGTCAACTTCAAAACCTTCCGTTATTTTATTTATGTAATAATTTCCTGAAATAATATATTAAGCGTTGCCTTTAATGTCATATATGTATTTGAGCGGATATTTGTATATTAAATTTTAAAAAAAAAATAATTGTTATGATGTGGTAATTGATCTTGGTCGGGGAGGGATGATGGTTCGGTAAAGAAAAACAAAAGGAAAAAAGGAGTACAAATATGTAAAAAAAAAATGATTTTTTTTGTTACCCCTCGACCCGGTAGGACGGGTTGAGAACCCCACTGTAAGAACGAGCTAGCCGGTGGGCCTGTCGGGTACGATAACATAGGGTCTCATAACAAAAATGTTTAAAATATTCGCAATAATTTATATTACTTATGTTGATCAGTTTACCACCTATTGCCCCCAGGCAATGAGGCATACCAGTGTTGTCGAAAAATTTCTGGGACGTATTTTGCCAGTTCGTAATATTGGGAGGCTCTAAATATATAGGGTGCAACTCATCCCAAATAGCCTGGCATGTGTGGTAAATTATCTGTCTCACTGTTGACTCTCCGAGCTTAAATGCCCATGCCAAAAACTGGAAACTGCAACCATGCGCCAAATACCTTCAAGGAGCAAAAAATATCAGAGATTAGGTAGACAATTGAGTTCGGAATAGGTTAATGTACTTACATTAATGTTACACTTAATCGTGTCTCTGGCGAAATAGGTTTCCTATGAGAGCTTCTAGAAAGCTTTTCTTTCAATAGAGAAAGGAGGAGATTGTATTTATCGGCACTCATCCTCACTGCTTTGGTGAAATGCTCTTCGTCTTGTTTCTTCAGTTGTGTTATACAAGTGTTGAAGAAACCCATTTCATCCCGACTATGGTTTACCGGACGAACCCACCATCTTCGCTCTCTCTCCAGAAAGATACAGTTATACGCCTCATATAGCGTATATAAGAGGTGCAGAATATTGAAAATACCCTTTACTTCACTTAGGGTGATGTAGTCCATGTTTTTTCGGGTGAATTGAAAAGCTCCGAGAAAAAAATTCAAAATATTCAAAATTGAAGCACAGAAAAGAGAAATGTCAACAAACTTCGAAAACGCTGCGTTGTATGTTTAAGGCCGACTTCAAGCGAGAGAGCGACGTTAGACGTTGCGAAGTTGGTTGTGCAGCGGCAGTCAATTTTATTTCCTCTCTGGCATCGAGCTTTTACTCGTTGTTTTTAAAAATACGGTAGACATTGCGAAGTTGGTTGTGTGGCGGCAGTAAACGAGACGTAAGAGCACAACGAGGTAAACACCACGTCCCTTAGATTACCCTTTTTCATCGGTCGTGACTCGTTAACGTTCAACGTTACATAGTTACCTCGTCTCTTAGAATAAGCACCTTAGTGAATATGGTTGAGCCTTCTGAGGATTTTGATTAATTTTTTCACAAAATTTGCTTCGTGATTGTTAAAAAATAGTTCAGCGATGAACAGAGAGATAAGTGTGTGGCAATTGGATATTGTTTTTATCTCTCAAACTTCAAACATACAATATTTGTTACTGAGTTGAGGGACTTACTGCTCCATGAGACCCCGTTACAATCGTTGGAGAAATCACACCACTTTTGTTTATGCGCAGTGAAACATGTTGTTGTTTTTTTCTGGAAACTTATTGAAAGCAAACAATAACAACAAATTGCCACAAATTCACGCAGTGTTCGTGATGTAAACAATGCATAAAAAATAGACGTCAACTCACTTTTTCTTGTGGTGAATTGGGAGCGGTCTATCTCTTTATCTCTGATAGAGCAGAAGACGTGCGCGCTTTCAGATCGAGCCGCCGAAGCGAACTGTCATACGTTTATGCGTCCCTTTAAATTTGACGTTTAAAACCTGCAACACTGTTGAAGAAAATACATAGAATAGCAAACGGTTAGCAAGGCTATTTTAGAAAGATTTCGTCGTGTGGGCCGTAACCCAGGATCAGATGTACCAAATATCCACAACCAAGCAAATCTTTGACTTCGATGTATAATAATGCCTATTGAGTTTTATCAAAGTAGAGTAAGGCAAAGTCGAGACCTCGGAACAGTTCACTTGAATGAAGTTATGAATTTAACATAAGATTAGAAAAGAATAAAGAAAAATGACTAGGAAAGTAACACGGGCTGGGCCTTCGGACCATAGTGTTCACAGTGTGTCGAGTGCTGGTACCCAAAAACGAAAACGTGACTCAAAGTCGAAGAAAAAAGCCTCCAGCTCCAAGGTCATGAGTAAAATTACAAACGGTCAGACGTCTGGAGGTTTGGAAAACCGGGAGTGCAATGTACATAACTTATCGATTATATGCCTCGTATGTGGTAATAGCAATCATGAATTGGTCGACTTAAGTCGAAACCAAGAGTTGTCAAAAATGATTATGACGTACGTGGGGCTGCCGGTAATTGTTTATTATCAATGTTAAGAATACCAATTGGAATTTTATAATCACAAACTTAATTCTTACAGCCAGAATATTTACGAACGAATGTTAAATTTGTTTGTGTGCAATGTGTACTCAAGATGCAGCTGTGTCAGGAAATGAGAAGCAAAACGAAGGAAAAGATAAAGCATACAATAGAAAATAAAGCAGTATCTTCAAGCAAGAAAAGTATTAAAGAGGTTCCAAAGAGGGCAACGGAGGAAAACAAGACAGTTTCTCCACGAAGCATTGATAGGCTTACGGGCCCATCAGAGGTATTTTATATTTGTCAATGTTAACTCGCACTAATACCAATTTCACCAATATAATTAGACACTTCCCCCGAAATTGTGAGATAATTTGAATTCGGTTTCACGAAGACAAGTTTGAGTAAACTGTAGGGATGAGAGGACATCGTAGCCATCCACCACTAAACTACTAAATCATTTCACGACCACAAACCAAAAATAAAACTATTAATCGGTCACCATAAGTTATTAAGCGTATCCTCCACCAGTCACCTATTTCCTTTAGTGTTGCACTCCTTTTATAATTTTTGGTTGATTCTGGTTGCCACGATATTTTTTAGTTACCTTTCAAATGTGTTACTTATGTCGTACGCTAATTATAAACTCCAAAATATGTACCCACTTAAAAAAATAAGTGAAAAACAATCTGCTCATATTATCTCATAACTCAACATTTGTTTATCATTCAGAATCATTCTATGCTCGATGTATTTTATGAACACAATGAGCCTGCTTTAATAACAGAATCTGGTGGAAAGGTGAATAAGTACAAACTGGACGATTCACATGTACGGCCAGTACCAGAACAAATGATTTGTAAAAACTGTGAAAGAAAATATCAGCGAAAGTATTTTTATTTGAAACACACGCGTCGTTGTCGATCTCGACCTGTCTCAGATAAATCGAATAATAATAATAATAATAATGGAAGTTCCAATAAAAGATCTTTATTTCATTGCAATGTTTGCGCGGTGACTGTTGAAAGCCAACGAACGCTGCGTAACCACAAATTAATTCATTTAGATCGCTTATATTGCCCAACATGCGGGACTGAATTTCATGCGCTTCAGGCTTACGAGTTTCATTGCGCTGAGTGCTCTGCCAAGCAAGTTGTAAGTATGCTATCAATTTCATTTGATCTTCTGTTATATAAATTCTCTCGAAGATTGTAGAAAAAAGTACCACCGCTTGCCTTCCTGTTTCGGAACGTCGTGTTACACGCTCACGATCTCGCGCTCTTTCGATGGCTGCCGCACAGTTTGATAATTCTCATCCAAGCATACTTTCATGTCAAGAGAAGAGCACTAATATTGATAATGGTGATAATCGAAATAACCACGATAATCATGGAAAACACAAAGAAGATGACGACGTCATTCACGGCAGCAGTGTGGAAGAGGTGGAGGTGGATGCAGTCTCTGTAACTGATACAATGTACACAAATAGAATGCGGTACACAGATAATTGGTTGGAAGACTATAGCAAAAACACCAACGATTTATTTCTTCAAAACCTTGATGAAGAATATTTGCAAATTAATTCTGCCAAAGAATATGGTTCGACTATTATTACTTATTGCTCACGTTCAAGTTTTAACAACAATCTTTTTATTCAGATTTATATCAGCTGGATAGGCTGAAAATGTTTGTAATGTTAGAATCGTTTCCTTGTTATCTGCCACGGTGCAAATTCCGCGGAGATTCCCATTTTAAGCTGATGAAGCACGAGTTTTGCGATCACGGCCAGATGCTATTGTATCATTGCAAAAAATGTGGAAACAACTTTACGAGAAAGTAAATTATCCAAAAAAATTATAAGAGATCTATCTATCCAAGTTCTTTAATCTAATATCAATATAAAAGTGTAACTTTTTTAGATCTTAAAATAATGCTGAACTTGTTTTTTCTCCTTACACAGAGTTCACCTGGATTTTCATCTTTATTGTCAGAATGGTGGACGTTATATTTGCTTCAAATGTAGTGATGTGTTCGAATTCCAGGATCAATTAGATCGCCATTTAATACGTCATACAAAAAGTGTGAATTATCGCTGCAATTACTGCAAATTCGAATTCCTAACGAAGGCCGATTTATTAGAACATTGCGAACTGGAGAATCATGATCCAAATGGCCAACGCAAGCTCATTTCGATCAATCCTGTTATGACGATTGTCAATCCCGTGCCCAAACTATCACCAAACCCAAAACAGTGCCGTCAGTATAAAGAGCACATAATGGAAATGAAACTACCCAAACCACCCAAAAGGTCTGCTCATCAAAAATACTTTCGTCGGAGATTACAAGTGGGTGATGTTCAGTTTAAGGGTCAAGTACATCCGAATTGCAGTAGTTGTATATTATACGTATGATAAATGTAATTTTAACAATCGTTGGGCCTTAAAGACGGAAGCAGATCTTAATTATATATTTTTTTAATTAACAGTATCGAAGATATGTTTTCTGTTTTTCCTTAATTTAGACGGAATAAATATTCCTTAGAATATTCTAGAACATCTATTCTTTATGTACTTATAAGGAGATAGGACGCTCAAATCGTCGGGAGAATGTAGTTTGTTATCTACTTTACACATTGCACTATTCGAATTTATACTAGTGTTGGGAACGATCGAGTTATTCAACAGATTTAAATTATTCATTTATTCGATACACTAGTAATTCATACATCATTTAACAAATGAGGCTCGACATTACTCGATTACTCGATAATTACCCGATACTACCGAATAACTCAACTATCCGCCGGTTCCCAATAATTCAGAGAAGAAAAAGTTCAGAAATAGTTCAGAGTGATGCCATAAACACAGAAATTTGGTGCAAAAATTCGGACCGAACGACCAAATAGCGGCCCCCGCTATTGATCAATATTATCTGCATGAAATAGAATATTTCATCTTTTTTCGCTGTTGTCGCAAGCAGCCCCCAAATTTTATTTATTTCTCGTTTCCTGCAAGAACATGTAATTTTAATACCAGAGCGGACACAACGAGATAGGAAACTTTTCCGGAAAAAAATGTGTCAAAAAAATGACAAAATTTTACACGACCGAAACTCACGTACAGGGATTAACGTACATGTACGATCACGTACGATCACGTACATGTAAATGTCACGTATGCCATTTCATGAAGATATGTAAACAACAGTTCGCTTCGGCGGCTTGATTTCAAAGCACATTTTGTGCTCTATTTTGAAGTGGAAATAATAAGAAAAAGAGTCATGAACAAGAATTTAAATTCAATAAGTTCTATATATAAAGTTTAAGTAAAAGAAAATATTAATACGTAAAAGTAGAAAATAACACGGGCTTCAGCCAGAATTCGGACGGGCTAGCCAACACCACTGGTGTCTAATTTTCATGTCACCACAAATCCCAAAAACATCCCAAAATAGAATAAAGAGCTAATGAATATTTTGGAATCCCGTAGGAAGGAACAGCAAGAAATAGTTGAGGACGATTTTGACATTACTCTGGATGAACTCAATATTGCCATGAATAATGGTAGTAACTTGACCTTCGGTGATGGCAAACAGCAAAATCAAATACTATGCGCGGATATTTTTGAGACCGAAAATGTAGAAATCGAGTCGTTGCGAACGCTGTTTAGGAAACCCAGGAAGAAAACGCGTAAAGAATCAGCTGATGCTGAGAATATTGAACAAAAATGGGTTTAGTAAAAAGCACCGGAAGTAAATAGCTGCAAAAAGAAATCCACGAAAACAGCAGAGAAACATTTTTGGGAGCGCTGGAAAGCAAAAAATTAATTTGCAATCAAGATAATAGAAAGCAGCCCACACAGAATAGAAATAATCAAATGAAAGACTCGCCACTTAATTCGAAAAGGAAATTGAAACAGGCGCGCCTAACAAATTATTCAATTCACAAGAACTCAGTCATGGAAGTAAAATCAGGCTCCATACTTTCTAAAATTTACGGTAATTCTATTAAATATTTCATTTTTCGTCGTTTCGAATTGATTAATATATTCAATTCTTTCAGAATTTTCAGATTCTGATTGATTTTAATGCGCGAATGAGCTGAACTTTCCTCTAGTTTTAACCAATTCAGAACGCTAAACATTTTATAGTAACTCACTAAGCATTATAATAATGTCGCCTCCCAAACCGAAAACAATGTTCATAGTAGAAAGTTATCAAGATAGCACCTGCATAGAATCAATGCCTCTCCTGCATGAAGTCCTCAAGAATGGTAATGAGATAAAAAGTGCATTCACAAATAATCCTAATACCTATACCTATTTGTATCCAGCATGCAGTGTATAACTCTGATTTAGAAATTTTTCAACAGTTTGATACTGATTTTTATTAATTGCTCTTTTATTTTATTGAGCTATAACTTCTAAACAAATGCAGATCACAAATATTTTTACTCTCATTTGGATTAGAATGTTGGTTATTCAAATTAAAAATTTCCATATCAGAGCTATACATTATCACCTAAATCTAACATTGCAGGATTTCCAATTGGAACAACTGGAGATTCCAATTGGAAAACACTTGCGGCCGCTTGACCAATATCTTACGGTGATCCATCGGTGGCAGCGTCCGGAAACCTGAAGAAGTGACCACCGCCTGCACATCCAACTTTACTGCATACTCGCACACTTGGCATTTTTTAGCAAAATTAGAAATCCTTGGAATGTATAAAATTTTTTTTAAGTTTGCAAATTTAAAAATCGTGGTGAAAAAATATATAGCGAAAAAGGCCCAGGGCTGCATATTCAATTCAAAAAATAAACTTCAAAAATACGAAACCAATGAAACGCATTGAAGCGTGTACATGAATTATGCGAGTATGTTTTACATAACAATCTCAATAATTCAACACGTAAGTAAATGTTTGAACTGAAGACTATCAAAATTCCGTATATATATTATTGAATTCTTTGATATTACAAACAAATGTGACCTACATAATCTTGTTCAATACCAAAAATAATGAAATTTTCTAAATTGAAAAGTAGTTTCAAGCTCATTTAGCAAGCTATAATGGTTTAATATACTGGTGTAATGATTCTTTTTTTAATAACGATGAAATTTAGTTTATACCACATTACAAATTGCAGGCAACACTGTTTTCATACGAATGCTAAAAAATGTACTTAAAACACTACGAGCCCCATAAGCAGGTAACACTAAAATGGTCAAATCTAGCTGCGAGGTCAAAAAATAATTAAGGTATGCCAACGCCAGTATTTATTTGCATTCTCTTTTTTAAGAGTTCCTCTCAAGGATTAATTCATTACAATTATGTTGAAAAACTAAGATGTGTGCAAGTAAATGTAAATAAATCATTTCATATATATTTTCAATGTGAATACTGAATATATTGAATTGAACCAAACTATTCAGGATAGAAAAATAAACTGTTAAATTATTTATATTACTTCAAAGTGAAGATAGAATATATAAAATAATTACATTAATTCACATTATTATTAATAATACATTATTAAATAAATTCTTTTAAATATTTGTTTAATTAATTTTACCATCACTTATATTGTAAAATTGATTTGAATGCTTATTAAATGCTAATTAAAATGTTATACCACATTTCATTTCGTTTATATTCCCATAAAATATTAACAATATTTTAATTTAAGGTGAAGATTATTAAAACACATACGGTAATTTAATTGCTTCGGCGAGTGATTAGTAAACATGAAAATCAAAACAAAGCCCTTCACTGGGATTTAGGGTAATGTTAAAAAAGCAACATGCAGAATTTGTTTAAGTAAATTGTTTTAAATATTTGTTTAATTTATTTTACCCTCTTTGGAATTATTTGCCCCATTAAATAAGTCACTCCATTTTTGCGAATCACTAAATTATTGCACGAAATTTCATTTAATTTATTTCCTCATGCTTACAAAAGCGCAATGTTTTTGCCGATAAATTATTAGATATATTATTATCATCAAACAAAGTATGAACACAATGCATGTACACAGCTTAAAGCATAAAAGTGTACATGAAATAGAATTTAATTTTATAGATCAATATCTGTTGGAATATCTAAACAAGGGTGGTGGGAATTTTAGACCGAAATGTCATTAGGGTCTGAAACTCAAATATTGTTTGGGTCTGTAACTTGCAATTCCGCGAATTGTTTGGGTTCGTAACATCGATTTCCTGGAATTCCATTGTTTGTTTGGGGCTGAAAGTCACTAACACTACTTTGCAAAACCAAAATCAGAGTTGCATTTTCAAAAGATTCCTATCTCTGTACCAGAGGCTACGAGATAAAACACTTCGCATTAATCATATGCATCTGCTCTATACAATCACAGAATGGTACAAATTTAGCAGGAATTTGGTACTTATTAGGAAATGCATATTCACGTCAATATCAACAAAAACAATGGGCTCGAGTAAAAGGGGCTTGGATTTTTAGCGTCAAAGGTTTGATGAATATGGTAAAGTCCTCTGAGGATTCTCATTAATTCCTTCGCAAAATCGCTGCAATTACTGCAAATTCGAAAAATTTACTTCGTGATTGTTAACAAATAATTCAACGATGAATAGGGAAATAATTGTGTGGAAATTGAATTGTATGGATATTGTTTTTCATCTTTCAAGCTTTTAAAATACAATATTTGGTACTGATTTGAGGGACATACTGCTCTATGGGACCCCGTTATAATCGTTTCAGAAAATACACCACTTTTGCTTATATGCGGTGAAACATGTTGTTTTTTATGGAAACTAGACGAAAGTAAACAATAACGACATGCCACAAGTCCGCGAACAGTGTACGTGATGTAAACAATCCATAAACATAGACGTCAAATCATATTTTCCCATGGTGAATTGAGAGTATTCTATCTCTATCTATGGCCCGAATATTCGCAGCGAATTTCACCGTGTGTTTTTGGTATTGACTTTGAAGTCTGAAATTTACGCCATCTATGTATAAAATATTTCTTTATATTTTAATACTAAACTTTCTTTATATTTTAAAAGAGTAATATTAATTTACAATTAGGATACTAAAGGAACGATTACCGAACTCCTAATTCCCTTCGCCTCTTAAATATAAAAAATTACCTTAAAACGCGAACTGTAGGTAAGACAGAAACCATAGCGATAAAGACAAAATACTTTATTCTCTGTTAAAATAATGGTAAATCATTCTTGTGAGACAGCACGCATCGAATGACACGAAACAACAAATTTGGTTCGTCTGAGACTGTCAATTCACGTAGGACAATAGGGACGTATGAGTCCTGGATCTTAATGTCTCCTAGACAACTGTCCGGCATCGGAATTTCTAATGTGTAAATATAGGATATCAAACTTTCTTTAACTCCGATCAGAACAGAAACTATACACTTTTCTATATCGTTCATATTTCCTTTAATGCGTTGCAAACGGAGAGTAAGCGCTGCAAACTATTTCAAATAAGACAGACCAAACGAATGCTGTAATATATCCTTTGATATCTATATCTCAATATAGTTTTTGTCAGAGATATTTCTAACTATAAGAGATTTCTAACTTCTAAGAGATTTTTCTAACCTTCAGTTTCTGTAGAATTTTCATCAAACTTAAACAATTGTGGTAGGTTTCATTTTAAGCAAATCAGTGAATTACCACAGAGATGGAAAATCTCACAAATCTATGTGAAATATATATTTCCTAAATGCATACAGAAATGTACCGATACGTATCTAATTGTTAATATTAAGGCTCCACAAAATTTTCCACGGCGAAATATTTTTACCTTATTTTCGTTTTATACCAAGAAAATCTGGTTTAGGCCAAAATTTTTATACGCCAGTCGATTGGAAATGTGCTGAAATGAATTTTGGACACAACAGAAAGTGGGAGGAATATTTCAAAGAGGGCGTTTATTAATGATAATTTTTTTATCAAAAATTGTGTCCTTTTCAAAAGAAAAGGAAGGAAAAGGCTTCATTTCTTAACCCTTTCACTTCAGCAGTGATCATCAATAAAAGCGGATTTAAAAGTCGTAGCATCGTTCCGAAAGGAAGAAGATGCACTTACGGCTTTTACAGTTGCTACGCTATTGTCTTTCGCATCGTCGTATGATCCTAAATTCATTATCTCTGAGGTGTTTCAATCCCGTTGAACAATGTTTACTTGGAGCGCCGTGATAACAATTGAAAATGTTGACTAAATTCCGATTTAGGATATTTCCCATCGATTGGCGTAAAAAATGATCAAATTAACCTCGTGTTAAAGTACTCTCACTGACATGCATTACACACATTAATACTAACACACTGAAGTCTGAAATCCAGCAAAGGAATTCAATTTCACCAGTTGTCAGTTCCTCAAAGAGGAAATTAAATTTTCAATCCTAACTTCAATTCCTCAGGAATTAGGGCTTTGTATTCCATTCGTTTAAACATACTTTACACTTTACTCCCCGGCTCTGATGGCATCAATCTGGAATGATAACGAAGGGTGAGAGCTCCTCTGGATTTTCACATTTTCATAAGCTAATGTATTTATCCCTATGTTCGTATCGTCTCGATTCACCTTGTCTTCCCAGTTGCCTTGTAGCAGCTTTATACTATTACGTGAGTCGACTGGACGAGGCGATACGAGACGAGGCGATGCAAATTCATCAAATTCTTGGCAATTCATTCACATTTTTCTAGTGACTAATTTCTATTAAAGTATAATTAATATTTTTCAATAAGTTCATATTTATTTTATAGCGTTTATTTTATTCTTTTATTAGATATTTACAATAATGTGTTTCCCAATAAGGGCGGGTCGATGCTGAAATGGAATAAAACAAGCTGTGTGTAAGGTATTAACAAAATTTTTTTTATATGAAAGTCCTATTTATTTCATTATGTATGTAATATGACATCGTTCAAATGTCCGCCGCGGCTTCGCAACTTCGAACGGATCCAAGAGGTCCAATTTTCAATGACTCTGTGGCATAGATCGGGTTGAATTTGAGCGATAGGCTGGACTATGTTGACTTTGAGGGCATCGACCGATTGTGGCTTATTCGCATAGACCTATGACTTCAGAAAGCCCCACAAGAAAAAGTCTAGAGGGGTCAAATCGCACAGTCTTGGTGGCCAATTCACATCACCCCCGCGAGGGATAACGTTACCCTCAAAATCGTTCATACAGAATGTCCATTTTGGCGTTTGATGTGTCGCTTACATACATATCGCTCAATTTGGGTCAAGAGAAATTGGTTATTATCGATCTATAGTGGTCGCCGTTGACGGTGTTAGGCTCACCAACGTCGGGTTGGAAAAAGTAATTTAAAGTAAAGTAACCAAACAGTAACTTTTTGTGTATGCATTACCGCCTGGTGAACCTCGTGTGGGTTGGGGTCGTCCCATATACGGGAATTTTACTTGTTCTTATAGTCATTTATAAAAAAATAGCTTTTGTCGCTAAAGATAATTTTTTATTTGCAACGTTTGCACTAACGAACACTCATTTTGATTATAAAGCTCTATCATTTAGACCTGCTGCTCAATATAATGAATTGGCGTTAATAATTTGGCATTACTGACTGAGTTACGAACACCAGATTTACAAGACGTCGGCTAAACAGCGTAAGTGCTACAGACTGTCCACATCGACCCGCTCTTATTGGACACCCTTTATTTTAACGGTTTTAACATAGTTTTCTGAAAGTGTAATTCAGCTTTACCTGTATTCTTCACTGCAGTTAATTGTCTAGAGATTTGTCCATTAAGAAAAATTTTCAATAATGTATAAATTGTTTCATATGTTTAAAAAGTAATTAGAAACGTCTTGTTGAAGGGAGTGGGACGGGGTAATCAATCAATTATGTAATTCCCAAATACTTTCTCGTAATCTTTTCAAGCGACTTTCGCAATACAATTTGTTCACATAAAGTGGCTGGGCTGCATGCGGCCAGAGGGAGGTTGCTACTAAGGATAACAAGAATGGTTTTCTCTAAAAGGTTTGTTTAGTGCTTGAGGCAGTACATCATAAAGCAAACGTCGGCATGACCACCAAACCACCACTTTTCTATCACTGATTTATCCTTTTTTGGATTAATTTATGAATAACTAATTCTAGATGGAACCAATTGGTCTAATGGTTTTCTTTCGGAAGTCTTTTTTTTAAAGAATTTGGATTGGTGACGAACGATTTCGAGCTAGTGATTTTTTAGAAATTACGATATCGTAATGCATTCAACTTACCCACCCTCCACCAGTCCTTCCACCGCCACATACTAAAGGAGGGCCCTCGTCACACTCGCTCTACCAAACACGGGCACGTCCGCAATCACGTTCTCAAATACTCTGGAATTCAATCATGAAAACTTCCTGTTAAAGCTATAAATTCATATGGCGGTGAAGGGGCGTGCATTCTAACCTGTTAAAATTAAATTCCGCACACGATGACAATTCCTCAGGATAAAGAAAAAAAAATCAATTCAGCAAAATAATTTTCCTTCCTTTTCAACAAAAATAAAAACATTAAGGAGATCTCCATCGCTTAAGTTATCAAAAGTTCCTTGAAAGTCCTTTTTGATCCGCAATTTGACAAAATGCAATTAATGCCTAAAAATCGTTGCTAGCGGTTTATTTATTAAAGACTTTTCATGAGTCGAAATCTTTATCGTTATTAATTTTCCTTTAAGGTCGGTCCGTTCACTGACATTTTATCGAAATGTTTATTTTTTAAATCGTAAAACTTTTATGTTTCGACGTGCAAATTGCTTAGAAAAACATTCAATAGCCCAACAACAACAATAATAACAACAACAACAACAGAAAGTAACACCCGCAATAACAACAAAACAGCACTGAAAAAAGTTAACAACAATGAACTCGAAAGAATTCTCAAACCATTTGCATAAGAATATGATTAGCTCTCTCAGTTATTGATGTTGTTGTTGTTGTGGAAGTTGTCATTGTTTGCTAACATTGCTATATTTGGTTGCTAAAAATAATGATGATGATGATGATGACGATGATGAAGGTGAAAAAACAGCATGAACGATTTTAATTTTCTTCAAAGTTTTTTAATGTTTTTCCATTCATGGCTCGTTTGTTTTGCCTCTTCTCTTTCTCTTTCATTTATTGTCTCTTTCATCGTTTCTCATTTTTCTTTTTGCTTTAATTTATTAATTAAATTTTTATTGCATCACGCTCTTGGATTTCATTTTCATTAAACAACAATTGCGATCACCAATCCAATTGTGTTGACATCGGCGATTATGATGATTGTGATGATGATGGAGATATTATAATCGTGGTTATTATTTGATATAATTGTTACAAAATGTAAGGAAAATCTTCAATTTCACTTCTCCATATTATTTTTCGTAAGATTCTTCCAAATTTATGTAAAATACATTTTATATAAATTTCAATACATTTTGAAAATTGCCATTACATAAATTGCCATTTTTTTAAATTTCCTTTTTTATGAATTTTATTACGATTCTTTTTTCACAAATTTGCTTTTGTAAATCGAATCACACAATCAATTATTCGTACAATTATTCGACATAATTTTTTATTGATTGTGCTTAGCATAAATTTCTTTGGTGTTCAAAATTCAAAATCATTCGTGATTATTTGAAGAAACAAGAAGACCGTATTAATAATGAAAGATGAGAAGGATAAGAAGAACAAGAACTGAAAAAATAGCGGGTAAAACGAGCAGTAATCATAATTTAAGACGATTAGACAATATTCTTAAAAAATTGCTGGATGAAAAATTTTTAAAGTTCTGTAAATGTATTGGGGAAGGTTTCGAGTATCAGAATTGCCACGCTGAAATCGATTGAAGAATTTGTAATCGTGAGTGATGAATGCGCCATGGCGTTTTAAAGAGACCGATGCTAGAGGACACTCTTCGTTATTTTATGGAAACGAAAAATATAAATTGATTCATGTTTTGAAATTCATTAAAATTTCTATTGGCATTTTTAAAATTTTCCCACTTTGTAAATTAGAAACCGGAAAATACGCGAAATCTATAAAAACCAAATCTTCACAATATCCAAAATTTCCGTCGCATGAAAACTACAAGTGAAAAATTTCTGTTGAAAAACCTCCAAAAATCCTTCAAAATCTCCAAACTAATGCTCGTCACTATAACTCACTATGATTATTGGTAAAGATTTCAAACGCCGTCAAACCTAAAAAAATTCTTTGTGTAAAGCGAATCTATATTGCCTACAATAGTTTTTTGATCTAAAATACGAATATTTATATTTTGTGTTTTAGGATAGAGATTTTTTTAGAGATTTTGTCTTTAAGATTTTGTTTTTAAAAAATTTGGGGAATTTTGCTTTGGAATTTTTAATTTGGAGATTTGGAGATTTTTTTCATGATTTGGTTATGAATATTGTGCTTTGAAGAATTTGTCCTCGGAGATTTTGACTTTGGAGATTACGGCTTAGTTGTTTGGGCTTGGAGATTTTGAGCTCAACCACCAGAAACTATCTTTTTTGAAATCTAAGCGGGTGGCATCACCCTAAATGAAGCTTATAGATGGGTCAATATATGTTATGGAGAACATATATTATGGAATATCGCTCTTCAAGGTTACCAAATCTCGGCAAGACATAAAGAAAGAATACCTACAAATTTTTTTTGAAAGTTCTAAAAAATTAAAAAAAAATTAAAAAATTAAAAAAATTAAAAAATTTAAAAAAATTAAAAAAAAAATTAAAAAATTGTTCAAAAAATAAAAGAACTAAAAATAAATGTAATGTTCAATAATGAAAAAATACAACTACGTCAAATATTTCTCATGAGACCGATATAATGAAATATTTATGTTTGTTTTGGTATAGTTTGTTTTGTTTTCTCTGGGTCAAAACTTTAAAAAATTGTATGACGGAAATGTCAGGAATGACAGATATCATTTCTAAATGAAAGTTTTTCCAACCTTTCGATAAAGTAAATTTCTTTTCCAATAACTTGATGAATTCTTGCTTGAAAAATATTTTATAAAAAAAATTAAAGCAAAAAATAGCATCGCATTAATTTAAGTGATTTCTTGACATCGTTTTTTATTTTTGTTTGACGTTTCAAAACAAAGAAGAAAAATAACTTTCAAAATAAATACTTTTCTTAACCAAATTCAATTTTTTTATTAGACTTAAGTAAAGATCTTTAGTAAATTGTTTACTAAGACTTAAGTCTCGTAAAATACTTCCATAGAAAATTATAAAATTTAATTTTGGGTTTCGAATTTATAAAAATTGTGACATTACTATTAATTTTTTAAAAAATCTTTCTTATGGAGAATATAATTTGGTCCTTTTTTGAAATATTGTTTTCCTGAAGAGCGAACATCTTTAAAAAAAATCAACGCATGAAAGCATAAAAACCTCTTAGTTAACCGATTGTCATGTAAGAGAAAGCAGAAGTGGCAGAAAGGAAAGGAAAAAGTATGTGAGGAAAAGAAGAAGAAAAACGAGAAACAAAAGCAAGAAATACATATCCTATTCCTGAATCACAAAAGAAAATAGAAGAGGAAGAGTGACATTAACAGATTTACAGTTTTGACATTTATGATTCACACACACACGCACGCTCGCACACACATCCACTCACATGCAAGCACACACACACACACATAAACGCCTGTATTCCTACACAAAAGGGCAGACCCTCCAAATATCTCCCCATAGACTCTAACACGCACAAACGAGACACCAATTTCAATAAATAAAACGTTTTCGAAAATTGTCTAGAGTGAGAGTTTGGGTTAGCGAATATTTGTGCAAATCTAATTTTTGTGTTTAATTTATTTTAGGGTTTTCTTTTTTCAATTTGAACGAGATGAAGGATGAATAGATGTCACTCAAGTAATTCGTTTAGGTTGTCACTCCCTAATTTTTGCTCAGTTTCTTCGATTAAAATATAATCGAAGGCATTTATAGTAATCGTTATTGAACTGCGAAAGCAATTACAAAGAAATAATCAATTAAGTATGTTGTCACTAAGTGGCGCCTCTTTATCATCATCATTACCATAATTATCATTACAATATAAGTAATGTTTATTAATTAGTTTGGTTTTGAGTCTACAAGATATCAAAAGGATCTCCAAAGATTAATTCAATTCTTTTGCTCTTTTGAAATTTTTGTTATTCCGGCAAGAAGAAGAAGAAGTAGAAGAATATGAAAAAGAACGCAATGATATAAAGATGTTATGACAGAAGTAAAGAAGAAACTGCTTACGAACTCTTACGGTTTTCTATTCTTCATTAATATTCTCTAAGAATAAAAAGATTTGAAAGTTTTCAATCAATAACGAAATAATTTTATCAATAAAATTGTTCAACGCTTACTTACCCCAACTGCCCTTTTCTGTTGCAACACGATGTCATTCACGTTTTCCACAAGAAAAACAAAAACCAAAAACGGCCATTGAAAACGAAATCGTAAAAGTGATTTGTTTTTGCTTTGGATTCTTCGCTTTTTCCTCAATGAAAACCTCTTCCCTTTCGCAGGAATTTCTGTATCACGTTTTACGAGACTCCTTCCAAGTATCTTCGATTTGACTGTATAACTTATGTTTCCATTATTGTTATTCTTGTTATTTCGATTCTATATGTCTTTTATGTTAACGTCGTTCTCTCCCCCTGAATTTCTTCTCTGCCTTTTATTCCTTCTTTATGGCTTTCTGTTTATCGGAATTAGTTGTTTTTTAGTTCCAGACATTCATTCATATTATCGAGCATTCTGTCTGTAACACTTTCTCCGACCTAACTTTGATGATATCCTTACGATGGTAGTAATGATCATTACGTATGCTGTTAAGCAATTCCAATTCTCTGTTTCCTTCTTTGTCCTTTCTTTTTAAACAAGAAGAATTTGTGAGTGTTTGCGTTTTAATGTTTGTTCTTGTTATTATTGTATTTGTTCCGCCGATAAATGTAGTAATGAAATGTATAGGACATGTGTGTATGTGTGTGTTTGCGTGCGTGTGTTTTTGCGAGTGAATTTTTGTGTCTGTATGTGTGTATTTATAAGTGTATTTATGTGTCTGTTTTTGTGTGTGTTTGTGTTTCCGTGTGTTTGTGCGTCTGTGTGTTTGTATTTGCGTATGTAATATATTTGCTAAATAAAGCCAATCAAAAAAAAAAATCGAAAGCAATTTATGATAGTGAGCTTCTTTTCGACGAATTCATCATTTTATCATTGATCAATTTTATCTGCAAATAATCGTATTTTGTTATTTGGCTACAGAATTTACTCCCTTTCTCCCTTTTATTCCTCTCCTCTTTTGTTCCCGTTCTCGCGTTGAGAAACATAAATAAATTTCGCTTTTAGTTTTTTGCTCTCAATGAAGAAGAAAACAATTGCAATATTTGCAGACAAATACAAAAGAAAAAGTTATAAACATAAAATGTAATGGCGTTAAGCACTTGATGTGAATTTCATTTCTCAAATTATTCACGTCTCGCTTATCTCTATCTCCATCGCCGACTCTACTTTCATCTTAATTCACACGGAGTCTTCCTGATGAACAAAAAATGAACCATATTCGCGATTTAACTTTTCTTCTTCCTTATTCTTATTTAATATTTGCATAAAAGGAAGTTCTTGCCTTCAATTTTCATACCCTACACCCTAAAAGTCTTGCCGTTTGTAACGCGTTAAAAAAAGGCGTAGTAAACGTAGAAATCATTACTCTCAAATTGAGTCAGCCCGTAATGTGTTTAAGGTCCGGCCCGACCGTTTAATTCTTTGGCTGGCTATCTGAAGAAAAAAATGATTAGTGGGGAAACAAGATTGTCAGAATATCCATCATGTCATGTAATTTGGTATGAAAATGACTGTTTTCTGTCTTACGATACGCCCGCATGTAAAACTAACATTAATCAATAAAGCAGAGTTTTTCAGATTCTTGAATGAGTTTCAAGCTAAACTTTTGCATTTATGCTCACCGCAAAAATCTACTCCAAAAGTAGCTATGCTTCACCGTGCACTTTTTGATAAATATATTTCCTGCCAACCCACAAAGAAAGAGAAATTAAATCTACAAAGCAGACGTATCTGTATCTTAATACCATTATTGAGTACATCAGTTTGTCAATGCTTGTGGGGGAATTTTTCAGCTTTGGCTGCTAAAAATAGCCTGCACCGCCCACTGCTTATTAACAGTTAACTTTATCTTTATACGATCGATGTAGAGTGTATGAAGTTCTGTTAGGCCTAAGTTAGCCTTCTTACTTGTTATTGTTATTTGGTATTCGCACAATATTCGTCATTCCTTCATTTAACTTTATTTATCACAGCGAAAAACCTTCTCAAGATTCTTCTCTTTTTAATTCACCCCGCCCCGCCCCATATTCCTCTGAAACCTTCTGAAACCATTATAAAGATTTGATTCATCTTAAAAATACTTTCATTCATTTCAAGCAAAGAAAGAGCAAAGAATTTATTTAATTTACATTTTTCTATAAAGGAGCTTCTCTTGAATAATTCTAGAGCGAGATACATTTTAAATATAATGTTGTATTTGTTTGTATCTCCGGAATTCTGTCCTCTTCTGATAAATATTCAAATTTAAATAAATGTCAACGGCCGATAAGGTTCTTAATAAGATTTTTGGTGTTGTTAAATTTACAAATGGATAGATTAAATGAATCCCTTCGGTTTAGAAAAAAAAAAATAAAAAAGAAAATTGATAAAAAGAGAATTGTTAAAAAAAAATCTGAAAATATTCGCATCGTAAATCTTATCTTTTTTGAATTTATATTAACATTTTTATTGTTTGCTTCATCAAGGAATTTATTATTTTATTACAATATTATATTTTGTTGGATATATTCATTAAATTTATTTTGCGCCATAAAGATAAATTAGTTAATATTTAAATTTATTTTTTCTAAATTCAACAAAAAAGTAATTATTCAATTTTTTATATAAAAGTTCATATAAATATTTTTTTAAAAATTTCTTTCATCATTAAATTAGAAAAAATGCCCCAACAGGTGCTAATGGAATTAAAAATATCTGCCAGTAATTCAAAGTAGACTAAGCTTATAAGAAAAGCAAAAGGTAAACAACAAAACAAAAAACACATGACGGACTGTCACAGAAAAATTCCACCTCATTCATTTGTTTGTCAGTCTGAAGGACAACACGTTTCGTTAATTTTTTCAAACTGCCGAAAAAATATCTGTAAACGAAGTCACATTTGGACAAAAAAAAACATTATTTTTTATAAATCACCAGCTCGTTATAAAGGCTTTTGTAAGGGCTAACAGTTCCGAGAAGTTACTATTACTTTATTGCTGAGATTTTTCTTGTAATATAATCAATATATAATATATTCTATCTAGCAATCAATCAGACGTCAATCAACTTGATGAGAAGTAATCCATTAATCGATCACAAGTAACTAAACCGCTATATTTACGTTAGATAAATTCGTTCGAATTTCTAAATGTTTTACGTTAAATGATTACAGAAATTTAGTTTTCAAATTTTCATCTTCTTCATGATTAATTTTAGTTAAACATTAATTTATATTAAAAGCTACCTGATAACTTCTAATTGACAATTTCGTTCGCTTCCTGCAGTTTATTGTTTAGCTCCAGGTATTAAATTTTATTAATATACAAGTACTAATTTACAAACTTTAATCAATAAACTTTCATGCCGTGAAAAATGTATTGGATCGATTTAATGTATGCCATGGTTTCTTCGTCTCGGCCAAATAGTCAAATTTTTTCAATTAATTCTTTCTCCTGCAACTCCCATTTGTTTTTCTTATGTTTTCCTTTTTTTCACTCAATCGAACTAATATTTACACACTCACACACACGTAGATAAGTCGAAATACACACAGACTATTATTTCATTAAAGATTAGATTTTGTCTAAAAGAAAGGAAGTCTTCAGACACTCGATGTGAGATGACATCGGTATTTCGTTAGCTCCGTTGAAACGATATTGGTGTTTTTATTATTTCTTCTATTTGATTAGGGGTAGTATAAAATATACTGATAAAATAAAATTTAAAAAATAAGAATTTAAAAAATTAATGTATTTGCCATTTTTTATACTTTTATTACAAGATCAATTTCTTATCTTTAACAATTTCTACGTTACGAAATAAATTCGATAAAACTTGATGACGCTTCACAGACTAAAACCTTTCAACGCGATCATGTGTCGCAGTTACCGAAGCGGATTAAAAGTATTTAATTGCAACAAAAAACGCTTAATCACTGAGCTTATACTCCACCGCAAGCGTTTCGTCATGGACGTGCTACTCGGTCATGTGTCAAGTGATGGACTTAACGAACCAACACTTAAATAGAAGCACAACAAAAAAACATCATAAAAACCTGTGTCATTGTTATTTTCTCGCACGTACTCATACACTCATATTTTTATTATTATTGACGGTGAAGTGACCTGATTGAAATATTTAACAAACTAATTTTTTAAGAAAAATAAAGAGGGGCGATTTATTTGAAAAAGAATATTTGAATACCCTTTATCTTCTTCTTATTCGTTACTGTTATGAGCTCGCCAAATCCTTTTATTTGTTCAATGTATTCATCCACGTATTGGGTTTAGTTTTATTTGTTTACTCAAGTCGTTTTTATTCATTCATTAAACTTTCATTTATTTATTCACATCGTTATCTTAGTTTTATTTATTTTATTTTTATTTGTTCAATTAGTTCATTCCATTCTATTCATTCAGTCATTCTTTTATTCATTCATTGCATTAAAGAAATGATAATTTATGTTCATTTTTCAACCTCTTGCGGTGTGAAACACAAAGAATTAGGAGTTGTGTCATCCCGATACCGAAAATTCATAAAATGTCCGGGTATATAATAAATTGTTTAAGCTCTGTCGAAGGCACAAGGTCTGTTCAAGTAATTGTATCCCGAAGGTTTGCTTTGCTTATACTTTTCCGCGATTGTAGGAGAGTGGAGTGTCATGAGTTTTTGATACAAGGTGGAATGGTCAATAAGGAAAATTACTTGGAAGTTATGCGAAGTTTTTACGAGCGATCTACCAGAAACGCCAGAAAACGAAAGAGGAAATATTGGCTTTTGGACCGCGATAACGTAAAACTCCTAACACATTGTCGTGTAAATGTGCGCGAGATTTTGGCCAAATATAACTCAAAACTGATGCCGCAGCTACCGTATTCCCCAGATCTGGCTGGCCCATTTTATAATAACATGAGCACAAACACGATGCCACAAAACATGTAAGAATACATTAGACGTACCCCGCAGAAATTAAAAATTCGCAATACGATTTGAACAGATCTCGTATAAAGTCTAGTTCATATAATTAAGATAATAAGTTATCCCATATCAGTTTGAAGGGGGCAGGCCGCCTTCTATAGGAGTTAATTAGAAGGGCGGCGTGACAATGTTGAAGAAAATTGAACACCGCGCTGTCAATAAAAGCCTTACATAAAAGGGGTCAGAGGCATAAAAATGAATTGGCAGAGGAATTTTAGACGTTTACTAAGAATTACTGTTTTGTAAAGAACTCGCAAGAATTTAAATTGAAAGTTTTTTAATTATTATTTTGTTATTGATATACTAAATAAATTTCAATTGGTTTATACTGATTTAAAGTGTATCTGAATTGACACACGTATCATTTTGGTCCACTAAATATTTGTAACATATATTTCTAAAAACCGCGAAACCAAGCTCATTATATTAAACAATTCATTACGAAATAAAATATAAATGGAAACATTGGTTGAATAAATTTCAAAGGTTTACCTTTTTTGGAATTTACTAAATCCCTAACTAGATTCTTATTTGCATTGACCACATTAAAAAATCCAGCACACACACACGTATATGCACACGCACGTACGAATATCTAAACAAACACCCACAACCACCATCACACATATCCATTTGCAAATAAATCCCAATAAATAATGCAGGATTTATTTAATTTCATTTTAATTTAAACCGATTTTACAACCGAACCGCATTAACATTTTTTATTTGTAATAAATCCTTCTTGCCCGCTCCTATTTTTGTTGCTGCTAATGGTCAAGGGAATCGTGTGAGTATTCCTAACCGACACACGCAAGAGTTACTTTCACTTATTTTCATTCATCATTCATCAAAATTTCGTTTTGTATATAATTTAAAAATAATAAACTATCTCATTTTCTTGATGTCAATAAAGATTTATTTGCATATCTATAAATTTATATATTTTATATATACAGTATACATATTTCCGACTTATACATAAATAATTTTAATTAGCTTTAATTACTAGAATATTTTAAAGCTTACCGTTTAATTTCAGTAAATTAATAGATGTTTAGTTTGGACTTAATTTAATATTTTTAGCACAAAAGCAAAACATTTGTAATAATTTATTTATAGGAAAAATATAGTGTTTTTATAAAATAGAAATAAATAATTATCCCACTTACATTATTTAGTTCTTTTAATTCATTGATATTGGTTTAATAATATAATTAAACAATTCTGAAAATAAATAAATTTGATTTTTTAATGTCGGAAAACTTTTGTAAAAATTAAAACTCTCGAGGTATTTCATTGCCTTTTATTCTCAGGAAATTTTTAACTAACCTAAACTTTATATTAATTACATTTTCTGATTTCGGGTGAAAACTAAAAGTGAATTGAATTCGTTGCCGTTGTTAAAAAATACAAATAAATCCTTTTTATTTCCGATTTCCTTTGTCTTTTCTCTTTCATTTATTTCAACTGGCTAAAGTGAATGAAAAAATGAAAAAGAGGAAAACATCAAAACGCCAAAGCAATGCACAAAATAAATAAAAAAGACAACTTCTACCTCTCCACCTTCCTCCTTTCCTTTTTCCCTACGTCCTAAGCTTCTCATTTTTTTCTGCACTTTAGGGCTTTGTTCAAGAGAATGCCTGAGGCGTCCAAATTAAAGCTTGAGCTTCGGCTTCACCAGCAAGTACTGGAAATCAATGGACACGCAAATAAAACCTAAATAATTAAAAGGTTAAAAGAAAAGTATATTCTTAACGATCGACACGGTATGAACAGATAAGTAAAGAAAAGGATTTAGGTTCACCCGCCATTTAAAGATAGAGGTCACGTTTTCACTTGTTTTTATGTTTACTTTACTTTTTTGGTTTAGTTTACTTCTATTAGCTGATTTCTTCTTGTTTGCGTAAAGGAAAACCTTTTCCGAGAAAAAAGAAACAACTTTCATTCGCTTCAATTCATAATGAAAATAATAACAAATAATAAAAATAATAAAAATAATAACAAATAAAAAATGACACCTTCAAGCTATAAACGGAATACGGAAGTTAAAGAAGAACAAATGACAAAAGTCATTAGAAAAAAAGTTCATTGTTTCGCTTTCGCAGGACAAACCAACCAACTCGAGATAATTATCAGAAATTTTATTTCATTTCCGGCAACATCAAAATGGAACACCATTCCGGTGGCGAGGTCGGGGTGAGAGGAAAAACATTTTCTTTTAGTATTGTCTCACATTTATTATCCTCGCAGAATCTATTATCATGACGGTTCCACCAGAACATTGGCAACATTCAAGTGGTAAAACATTCGGGAGGTAAAGCGTGGTAACATCAATTATCAAAATTTACTTTTCAATTCTTCTGTATCAAGCGAGAATTTTAGAACAAGTTAAGAATTGTTTATGAGTGTCTATAAAAGCACTAAAACTGCCAAAAAGAATATGACCATAATACATCTTACTTTACCACCACTTTACCATTTCGTCTAAGTCTTCGTTGGTCCACTACAATTTAAAGGGAGGGAATTAAGTTAAAAGTTGCAAAATCTGCCACTCTGATTTTTGGAGTGAGCGATGAAATGGGTGAGAACGGGAAAGAGAAAGCGAGTGACTGAAGCAAGTGAGTGAATTCATGGATAAGTAATTGAGACCAGGAGTAATCCTGACTGTTTACAAATTATCATTTTTTTTCTCTGCAGTCTTCTCTCTCCTAACAGCGTCACTTTAACCCTGACATGACCCGTCAATATAATATTAAAGCAAGAATGGATTATTTTTATACGGATCATGAAACATTTAGTTTAATGAAGATATAATAAAAATTCTTTATTTAACAAATAAGTGAAAAAATGTAAATTAGAAATTAACAGCTCCGTGGAAATATTAATATATTTTGAACTTTGGAATTTAGTCTTTTACATTATTTTCAGTTTATGTTTTTAATTTCATTAATTAATTAATTAATTATTATTTTTTGTGAAGTTTCTTTGCTAATTTGCAATAATTTGTATTTCTGATAAAGCTTGAAGACTGTAGGCTATAAAGAAAATTTTTGTTATTATTCTTTGAAACAAGGAAATATTTTTACTTTAAAAAATAGTTTCCATTTTAAATCAAAACCTCAAATTAAATAAATACCTCAATTGAAATCAAATGTTGCTGAGCTATTTTTTTCAATTTATCCTTCTCGTCTATCTTCTCTCATTAATCTTCTTCCTTGCTATCATTATTATTTTCACTAGTATTAATTGTTTCAAAAATGAATAAAAATTTAATAAAGGATATTTAGAAAGCGTCTAAAAGACTTTAATACAAGTCACCAAACATTTACTATTATTTTCTTATTTTAAATAATTTTTTAGATGTAATTAATTTTTATTTCTACTAATTAGGAATGATTTTTAAAGACAATTAGGAGGAAAGGTAATTAGGAATGATTTGTATAGCTCAAATCTATAGTTTACACTGAATACACTGAAAGATTGCCTAGGATATCAGTGTAATGTATTCATCACCTAAAAAAATGTACTTTTTATATTAAGTAATTCCAAAAAAATATTATTGTTAATATTTTTCATAAGAAATTTTTATACCAATCAGTTTTGACCTTTTGTTTATTAAAAATAACAAATAAAAATCATCAAGTGAAAGTAACATTGTAATTTCGGTCGAAAAATGGACAAAATCAAGGATGGGTTAAACGTGGAAACTACTCACACCTTCATTCATGAGCAGCAAAAAAATAGGGGGCAGCAAAAAAGGTAGGAGAGAATAAATGATAATAATGATGAAATTTTTATGAAAATAATGATGAAATCGAAAAAACAAATCAAAACAAAAGGAAGTTGGCATAACATTCCCAATCAATCAAAAGTGAAGCAATATTCGATGTGTGTAGTAGCTAAGTAATTAATGTATATACGATGACGACGATGTCGCGAACGTATCAAAACAAAACCAATAAAAACCTAATTATTAAAATATAAAAGTTAAAATGATAAATGAAAATGCAAAATTGATCGTACGATGCGTCACCGATTGTCAGCTTTCTTGCCAACAAAGATTCGAATTTTCAAATTTTCAGAACTGATAAAAGAATAATCGAAATTCCATCCAGGCCAGGAATTAATTATCATCCATCCCTACAAGAGCATTTAAGGTATGAGAATTAAAATTTTTATTAATGTCACTACACCTTTTCCACTTTTACTTCAGAAAGCGTCACTTTAATTTCAGAAATAGTCAATTTAATTTCAGATAGTATCAAATTACTTCAGAAAGCGTCAAATGTACTTCAGAAATAATCAAATTAATTTCAGAACTGGTCAATTTAATTTCAGATAGTTCCAAATTACTTCAGAAAGCGTCAAATGTACTTCAGAAATAATCAAATTAATTTCAGAACTGGTCAATTTAATTTCAGAAACCATCATTTATTTTCAGAAATGGTCAATTTAATTTCAGAAAGCATCAAATGAACTTTCGAAATGATCAATTGTACTTTTGAAATAGTCAAATGTACTTCAGAAATAAAAAATCTCAGTTCATAAATTAAGAGTGTTACAGGGCGAGTATGTTTTAATTAAATTGTGCCTTTTTTTAATTTCTATATAAAATAATATAAACAAAACTTAATAATCATTATAAAAAACTTTATTGATTTTTATAGAAAAAACAAAATTTAATCAATGTAATTTACAAATAAGATATCTAATATAACTAAGAAATGTGACTATGATGTTAAGAAATGTAATGTAATTACAATGTAAATTATTAAAGAATTCTTAAGACTAATATTTACGATATAATATAAGATTATATAATATGAATAACATAACCGTAAATGCTGAAACTAAATTTACTGTCCTACAGGCATATCTTCTAAGGACAAGGCCAAAGGGTAAAAACTGGTAAAAAAAAAAAACTACTAACAGGAATCGTACTGTAAAGTACTCAACTACTTTATACATACGGTACTCTACTCAACTACAGTAAATAGAAACAATAATTGCTTTGGAAAAAGTGTCAAAAAATTTTGCAACATTCCAAAACTTCTTAATTCTTGAATACACTCCAATCAAATACATTATAAAAATATATACTTTACAGTACGATTCCTGTTTTGGCAATTTGCTGCCTTGAATATATAAGCTGTATTTGAATAATTAAACAAAAATGCAATTAAGTGACAATTGCGCTATTTGTTTAAGATCTATGAAACGAGGAGCAGTTTCTAGGCTCACAATTTGCAAGCATTTTTTGCATTCAGGATGTCTTGAGCCAATTTTAAGGAATAACGAACTTTGTCCGATTTGTAGACGCTCGATTGAAGGTATATAAATCATTTACATTAATTTATATAAATCAATTTGAAATGTGTATATTAATGTCAGGATTTGTATTACCCATTTAGGAAAGGAAATAGTCCAAAGGAAGAAAAATGAAGCGCATTCCATAGAAGATAAAAGGCGCATCGTGGAAGCTGCAAACAAATCCGAAAATTGGATTTTACTCGCGGCGACGCTAGGAATAAAATACAAAACTGCTTACACATGGATCTCACAAGGGCAGTCGGAGTTTAAGCGCAAAGGCGGAAATAAGCCAAAATCAATAAATTCAAATGAAGTCGCTGAAATATTAAATTGGATTGAAGACGACTGTAGCATCAGCTTAAAACAAATAAAAGAACGTTTAGAACGTGAGTTCCGAAAACGAGTGGCACTGTCGACCATTGGTAACTATCTCGATGGTCAGTTATACTCAATGAAAAAAGTGCACTCCTCGCCTATTACTCAAAATTCTACAGAGAATAAAGAGAAGAGAGCGACCTATGTGGCAAAGCTAAATGAATACATCCAGGCTGGAAAGCAAATACTATGGATAGATGAAACAAATTTTAATTTGTTTTGTCGCCATACTCGTGGTCGCTCAAGAATTGGCCAACGTGCCATCCAAGTTTTGCCAGCGTCGAGGGGGCCAAATATCCATCTAATAGGAGCTATAACGACCTTCGGGATAGTTACTATGGATAGGCGAAGGGGGTCATTCAGAGCTGCCACTGCCAATGAATGGATAGCTACGGTTATTCAGAAGTGGCAGGACAGTGGCTGTGCTTTGAATGACCTTGTTATTGTTTGCGATAATGCACCATGCCACAGTTCCATGGAAGCAGCAGTTGCGTCAAATGCTGGTGATGTGGCAAAAGTTTTGCGTCTTGGACCATACTCGCCTATTTTGAATCCAATAGAAATTATATGGTCCAAAATCAAGACTTTTGCTAGGTCTCAAATTGGCATTCCCAACATCACAGGACCGAGGCTGACGGAACAGAGGATAGCTTATTTAGAGGATATTATTGACAGAGCAGTTGCCACTATAACAAGTAGGGACTGCGCCAGAGCAGTGCAACACTGCACCAGTTTTTACCCTTTGGCCTTGTCCTTAGAAGATATGCCTGTAGGACAGTAAATTTAGTTTCAGCATTTACGGTTATGTTATTCATATTATATAATCTTATATTATATCGTAAATATTAGTCTTAAGAATTCTTTAATAATTTACATTGTAATTACATTACATTTCTTAACATCATAGTCACATTTCTTAGTTATATTAGATATCTTATTTGTAAATTACATTGATTAAATTTTGTTTTTTCTATAAAAATCAATAAAGTTTTTTATAATGATTATTAAGTTTTGTTTATATTATTTTATATAGAAATTAAAAAAAGGCACAATTTAATTAAAACATACTCGCCCTGTAACACTCTTAATTTATGAACTGAGATTTTTTATTTCTGAAGTACATTTGACTATTTCAAAAGTACAATTGATCATTTCGAAAGTTCATTTGATGCTTTCTGAAATTAAATTGACCATTTCTGAAAATAAATGATGGTTTCTGAAATTAAATTGACCAGTTCTGAAATTAATTTGATTATTTCTGAAGTACATTTGACGCTTTCTGAAGTAATTTGGAACTATCTGAAATTAAATTGACCAGTTCTGAAATTAATTTGATTATTTCTGAAGTACATTTGACGCTTTCTGAAGTAATTTGATACTATCTGAAATTAAATTGACTATTTCTGAAATTAAAGTGACGCTTTCTGAAGTAAAAGTGGAAAAGGTGTAGTGAAAGGGAAGACACCACCTAATTCGATGACTTTGCTCTTTTAATAATTTGTATTGAAAAGAATTCACAAATTTTTTTTGGAGAAAAAAGAAGAAAAAACATTTATAGTCATCACTGTGTAATTATCTACACATTCTTCTACATTCTCCACCTCCACTTCCGAATATTTGAAATACAATTTGTAATAAATCCTGCTCACAAAACTAATGGGTATAACGCATTTTGATGGTAGTGGTGAGATGATGCTAAAGCTCAAAGCAAATAAATTATACACTTGTGTAAGAACTTACACGAACACTCGTGTAAGGATTACACATTGCAGTTCTGACATCATATAAAATGAAGAATAGATTGAGAGAACGACAGAAGAAGACAGAGAGAGTAAGAGAGAAAGGGAATGTTATCACAATGGGGTGAGCGATTTAAGTGATTCGTTCTCGTCTCGACAAATATTTAGCAGAAGGCGATTACTATAATAATAAATTTAGTACCCGCATAAGCTAACCAAACACCAAATTTGATGATAACGGCCATTAATCATTACCAATTATTCGTTACTAATTATTATGAAGCTTAACCATACAACAAATTATCGTCGAAATCTGTAGGAAATCACCAGAAATATGTTTTAAGAAAATTGAAGATAAAAACAGAAATACATTCAAGGGAAACAATTTTTTTTGATGAAAAAAGAACCCTAAGTATGAAACAAAAAATAAAAACAAAACCAAAATACTTACACATTCACAAAATAAGCCAAACACCAAACGTCCTCGGCAACGTTTGAACCCATTGGGCGCAATGGAATGCAATTAAAACCAAATTTAATCAAATGAACAAGTTTAGAGACGTATTTGTTTTATTTGTGGGCAAATTAAATAAATTCCTTTATTTTGTCGTTTTGTAACCGACATTGTCGCCACAACGATCTAACAAATAGCAATAAATTTGTCTGTATGAATTCATCACCGAAGTCACGTTTCAATTGAAAAACTGTCAATTCAAACGTCAATTGAAAAAGGATTTGCCTAATTTTTCGATAAAAAGTGATTTTTAAAATATATCGGAAATTGAAAAATTGAAGCGTAATATCCGAATTGTTTTGAGATTAAAGGAAGAGAAGGAATTCGATGTTAGCGCACACAAAATTTTTCGAGGATATTTCAAAGTTATTTTCAAGGAAATTTTTATAAAAGCTTTGTTTAAATCAAAATAATATAATTTATAAGTAAACGAATTTTTTCAATAATAAAGTTAAATAATAAATAAAACTTTTTTTAGAAAATCTTTTATAACTGGACGATTTTAAAACGTTTAAGTTTATACTATTTTAATCATTTGAAGAATTAGCTAATTTTTAATAATTGTAATAATTCTTTGAAATAAAACCAGTGAAATAAATAAATTCTTATTTTGAAAATGATTTTAAAAAAGAGCTTCTTTGATGGCTTAATGGTAAATTTTATCAAGCTTCAATTAAAAAATTTATCGGACACCATTTTAAATTAAAGGAACTATAGACAAAAAATTATTTATTAAGAATAGTTAATCTTAATTTTACTCTTAATCACTGCTCTAAAATAATGCACATTTTTTATGAGAATTTTTTTAAGAATTTGTTTTAAATACTTTCATTTAGCCCTAACTAAAACTTAAGCTAATTTATGAACTACTGTACATAAACAAAACATCCTTCCACCATCCTGTTCCTCGCTCTTTCCCTTTTCGCTCAGATTTCTTCGTACATCGATGAATCCCTTTGAGAATACCTTTCATTCAATTACAAAAGACACTTCTCTTCATCATCATCGTCTTCCTCAGAATCCTGTCGTCATTTGGATATTCTTCATGCTCGTCCAATCACAATCTAATGCCGTATTGTTATTCGATGACATGATAACATCTGTTCGACGTAGGTCACGTGCCGGATAGTATACACACGGTCCCGGTGAAGGGGCTCGATTACGTTTAATCTTTACAATGCCAGACGAATGCGTCAATCGCACGTTATTCGTTTGTTGATTTATAAACGGACTATTGCCAACGAATGTCTCCGTAGTACTGCGTTGTGTACCGTGTCGTGAGAAACGTCCGGAACCGCGACCCGTGGTGGTTACTGTACCATCGGCATTATTGGATATTGAACTTTCATATTGTATGAGATCCGGTTGATCGCGGCTCAGACGACGTTTGAAGAATATTAATAAAAAAATACGTTTAAACTTCTCGCCGAAAATGACATAAATCAGAAAATTGACACTACTGTTAATCGTCACCAGAAGATTGGAGATTCTCGTCAACGAGTCGTCGATGAATTTGTAGAAGGCTTCGCATATATTCACCACTAATGCGAGGAAATTGAGGAGGAAAAAGACCACCACGACACATAGTAACATTGTGGCCAAGCCAATTTCGCGTTTCTCGGAACGCGATAGACGTTGCCGCTCGCGATTCGATCGTTTCACCTGGCGGTATATGAGACAATTCAGTATGGCCAAGGTCAAGAAGGGAATAATGTAATTTACAATGAGGTAGCACCAGTGTATGTAGATATTGATGTAGGTTTGGTTACGTCGCAGCGTGGATGGACGCACGCAATGCAGCACCACTGCACTCCCGGGCAACTGAGTGGTGACAGTTATCACTTCCCAAAAACGAGAAAGATTGTAGAGCACCGAGAAAATTGCACAAATAATGAAGTAAATCTTTGCGCGTCCATACGTGCACAATGCACGGGCACGCAACGGATGGCACACGGCTACATAACGCTCTAACGTTACGATAAACGTCATGTAAATGCTAGCCGTCTGAGCGATCATCGCTACCGGATAGACGCTCGGCGATATATACGGATATATGTAATTGTAGTAGAAGAAGAAGAAGCCGGTATGAGGATAAATTGATGGTATACCGAATAGAAGCATGGATGTGATAATGAGTACCGTATCGAAACGCGCCAGTCCGATCAGCAGATAATTGATGCTGGAACGCATTTGAGGACGAGATAGAATGATCATTGAGATAATGTTGCCAATGATACCCAGAATGCCGACCACATTAAGCATTACGCCGCACACCCAAAATTCCAGACTCTCGTCGGCCGAATAAGGATTGTAGACATCTTTGCATGTACGATATGGGTCGTCAAAAGACGTCGTCGTCGTCGTCGTCGTCGTCGTCGGCGACAAGCTTTTGTTTCGACTTTCGTACAGATCGGAGTACAAGGTAAAGTTATAGAAGGCGTTACCTTCCTCTTCGTAGCTATCAATGAAAGTGGGTGGTGTTTCTGTAGTGGCGATAACTGCTTTGTTCGCTGCCGATTCAGCATATTCGAGAAAAATGCGAGCAATTTCAGCGCTACTGGCTCCCTCGCGGTAATCGAGGGACGGTAATGGTGGTGGTGATATATTAGGCAGTGACTGTGATAATGTGTGCGACTGCGATTCGAATTCGAAACTATCCTGTTGGCTCCGTTGCCAATGTTGTTGGTGATGTTCGCGTTGGAGTTGTTGCGGGGGCGATAGTGTATGAAGTATTTCATTGAAGTAAATCATCGATTTTATTGGCACCCCAAGAGGGTTTGCTTGTGTTAACGCAGGGTGTGAGAGGGGAGAGGAGAGAACAAGAAAGATTATAGGTAAAACTATTTCACAAGGGGTTTATTTTCTGTTTGATTTAATATTAATTTGGGTTTTTATCGTACGTGATTTTAGGAAATTTCGACAATATTCTTGCAACAATAACAATAATTTACAATCATAATTTACAATCATCTCCAAATATACACCACAGTATATTCAAGCAATAGATTCTTGAAAGAACCAAAGTCTTTTGGAAATGTTCTTTCAACAGCGTGTCTTTTCAATAAACTCGATCCCCTTTCGACTTCGATATTATGGAAGGGAATAACGAGTAAGTATATACGAGTTTTTCCACCCTTAAAATTTTCCATAGGTTTTCATTATTATTTGGTTTGGCTGAATTTTTTGCGTTACAGCATTTTCCTTCAATGGCTCCATTGGTTCCTTTTCTTGTTAGAAACTTATTTGCTTGATTTGACTTTTAGTCGTTTGCTCGACTGGTTCGTTGATGAATTGTTTGATTGGACAAAATTGTTTCGTATTTCTTCTGATATTAGTGAATTTTTTGTTTCATTAATATTTGGCTCTGCCGAAAGAAAGACTGAAGTGTTTTATGTATTCTCATTATCATCGTGATCTGGGTGTCATCATCGAGCTCTGGCATTCCGTATACGTCATTGTAAGACCCAATCCCCACAAGAATCAATTATCGTCGCGTTTTTCAACATCATTGAACAATTATATAAAACCAAATGCTATTGTTGTTGCGTTGCTTTTTTGTAGGTTTCGATGTTGGTATAGTTGGTATAGATGTTGGTATAGATGTTGGTATAGCACAAGTTTTATTCACCTCAGTTACAGATGATCCTGTTCGTTGCTATTCCTGCAAAATAAGAGAATAAAAAGAGCTATAGAGTAGTGCAAAATATTACCCACAAATTCACAGCTTTTTGTGATTATTGTGGTCATTCCTTAAGTATTCTGCATCCTTAGTATATAATAATATTTTTTTTATTGAAATAAATAAAGTTATGGAAAAATTATCGAAATAAAATATAGAAATTTAGGTGATTGGACCTTACTTAGTCCCTTGAACAGACCCACGGACAGGTAACACTTACTTTCATGTAAGTTTGATGTATTCGTGTTAACTAATTTTAACGATTATTTCCTGAACTCCCACTGCTTTATGTGTCATTGTGTGTCAGTGGTCGTGTCATCAATATTTCTTCTCACACGGTTGTCACTGTGACGGTACATTTTGCAACGCTATTTTAACATCTAAGTACTGCTTGCTATAAAGCGAATATTCGCAATTAATTTCGTGATAATAATTTCGTGGTTTTCAATAGCCGATTAATAGCACGGCCATTTTTGGAAATCTTATTCTCATGTGGTAGATTTGGGAATATTGGTAATTTTTTACATGAAAAATGATTAATAAACTGCAAATTTAATGAGTTCATATTTATTATAAGAATATTTCAGCTTTTGATAAGAGAAAATATTCGTGACAATTTTTAAGATGATATAGTTTTCTTGCAGGCGCAACTCCCACAGACAGACGGACCGATATTTTTGCACGTCAGTTATGCTCCCTTAAGGACAAAATAAATATACTCTTCATTCCTTCAGGTGTAAGGTATAGAAATTGGGCAGGCAATCAAGAAAACTTTTGATTTTCTTATTCTTCTATTAAAAATGCTTAAGGCAAAATGAGTAATCTCTCAGTTGATAAGGCGTTAAACTTCCCTCGGGCATAAAGCCGGCTCACCATTTTTAAGTTATTTTGGGGCAACGAAGACTAAGCTCTTGAAGATAAAGCTTCTTAAATAGTATTCTATATTCAGAATGTCTTAAAATATCCAATAAAGCGGCGAAAAAATTCAAAAACCCATTCATTCAATTTTTAATTTGAATTTCGTTCATTGCCGCGCATTTATGAATCGCTCGCTACCTTATATTCCGATACACGTTTACACGCATACATACACAAACATACTCGCGCATATATAATAGATAAATTTATACACTTACACAAGTGCACGTGTCGGCTTGCCATTCTCTCCAAAGGGATTTCCCTAACACAAATTCTCGTGCATGCACGAAAGCATCCATTGAATCGTTTTTAATGCAAATTGCATTGGGACGAATGTATTGAAGATATCTGTACGTGTCTGTGTTCTTGTGCCAACGAACGTGCCTGGGCTGTATTCGCGTCGAAGAATGTATCATTAGCTACGATACGGCAAACGAATAGAATGGGGTGTATCCGTATCTGGCCATCGAACAAACGTCTGTATCTTTGTGTGTGGCCAAGGCTATGTTCGTGTTAAATGAATTGAAAGTTTCGAGCTTTTTCAAAAGATTACTTTAAATTATTGGTTTTAGAAAGTAATATTTTTTTTATTCACATATGCTTTGTTGACTCTCTTTGTTATTTTATTTGCATGCATTTTATTTGTTTGTTAGACAATACGAAGCTTGTTTGTTAGCAATACGAACCTATTTTCCAAAGTCTTTTTAGGATTATCGGAGCTCACGAATTTTTTACATTCTTTTAAAAATAAACCGTATTTACGATACAGTTATAATTTAAATTTTTTGTGTAAAACATTAGCCATATTTTCATTAATATATATTTGATATTCTATAAAACTTCCTGATATGTTTGTGTGTGTATTTTACCTATCGCCTATTTGTCTGACGCCGCTTCCTTTGTTTGACCTGCTTTCAATATAACTTTTGTTAGACAACATTGACCTCAACCGCTTTGACCACAAACAAAAGAGCTCAGAGAGTTCGTATTGTTTTCGTACAAGTTTTACCAAAGGCATTACGTATAGCACCAACAATAAAATAACATCGGAAACCGACAATGACAAGTTAGTATAGGAATAATAAATTGCGTTACGTAGATTACGGCTTAGTCAAAAAATGTCTAAAGTGTTCAATATAATCTTCTTAATTATAAATTGCTCCAAATTCATAAATTCTGTTAAAACAACTAAACGGAAATTCTCTCTCCTTGCAAATATACTACTATTACTGTAATTATATAATTTCTTTGGAAATTGCTTTGAAAGCTAATGACTTTGATTACATCTTAATTAAATTTTTGACGTGATTTTATATAATTGTCAGGTAATTTGTGGCACCTGCGATCAAAGTGTTCTGATTCAGTGTTTGAGTCTGAGAGTAAATTACTTTCGTAACAGCTTTATTCCCTTAATACCATTCGTAACGAACTACGCAATTATATACGGACATATAAATCCATGGATGGATATATGATATAAATATATGGTTTTCATAAACTTTCTTAAATTAGCGTGCTCAGATTATGATTGAAATTACAATTAAATAAAAATTAACATCGCGTACCAAGTCGGAATTATATAATATATATTCTAGATATTTTTGTATACACTAATTTATTTATTGAAGTAGCCAAACCGTTTACCAAAGTTTAAGTATTGCCCATGAGGGCACTATAGTACTATCCAAGGAAGTATAGTGATAATAAAATTCGTCATCAAAATGGTGATTAACCCATGAAAATAGTTAATAGTAATAGTTTATTCAAATCGACTCCAATATAAAAATCAATTAATTTTTGTGTCCAATTTTGTCACCATCGAAGTATTTTTTTGAATATTTTTGTGTTCAAGGAAGGAAATGTGGAAGTGCACTTACAATATTACGAAACATCGAATACATTTATATTCTGAATTTTTATTACATTTAGGTTTACGAGAGAATTTTATACGGAAAACCAAAATTATCCGTTGCAAAAATTGTTTAGGGTAAAGTTTTATTACCGTGCCAACGAATTGAATTCATAAAATTATACCTCCTTCATCAGGACCACCTTTTATGGCCATGATTTATTAAGCCTTCAAAAGTCAGACCTCTTGAAAAGAGTCAAATACTTCGCCAAATTTCTCAGTTAAAATTATCTTTTTTTTTATAAAAATATACCAAAAAAGGATTTAATACCCCAAGTTATCAGATAAAATAGCAAAGGCCATTTAAGCGAATACGAGCTTTATTTCGTCTTGTTTGGGTTTGTTGCATTTTGTCTAAAAGCTTAAGAAAATACTAAAAACAGCTGTAAAGGATTTTATTTATTTGTGAAGGATATCACACCAATTTTCAAGAAATGAAATATGTCCCATTACCTCACCTAGGAATATTAATATTTTGTCTTAAACTATTTGAAAATTTGAATTTGGAGTTACTTAAAAGTCCTCTCCTGTAGTAGTTTATTCTTCCTAAGAAATTCTCTTGTATGGTTTACTATATTGTCTGTAGATATGTTTGTATGTGCTTAAGTATGTATAAATCAATTTGGTTAATTTATTCCCTCGACAATTCATATACTCAGAACCGATTATACAAGTAGGAGAAAATTTATTCGCATCGTTAACATCTTGTGCAGTCTTTGCCAATTACAAGTAATTAAAATTGAATTTTCTCTCATTTAGTAAGTTTGTCATTCCAAAACTTTTGATGTGGCTTCGTTTGCCAATTCGACTGCTCTGTCATGACTGATTAAAGTGAAAAATCGAATAAATTCTAAATTAATATCTTTAGAGATTATGTCGTTAGCACAGCTGCTAACTGGTCTCCGTTCGAGTATCAGGAGGAGAAGGGTGATAAATATTTACAGGCTTCACATTGTTTCGAGAATCAAGAGAAAAGGACAAACCGTAATTTGATTTGACACTTAAAGGACATTATAATAAATATTTTTGTCCACAAAACAACCCACACAGATATAAAATAATGAAGTAAAAGGGAAAAAGATTAGGGTAAAACTCTATATAATATAAATCGAAGTAGAAAAGTGGTAAAAGTGGAGTCCCCAATATTCCTTCTTGAGCGACATAAAAAAATATCTCTGACTCGAGTTTTTCGAATGATCTAGAAAAGTAAGATAATTTTCTCAATGAAATATAAATTTCCCCTCTCCCTTTCATTTTCGATTAAATTTTTTTCTCTTTACTTTGAAAGGGAGAAGAATTTTAGAGTAAGAAAAGTCAATAAACGATGTAATGATTGCAAACCCACACAAAAGTGTGACCATGAATAAAGTGCTCTTCTTAATACTTTATCGACTGAATATAAAAACAAAAACCAAAAGAAGTACGCGACAAAATACAAGACCAAATGTGCAAATTTCCAATAGAAAGAAATAACTATAAAATCATAAGATTTTATGGTATTGATCATTAAATGTTAAAATATTGCATGACTGCAAAAAGTCATGGAAAGATTAGGGTAACATTTTTCAATATCATTAATTTTGGTTTTCTTTCAATATTTATAAAGTTTTCAATTTTGGTGTTCAGGATTGTTTATTAGGGAAATATTTTAGATTATTCAGGAATTACTTTCACTAGCATATATTTTAATATATTGAGCTCAAATACTAAATACATTTATTAGAATTTTCCTTATTCTTTTAATATCTAAATATAGTTTATATCTTATAGTTTAATAATTTAAAAATTAATTATATCTTCTAGTTTATTAATTAATTAAGAAATATGTATCTTCTCTTAATATTCTATTCGCCAATTTGAATTGTTTTCTTTTTCATTTCTTTTTTTCAAACCTTGAAGAGTTTTTTAATGAATGTTTAAGAAAAACAATTAGAGAAGTTCCTGTTTTCTGATTTCGTAAATTTCTTTTTCTCGATTGTTTTTTTATTCTGTGATTTTCTTTTTAATAAAGAAATTCCGCTTTGAAAATTTAATAATTGCTTTAGTCACGGAAAAATCTAAAAAAAAGAAGAAGTAGAGTAAAAACATCGAGTAAATGCCATTCTCGATTTTTTTACTATTTTATTTAGGTTTTTTACAGCTATTAAATTTATTAAATTTCAGAAATGAAATTTTTTCATTAAATTGGAAATGAATAGGTTTTATACAAAAAAAAACCATCAAGAAAGAATATAAGAAAAGAATATAAATGAAAGAAATAAAAGCAAGTTAATGAAATATTTCAAATATGCTCTTTTTTCCTGGTTTTCTCTTACAGTTGTTGACTTGTTTTTCTTCTTCACAAAACGACTATACTTCTCGTCCACGTCATGGTGCAATAAAAATAGAAAGTTTTTCAACTGACTTAAAACAAGAGGAAGAAGTTGAGCTAATAGTATGAGCCAATACAAATTTGTCTTTAAAAGGCAAACGTACATGAAGTGGATAGATATGATAGTGTAAGCCTGTGTGTGTATGTGTGTGTGCGTGTAGGTTGGTGTTGGTGTGCGTGTATGTTCCAACCACGACGTGATAAACTCGAAAGTTTTTGTGAAACAACACGCAAGCAGGAAACGATTTTTTCGACTCTCTCTTTTCTGTTTTTTCTTGGGCACGGATGGTTAAACATCCTCAATTGCCAGATGGTTCAGATATCCTTCATAATTTTATGCCCTATTAATTTCTCGATATAGATTAAAAGAAAAACGGACTATGGCAATTCAATAGTTTTATGAAGAATTAGCTTTTATTGTGGTTTTTTTAAAACAAATTTATGCATATTTATGGACACTGTTTTTAAAATGTGGCCACACATTATCTTATCTTTACTATTATTATTATTCAAACAATATAAAACACTGAATAGATCCGCTAATTGACTCCATTAGAGTCCTGCTCTCTGCGGAACACACGCAGTATGGAAAGTCAAAGGGATAAGACACGCCCGTCCTATGGCTGCTTTAGATGCTGAACTCCATTCGCGTTGGAATGATATATGCCCTTAACACAGACGTGTAAAGAATCATTAATTTCTGATTAGTTTTCACCTCGTTTACATTCATGAAACTGCTGCGAACTCGCAATTAAATTGCAGGACTTAATTGCGGGGATTTCTTGTTGGGAATCTGTTAGGAAAATTTATGTTTGCAATTAAATTAAATACATATTGTTCTAGGTTGTAAAACTTCATTAACTCGCTCTAAAATGAAATTTCGAACAGCAAAAATTAATTTGTTTCTAATGTTTTCTAATCGCTAATTTTAAAAAAAAAATCTGCATTATTAATAATATTAAGATGTTAATAAAAAATTAAATTTTCTATCCAAAATTTCTGAAATATTTTCCTAATTTTATTAAGCTCTTTTGCAAATACATATTTATTTTCTATTATACTGTAGTTTACTGTATTATTGATCAGAGTATTGATCAGAACATTATTAGTAAAATATTGAACCTTTTGCATTTTCCACAAAACTCTACAATTGTTATTTGTATATTTAGAAGAAACTAATTAAAATATCATTAGCTCATAATTTTTCTCTCTAAAATTTAGTGCTTACAGAAGGGGCGTTCAGTATATTCTCAGTGCTGAACTAATTTTATAACAATGAAGCTTACTTTTCAAAGCCTGTTTCAATGCTTTTTGCTCAAAGTGAATAACCCAAAAGACCAAGAAGGATCTGAAAGAGCAACACCATTTTTTTGCGGAGTACAGGGACGTTTATATGCATAAACGAAACATGTGGCCAAATTTTTGTTATTAAAATTATAGGAATCCATTTTGAAAAATAAATATAGTATTAATATGGTATTAAATTGCATTTATGCACCTTTTCATGGCTATAACGTGAATATTTTTTATGCTCCTCATAAATTTAAAAGGCGTAAGTATTAATGAATCCATTCAAAACAACAAAATATTCCGTAAAAAGTACATTTTTTCTTTATTTTATTTTATTTATATCTTTAACTAAAATTCTCTAAAAGGATGTTTTATTATTTGTTAAAAATTTCATGATGGATGGCCGAAAGTACCGTTATTTTCAAGGAGAACATTTTGTAGTAGGGGGAAAAATGAGAAAAGGAGATGTCAGAAAAAGAAGAAGAAAATGTAACGAAATTTTAAATAAGCAAACGAGTAATAGTCTAAATAAATTATTTCCTTCGACATAAACAAAAATGAAATAAAGCATAGTCAAATTATTCGAAGTTGGATATTTCAGCAACATTACTTGATGACTTCATGATCATTGAAATGAGAGAAAAAGAGCATTTCGAGCAGAGTCGAAATTAAAATAAAATCAAATTTAAAAGTCATAAAATTTGTTGCGAAACCTTTTTTAATTAAACGGCTAGAACACTGATTGATTACACACAGGTAAAGTGACGCAACTCAGGTAATGAAGCTATCAATCAATCATTCATCCCAACAAGTAAAGCCAAAAGGTAGAATAAAGGGGGAGAGGTATTTAAAATTGATTAAATTTACAAATTGTTGAGGTTTTTTAAAAAACGAAATATTAAAAAAAAATTAAGCTTTGAAGCTAGATTAAAGCCACAATTAAGGTTTTAAATGATTAATATATTACAAGTGCGTCATAAAAGTTTGATTTTACTTCATAAGTAGAATCATTTCGCCAGTAGGGACTGTCAAGGATATTTTTTTCTACATTTTAAGGCTTTCCTTTCAACGAAACTCAAGGAAATTTGGAACAATCTTTTAGAATTTATGGCAATGAGAACATCCTGGCAACAATATAAAACGGATATATTCCTTCCCCTGCAGATTACTTTTTTCTTTGATCTCCCTCTCTAGCTCTTCACCTCTCCTTCTTCCTTTATCCCCTTTAGCACTAATAATTCAAGTCATAAACGAAACACTAAAGTGAAATAATACAATAAAATAAAAAAAATGTGGCAACAGTATTCACAAAATCTAACTCTTCGTGTTATTTATTGTAACATATTATTTTTAAAGAGAAAAATAAAAACATAAATGGTTTGGATTCGACCCATGAGGAAAATTTTTAGCATTTGCAATAATTTTCAAGAAATATTTATTCACCAAAAATTAGCCCAGTCTTTCAATTCTTTAATTTCTTCAATTGGCTTTATAATACTTTAGTTTATAAAAGAATCGATAAAGTGTTAGAATTAATTATCTTTATAATTTTACAATCTTAAAGCAAAACTGAAATAAATAAAATCTGCTATTGCTAAAATTGAAATTCACCTTCAGATATCGTTTCGTTTTCGGCAATACCAGCTTTTCCTAGAAGGTCAAACCAACACAAAGAGCCCCCTTTAGACATGCCAACTTTTAAAAGAACCGCTAATCACTTTTACTTCTGCAAAGAGTTACCAGCATAAAACGATATATTACCAAAGTAAAACGACAATCAACACACATTTATGTATAAGTGTGCGGTTTATGACGACACGATTATTCATATTTATATTCTTGTGGAATTAATTCAAGTGATTCAAAGTGAAATATTTTAGTGAAAGTTCAACAAATAAATTTTAAATATCCCGCAGGGAGAGCACCCTAAATTATGGATTCGAAAACATTATAAATTTACTCCTTTTCTTTTCCAAAAAGAAAAAAATAAATGAAAATCGAGAAGATTAAATTTAAAGAAAGCATTAAATAAATAAATAAATCAAATAGATTTAGCTGAGTGGAATCTTTTTCCCTAAAAATTTTTTGTTATGAAATATCCTTAAAGAAATCCACAAAATCAAAAATTCAAATTCGAAAATTATCGACAAATTCATGGCATTTTTAAAATCAAACAGGCGTCCAAAAACTATGCGCCATCCTGCCAAATTATTTTTCCTTTATATTACTTTCTCTGAACTCTCTCCGAAGACATAACATTTATAAGATTTACACCCACACACGCTTGTATATATGCACACCACTACATAAAACATCGGTTTATAAACCCACATTGGCCGCCATATGCGCACATAAATCATAACCGCTTATGTGCGATTACGTCAAAAGCAATGGTAATTCCAACGGCAACAATTGCACACCAAGACCAAGCAAATAAATCCATAATAAAACCAATAACAGCATCAGCAACAACAACAACAACAACAGCTATACTACGACGACTACTACCAAATTTACGACATCTTTTGTTATTTATGCCAACGATTACTTGAGCTTGGATAAAATGGCAACGATTCAGACATTAAAATACAACCATCGACGCATAGCTTGCATTAATTAAGGTCTACGACTGAAGAAAAGGAGAGTAATTTCATTTTGAAAGGGATGTTAGAAATGGTCTTACTTCCTGATTCACGTCATTTTTTCCATTTTCTTCACAACCACTTTTTTCTTTGGTAGAACTGCAAGGCATCTATTGATGGAAACTGGTTTAAATATAAGACAAGTTTTACTCATTTTTACAAGCTACCCTTTTTTCATTTTTTATTAAATTAGAAAGTTTAAAAAATTGATTCATATCTAGGTTTTAATTGATTTTGTGCGTAGCCTTTACAACGAACAGCATCAAGTAAAAAGTATTATTTCCACACATTTTCGTACTATTTGTAAAAAGTACTTCTCACATCTAGAACAAACAATATTAATTCTATTGAACGGATTTTAAAATGGAAAAAATCGACGATTTTCGAAAATGTAAGTAGTCTTATTCATTTAATATATTATAATCAAGTAACTGGAAAAAGGTTTCTGATGGATACCGGGAAGTCTTCAACATTTTCTGCTCGCGATCCTAATTGAGCTCATATTTTTCGAGATGTTCCCTAAGACATAAACACGAAAATTGTAGGATTTATTTTCTTCAGTGAAAGACTTCGACAACAGTCCCGCCTTCAAAGGTCCTTAATATTTCCCTTTCCTAAAGTACAACAAATTTAGACGACGAAGCAGTTTTAGGGAATTTTTTATGAAATTAAAATGTAATTTATCAAAAAATTTCATTATTTTTTGAGGCTTAGATTTATTGTCTTTAATTCTGTTGTGCAAAAGGTAAAAGGTTAAAAAAGAGAAGACAGCTGCAAAGAACTTACTGGACCACACCTGATGCTTGGTTAAGCGGTTAAAACTCTCAGATCGATTTGGTCGCAGACTCCGCAATCGGGTTAAAATGTACGGCGGCAAAAGAGCGACATGAATTGTAAAGTCGCCAGGTCTAACGTCCTTTCGCTTCTTCTTATTCTTCTTCTTCCTCTTCATCTTTCGCTTCGTTCTGTGATTCACCCTCTTCTCCCTCCTATTTTTTTGTCTCTTCATAAACAGTAATGAACTTTGAAGGAGAATTTGAAATTGTGAAAATATTACAAGATCACATTTAGTCATCTCTCATTCTTTAGTCGATTTGTGAAGCGGTAGGGGGTGTCCCCAAACCAATCATCCCCAAACCCGCAATTGAATCATGTGGTGAATGCGATGACCATGACCAAACTCTGAAGTGATGTCATAATTTGTCATAATTTTTATTCTTCTTCTTTATTTCTCTTTCTTGTCAACATCTGAAGCAATGAGTGTCACAGAAAACAAAGTAAGAATTGGTGGAGAATTAAAAAATAAAAAATTGATAATTACTTTGAAATTGTTTTGAAATTATTTTGAATTATTTCTTGCTAATCGTCAAGATTTGTTTTCAGTACACTTTTCAGAGTTTTTTTGCGTTCTGTATTTATTTGTGTAATGATCATTAGTTATGATTTTCATTATAGTTCACGTTTTTCTCTTCGCATTCTGGTCTTGACCTTGATCTTTAAAGAAACATCATAATCGTCACACCTACCAATTTTTAATTCATAATTACCGACAATACCTGCTCGTTTTTCTAATTAGAAATAAATTTTAAAATAATTGAAAATGTCATAAAGTTATTTATTTGAATAATAAAAATCTTGCTACGAAAAATATTCTTAGTATTTTCTAGAAATTAAAAAAGTGGGTTCCAGTCTTGATCTTTATATGTTTTTAATTCGAAAAAATTTATTTTTAAATTTCGTTTTATGTGAAGCAAATTAAAAATTTAATAGAATTTATTGCCTTCTTTTTGTTTGAGTATTTTTTTCTTTCCTTAATCCACGCAATTGTCTAAATCCAATTAAATAAATTTTATTTATAGAATTCAAGTTTGCTATAAAAATGAAGAAGAAGAACAAATTTATGTCACAGATATTGAGGGAAAACTTAATAATAGAAACAAAAAATAAATATGTCCAAAAATCTCTTGAAAAGTAATTGAGGGAAGACTTAATCACACCGGGCGTCACGTTTTCATTTCTACAAAATAGTCCCAAAGCAATAAACGAAAACACTGAATATACTCAAGGGTAAATGTTGTTGGTCATGTTTGAAGGATTCATTGATTTTGTCGTGGAGATAAAAGTAAAAAGCCTCGAAGCCATTGAGAAGACAAACGCAATTTAGTATTTGTATTTTAGCCGTAACTAAATATAACGTATTCACTGAACAAATCCATTTACATAAACGCCAAAGAAATCGGCCGTTTCCAATTCGAAAATAGACAAAAATAAATAAATGTCAAGCTATTGAATCGCAAAGTGGATTTGAATAAATAAACATACGATAAAGACATGTTTGGCATTCGAAAATTGTGGTTAAACGGAAATGGCTTAAACTATTAGAAGGTTTCCAACTCCAATCAATTTCGGGAAAATAGAACAAGCAATATATTGATATAGTATACATAAAGAATTCATTTGAAAAAATTAAGTACAAATCTCAAAAGACACAATTTTATAAAAACTCAGAAATTTCTTAATAGTTTTGAAAAAAGCCAAATCCGTCAAAAAAATATTTAATATATAAAGTGCATGGTGCAATTAAAAATAAAATGAACACTCCTCAATTTAATTTAATGAGAGAGTGAGAGGGAAGAAGAGAACAGTACCCAATTACAACATTTTCTTAAAAAGTTTTTCTAATTATCCGCGCTTAGAGATAATTTCAAGGAAAGGACTTGTCTTTTATTTTTTATTATAGCGTTGGATTTCCTTTGGTGTTTCGCAGTCGCAATTCTGTATTATTTTCCACACTTTTGTGTGCATACCACGCATAAACTTTTACACTGAGAATAAATTAAAAAGTGAAAATAATTTTTAGTAAAAAATAAAATATTTAAACTTCTTTAAAAGTTTATAACTGTCTATTATTCGTCGAAGCAAACAACAAAACGTAATGAATTTAATTCATGTTTTGTACTTTTTCATAACTTTTTAAATTATGTGGGTAATAAATATACATTTTCATATTAGATGAAACAATTATATGAAATGTTCAACAGGACGTATGAGTTACTATAATTTATAAATTTAATTACAAACCAAATATAAAATTTCATATAGTTTCCAGTAGGTTTTCGAGTTACTGTTGTTAATAGCCGTTAGAATGGCTTATGCAGTAACCTTAATGAAATGTAGAATATTACCGAGACTTGTAAGAGCTCCGTAGTTAAAATTCATTAAGAATTTTTAATTGAATTGCTACTGGAGATGAAATATGGATTCGTCTCTACGGCACTGAAAGTTATTGACGGCACTACAAGGCATTGAAAAGTTATTAACCAGAGATATAACACAACTTTTGCGACTAAATAAATTAGTAAACTAAATACAGCATAATTAAGTACATCTTCTTTTCCATACAAATGGAATACATGAAATTCACATCAAACTATTAATCATAAATTTTCTCACACATCTTAATATTGAGCTTGGAATTTTCTCTGTGATTCGTAATCTACCATTAAATCTATTACGTATAGTTTGTTTTTATCCTACTGTGTTTTTCTATCATCTTTTTTGTTGTAATCTTATTTTCAACAAACGACACGCATAAAGTAGCAGAACGTAAAAACGAAGTTAATGGACTTCTACTGCATTTTCTTAATCGGTCGTTTAAGCTTGAAGTGAACGTAAATATAATTAATCGTTCTGGTGGTTCGCTCTTAGTAAGTCCGTCCCAGTGGACACGCATTTCCTTAATTCTCTTAACTAAGTTTTAAAAAGATATGAAGCCATAAAAGAAGTTTAGCGTAATTTAACGTCATCAATATTATAACAATTACTTTTAATTCGATCGGCGCCGCCTTCAGAAAATTTGAAGTAAATTAAATTGTTAGGAATGGTATCAAAGGAAAATCCACACCCACACACACGCACACGCACACACACAACTTTGATTTTCAAAGGTTGCTTAACTTAGTTTTCGAGATATTAAGTATTGGATAATAATTACGAGACCACCACATTATTTTCTATTGTTCGAAAATGTCCGAATAAGTTTCGGTATATTTTTATCAATATAATATTCCATCAATATATCTCCATTAGTCTAACTCTATCAATCACTCTATCAATCCAAATGGCTTGTTTGTGCTTCGCAAACTGCTTATACTCTGCAATATCTTTTGTTCGGGCGGTGGGCAGATATATAAATATCAAGGTATTTATTTGTTGTAAGCACACTTTTAATGTCCAGTTAAAATCCACTCCGTCATGCACGTATTGTGTGGATAAGACTAATAAAATAAATTTCAACAAAAGCAGATTTTTGTCTTAGGGAATGGAGAAAACTTTCGGGATTTAGTATAAAACAAGAAACAGAAAGAAGCCTCTTTAGGGCATTCTCCATTCAATTTCGAGTTTGTCTTACTAGTATTGAGACGTAGTTTTTGATGTTTGAAAGTCTTGAATGAATGTATGAATGGATGAGTTTGCCATGAAAGCGAGAGTGAAATGAGAAAGTTTTTCAGTTATTTTTATTACATTTTTTGCTAGCTAAACGGCTCTAATGAGCGATCGCTTTAGGCTTTAACTTTTAATGCATCTGTATGGCTTAACACTTTCCGTGAAGGATACGTTCCATATTAATGTTTTTTTTATTATGATTCTCTATCTTATCTCGTATCCATGATTTTGTCTAACTCAATTTCAATCAATCAATAAACCACGCGCAGTTTTGATTTTTCGACGTTTGTCATTTCCAAAGCATTTTCAAAGCATGCAATATTTCAAAAAATCGTTGATGTTTAAATTAATTTACTAAAGGTATGTGTGATTAAATATATGTGATTATGTGTGAGTAAATAGTAACACGAGTAGTTACTGAAAACAGACTGAGTGGGTGACGAAGAGACAAAGAGTCTAATATTTGTTTATAACAACAATTATGTGTAATAAATTACTACTTCAAATCAGTTTTTCAAAAAGAAAAAAAGAAATTAAAATAAAAAATACAAAAAATAAGGGATAAATCATGCCGAAAATAAGAGGAGAAAAATGTCGAATCCGTGAGAAATGGAAAGTGTCAAATACAAGTTTGTATCTCCAATCCTTATACTCGTATCTTAATGATAAATGAAAAGAAAAAGTCAATAAAGTACGAATCTATGACAACAGTTTTTTCGCACACACACAGTTTACACGCACACACCATCGATTCTGCCTGCTACTGAAGGACTGTTTGCTACCGAGGTACGATAGGGGTAACCGACTATCCAACGGTGAGTATCAAACAAACAAACAAACAAACAAACAAAAAACAAACAAAAAACCAAATAGCATTCTCTAAGATAACAAATGATCTTAAGTGTTTTGTTTTAATGTTGCGAATTCTGTTATTGACATAAAGTCAATTGTTTTTCTTACTTTTTTCGAAAATATTGATGTCCTTACAGAAGGAGAATCAGCTATGAAATTATTATATAGAACCACTATGAAATGAATTTTGAAAATAATATGTTTTTACCCCAAAATCTAATTGCTGCTAAATAATTAAATTAATCAAATAATTTTGACGATTACACGATTTTAACGATCATCAGAAAACAAACAATTAAACCCTCAAAAAGAGTCCAGCAGTCTCGAAAATAGATATCAGTGAAAATAATGAATGACTGATTGACAGAGAATTATTTTGCCGTTCACAAAATTTGCTACATGTTAATTTTGGTAATTCATGTTTCCTGTTGAAACATTCTTTCTCTTTTTTCTTTTGTTGCTTCATTACTATTTATTGTTTACCGAGTTCAACAAAAAAAAAAGAGAATTAATTCTTTACGCCGTCTTTGAATGCAGAAAAGACTCATCGTAATGGATATAATTTTCTTAAATCATTTCAATCAACATTCAAAAATGAACATAATACAAAATGATAATAGCGTTCACTCTGACAATAGTAATAATGATCACAATAATAACGATACACAATACACGATCGCTCACTAAAGGCAAGCAGACAAATTTTCATTGTTTATTTGTCAGCTTGAAGTGGTCTGGCGCGAGGAATGCTATTGTCGTCTAAGCGATGATAATCGTTGCTCAGATAGATGAGAACAAGTGCTCTACAGAGTCTACAATTCTTACAAGAAAGTCATATAAGAATAAAGTATTTTTACTATAAAGCCGGTTCGGTATCAGAAAAATTACTCTCTTGAGATTTGACCGCACTATAAAGTTGTCTCGCGCTCAATTAATCTCTAACAATTCTCCACTATCTCTAACGATAAATTCTCTAACGATAAATTCTCTAACGATAAACTTTCTAACGATAAATTTGCGCTTTACCACCTCGTAAATTATTGTATATAAATTTATTAATAAATATACAAATTCTCATTTAAATGTAGTTTGTGTGTCTGTAGTAATGATGTTATAAATATACAACACTGTTTGGGTTTTTTCTTTGTTAAAAATAATTGGACATAATTTTGTGAAGACGTATAAGTGCAAGTTTAAGAAGATTACGGAGACCTTGAAAACGTTATAAAAGAAATTAAAAATTGCAGCCGAAATAATTTTTGCTGCACGTTTTTAATGTTGTTTTTGTTGTTTTGTTTTATCCGTTGTTGTTTTAAGCGAAAATGTATAATTCATTCATTACTATTTCTTTATTTTTGATATGTTTTATTTCACTTCAATTTCAATCAATTTTATTTCAATCAGTTTTTTAAATTATTATTGCAGTAAAAGCAATCGTTTCATTTTCGTGTTTATTTTTAAATTATATTTCTCTTTAACTTTCTCTTTCTTCCTCTTTTCTCTCTTCCTCTACTTCCTCCTTTCTCACCAATTCTTAACCCACCAGTTTTATCATATTATATAGTTTAATCATATTAATGGCCATTTAGTTTCACTTCTCATTTTATTATCGTAAATCCAAATACGCTTGAAGTTTATTACCAAAATATTTTCCAAAAAAATTCTTACTCTCTAAACAAATATAGAATTTTATAAACTGATAACATTTCTATTTAAAAATTATTTATATTTTATTTATTTTTTATATTTCATTTATTTTTTATATTTCATTTATTTTTTATATTCACTGAATTGCAACAAAACATTTAAAATTAAACATTGATATAAATGTTATTATTAAAATTAATTTACCTTAATAAACAGAGAGATCATCGCCAATGAATGCGGGATGGTGAAGAAGAAGAAAAGTGGAGAGGGTGGGAAAATAAGTGTTTAAAGACAAATCCGATTTTGTGTGCATCAAATCCAACAAGCATTCGTTCTTGACTTTTCAGATTTTCAAATTTAATTACGGTTAAATTGCATAGAAATATTTTACTAATTTAAACAATTTACTAATTTAATAATTCATTTCAATTGTATAAGAATTCTGTTTAGGAAAAATAAAGCATACATATAAACATTTCTAAATATTTATAAAACCAAATTAATTTCTTTAGTTTCTAAATATTTCGAAAAAGAAACTACCTTCCATAAAGTGTGTGGAGAGATCATTTTCAAACGCAGTTTAAATTTTAAAATTAATTCCATTAATTTTAAAATAAAATTGCAATTAGTTTCGTATAAACAAATTTTTCACCATCATCAGGATTTACTCGCGTAGCATGCTTTTTGGAAACTGAATAACTTGAATATAATTTTGGATGGTCGTTACAAGAAATAGGTCGAGAGTAAATATAAAGGAAGTTGTATGTTATCGTAATTCAATATGTAAAATCCTTGCAAAAATTCCTTCAAGAAAAGTGTCCCTTTGGCACAACTGACTATATCTATAACTGGAAGTATACCGTCAATATATGATTGATTTTTGGACTTTATCTGATTTTTACATTTATCGCACCTCGAGAATTAAATTATCGCATCTTTACTCCATACAAAGAAGCGGAAAAGTGTTAGGCCATAAGCAAACACAAAAGACTTGAGTGTAACTGTTAAATATCGGCTACAATAACAAATTCAAAATCGAAAAAACACAATTAATGTGAATATAATTAATATCGTATATACGACATTCTTCAGAAGTTAAATTGCTTCTTGTATTCAAAAGAACATGACATGATAAATGAATAAATGAATATATATATATATATATATATATATATATATATATATATATATATATATATATATATATATATATATATATATATATATATATATATATATATATATATATATATATATATATATATATATATATATATATATATATATATATATATATATATATATATATATATATATATATATATATATATATATATATATATATATATATATATATATATATATATATATATATATATATATATATATATATATATATATATATATATATATATATATATATATATATATATATATATATATATATATATATATATATATATATATATATATATATATATATATATATATATATATATATATATATATATATATATATATATATATATATATATATATATATATATATATATATATATATATATATATATATATATATATATATATATATATATATATATATATATATATATATATATATATATATATATATATATATATATATATATATATATATATATATATATATATATATATATATATATATATATATATATATATATATATATATATATATATATATATATATATATATATATATATATATATATATATATATATATATATATATATATATATATATATATATATATATATATATATATATATATATATATATATATATATATATATATATATATATATATATATATATATATATATATATATATATATATATATATATATATATATATATATATATATATATATATATATATATATATATATATATATATATATATATATATATATATATATATATATATATATATATATATATATATATATATATATATATATATATATATATATATATATATATATATATATATAATATATATATATATATATATATATATATATATATATATATATATATATATATATATATATATATATATATATATATATATATATATATATATATATATATATATATATATATATCATAATTATTCAATTAAAATTAACATGAGTTTTCAAAAAAAGAACCCTACAGAAATTCATTAGAAGATTTAAAAATTAATAATTTTGGTGAATTACCTCGAATTAGTGAAGTGAAAATTAGTGATCCCCGAAGATTCATTTAATAATCATTTAATGTATTAGTGTTTTTTTTAATTATTCCTTTTTCATTTGTTTTTATTTATTTTTGCATTTAAATGTATTTATTATAAAATATAATTTCCTGCACGTCTCGATACTCGTTCTTGCTTTGTCAGTGCTTTTGCCGCATTTTCGCTAAAGTATTTTATATATTTTTCCTTTTTCTTCATTTAACCTCGTCTCTCGCGAAATTAATTTTCATTATTTTTAAATAATAATGTGTTTGTACTTGTTGTTTTTGTTGTTGTTCGAATGATTGTTGTCTATTTTCGATGTCAAATTTTCATTATTTGTCCCATCAAGGCCTTTCTTTTGGGCCGCAGCATCAAAGCAAAATCTCACCGGCGCGCTTCAACACTTTGATGGATAAACGAAGTGAGAGACGAAAATTAATTTGACGAAATTTATCACCATTCAAAATACGCTTTCATGTCACACAAACAAGGAAATGTTGATTTAATTAATTTATAATTATGCATTTTCTTTTAAATATTTTTCTAGTATTTTATTTGAATAATTTCAGATGAATTTTAGATACTTTTTTTAAATAAATTATATATGCATTTTCCCATTATTTCAGTCTTCGAACTGAACGACTTTTTGTCGTCTTTCACTGAGCGATCAATGTCGTCATATCATAAGATTCTCTTCGTTTCTTTACAGTCTAAAACTCATCCAAAACTTCTCGTAAAAAATTATTTTTAAAACTTTGGTTTTGAAACTTTTTAAATAGTTTACACCAAATATATTTGTTTATTCCTTTCTTCGATCTTTCCTCTGCAGACACTTGAGAATGATTGCCTTTGAAATTACTCAGAGCAAGAGCAGTAGCAGCAGCCGCTATCGAGTAAGAAAAATACTACCAATGAATTTAAATTTTTTTTTTCAATTAATTTTAATACGCTACGCTTTGTCAATATTTTCGCAATATACCCTCTGAGGATGTTGTCGTATCCAATACAAGCACACGCACACGCGAAAACACACTGCGAGTGAAACACAAATGCATCCATTTAAGGCTTAGCATTCCTTCTCTACCAAGGCTGCCTTCTTTTCGAACTGCGCGCCAAGCATTTTGAACGTAATCATGTTGATGATGATGTCAAGTCGACTCAAAAAATTAATATCAAAAACTGTCTTCTATCGAAAAATGTACTACCTCTTCGAAAGGCACCGCTATAAACTAAACCAATACACATTCGCAACACAGTACCTTAAGAACGCCGGATGACGACTGAATGGAGGGAACAACTTTCAAACGAATTTTCCTTTCATGTTGCGCGCAACATTGTTTCTAATTGTTTTCCCAAAGAGAGAATAATGTGGCTGCAGCATCACCACTTCTAGTCTTGTCGCTGCCGACAGAAGTTCCAACAAAAATAGACCAAACAAACGCTATATCCGCTCAAGCCACACACTGCAAAACTGCATGTATTGGCTTGAATTGTATTGTAAAAAGCAGCTGATTTTGGCTGATCTCATTCATTCATTCATTCATTCATAAAATGTAATGTTGACAACTTGCCAACAAATACATACTCGCGATTTTATTTTAACGTAAAGCAAGACGGTGTGCGTTGACGTCACGTTAATTTGTTGACAAGGAATATCAAATGCTCCGACATATTACAAAATATCAACAATCACTTTGTTTAGGAATCGAATTGCTTGTGCTTGTAATTCTTTCTCGCAACTTTCGGAGTGAATTTTAAATTAAACTTTTTCATTCGACTTAGCTGTCTGGGGCAAAAATATATCTCTATACTCTTATATAAATTAAATAGACTAAAATAGGCGTGGCACACGACCTTTGGTCAAGCCAAGTCTTACCTTGTGGTTTGTTGAAACATTGAAATTACTATAAGGACAGATTTTAATTTTTCAGCAGATTCATTCGGTTTAAGCGTGTCATCAAACAATTTCTTTATAAATGCAAAACCAATTTAAATGTAAAAATTTTAGACACACAAAAACTGAACCGATCGAACTTATTTGCTAAACAAAACTTAAGAGAGTACTACTCTCCTTCAACTTTACTATCTACCTTCCCCTTCTCCTCTTGTTCTTCTTTTTCTATACTTTCCTTTCTTCTAGTGAAAAGTGAAAGGGTAAAACCAATGCAATAAACAAAAACTTCATTAATATTTACCGTCTTCAAAAATTGTTAATATCATTAAACGCGAAGAACGAGACCGAGATTTATTCGCATCTGTCGCCCTAACTTCTGTTAAAGAAAGTGTGCTATTGCTTTGCCAACAAACGATTACCTTCGAACAATATTATGATGAAGAATAAGAAAAATGTCATGAAGCCGAAGAAAGAAGGCGATTACCGAATAGGGCTAATAAATGTTTAAGAGCCGTGAAATGATTCCTTTTTATTGTTCATACTATTTAAGTTGTTCTTACCGTCGTTGTTGGTGTTTGGTGTTGTAGTTCTCTATTTCTTTGTTGTTCTTGTTGTTGTTGCTGATGGTGGTGGTTATGTTGTTCCTATTCTTCTTCTTGTTCTTATTCTTCGTAGCAACGTACGTAATTACGCATGTACGGGTATCGTTTAATTGCTATCTTCAGGAAAATGGCAAATTATCTGCGTGTACGAGATTCAAGCAATGAATTTAATTGAGTTAACAGAAACCAACATCAATGTATTAAAACAATCGCAGTTTGTGATTTATTATCTCATTAATTGGGGAGGCAGTTAGAGAATGTGAATTACAAAATACTTTCAATTCAATAAGATTTATTTAAATATAAAAACTTTTTCATCGTCAATAATGTTTTTGATTCAGTCTAAAATTAGAAGCAATTATTCTTATAATTTAAAGATTTTTGGAAAATCTTCTTTGCATTAATAATATAAATATAAACACTAAATCTCAAATTTTTAATAATTCAATTTTATATTTTAAACTACGGGACTCGTTTTCTTACAACTAATTCTTTGAATATATTCATGCGATTCAAAATTCACTTTGAGAAATCTATGAATATATTTGGTAACATCGTTTATTATTTTTTTGTTAATATTTCAAAAATTTTATCATTTTTTAGTAGACACCACATTTTTCTTTTTAGCATTAATTTTTCATCTTTTCAATCAAAAATTTAATTATTTTTCCTAAAATTTATTCTCCCAATTATTTCCAAATAGAACTCCCGGAAAATTGTCGAAAAATGATGACCAAATTTTTGAACAGGAAATAATTAACTAGATAACAAATCCAAAAAATGCCGAAATACTAAACCTTCATAAAACCCGCAAAGATATCTGCAAACCCTATAAACGGACCCTTCGTTGTAATCAACTCCTTTCATTACAAGGATTACAATACTTTATCAATAAAACCCTTTCAAAGTCCTTTTGGAATCAACACATATATGAAAGCTCTTGGGCGCCGAATTGATCAAAACCCGTCATCAATAGAATCCCCTTCTGTTAAATCCTTCTGTAGACGTTCTGTTAAAACCGTTAAATCCTTCTTGGACGGAGGCAAGAACCTTATCATTAAAATTAAGTCCTTTAACAAAAATGTCTTCCTATACGAGTGTCATGTATGGTTTATAAACCAATACCAAAATAATCCTCTCAGTAATGTAAAACCCTTTTCTAATACAAAGCGGCCTAATGTCGCGACATTGAATGAAGGTATTTATCAGAAATAATGTCCGAACAAAGCCCTTTTGCACGTAATGATTTCCTTTTTGAAGTTTACGTGTTTGAAGGCATTCGATTCCTGCGGCGAAATTTTACTTTAATTCGATTGGAAAATAACGAGGAGATCTTTGGATATCTTTTTTACGGAAATTTCCACCAAGGTGATATTCGGCTTGAATCTTTGTGTTTATTCCCAATTTTCTTAAATTACGATATTTCTCATTGATGCGATCCACATTGAAATTGTTCTTGCCCGAACTGTCTTAGTTTTTATTTCATTCTTAATTAAACTCTATTAATTCTTAAAAAGGAATTCAGCAAAATTCTTTTGGAAAAAACAATTTTGTTTAAGAAACTTCATTATGACGTTAATAATTCCATTTTACTAGAAAATAGTAAATAACGCAGGCTATGACAATTTCATTGACGCCGCAACAGAATTTTATAGGAATGTTGATTGGCGAGAAGGGCGTGACAAAGAATTGAATGTCTAAAGTTGGGAATGCGTGTGTTTCAAGAGATACACTTAAAGATAAAAGGAAGTAGAAGAAACATTAAGAAATTAATTTTTAAAAAATATAATGAAATCACAGTTAATTCAAAAGAATTTCTATTTTTCCTTACCGCAAGAATTTTCACTATTCTAAAATTAATAGTTAATATTTTTCCACAGATCCTTTCCTTCAACAAATTCTCCATTTATAATTTTTCTTTAATTTTATTTATAGTGTCTGTCAAACAGTTATAATAAATAGAGTTTGGAAATCTCTGATTAAAAATTTGTTGAGTTCATTAAAATGTGAAAATGGCTTAATTGATTGATTAAAGCTTTTGTACGTTTCTGCAATGCATGCGTATCCTGAATATCTTGAAATAAAAATATCACGTTCAAATTGAATTCTGTTCGTGCAATTAAAGTTTTTGATGTTTTCCACTTCATTGGAATTTTTCGGCGGTCAATGGGGTTCTTTTGGATCGTTATGCCATTGTCGTCTACACGTCATTATTGCCAACCAACGAACTAATGAAGTGTTGCTTTACGGGAAAATACCGCGCTTTGTAAAAAGGACACACTACAAGTGGTCAACCGGTGGAAAATGCTCCGCTTAAATGAACACTACTGTTTACACTGAAAAATAATTCTTTCTTCACAAATTTTAATGAATATTGCAATTTAAACAAAATGAAAAGAAGATAATTAGGAAAATCAAAACCACATGGTTTGAACTCAACCCAACTAAATTGCATTGAATTAATTTGAATTATAATTAATTGCGTGATCGAAGAGACGCGAATCGGAACGAGATTGAATTATAAATGCGTCGCGTGAACGTAACGGCACGTAACTCAAAGTTGATTGAAAGAATTCTAACTCAATGGAGATCAATTAAAATTAATTGAAATGGTCATAATTGGGTATGAATGAATTCAAATCAATTGGCCAAAAAACGGATCTTAATTAAATTAAATTGTTTCAAGAGAATGGAATCGAAAGGCAACTGAATTGAAATCAAATAAGCTTGAAAATTGAGAAATCAAATCAAGAATTTATATTTAATTTATTGAATTAAATAGAAACTAATATTTTGAGAACGTCATCTACACTTAATTTTAATAATATCATTGTTGTTTCCAATAAATAAAAAAACTAAATAAATAAATTATTTTTTTTTTATTTATTAAAAATTATTTTTATCAATTGAATTGAAAATTATTTAAATCAATTGAATTGATTTCAGTGATGATTATTTTTATAATATTTTTCCTTTTAGCAAATAATATTCTAAGGTTTCTATGAGCGTTGACAACCTTCGTATTGTGCTGCTCAGGACCACAATACGAAGGTTGTCCTTGTTGTTCGCCTTCGTCCATTTGTTTGCCTTCCAGTCGTTTGTTGAAGAAATTGAAATGAAGAAAATAAACAAATTCGTTTCGATTTCGTTTTCACACAAAGAACGAATAAAATGCAACAGTTTGAATTTTTTTATTTTCATTTCTTTGATTTTCATTAGGTTTTTCTATTTTTCATTATACATTCCACAATTTTCTTTTGCCTATTTTGCATAAAACGAATCAACTGATCGAGATAACGGAGATTGTTGTGATGGCGTTGAAATTGACCACGTGACACTGAATCCATTGAGAAGAGAATTGCAAAATTATAATTCTTGACTCCGGGAGTATTTATGGGATAAACCGTATAGATTGATAACATGAAGTTATTCGGAAACGAACTCTAAAAGCATGGCAATTGGAAATACAATAAGTCGTGGATTGATTACATCCGATGGATTGCATAATAACGGAATATACGAAGGACATATTTTTTCAAAGATAGGGGAACAGATAGAAAGGGTAGGAGAGATAGAAAAAGCGAGAGAAAGAGCGAATGTTATGAAATATAAGAGCTATTGAACGATGCACATGATCGTCAAACATAGATTAAATGATGATATTTCACTTTGAAAAAATACATCGATAACATCGCCAACTTCTTCCATTTTCATCTGATTCGCCTTCATTCTTTTAGTTATATGTAAATATGGTAATATAAAAAGATAATAGTATAAAAATTAATAAAAAAATTTTTTCGTTTCTATAAATGAATATTTCTCTATGTGTATTTCCTTACAATCTTTCGTTCAATGGTTTTGTCTTTCGCTGCATGTGTGTGTATGAGTTGTGCATGTATGCGGCTGTGTCTATGTGCATTTAAGTGTCCATTCATTATTCATGGTTCTATGCATTTCCTCTCGCATGAACTTTGGAAGCAAAACATTAAATGAACTCTAGTGCGTTTGAAAATAAATGATACAAACAGTGTGTAACCAAACATTCACTCCCAAAAACACACATACTTTTTTTGACAAAACCTGAAGTTTATTGAAGGCAAACAGCAAAATTTGTGAATACCTCGAATCTATTTATTTTAAATTTTTTTTATTTGTGCAAACATTAATACTAAAACTTAAATATTTCTTCAAAAAACTATTAATCCATTGCGTACAAATTAATAATCATACACTTAACTGTTTCCAAATAATTAATTTTTAAAAATATATGTTATTAGTTATTGACTAATAATAGCTGTTTGCTAATAATAGTTATGCTACCAATAATTTTTTCAAAAATTTCGTGAGTTTTATATAAATAAAAATCTAAACAAATCAAGGACGAAAAGTAATGTTATTGGTTTTAGTACTAATGGTTTTGTTCGTTACAATTTTCGCGTTTTGTAGTGAGATATAATTAAGCTGCCCACTGTACATGTCGGATGAAAACCTATCTAGAAAACCTAAACAATACCTAGACCAACACATGCTACCACCAGGTTTCCCTCCACACCTTTAGATTAATATTAGAATTATCGAATAAAAACTGTTGAGTTACTCGATAGTTGTAAATTATTCATTTTTTCGATAGTTTCTTTCGATAGCTTCTAGTAATTGAGAAATCATTCAACGAATGAATCTGCCTTCCAAAATTAGTAATTACTAGAAACTATTACATAATTCAACCATTCGCTGGTTCTTAGTAATTTAGAAATAGCTCAAAGAGTAAAGGATGATACCCAATTAATCAACCAAGAACAAATAATTAGTTGATTATGTTGTAAACTTCTAATTTGAACTCGAAAATGTCAAGTGAATAATTGAATGAATGAAAAGAAATTATCCGATGGTAAAAATTATTCAGTAACTAACTATCGACAGTTGAAATAAATCTATAATTCCTAACACTACTTTAGGTATGTTTGCACTACAACTTGGCTAACACTGACGTAAAGGCGAGTTCAAATTCATCAAGCCAATTAAAATTGACTAATTATGCACCTTGATTGCTTTGATACTTCCAAACAAAGAAAGTTATTAGCGAACATTTATTAAACAATTGGTGACGAAAGAACAATTGTTTTCGAAATAGTTCAAATGAAATTGGAGTAAAAAAATTATTTTGACTTTTATAACTTTGAATATTAATATTAAAATTATCAATAATTTGAAAATTGAACAAAAAGAACATCTTCTACTACTAGTACCTTAACTTCTATAATCTTACATAATCATACGAACGTATCAATTTGTGAACTATCAAGATCAGCTGTTTGAAGTTTTAATGGCTAGCTAGCCTAAAAAATTCAAATGTTTTCATTTTCCATCACTTGTAGGAGTCCTTATAATGCGTTTGGTATTATTCAAATTTAAGTTTAATGTTTCGTAAATTTCATATTGAAATTTTTTTATTTCGCAGTATTGTTTAAGCAACGACTTAGCTAAACCATGCTATGTCATCACATTCAAAGGATTACGCATTATGCTCGACTGCGGCCTGACGGAGCAGACGGTTTTGAACTTTTTACCGTTGCCATTCGTACAAAGTATGAAGCTTTCAAATCTGCCTAACTGGATTCCCAGTCACGAGCATGAACCCCAAATGGATGGTGAACTAAAGGAATGTTGCGGACATGTATTCATTGATTCGGCACCCGAGTTTACACTACCGATGGACAAATTAGTGGATTTTAGCGAAATTGATGTTATTCTGATATCAAATTATTTAAACATGTTGGCACTACCATTTATTACTGAACATACCGGCTTTAAGGGCAAAGTTTACGCTACAGAACCGACATTGCAGATAGGATGCTTCTTTTTGGAGGAGCTTGTTGAATACATCGAAGTGGCACCCAAGGCTAGTACGGCCAAACTGTGGAAGGATATGCTTCATGCTCTACCCAGCCCATTAAAAGAAGCTTTCCGTCCCAAGAAATGGAGAACAATATTCAGCTTAAGAGACGTGCACAGCTGCTTGAGCAGAGTAACCATTATGGGATACGACGAAAAATTGGTAAGTAGACATAAAAGGGATATTAATTGGTGGGATGGGCTAAATGCTGTTTATATCATTGCAGGATATATTGGGTGCATTTATAGTAACACCTGTAAGTTCCGGCTATTGTTTAGGATCGAGTAATTGGGTGTTGAGTACGGCTCATGAAAAAATCTGTTATGTCAGCGGTTCCTCAACACTGACGACTCACCCGCGTCCAATTAATCAATCAGCATTAAAACATGCCGATGTCCTAATAATGACAGGTTTAACACAAGCGCCCACCGTCAATCCAGACACGAAGCTGGGAGAGCTTTGTATGAATGTTGGTGAGCATGTTCGCCTCTGCCCCTAATAGCACTTCCGATTAATTGAGATTTATTCATAATTTCAGCTCTTACCATACGAAATAATGGTTCTGCATTGATTCCATGCTATCCATCGGGCGTTGTTTATGATCTGTTTGAATGCTTGACGCAAAATTTGGAAAATGCCGGCCTAAGCAATGTTCCAATGTTCTTCATATCGCCTGTGGCTGATACCTCCTTGGCCTATTCTAACATTCTAGCCGAATGGCTGAGTTCAGCAAAACAAAACAAAGTCTACCTTCCCGACGATCCCTTCCCGCATGCTTTTTATTTGAGGAATTCCAAATTAAAACATTACAAGCACGTTTTTTCAGATGGTTTCAGTAAAGATTTCCGACAAGTGAGAGATCCAGTAAAATAGTATTGCGTTTAAATTTCATGTCTTGTTGCTTTTTAGCCGTGTGTTGTCTTTTGTGGTCACCCCAGCTTACGATTTGGTGATGCAGTACATTTTATTGAAATGTGGGGAAATAATCCAAACAATTCAGTCATATTCACGGGTAATATTTGCGTATCGTATTGCAAACATTTTTAATCCTTCCTTCAAATTCATTCAGAACCAGATTTTCCGTACTTGCAAGTTTTGGCGCCATTTCAACCCCTCTCGATGAAGGCCTTCTATTGCCCTATTGATACATCACTGAATTATCAGCAAGCCAATAAGTTAATAAAAGAACTAAAACCAAGCCTTCTAGTTATACCTGAAGCTTACACAAAGCCTCATCCAGCAGCGCCTCAGCTCTTTATTGAACAACCAGTAATTCTTCATTTGCATCATTCCTCATTTTATGTCTCTTATTTCGTCTCTATTCTCCAGGATAAAAAGATAATAACTTTTAAGTGTGGGGACATTATACGTCTCCCATTAAAACGTAAGCTCGATAGGGTTTATATTACTTCGGACTTAGCACAAAAAATCATACCACGAGAAGTTTCCACCGGAATAACGCTGTCGACTGTTACGGGCGTTCTGCAAGTGAAGGATAAAGTTCATAATATTCAACCATGTCCCGAGGATACCGATCTTTTGCCTTGTAGCAGCAGCAGTATCCAACCGCCCACCCGGGAAGATGTACTTAAAAAAATAAAATACGAATACGGCAGCCTGGATATGGATATGCTTATGAAACGGCTCTATCAAGATGGCATTACAAATGTAAAGACTGAACGAACAGGCAATGTAGTGACATTGAATCTAATCAACGAGGACACGAAAATCAAATTTGAAGAGAATTCAACGCATATAATTTGCGGTGGGAAACAATCGACACGATTGAAATTACGTGATTCAGTAATGAAATGTTTACAAAGCTTTTGAAGGAAAAACTATTAACAAATCTTTTTTAAATAAAAATGAAAATGTGAATTAGTTTTAACAAATTTCTGACCAATATTCGGTATTTTTAGTTGTTATAGATATCAGCGTACCTCTGAGATCGCCACAACTGATCACAGCCATAAAACAAATTTCACTATGAGAAAATGATCATGCTTATATTTTTCAATGAATACAGTGGAATCCATTATATCAAACGGGGAGAACTAAAGGTTCAATCTTTTCGCATATTCCATATCGAAGAATAGACCGATGTATCCAAGAGAATCATATGGGTGCGTCGGATCTGTATTTTCCTATGAAAATAATTTAGTTTTACTGTATTGTATTACTGGATTTTAAATATGTTCTCTTTAAATTCAACCGAATTTTTGGTTAACTTTTATTTGTTTTTTATTTTGAAAATTGCTTTATTTAAGTGTTTAATTATTTAATTGTTATAAATATAATTACGTACGTCGTAACTGCCAATACATTGTATGTAAATGCTAATACATGATGATCAGAAGTGCTTACTACGAACATTAAGCTGCAATGTTTAAAATTAAAGGTCACTACAAAGTAAAAATATGTTTTAGGCAATCATTCATAAAACTTGTTCGCTTATGAGCCACGTGTCAGTAATATCTACCATCCCTCCAGTTACGCATTTCATGCCAGCTATTTGTATATTGTTTTCTCTAGGTTTATTTGTTTGCAATCGTAAGGTTGAAGTCCGTACAAACCTGCTATATCCCGTATCATTTGGGATATGAATGTGTCGTTTGTTTATCGAAGGCTAGAATGCAGTCTGTTACAGGTTTATAACGCATCCCAATCAGTTTGACTGTTGTAAACTTCCTCCTCCAGCCAAGTAGCATAATTTGCTTTGAAATAATCTGAGAGTTCTATCTTCCTATCCCACCATCCCGAATGCCCAAAAAAAGCGAAATCCGAATGAGTCAATATTTCGTCACTTGGGAAGCCTCCTTCTACGCCGCAGTCAATTAATTGTGACTGTGTGTTTCCGACGTTATTGACCGTATTACCGACAAAGCCACTACCACCACCAACGCCTACACTACCAAATCCATTGGTGTCGCCACCACTACCCGGTCCGATGTTATTGCTTAAATTTGTAGAATTTTCATTGGAATTACCAGAGTGGCCGTTATTTCCAGAACCCGAGCCGCACTTTTGTGATGCTTCCGGGTAACGACGCAAGTTGAAGCGATCGACACACGCACGCAGCGTGCATTCTTCCGCTTGAAAATCCCACGGTCGTGATTCCAGGTCATTACCAAAAGCCCAATCATCGTTGAGACGATGACGTACCTTAGCATAAATGGCGCTCATTGTTTTCATGTTCGACTTACGCCATTGGCGACCTAAGTACTTCGTTTGCATTTTTAACAGCTTCAGTACATAAAGCTGCATCATTGCATGTCGCACCTTCAATGTCTTCTTGAGAATGGGTGCAGATTTGAAAACAACGAGCATCATCACCCGCGAATGTTTCCACTTGATTAGTTTATTTAATATCCGCAATAGATTTATACACGAAAAAACGTTGCGCCATGTATACGGCTTGTCCGACATATCTCCAGCGTACACGAAACCCTCCTCCGACAAGTCGGGTTGTTCACCAATAACACACGATGGGAAATCGAGGAGAGGTATGACATTCTTTTGCTCTACATAGTCTGTTATGTTTTGGTTGAAGAATTTAAGAACCAAAGGAATACAGTTGGCAAACACTAAGTGCTGTGACATAAATTCGAACTGATAAATGTGGTTTATTTTAAAGTGCTTAAGATAAAGCAAAATTACAGCAGACACGGCTTTCACAATAATTTCCTTGTGGCGGCCCATGTCGATGCTCAGCCGTGCCGTTTGTATGCTGGTAATGGGCATCTTCTTAGGCAATACATCAGCCATTATATTTATGCTCTCAGTCTTCGACTTCGAAGTTGGTGAGGCTGCTAATAATACTTTTAGCAGCGCAATCATGTATTGCGGTAAATTCGGGAGAATGGCTTGGTAAAGTATTTCAGCAGGTGTCATTGGGATGTCATCTTCTTCAGTCGATATTGGATTGCGAGCAATTTCTTCCTCTTTTTTTATTTGTATATCGGCCAGACTGACGTACATGTGGCGCCTCAGTGTTTTTACACCCTCATGAATAGGCTCCGGAAGGCCAGCTAAACTCTCGTGATCATCTATAAGTGAGTAGCCAATAAATTTATTTCGCGATATGTCCAAGAACTGGTCTATATCCTTTTGGCGCACTTTGGGCTGCCAGGGAAGACGAGTATATTGCATTGGTTGGGATCGTAGTGGTTGAGAGTATAAATTCTGTAAAGTGTCGGGCACTTGAGTTGATGAAGATGGATCCTCGTAAGGTCGATAGTATTGAGATAACTCCTCTTCACCGCCAGCGCCACTGGCGTTTTCATTTGCTGCACTCATTTCCATTTCCATCTGTTCATGTTCGTCAAAGAATCGTTGTTTTATGAGGGATCTCCTTTAAAATAAATATTAAAAACAGGCAACCTTTTGACAATCAAATATACTCTACCTGAAAACATTGCGCTTGGGATTTTGATTGTCTAAAATATCGGTGGCTGTAGCTGGAGGCGAACTGGCTCGCATGTATCTAGTTATTTCTATAGTATCCTCAGTGTTGGGTTCCAAACCAGCCTTAATACGATATTCATTCTTAAGGTCCCTCAGAACGTCCATACCGCCGAGCCCGACCAATGATATTTTCCAGAGCAGCAGCAACACTTTTTTCATTGGAAAATGTGGTGCAGCACCACTGCAGAAGCGTGTAATCATTATCAACAGCTTAACTGCCAACAATTCTCCATCAGCCTGAGGACTATTTATTTCACTAACAAATGCTTCTGCAGTTTGTTTGTAGTCCTCAGAATGTCTCTCTTCGCGTATTGTTTCTGTGATTGTATAAAGCACAGAGAGTATCACGCGCAGATCCATTGAATCAACGAGAGTGATGTTAGTGATCTTAACTGCGACAATGTCAGGGGAGCATGCGCTCTCAATTTCCATATTTAGTAGATCAATGAAAGACGAAAAAACACCCAATTCGTAGAGCAAGAGTACATTTTCACGTGTCATTGCTTGTTGTTCCTCATCCGACTGCACTTCAACCCAACAGCCCTGAGCCAGATATAATATACAGCGCGCTGCCTGCATACGAATTGCACGATTTGAAACTTCTAATTGGTCGACAAGCTTCATCACGATACTTCTTTTACCGGCCGTGTCCTGTTTCTGCCAACTCGGTGGCAAGTCATACATTTCCATTTGATCTTCAAATGCCTTAACATTCAATTGAAACTCACTGAATTCCGTATAACTGTACAATTCTGCAATTTCATTCTGATAAGTGTCCACGTCGCTGTAAACGAAATCCAAGTCAGTACCATCGCTATTTCCTTCCAAGTCGTGTGCATCATGCTCGAAAGAATTATTAATTGAGGACAACATATCGTCAGAACTTATTCTCATAATTTTATCATAAAATATTGTCTACAACTTCATAGGAACACCTTCACGGATGCACCTATACTTGACCGACCAAAAAGACAGCTCTACGCGAAATACACCGTAAGCATAATAACGATTGGTGCAAAGGACACTCAAAACTTTAAACGACAATTTGAAAAGCTAAATAAATGATTTCTGATGATGACTAGCTAGGTAATATCCGGTAAATTCTACAAGTAAAAATTTGTATCACTGCCGTCACGAAAAATTTATATGCCTTCCTGTTTTAGAAAATTGACGACAGCTGAGGACACGAATACATTCCACACGAATCAGTATTGCATACCTGCAGTTAATAGCGCCGTTTGAAAACTCCTAAATGAAACATTTCTACATAGAAAAAAATACATTGTAGACGACATTTTTACAAACTCAACAATAAGCAGTAATGCTGTAACACATACAGCCTTATAATGTATCACGTTACGAACACGATTCGAAAACGTTGACCAACTCGAAACAAAAACGAAGCTGGAATGAGGCTCTGATAATGAAACCTCTTCGTTCACTTCGTTTCATTTCCAATTTATTGTTGTTGGCATCTACAGAAAATGTGCGCTTGTTTACCTCCTTCCACTTCTCCTATCCTTGTATTAATAAGCACCAATGCTTCTTTGCTGTGACGAACGCTTTTTTGTTATCGTCAATTTTGACAACCCTTTCGTGAAGTATTCGTGATACATTATGAAGCGATTTCCAATCGAACACGGGAATGCATGTAAAAAACACCAACAAAAATCTAGTTTTCGATTCGTGTTCGTTACGTTTTAGTTATCGTTATTTTGGAATTCTTCTTTATCATTTCTTCGTTAAATCGAAGAAAAGCGGGGAAATAGCAAAAGAGAATCGAAGATTACGTTTTCGTATCGTGATACATTATAAGGCCGATAATATTTCGGTTGCGAATATTCGATGCGAAAATTCAGACTGAACTTTCAGATAATACAGGCTGTCATTAGACAATACGCCTGTCATTAGACAAAAAGAGCATCGACACTTCCCATAAAATAGAACATTTTCTATTTTTTCTGTTATGTGGACGCAAGTAGCACCGAAATTTAATTTTTTCTCATTCCCCATAATACCGTGCGTTGTTTTGACAGTTTGACCTGAATATTTGCACCAAAATTTCACACCGAAAATACTTTCCAGCCTGATCACGGAAACGTGGTATTGCCCGAGAACAGATTATCACTATTATATAATTCCATTATTCGTATATATTATTATTATATATTATTATTATTATATTATATAACAGCCATATTTTGGCGAGCTGTAACACAAGTCACTTATAACAAGTATGTTATAATTTTTCAAATCCATATTTGTGATCAAATTTGTGATTCAAATGACATTCAAATTTGTGATCGATATTCTGGTTAAGCTGTGACAACACGTATGCTCTTTATATTCACCACTTCTAGTTCTCATCCAAGTTTGTTCAGTCTCATCTGGTATATCCGGCTGCTTCTCAACTATTTCGCATAATTATACATGAGAAGATATCACTCATTGTAATATTTACATGTTGCAAAGCAACAGGAGAAGTTAGACCAGTAGGAATGATTCGAACCTTGGATAAGCGCAAGTTCTATTAATTTTAAGGTATAAAAAATGGCAACAGGTATTTTGAAATAAACATATTTTATGTATGAATTGCTTTATTGCAGTGGTCGGATTGGCTAACCTATGAGCGTAATATAGTTTAAAATGAATACAGAAGATGTTAGAATAATGAATGCATATATTACTTTGTAGAATTTCTTTCATCACAAGTGTTTTTTTGTTCTTAAAACCTGGTTATTTTCTTGTTACCTGATTTTGAGATCATAACAATAAAAATGACTAATGTCATTCGGGGAGCTTTCTAAATTTTAACCGGGATAGCTATTTGTGACATAAGTGATTGGAATGACATGTGTAATTGAGTTGAGTTTTGCCACTCAACCAGAATAGGAGGTAATTATTAAAACTATTTAATTATTTTAATTTAAAGCTCTATGAAAAATCCTCAAGAATTCACATATCATTCTCAAGAAATGTCATACTTAACATATCTACGGTGAACTACGCACACGAGCCCTGTATGTGTGTTTCAATCGTGTACATTTTTATCGCAATTTGTATAGGAAGCGAATTTCCTATCTCGTTGCCTCTGGAATAGTAGTAACATCAATGCATCAGCGTTAAGTAGTGTTAAGGACATATGACACTCTCAATACCCTACCGGAAAAAGCGCTTTGAAGCCTATATTTCTACATTACTTATGGCCCATACACTATACTTGGGCTTGTGCCATATTGTTATTATTATTTGTTCTCATCTACTTTCTAGAAAGAAAATGTTTCTCCGCACATAAACAGGAGTAGTGTGGGTTCTGTAACCATTGTAACGGGTTGACATAGAGCAGTATGTCCCTCAATTCAGTTCCAAATATTGTATTTTAAAGGTTTGAGAGATCAAAGACAATGTTAAATTTTCACACAATCTTCCTATTCATCGTTGAACTATTTTTTAACAATCACGAAATACATTATGTGAAAAAATTAATCAAAATCTTCACAATGATCAACAATATTCACCAAACATTTGACGCTTAAAATCCAAAGCACCTTCTACTTAATAGCTTGAACACATAGAAATAACTGTTAGCTATAAAGCCCATGTTTTTTATTGCTGTTGACGCGAGTACACATTTCTTAGGAAATAAGTACCAATTCCAGCTAAATATGTACCATTCTGTGATTGTGTAGAGCAAATGCATGTAAATGAGTGCGAAGTGTCCTATCTCTTTATCTCTGGCGTAGAGATTTGTTTTGTGTCTGTTCAACCGGTTAAAGTTTATCTGCTGATCCATAATATAAAAATAATGTAAGAACTATTAAATTATAAAACCGATTGATTATTGATATTTTAACTGTTATTTATAGCAAAAGAAGAATTAGCACTTTTAGAAATTCTGAAGGAATAATTTTATTTTTTGGTAAATTGTTGCGTATAAGTTGGAAACGCAAAAGCAACATGAATTGGCATATATTAAACAAACATATCGCATCTATATAATTCTAGAAAAGGGTGTACAAAGGTCGTTTCTTCCCATCTCCCTCTTGAATTGTTTACCTCACTTATGGCATCGTACAGTCCTTTGCATTATCTGCTTGGAGCAATTGTGACTGGGTTGGGAGCGTATTGGTACTATTACGTGCAAGTAATTAATGATTTTTAAATTTTATTACTGTGCATTACTCTACACTCTGCTTTGGTCGATTATGGCCCAAGTCTCTTCTGTCAATAAAGAGTAGGACGCCTCTTGGGTTCTTTCCTTATGAAATGGTAGAATTGGCCACTGTCCGAAGAGGGGTCGGGGGCTGAGGAGTAATATGAATAACCATTAATAGCGTAAGTTAATGATTGCTTTATATTAAGCGGTCCTTGAGTTTGAGTCTTAATTTACACGTACCTGAAAAAAGTAAAATAAATAAAAAGTATTGCAAAGTGTTTATTAGTACAAATTGCTCTAGTTAGCCGACTGTTATTATTCCCACAAATTCCTAGCAATAACAATATAAAGTGACTGCTGTTATGATTCTAAATTATTTACGAAATAATCGGAAGTCACAGTTCATGGCTAAAACGATAATTGACTATAAAATTATTTATCGATCCGTTAATGATGTTACTCGAAGAAAGTTCGGCTTTTGTCGTCCATCAATAATAAGTATAGCGACGGTTGTGCCACAGCCGATGCGGTTATGTCTAATCTTTATGCCTTTTTGTAATTTTATACATTGCGCAGCAGCTCCGGCGACCGCATTTGCTAAATCTACGAATTCAGTCGACAACGATGTGAGTAATAAAAAAAATTCTGTCATGTTTTTACGAAAATCCATTGAAGGGGCAGTTTAAGACGGCAGATCAAGTGACTAACTTCGTTTGTTCAGGAGCGAGTGGAATTCAATGCGTATTTTCAAAACGCGCAAATATATCATAGAAATAGGCATTATTACAAACCATTGATCTGACCCTCTTAAAATTTATGCTTTAAAATTTAACCACGTTTGAAGTCAGGTTTGAGCAATCCTTTCTGTTTCTGCGTCCTTGTCATAAACAAACTGCATGCTTTGCTAGACAATTTCAGTAAACCATTTTCTAGAGAACATGTTTAGTATATTGATATCTTCGTCTTTATTGCAGTCAGACAATATGACCTCAAAGGACGATTATAAGAATGCTAAAAACATTTATGAATTCACTGTAAAAGACACCCATGGAAATGATGTTCCATTGGAAAAATATAAAGGGAATGTTTTACTCATAGTTAACATTGCTTCGCAATGTGGTCTAACTAAAAACAACTATAAAAAACTTACGGAGCTTAAGGAGCAGTATGGTGATAGAGGTTTGAAAATATTAAATTTTCCTTGCAATCAATTCGGCTCACAAATGCCGGAAGCCGACGGAGAACCGATGGTCTGTCATTTAAGAGATGCTAAAGCCGATATTGGAGACGTGTTTCAAAAGGTTAGCCGTATTTAAATTAGTGTCTATTAAAAAATTGTTAATTTATTTCTTTCAATATTTTTTTTTTGATTTTATTCAGATCGATGTAAATGGCTCTGAAGCTGCTCCACTCTATCAATACTTAAAAGCAAAGCAAGGAGGTACTTTGGGCAGTGCCATTAAGTGGAATTTTACCAAGTTCTTAATAAATAAAGAAGGTATTCCGGTTAATCGTTATGCACCCACTACCGATCCTATGGATATTGCAAAAGATATTGAGAAATTGCTCTAAATTTATAAAATCGCATACCAAAGCTTCGTTCGTGGATTTCTGAGGTCATGGACGTTGAAAGTGTCGCATTGTGATTCAATTTATTTTGAATATATTTGTAAAATATTTTAATTAATATACTTCGCAAAGAAGTAAACAATTTAATACAAGAAAAAGAAAAAGTAAAACATTGCAGAAGCACGTATGTAAACATTTATTCAAAAAAAAACGATCTGGAGTGAACTGGAGTAAACGTAGTTTGAAACTTTAATCTTGATATCTTGTATTAAAAAAACCAAACATTAATATTCACATCATTCAACTTTGTATTGTTGTATCAATAAAATCTACAACGTCTTATGTTTTAAATACAGTCGCGTTTTTGGTTCATCACCCATAAACTATTTAAAATGAAATTAAATTTGAAGGTAAGTAATTTTTAACAAAAAACTCGAATTACCATAAAATTGAGAAATTTCGATTTAGGCCTTTACAAATTGCGAAAATTGGTCAATGTTGATTTGGTAAAAATGAAACTATTTCAAGTTTTGTATTTCATTTTAATAATTGTTGTAGTCTTTATTAATTATGAATAGTATTTTTTCAGTGTATTCAGTGCAATTATTAATTTTTTGTCAGAGTAATTATATGAATAAATTTAATCGGTTTTATTTAGCTTTATTAATTTGAACAACTATGGTTAATTCCGTAATTAACAATGATTAATTGGTTCATTCAATCATTGTTACAATTACTTTTTACACCGGAAAAAAATGATTTGATAAATTTATTAAATGCATAATAAGAATATATATAAAATCGTGTCATAAATAATAATTATAATTTTTTGATTTATCGAAATAAATAAATTGATAAGCTTTGAGAGATTCGTAAAAAAATAGTCAAACATCGGAGTGTCATTTATTCCATCTAATAAATCAGAATTGTGTTATTCTGCTGAAGTATGATGTTCATATGGATTGTGTGGAGAACATGATCCACTTAACACCGTGTAGGAATGAGTCGGTGACTCTAAATACACCAAGGCATTTTAATGAAGTAGTAGTACGTTATTAACAATTTAGTACATTATTAAAAATGACAGGTTATTAAAGATCAAGGACTCATTATTAGAAAAAATTTACTAACGTCGTTAAGGAAATTTTGAAGGCGATCCAATATCACCGACCTACCCATCTTCCCAGAGAGCATTGTTCCCTTCCAACTAGCATTTATCCTGGTAGCCCGATTATTGCCAGCCCACTCGAACAGCACTTTACTCTTCACAACAAAAACAAAGATACACTTGAAAGCGTTTTTCGGATTGACCAAAATGACTAGGGGTATTGCTTTAAAATTTCCCATGACGTAGCTAAGAATAGATAATATATTGACTAAAATATATCCTGTCGAATTTACAGGATAAAGCTTAAAACAAGAAATGCCTCAAAATTTGAACAAACACCAAATTTTAAAGCACTAGCTGATGCCAAGATGGAATTTATAGCAACAACTCGATTATCTAATTTATATTATTTTCAAGTTTAATCTACGATAACAATCCCAAAAAAAGAACAAACTCAGTGACCTTCCGACAATTACATAAAAATGTAGTCTTGTCCATTTATAAAGTATTTGTTAATAAAAAAAATTTACTGCAGTGAAGTTGGCGCTTCTTTTCATTTCTGTAGATTCAATTGTTTATTTGGGCCCAGACTATTTGAGTGCCAGATTTGGTGATTAGAATCTTTTTGAAACATAAAGATCTAAACATAAAACATTTTTGATATAATTCATTTACTTTAGGTTTTTGGCTTAGTAACAAAAAAAATACATTCTTATATTTCGAACTATTTTTTCTAAAAAAGAAGTTATTAAATTTTTAACACATCATTCGTGAGTAAGAATTTTTGAAGTGAATTCCTACAATCGGTGTTAATGAATTTTATAATAAAAAGTCTACACAAATAAAAAATTTTAACCAAAGCATTTAAATTGATAAAATATTTAGGAATTATTAGCACCAAAAAGCTTCGACATGATTGATTCTTTTATGAAAGATCTGCAATGATAGGTAACACGGACGGTTTTAAACAAGGCCAGTTCGATGTATTCTCGGTATTATATGACATTAGTATTCTTTTCAATTTTTATTGCAATCCCTAGATCTCTATACATATGTTGCATTCAGAAAATCTGCCCAAAGCGCCTTGATCGCAAATTTTCCCGAGATATAAGCCGTTCTTACTGTTGCTGACAAGCGACGATTTTCAAGCTAATAATCAGAATTATATAAAATTTTATATTTACATCATATTACATGAGATTTAAGTGACAGGTAGTGACACTATTGCAGGAATTAATGAAATCATAATGCCGGATACCGGGGATACATTGAAAACCTTTTGTAATTATCGGAATTTTGGAAATGAGATGGAAGGCGAATAATTATTAATTTTAATAAACATATGTTATAAATACGAGAATTTTCAAGAAAATTTTTTTTCAAGAAATTTCAAAGATAAATTTTACCAATAAAAAAGAACTGGAATTGCCGTCATAAATCTCGCCTACTAACGTCTCCTGATTCTGATTGTGAAAATGAAATATACACTAGAATATCACTCCTGTAATCTTCGTAGTGTATTAAAAAATTTCAGTAAAACTTCGACTAAATTCCTTCCAAATTAATCAGTTTCAAATTGGGGCAATTTTTTTTTGTAAATCGTAATATTTATAACAGATCTATAAAAAATGGAAACGTGAATTTATTCGTAAGTATGTCGAACTCGTCTTTTCAAAACAATGTTTATATAAACGAAATATGTGTGTTGTGCTAAATCGGAACATTTGTTCTCGTTATTATTTGGTGTTTCGTCTAAAGGATCCCTTAGACGGAATGTTATATACATGCACATGTATATACAATCATATAACTCATTAGGTGACAGTTTATGTGATCAATGATCATTCTTCTACAGTGGAGCGTCGTGACAATATTAATAACCAAATTGTATGTACAATTGATTTCTATTATATATATTTTTTTATAACTATAAAAATAAGTTTTTCTTGATATCCCGCAGGTTCTTTCTAGAGTGGATAAATCGATGACAACTAGTCCTCCTTCTAGTCTATTTAAAACAAATGAGAAGATTCCAATTGAAGCGCTTAATAATAAAGAATCTTAAATCCAAATCCATAATCATAAATCGAAATTCTTTTACACAGTTGAAATCATAACTGCATGTTCGCTTTCGATAATTTTTATGACAAACTTTAAAAATTTCATGTAAAAATTGCTTTAGATTTAACTTAAACATTCGTTTAAAAGGCCGGGAAAACTCGTATGAGGTTTTTGTGTCCAACGGAAGGTTGATCATCTATCACCTGCCCCCAACATTTTGGCTTCATATATTTTTGAAATTTAGTCATTTGCCTTCATCACCAAGCCCACTGTGCGTCACACATATTTGCCTTAATTCGTTTCGGCGCGTATTTTACACTACGATTTTTACTATATATTTATTCTCTGTTCGAAATGAAATTTTATTTTGCGAATCATCGCAAATTTGGCTAAAATCTATTTCTTAAAAAAATCCAAATGCTTTGTATTGCGTATAAAAACAAGTCAATCACTAACTCCAGTGCTCACTCATCTGCTGCGCATCGAGCAGTGAAATTGTTGTAATCGATCGATCGTTGATAGAATTCAAATAATCGTGTAATCGCTGCTGAAGAAGCCTCTCTTTAATTGCTTGAATAGAAGGTTTCACTCGTCGGTGTGGTTCGACTCGTTGCATTCAAACTGAATTGAAATTCAAACGAACGAGCCGAAAGATATAGCCGAAGGTGAGCGAGTTAAGAAGTTATAGAGTTAAAGAGTTGTGAGTAATTCATTTGGGATATAATGGAATTGTGTTGAAAAAAATTATTAAAATCATCAAAATAATTCGTTACCTAAGCACAAAAAAATTAAATTGAAGATACATTAGCACGCTAATTTAAATTTCTGATTTTACCAATTGTTTTAAAAATATTTACGTTGCTTTTTAGCATGCGACTTATATGCATGTTGTTGCCGCTGCTGTTGATCGCTTCGGTAGTTGGTGCGACGCATGTAAATATATCGATTGCTCAACGTACAATAACAAATCCGGCAGGCGTAACCTACGTCGATGGTCAAGCCCCAGCTGAATTAAAAGCAGGACCTTTGCAAAGACGTTATCAAGATTTTAAAATCACTCAAACCGAAAATGACGCTGCTCAAACCGAATCAGAACAAGTCAATGAAGAACGCTCCGCTAGACTGCAGACCACTTCTGCCGCCAAGGATTCGAAATTCGGTCGGTATGAAGATGAAGCCAGTTCCCAGAGAGATTCGGGTTACGTAACGTATATAAATTCACGTAATATTGCATTCGACGGTAATGGACGTTCCGCGAGGATTCAGCTACCAGCAAGTGATAACAGTGGCAATGTTGGCGATGCACATTTGTCATCGGAAAGGAAGGATACACAAAACGGATCCGATTTTATTGGTGAAAGAGTGGCAATTGTTGAGCATCAGAGCTCTGCAGGTGGATTCAGTTCAGGTAGCTCCAGTCGGCTGCGGCAACCAAACGAGCAGGAAAGGAATAATTTCGAATTTGAACGGTATATTCAGAGACATCACAGCAGACCGTCCGTGGAAACGGTGAATATCCTAAACAAGTGCCGAAAGCCTGATAAACTCTTTTTAATGGTCATTGTTTTTTACAGGTCTTTGAAACAGCCAATACAGCTTCTCAGCGTATTCAGCAGCCACCATCACCATCATCATTTTCATCATCAGTAACCTCGAGTTCATCATCATCATCCTCGACAAATCTCAATGGCAGACCGTCGCAAGTTCGTAAATTCGAGAGACAAGTAGCTCTTCCTGTTGCCTCGTCTCAGCTGCTGCCAAATACCGAAGTAGACCGTCACAACATCAAGCCCGTCGTTGAGTCCAGTCCAGAGAATATCGTTTCAACGAGTGCCAATCAGGCAGGCAGCAGTAATTATCCAGAAAAGAAAGCCCTCGATCAGAGTTCCAACTACGACAAAAACAAGTTCGAACAATCGAACTATAACGTACAGTCTCAGTATCCGCCCTCCGTGAATGAAGCACAGCCAGTATACGGTGGTTACGGCGGTAGCGATCAAGCCGCTTACTATGGGAGTCAACAACAGGCAGAGTTCTATACACCGCAATCTGCATACCCGCAACAACAACCAGTCATAACCAAGACCATCCAAATCGCTCAGCCTGCTCTGAAAGCTAAAAAGTTCGAAATACGTCATCCGGCCATACAAAAAGAATTCTACGATATCGAGGAGAGGGTTCTTATTAAGCCAGCGGGAACAGTAGTCGTCGAATTGAATCATCCAGTGGCCAAAATACCCAAAGGAGAAACCATATTGCCACTTGGCGAGCCGCATCCAGCTGTTGCCAGTGCGTATCAAAATAATGTATCACCGTCAGCGTCTCAACATCAAGTGTCTGGCTCGACATCATTTGCCAGTAGCAGTGGTGGCGGTGGTAGTGTTAGCCCAAGCCGTACCGCATATAATCCTCAATATAATCCCAACAGCTCGAACCAATTCGCGCCTAAGCCATTACGAGAGAGCACCACTTTAGGATCAAGCATAACTAGTACTCCTAACTTCGATCATAATGCTAGAGCCGCCGCTGTTGAAGCCAATCTGAATGGACAACGTGGACACAATTTCGTTTACGTGAATCCGGAGCGTCGCCAGCAGCAACAACAACAACCATCATATCCATCAAATCAGCTCGAATCAAATTATAATAATCAATTAAATTTCTATAATACAAACACCAACAACAACAACAACAACAACGAAAACGATCAGTATAAAGCAGAATATGTTGAGAGCTCTTTGACCGGTGGCCAAGGAACCAATCGTGAAAATTTCAAATCAGCCCGCTTAAGCGAAGCTCCAGCCACTCCATCCGAAGCTATGACACACATTATTAAGCATGAGCATAATATTCATCTACCACCGAGCCAACATAATATTTTCTTGGGTCGACTGGAGCAGGGCCCAAAAGTGGACCCCGAACAGAAGACCGCCCAATTGAGAAGTGGGCGTTTTGAAGAGGAGGCCGCCAGAGTTCTTGAAATAAAACCATTTTCGTATAATCAACGAAGCGAGTCAGGAGTAGTCTATTCATCAAATTCAAAACGCCCTTCAGCAAAATACACTGATTCGGGAACCTCCACGTTAAGCGAGGAGAGGCAAGAGCAGTTTCGTGGCCAGCTACGGGCCAGCGATCAACACCAGAGTCAGGTGGTGCAATATAGTGCACCGTATTCTAAAATGCGTCAGAACACAGATCAATCAGCTCGTCTCCAATATGATAAATTCTATTTAGTAGAAAATGCTAAACCTTCGGGTTCATCCTTTGCGTATGAACGAACCGCTACAGGTGACAAAGCCAACCTACGAGTCGAAGATGATAAAGAAGAGATTGACGCGAAGGCAGATTCCAAAATTTCAGCACCGGATGAAAATGCTGCCGGTGCCATCAAAACCACTTCAAATGCATTTGCAAGGAATACCGTTCTACCAATACATGAACAAACCGCCCACATTCACATTCAAATCCCGCACTCATCCGAGGGGAAAGGGAAATCTGTGGTAATTAGTTCAACCATTAGCCCGCCTCTGAGCCAAGAGAGTTCAGCACAGTATCGTTCTTCGTCATCATCATCTTCGTTTGCTTCCAATGTTGATGAACCTCAAGATGCTGAGCGTTCAGCACGATATCGTTCATACGCATCATCGGCTACGTCAGATATTGACGAACCCGTTTATCGTGAACGTTCCGAAAGGTATCGCTCACCAACATCAACATCTTCGTTAACGTCAGGCCTACCGGTTACTTCCAATTTCATTCCGGCTCCAAACCAAGAACGTTCGGGAAAATATCGTATTTCGTCCGCCAATTTTGAAAGAACGTTTGCCGATGAAGCTGCTGATGCACAGAATTTCCGTTCAGGTCAATACACGAACGAAAGGCGTTTCGGTAATTTGGAATCGGCTACACCAACCAAACCGGACTGTGCTGATGCTTCATCTGGTTCAGGATTCAGTGCGCGTTATGAAACTGTTCAAGTCGAACGCGATCACCAACAACAACAACAACAACCACAATCTCGCAATGAGCAAAAATTCATGCGTTTAGTCGAATCCAGTGAAAATAATGTTGCAACGAATGCAGAAAGTTCATCTAGTGCTTCTGCTCAAGTGAACAATGCTCAAACCAACGATGTTGATGTAGCGTCGTCGCCAGTAAGCAGTGTTAACGGTCAAGCCGGTCAAACGGTTAGTTCGCGTGTAATTGCTTCGAGTCCAGCACCCACAGATACGTCGTCGCATAGTGAGAGCTTTCATAAACGACGAATTGTTGTCAACCATCCATTTCAGACAGTTCGCGAAGTTGTCGAGCACGAACCGTACACCAACTATCATCAAATTCAAGTGAATGAACCAGCCGCTCCGGCCTTATATCGCGCCGCTTACATTCAGACGACACACGGTGCCCTTCGTCAGGCCGAAACGGGCGCAACAAATGGCAGGTCGCAATATGTTGGTTCAATACGCGGTAGTGATGCATCTGATGCATCATTCTCGTCATACAATAAACGATCTAAATAATTAACAATAATCGAGCAAATCGAGTATATTCGAATATCCGAGAATGCTCTAGAGGAGCAGAGTTATTTAGAACACATCGATCGAAGTTAACGCGTTGCGTTATACGATATTTTGGAGTTATCGCTTTGCGTTATACGATATATAAACGAAAGTTTTGATACTAACTAGCCATAACTTCCCATTAATATTATGTAATAATTGCTATTAACTAATCATAAGTATTTGATGTTTATTTGATATTCTATTTTTAACGGTAATTGGTCCTTACGAGACCCTTTTAAGTAGTCTTGAAATTTTCGTTAATAAAAAAGATTGATGATTTCATTACTTCAAATCAAAATTGAATTGTGTTGTATAATCGATGTAAGTAAAGAATTACTACAGTATTCAAAATTGTGACCTAATCGGTCACGGATAAGGAATACTATTGTAGATCGTTATTAATCTCGTTATCCTTTTCAATTTCGTCGCATTGACGGGATGCGGTATCAAATATTGAAACCATAATTTCAAGAAGATTCGAATCTATGGGGTTTATATCAAGTGCGTAGTAATATAATAATAATATGCGAAGATTTATACATTCTTAATATAATTTCTAATCTAATTTTTTTCTAATTCTAATTTATATTTTTTTCAATAAGGACTTAACGGAGTTCTAGCAAAGTACAATCGATACAGTTTCAGCGACCCAAAAATCAAATGGCTTCAGTTATTAAGTTCACTTCATCATGTAAGGATATAAATTGTTGCCACAACTCGTCCTCTTCCTAAGTGTCGTATAGAGTCGAAAAGCTCTTCTCTAATACAATTATATTATTATGTCCGTGGATTTTCTTTGTATTGTCACTTGTGCTTTATTTCATTTGATTGTGTTCAAAATTGACCGATGGTAAATATTTTGGCTAAAAACTAACCACCACAAAAATTTTTTTATCATTTTTGTGCGGTTATCATTAATACAAAAGCGTCTTTTATATTGTGAGTGCCGACTAAGGACTACGATATTAAGTTTTAATAATTTTAAAAAGCACATCGACCATAAAGATGAACACGATAAAAATGTTGGCATTGGCCGGCATATTGGTTTTAGCAGACCATGGAATTTATTCACAGCCACTACTTTATTGATCTATAAAACTGTTATGCACGTTATGGAAATCTAGTATATTTGGGTAATTATTGAATTCTGTCCCAACAATTCCTCTCGGTAAATTTCAAACAATAATATTTATGGCAAAAATATTTTTGTGTACGCCTAAACCAATTAACAATTCATTCTCGATCACATAAAGTTGGTATGATATATAGGCCAGATTTGAGTTGGAAATAAAGGAACGGCCGGTCTCAAATAAAATTATAATGAATGCGTGATACTTTCTAAGTAGTAAGATACCAGCCTAAAATTATGCTACACATATGTGTACACCGGTCTAGAAGCGCGTCTACTACCATCGCTCTACTGACGGCAAAAGGAACCAAAATGATTCGGAAATGCAATCAAATTGTCTGCTGCAGAACGAGGCGCCAAAGGATCAGAATGACCTGCTCCAAATATATTATCTTAGTAATTTATTCGTTGGTTTATCCTTTCTATTCATGTAAAAAAAGCAGGTGAAATGTGTTGAAAAGACTTTTAAACGTTCTTCAAAAGAAAACCATTTGCTGGCTAGCGTAATATATTTCTTACTTTCTAATAATTCCTGGTTTTCCTCTTTCTTCTTATATTTCACTTCAACTGTTTTTGTGGAATATAAAAACATGCTTATATAAAAATTTATAAAGAACTAAATAAAATATTTCGAATTTATAAATCATATTAATGCATAGGAAATCTTAATCCATTAAGTCAGTCAGTCAGTCAATTGATCGGTCTGAATTATTGCTATGCACACACAAACAGACACACACACACATATACACACAGCTACTGGTGACACACCTGCATAAACAGCAAAACCCCCAAGCTTTTTTGCGCCCCATCTTCGCCTTATCTTCGTCTAATGAAACCAGCATTCTTTATCAACTTGTATATCATGTCGCGCGGTATTTTTTCAGCTTCACGATTCAGCACGGGCATTTCTAGTTTCGTGAGCCACGATTCCCTAGCTAGGGCTGCTGCTGTTTGTGGATTATTATAGAAGTGGCTACTTTTCAATTGGCCAGTCGGCAGTTGGGCTTCACGCAATGAGTTCTCTATAACGGATGGATGCGCATATTGATGGCGTGGCAGTTCGGCGGAGCGAGTTGCTAACGGCTGTAAATGTTGTTGTGGTGGCAATAAAGGATCGTAATAATTTATTGGTTGAGACCAAGCCGCGGCAGCTGAAGGTGGCAGGAAGAATTGAGCACACCTGACAGAGACGGCCAATGAAAACAAAACTATTAAATGCTTCATAATCTGCAAGAATATAAGAATGAAAGAAATTGTAATCGCTAGAGTAGAAGTCCTTGAAGAAAGAGGAGTGGAAGATACATTTAATTTTTTAAACGCTTCACAAACACGCTAATGTTTGTAAAGCAGCAATCTTTTACATGTAATAATATTCTTGTATATCTCAATTATTTCAATTGATATCAAAATTATTTGTTTATCATGTTTTCTTAATTTCCATACAATTAAGTCTTCATTATGCTAATCATAAATCATTTTACAATTCGATATATCCGCACTAGCACCAATACAAGCGCAATTTGGAGATCTTGTTGTTGTGATTTCATACGTTGATCAATTTTAGCCACTCAGCGGAATAGTAAACTCCATGGCGCTGCAGAAAACCCGAGTAGAAGCGAATCATGCGCAGAGGCAGACGCCAGGAAAAATTGATCGCGGTAGATTATTAATCCGCCGTGTGTGAAAAACTACACGTACATAGATCCAATACCCAATTCTTTAATGTTCAGTTTATTAAAAGTCAGCGATGCAATAAAAAGATCTGGCCTAAAACAAGTTTATCTGCATAAGACGTTATTGGAAAAGTAACTTTTTTCTGTCAATAATTAGTAACAATTATCAGATCAATAGTAATGCGTTTGTTCTTTTTTTTGCAAAGTTTCCTCGTTTATTTTTACAAAAATAAGTTAACTTTTTTCTTATAAACTAAAACAAGACGAACATTCTAAAAGAAAGATTTCGTTCTAGATTATTTTTATACGCAGTATTAGTATACAAAATCATATACTAAGGATTGTTTAGGATTGTTTTGACATCTGGTTTTGCAACTGGATGAGCTGGGCTGGCTTGTGCCAAAGCAACACTTCTCTTGTAGGGCTCAATGCAATTTCCAATATTTTGTATTTTTTACTGTCATAACATCTAAACGAACTCCTCCGATTTTCCGCTAAAATCAATTGTTCCCTTAGTGGCACTTTTATTAAAGAATTTGTAAAAAATTATATGAAATTCAATTAAAGGTCGTACAAGAAAATCATGCGTTGGATAGATTTCACTCCAATTTAAAATACAATATCTCAACGCTGGAAACTATCTGGAGCTGGATAGTTTATGAGTTCTATGAGATAAAAATGTATGTACTTGCATGCGTGTATTGTACATTAATTCAAATTTAGAACGTAACGTCGCTTTAGTCGAAACTAATCGAAATGGTTTTAAGATCGTCAAAATTTACATCTCCATTAGATTTGAATTTTTGTACAAAGAGTTTGGAATAATAAATAAATTAAAAAAACATAAAATATTCTCAAATCTATAAAAGAGGCAAATTGAAATTGAAAGGGAAAAATTTAATTTCAATCAAAGGCAACATCTAGAGAATGCTGATTAAGGAATTACGTGATTAATTTTACTGCAAAAATGCATAATGTTTTTTGTTCATTTCTAATTGTTTATGTTATTATTAAATCATAATAATGTCATTTTTATTGAAAATGTTTAATTAATGGATTTTGTATTTATAAAACAATAATCATCTTATTTATTACTTTTAATTTATATCATATTGTAGTAAAATCGATTAAATATTGCGGACTGATTTATAGTTTTCCTTTTATATTAAAATATTATTAAATTAAATTACTAAATATTATATATTAATTTTATGGTACAGTTTTTAGTACATTATATCGACTGATTTGTAATTTTAAATGTAAAATTGTAAAATTTTTAAAAAAAACAAATAATTATAATCTACTCTGAATGATTCTTATAAACCTTACGGACCCATTTGCAATTTTGTTTGGCATTATAATTTGGCAAATAATTTTGATAAAAATGTGCAAAGATTTTAAAATAAACTATAATTTTTTTGATAAAAATTATAGTTTATTTTAAAATCTTTGGACACTCAATTCTAATGAGAAAATTCTTATGACTGAATTATACCTAAATAAATTATTTGTGAAGTTCATATCTATAAAGTTTATTGATCAATTTATTACTTTTATTCTTTTTTTAAATATTATGATAAAATTCTTAGGAGAAAATTGTTACTAAACATCTATTATAATATATTTATTTACAAATTTTACAGAATTTGATTAATAAATTATTTTGCAATTTTAATTGAATTGTTGACAATAAAATTATTGACAATAAATGTTCTATATTATTCAGATATATATTTTATTTCAATTATTGATACGATTTTATTTATTTTTTTTAATATTTTTCAAAACTTTTAGTTTATTTTTCTTCCATTAATATTTAATATATTTTGACCTGTTTTTTTTTTTTTGATTTGTTTAACTCTTTTTTATTTCTTGTGTTTTTCTTTTTTTTATTTAATTTTGTTTTTAATTTTCAAAGAACTTAAAGGATTTTTGAATTTTACTTTCATTGATTTTTTTACTATTATATGTGTCGTAATCATGTCTGTGATTTTACTCAATTTCAGTTTCCTTTTCTTTAAATAATTTCCAGCGCCAGACAAATTTCTAGATTTCTTAATATTTTTATTTTCTTTATAATTTCTTTTGGTTTGTTGTTTTTTTCTTTTATCCACTTCCGAATAATTCTGCGACCGAATAAAACTTCACCACCACATATACACACATATACATCCATATGAACGAGTCACACTTACTTTTTTGTTACGAAATGTTCCCTACTATCGAGAGCCTTTGCGTGCTTTTGAGTTGATTACGACTCGACGGGGTTTATTTTGCGACTGATTTGAAAATTGATACGATTCGATCTTTTATTAGAAAAAAAAAACATGAAATAAATAAGCTCCACTGAAAAAAGGTGGACCCAAATAAAACAATATCTCGATCAAATCGATGAAAAACTATGTTTGAGAGTGTGACGAATTTGTTAGTGTCAATGAGAGTAAACGTGCGGGTGTTACAAAGGCCTTCACCGTAGTCTTAGTCTGTTAGTTAGTCAGTTAGTCATTCAACCAGTTAGACGGTTAGACAATTAATCTAGAAATCATTAATTATTAATTGCAAACAAACAAAATTCACTCAATATTCAACAGCTGATGAAAATGATCTCGACAGAGGGTGAAAGAGAGAAAAACTTATAAATTGAAAGACATAGAAACGCAACTGGATTGTCTGTATTTAAAAATATATAAGCAAAGCCATATTTTATACATGGATAAATAGAATAATAAATATAAAAATTATTCGATTTATATTTTATATTTTATTAATTTACCTTCAAACCACACCAGCACCTACCACACCCCCGCCCTCCCGACACAAAATTAAGACGTTAATTTAAATCTGCGAAAATTCTAAGCTACTTCATTTTTTAGGTTGACTTAACGTTCTCAAAAAAAACTAAATGCTATAAAATATGTAAAGGATCACACGATCGAATACGTTTGACACCCATTTAAATGATCGGCTTCTATGGCTGTCACAACTGCACGGTCAATATTTATAACTTGCGTCTATAGTTTTAATAAAAAACTATTGCCAGCCATTCCACCCGAATACTCAAAACTCTCTCAATTTATTATATTGTATATATCTAGAATAGGAATTAAAAAAAATCTATATCAAAACTCATGAGCATATATTAAGAGTTTCGTAATATTTCAGGGCATATCATAAAGTGAATTAGATATAAATCTAGGTAATAACTAATCACACACACATCATAATTAACATAAATACGGCGTCAGTCCCAGAAGTAATCGAGCATAATTATATTTGGATAGATTATAATCAATCACAATTCAACGTTTTTGATATTTCGTACCAACTTCAAAAAGGCACAGTTTTGAAAATCTAACAAAGTTCTACTACTTTCTCAACAGTCACTAATAATTAACAAAGCTTTAAGAGTTCGTTTAGTGCTTAAACTTCATTGTTTCGATCATTCCGTCGACTTATTCCGTGTAAAGTGATAAACCTTGAATGAAACCTAATTCTTCCATCTGATTACGTATAGACCCCCAAGAGTAATTGACTTTATCACTCTGAAACAACACCATTTGATATGTTCTTGTTGTAACGCTTCAGCGCATTATCTATGATGTATGTGTTCTGCACTCCTTGAAATGCCTAACATAATCGCAATGTATTCATTCTCAGTTAATGATTGTCCAATATTGCTTTTGTGGAGTTTCTTCACGATTTTCGATCATCATTACTCCCATTCGCTTCATTTCTACGGTGCTTGCCCAAGCAACGGGTATGCCTGATTTTAATTTTCATATCCAATGTTTTATTTTTGTAAATAACGAAAGCAAACTCTCCTGGAGTCTGGTCAGATCCTTCTAGAAAATATTCAATTGTATAATAATTTTTCCATTTTCAAATTAGATCTCATCGAAAGCGTACACTGTTTAAAACTGGCTATATTGATTAAATTTACTACGTCTTAAAATCTAACGCTATTTTATGTAGTAGGCCGATTAATTCTGGGAGCACCCTCGTATATATAGTATATAGTGTTCAGTTCAGCTAGGTATATATCAGAAATACGATAGTATATCGCAACTCATAATATATAATATATTTAGCTTTAAATTAATGAACGTTATCCCTGAAATTTTTGAAGTCATCATTTTAAAAACAAAAAGAATCTTGAAATAAATTAGTTATCACTTTTACAAAATCATATAATTTAATTAATACAATATTTATCGCAAATATATGCAGAAATGTGCTTAAATAGGTCGAGGTAATCCTCACATTTCAAATAAGGTCATATCGTTCGCTAAAACGAAATCAAATCAATTGTGCTAAATACGATACTAGTCTCGTATTTAAGTTAATTTCAGCGCACACTCTCTATATCGTAAAAAAATTCAACGTGGAATTAGGAACAAAATGAAGCGTAGTGATCAATGAAATCGATCAGTAAAATGTTGTAAAAAAACGCTATGTATTTTGTAAATAAATCCCAAAAATTTGTAGTATTTTTTGTAATTATCATGATTCAGCATAGAAGAAATCAAATTGGCGTGTAAGGAATACTTAAGAAAAATAATTTTATAGGTATTGTCTGTATGAAAAAAAAATTCAAACGCTAAAATTTAATTGATTTTATAAAGGCCGTGGCTACAAACCTTAATATCTGATTAAACAGAGTGATAACTTTAATTAACCGCAGTATTACTCTAGCTAAGTATTTTGGTTTTGTGTTAATACGGTTTTGGAGATATCACGCCAAGGTCATCTAAAAAGCCCATTTTTTGTTAAAAATCTGAGAAAGATCTGTATAAATTTATGAAGCTTCTTATAGACGAGCCTCTCATATTCCTTCAGAACTCAATCTGAAAATTTTTTCAACAGAAAATGGGATTTCTTAGATCCTGCATGGTGTTTCTAAAACCGTATTCTCATACAGAACCAAGACACTTAGCTAGAATAACACTTCGATTAATTAAATCAGATATTAAGTTTAGCAGCCACGACCTTGATAGAAACAATTAACTTTTAGTTTAACCTTGATAAAAAACTAAATTTGGATGCTTTTTCATTCAAACAATACTTATAAAGGTTTTGAGTGATTATTTTTCAAAACTATTCCTTACCCAACAAATTGATTTCTTCTATGCTGAACCAGGATAATTGCCAAAATTACTACAAATTTTTAATATTTCCTTAATTTTTTAGATTTTTTTTATAATAAAATTGAAAACGGTCCTAAAAAATCTGAAGACGATTTTAATTAAATGCTTTATAACAAAATTTTGTGATGGCTTGAAACGAACGTTTTAAATAAAGCTATGTTTGCAATTTTTAATAAAAATTGGGGAAGAATTCAGAAACATTTTAAGCGGGCTTAACTGAAAATTCTAAAATTCAATATAAACTTTCTACTTTTGGTTAAAATTCTGAAAAGAAGTTCTGAAAAATTTTTAGAGAGTTATGACTGAAGGTTTTAAAATAGAACTAAAAGTAATTATTTAATTACTTTTTTAAATTATTGGACAAACTCATAAACATTAAGATTAGTCAAGATTTATTTAAAACCAGAAAAGGGTTTTCTCTCTCTCTCTCCCTGTCTGTCTGTTTGTTATTGGTCATTGGTCATTGCTCATTGGTGGACTGAGACATATTTTAAAATTTCTGAAATACAAAGTCTCTTATTTATCAAGAAAATTTTATTAATAATAAAATTCATTGAAGATAATTGATTTTTCAATAGAGTTTTCAAATATAAAAAGGAATTCTTTCACAAATTATATTCATTTTTTTTAAGTTTTAATATGAAAATGCATTTCTTTATTTTTTCTGTAATCACAAATTCAGAAATTTTAAGTTATTAGAATTGTATCGTATTCATTTATTTGATTTACCGGCCTCCAATTCCTTCAAAGGACACGCAATTATATCAAAACAAATAAATATAATAAAAATTTCATCAACAACAAAATTTCAAAAACAACAAGCAGAAAAATAAGAAGAGAAACACGACTAACATTGTATCACATCATTATTCATTATCAATGCTAACAAATGCATCACATCAAGATCATCTAAGCACGATGCAACGCGAAGCAATAATGAATACAGTTTCTGTCTGAAATTGTCGTATGCAATTTTTTCAGTTGTCGATTGACTTGTGCTGTGTCAACAAATCAAATGCAAAGCGTCGAGCTGCTTCAAAAAAGTTGCAGTAAATAAAGACAAGCGGCGACAATCAACGAAACGATAGCGGAAAGCGAAAGAAAATTGTGATAGGAAAACAATAATTTCGGGACATTATAAACAATTGAATCAATATATTTTTCCAATATTTTATAATTTCGTAAAAACTGTTCAAAATAAAAATTTGGTTTACACACAAAAACAGTAAAACAAAAAGGATAAAGCTTGTCGAAAAAATGTTTATATGCCACAAACAGAGACGACAGGAAAAAAATAATTCATCAATTGCTAAAGTCATGACTCAATTTTTGTTGCCAAGATTTGTTGTACAAACATTGTGCAATGCTTTCTTGCTTTCTAAACAATTCTCAGTCTCAATCTAGTCTCAGTCAGTGATTCATGCACGAACGAGTGCGTATGCGTGTGTGCACCGCAACGAGTGCAAATGAATTGTTGTTGAAGCTCAAAATTGTTGTTTGCAATTGTTAATTGTTTGTAAACCGTTCGGGGCGGCGGTTATTTTATTTCAATAAAATTGTTTTAATTCTTTTAAAGTATATTGAAATTATATATCAATAACTGGAGAACTAGAAAACAACGAACTAGACCAACGAGCTGCGTCTATCAAAACAAACGTTCTTAGTGGTTAACGTTCTTTCTTTGGTTAATTTCGCTGATTGAAAAAAGTAAACAATGGCTTGTGAAAACGAATTTCAAGAAGATTTAGATAATTTGCGAAAATTATTTTCAACAAAAAATATTGCTTCCTTTACCATCGGTCACATCAAGTGTATGGCAGGCAGCAGTTCCGGCGACAATTATATGTCGGTAGTAAAGCGGGTTCAAATCAATACGGAATCAACGACAACGTCATGCAATAATAAAAATGGTAACCTATTGCTAAATCTGTTTTAGGATGTTTTAGCAATATATGAAAATGGTCTAATGATACAAACTTCAAAAATTAATTATTATTTAATAAATATTTTGAAATTAAAATTTTTTTGATATTATGCAAAAAATATAAATATAACAATCGATTTGTGCAATACACCCACCGATGAAGCGGCATATTCAAATATCGAATACTAATAGCCATCAATTGACCTTGACTACATCCCACAAACTCGCGAATATTCATTTTAGTTTCAGTTGGGCACAAATGGACTTACATACATACACCCATTCAAAGACATCGCATATACCGCTTGTTTGCTTGAAGCTGTTTTTTTTAATGCAACAACATATCTCTTCCCTCTTTCGTTACCCAGAATAGCAAGCAAATTGAGTAAAATAACTGCAGTCTTAAAAATGCATTTACGCACACACACACTTAAATACACACGCCTTGAAGCTGTTTTAGAGGTTAAAACGAAACATTTTCTCATTTATCTCATTCATGAATTACTCTACACACACATCAATCTCGCCGACAGTATTGTTTTTTGGCTCGTATTTACGATAGCAAAAACGTAAACAAAAAACAGCTGTTGCAATTAAATTTCTGTTGCATATTTTTCTTGTAGTCAAGGGTAAACAGTTGTGGAATGTATTTAGGATAGACAATTGGTCCAATTTTCTTTCAGACATCCTTTTATCCCACTAATCGTGATGAAATTGAGCGAATGTCTTAAAATGCGCTTAATTACAGCAAATTATGAATAAATTCTCCCAATGGGTATTGTCGATTTATTTATATTATTAAAAGATAAAAAACTTTAAAAAACTATTGGGGGACTGAACGCATAACAAGAGAAAAAGAATTGTGTAGGGAAATGCTGTAGAAATTTGAAAATTAATACTTTTGCTTATATGTCATGATATTTCCCATAAAATTCCTATTAAGCATCTTATTTTAGATTCCGGATCGGATTTGAATACTCTATCCGTGATAATTAAGCGACAAATTCCCAGCCTTTCACGTCGACAGTTCTTTCGTTGTGATGAAGCCTTCAATAATGAAATCAATGCTTACACCTGCGTTGTTCCTTTACTCGAAGAATACACCACCGGGCCTCTCTTTCCCAAGTGTTTATATGCGGGCGAAGACGATGTGGGCGAAATCATAATATTAGAGGACTTGAAACCTTTGGGTTATTGCATGCAAAATCGTTTAACTGGCCTGGATGTAAACTGCTGCGAATTGGTTATGAAAGTAAGACCGATAATTGTACAAACATATTTTATAATTTCATGCGATTTATACCCACAGGAATTAGCCAAGCTTCATGCTGCCTCGATAGCAGCGAAACAGCTGGATAATGAACGTTTCCGAGAGCGAAAAAGTCACATCAGAGAGATTGTCTATTGCAAAGAGGCTGAAGAATTTTATAGAAACATTTTAGAAAGCTCGATACAGGAATCGCTTAGCAGTTTACGAAAATCGAATGTCGATGGTTGCCTAACAGAACCCATACGTCTCATCGAAAAGTTACAGAGTACCCTATTTTTGAAGATACAAGATTTCATAGTCAATTCGAAAGAAAGCTTGAATGTAATTTGTCACGGAGATCTCTGGGTGAATAATATCATGTTTAAGAACCCAACAACAAATCTGCCGAGAACATCAACGAATCTATACTTGAATACTGCTACTGAATGGAGGACACGCTCTGTAAAATTTTTCGATTTGCAAGCAATGCGTTACACTTCGCCAGTCTTTGATTTACTGCATTTTATTTATACTAGTACGAAGCGTGATTTACGTGACTCGTCTATGGAGTCTCTATTACGTATATATAGTCTCGAATTAATGGAAAACTTGGAGCTGCAATTTACTAGATCTTCCTCTCAGCATGTTTTGCCCACGTTAAGGAATACCTTCTCATTGCGCAATATTACTACTGAATATTACAAGCATGTTCTTTATGGTCTGGCTATATCAATGTGGATTCTACCAGCTGTTACCTTCGATCCCAATAACATTCCGAATTTAGATCAGGTCAGTGAAATGACTCCTAATCCGAAGGAAATAAAATGTACACAGAAGTTGACGCAAGAATATCATTCTAGAATGAAAGAACTGGCTCTGGAATTCTATCAAAATGGTTTCTTAACAAGCAATTGCAGTAAGAAGTAATCAATACTTAGACACTATTCAATGAAATCTAATTTATTTTATCCTTTTCTTGTGGCACCTCAAAATGTAATGGAAGCTCTGGTAGCTATTTGGGATTTTTGTTTTTCCTTCACTTATAAAACTGCCTCTATCGTTTGTATTGCAAGCCCTTGAGTGCAAATTCATTTTTTATTGATTTAATTTAGCGCACATACAAACGCTCACTGCAAAAATTTCTAAAAAAATTTATAATAATCGATAAGTTTTACCTATAAACAGAAAGTATTGCTGGACATTTCCTACATAATTCTTTCCTGTTAATTCGCTGTTATTGGTGTTGTGCTGAGTTTTTCTGTTTGTCAGAAAATGTTTACTTGTCACCTCCCCAACCCAGAAATCCTTTTACAAATCCTGATATTGAGGCAGGACCTTTTTTGCCCGGCGACTGAAGTTTATCTTCTAGAGATGGCAGTTCAACATAATTCAATGATAAATCAAAGAATAACGGTTTACAAGGTATTGGCTGCATTTCTGGTGTCATTTTGAAAACATTCGGTGTTTTTGTGTGAAGCGATTGGTCCTCCTTGTATTGTGATAGACGTTCGTAAAGAGGTTTCGTTGATTTTTGTGTTTTCGTTGTGAATATCGAGTCCTCAGATGTATCCTCTTCTAATACACTATAAGCGTGGGCCGAAAATTTACACCCATCTATTGTAGATACAAGTTTTCTAAGTTCTTCATGCAGCGGAAATTGTGGATTTGGTTGACACTTAAGTGCCTCGATAGCATAATTCGATGAACGCTCATACAAAGCCACAGCCTCTTTCCATTTCTTCATATCGATTAAGGTTAGAGCAATGTAATAACACCGGAAGGCTTTGAATGTCAATGACAAATTTTCCACCTCAGACTGATAGGCAATGTCATCTTCCATACCACCAATTTGTTGCATTTCTGTGACATTTTGCAAAATTATCTCGTAGAGACGTGCTAGATCCTGAGATCGAACACGTTTGCCATCACCCAACTGAGTTTTTTTGTTCGGATCGTCAAAATTGTATTTAGCCTGAGAAATCAATCAATAATAAATATAATATAAATATTAAATAAATCTCTCCTGTTTGCTCACCTGCTCTACCAAGCACAAATTTCTCTGTAATGTACGACTATGTCGTATGTATGTTAAGTATGCCAATAAGTATTGTATACCAGGCACAGTTTGTCCTGTCATTAAAGAACGTAACTTTCCATCTTGTTTTATTTCATCTTTAACAGATTGAATGGCGTCCTTACAATCCATTAAAATATTTTCCAGTAATTCGATTTTGGATTCAATTTTTGTAGTTTTTTCTAAA